>AP025045.1:21825488-22072329 GCA_036186865.1 Eustoma russellianum | reverse complement strand
GAAAGTTTCGTAATTTTTGAAAAAACATTTACTATTTTTACGAACGTAATCAAAAAGAGTAAACAGTGCTGAAACAGAATATAAGTGCTCAAAGTAAATGACACCGAGAATTTTATACTGGTTCGGTTATAAACAACCTACTCCAGTCTTCGAGGAACACCTTCCTCGGTTCACACTAGTCACACACGCAAGTACACCTTACCACAGGGTTGATGGAGTTACACACCAACTCCAACCCTTTACAAACCTTGTACGATGAATACAATATGCACGAACACCACCACCTAGCAAGATTGAAGATTGATCACACCTTAATCAATCTTTTATAAAGATATAGAGTATGTGGTGGTATAATACAAGCCTATTCAAGAATATGAATGTAATTACAATAGGCTTTTAGAAGAAAGAAAGAAAGAGAGTGTAGAAGAAGAAGGCTAGAACACTTTTGATCTTTTAATTTGCAACTCTTGTTCTTGTTCTTGTTTTTGCTCTTCTTCCTTCCTTTTTAATTGTTTTGGACGCCCTCTATTGGTGCTTTCCCTTCTTGAAAATTGTCTTCTAAGTCCTTGGAAGAATGTGTGGCATCATTGTGACATGATCTTGCTTACTTGGCACCTTCTCATTGGATGATCATTTAACCTTTGCTTACTTGGCACTTCATGATTGGTTGAATATTGTCATCATTTGATGACTTGGAAAATCTGAATATTTCACTAAAAACATGTGCCAAAATCACCATAAAACAACTACCATAACTTCTAGGATCATCACATAAATTAAGCAAGATAATTATCTCACAAAAATGGTTAAAAATCGCCCATTATGACAAATGCATATGCTGAAATTTCAGCATGTGTTATATTCACTTTTTGTTCAAAATGTTGCCTAGTTTGCTTTGATTTATCTCTTGAAAATGAATCACCATTTAGTAGACAATATTCTCATCATGTATGGAATAAAATTGGACAACAATGTGGCCTAAAATTCGGCCAAGGTACATCACACACATGCTGAAATTTTCAGCATGTGTGATATTTAAGAATATCACTTTCTTTATTCCATAAAATATTTAAAACACTTCCAAATTGTCTTCCAATTAATCCACCTTAATCAAGAAGTAAAATATTGCTCATTAATATGTTAAAAACGTCCAGCCCTTTAGTGCACATGCTGAATTTTCAGCATGTGTCACAATTGTGACAAAATTTGAAATATTACCTTTTGTAGCTTCTTTCTTTAAGTCACCAACATTGTATGATTGATTCTTGACCAATAAATATGCCAACAAGGCTCCACATATGCTCCATTTCAGCTGTATAGGCGTGTATAACATGTATATGCATGTGCTGAATTTTATTTTTGCAAACTTTGTAAAATAGTGCACATTTAATAATATACACATGTTATATTCCAATCAGCCCTTAATTTAATTTTCTAGAACACTTTAAGATGTATGACATATGTAAAAAGTGTTTAGATACGTGCCGTATGATGTGCCAAAAATGTTCCATCTATTGTGTACGTAGAAAACTGAATTTTCGATGTTTATCGATTACCCGATTTTTCTCTAATTAAATTCCAACTTTTTGCACATGTTATATATATTATGTTACACATAATATATATAAATTAAACTTTAATATTCAGCTCATAAGTCTGATTAAAGTGGCGCCTAGACATGTGACAAAATTAAAATTGGAATCTCCACAATTTGGCCTTAATGTAGGGTGATTTGTGTGTGCCAACATAGAATGATTTTATGGCTGTACATAAGATGTAGGCCACAAAATTTATGGGTAATTTTGTAGGGGCTGGCCATCTATTTATGGAAAGTACGTGACACGTTGGTGAAGTTTCGGTATTCGTCCAATACGACAATTTTAGTTTTAGAACCTTTTAACGTGTCGTATTGAGTTTGTCGTCACCATGACTTATATCATATGATATAAGACCTGAATATACTCATAAATATGAGTTTAGTATGGTGGTGTGACGTTAACGTACATACATAAAATATATAACGTGTCGATAGTACATTAGAATACATGTGTATGTGTCTTTTTTTAAAAAATCTGAAAATATATGTATTTATATATATATATATGCCGTGTATATGAGTGATAAATGAGGAGGAGGAGACTTTCATTTCTTAGCCTTGTTGTCTTTGTGTCTTTTCCAAATGTAGCTTCCTTTAATGAACTACTTAGTTTAATTAACTAAGTACTTCACTTAATTTAGTTCATAATGGTGGCACCTGAAAATAGTATAAACACAACAAATGTTTGCCATTTGATGTAAGTTTTAAAGCTTCATGGCTCGTTAGTACGGCAACATTATATGTGAATTATATAAGGCAAGTAATATGCAATGTATCATGCACATTTATGTCATGCACGTTTTTAAGAACATTTAAATCATGTATTTGAAAATCACTCAAACCCCTTTTTCTCTACACCGACCTGAGCCACTCAGCTGTGGGCCAAAATTACTTGCCACTCTCTCCCGACAACTTAACCATTGTCTGAGGTCGGTCTTGTCATACTTTCCTTTTAGCATTTTTCTTACTTTCAGTATCTTACTGTTTTATCCTCAATGCAGGTGCAATGGTTGGACCTTCTACTCATTCCAGCAGATTGGCTGAGGCAGCAGCCGGGAAGAAGGCCCGCAAAGAAAGAAGGATGGCCGCTCTGGGTTTTGCTGGGGGAGCCTCTTCTTCAGCTCTGTCCCCAATTCCTGCTGCTGTTGCTGAACCCGTGCAGGCAGAGCCTGAATCAGGTAACGAACTTTTTCCAACCCCAAAAATTTCTAAGTGTTGAGATTTGTCTCTGTCTTGATCTATTTTGTTTCTTGCAGCTCCGATTGAAATCATTGATGATGAGCCTGAGGCCGAGATCCAGTCTCAGGCTTTTGCTGAACCAGAGATTTCAGCAAAAGCTAATGAAGGCTCAAGTCTTCGCCCCAGAAAAAGACAAAGGGGTGAAGGTTCTAGCAGCCAAGTTCCAGGACCATCTCAGCCTTCAGAGATGGTTGCTGCTGAGCCGGCTGAGGAGACCCTGCCTCAGCCGACTGAATCTCACGACCCAATTCTTTTTGGGGTTTTAGAGGGCGATTCGGCTGTGGATCCAGCCACCGCCAGAAAATTGAATAAAGTAGCAGTTTTGTCCCTGGATCACCAAAAATTCAGGGCGCCTGATTGGGGGGACTTGAAGAACGTCCTTCACTCAAACATTGCTCTGGTAAGCAAAATTTCTCTAAGTGTTTGTTTGTTTTTCATCACTTTATTCAATTTTCTGACTTTGCTTCCTGGCAGGTCCGAGCTCAAGAGTTGGAAGCTTTGGCCCGAAATGAAGAATTTTTTGAAGAACTTCAAGTCAATACCAAAGAACTTGAAGAGGATAATCAAGAAAGAGCCGAGCTGAAGCAACAAGTCACTTCTCTTCGGGCTGATGTCTCTCAGCTTTAGCAAAGGGTGGAGGATGCTGAGATGAAGTTGGCCACCTCCAACTCAAAAGTGGATGAGTTGGAGCATAAGGTGGCTGACTTGGTGCTGACCTCCACTCAATCTCTGACTGAGATTGAGGTCTTGAAGAAGGAAAAGGCTGAGTTGATGCAGAAGAACAACGCTTACGAAGAGCAGCTGGACCAACTGCGTCAACAACTGGCTGATGCTGAGGTGAAGGCCATTGCTGAATTCAGGAAGTCTAAGCTCTTTGAGGAGAACATGATCCTTCTACAGAGCTCAGCCATGGAGGTCGGCTGGAAGGAGGCCATTGAAATCTGCTCAGAGGTGCATCCTGAGCTAAAAGAAAATCCACGTCTGTCCGAGATATACAACTCAACCGCTTCTCAAGAGTTTGACACTCAGTTCCAGCAATTCTTGGACGGGGCCGATTTGAGGGAAGAGGAAGACTAGACTTAGGATTTTTCTTGTAACTTCCCGAGCAGATGTCAAATGTACTTCAAGAATTATCAAAGAAAAATTTGCCTGTCTTTGTAGCTTTCTTTTGCTATGCTCTTTTACTTCAGCATTTTTGTTGAGTTTATTTCTCAAAATTATTGTTGCCGAGTTCTCATGTCGCCCTTGGTAATCTCAATCAGTTTAACTGAAGGTAAGCTAAGTTATCAAACTTAAAATATAGAGTAAACCTGTTATTCTGCCGAGCCGAATTAATGTTTATTCAAGAATGAATCCTGCTCAAGATAATAATCTGAACTGTCTTAGCCGAGATCCAATTCGAATAATGCTTAGTAATAGCCTAAGTCTTTAATCAAGCATAGCCGAAGTATGTTGGCTGAGATGAAATCTTTTGGCCCCAAGCTTTCCTTGTAAGGGCCGAGATATATGAATAATTTAAACTTTTGCAGAGTTGATCTGGTCTCCAAGGTCTGTTCCATATTATATTCTTCTGCTCAGCCATTTTTAGTCCGAGCTTTCTCAAAGCTAATCTGGTCTCTAGGATCTGCTCTGCTAGATATTTCTTGGATTCTTCCAAGTTTTAAGACGAATGAGTTATTTCTGTTCGTAAGACTGATCTAGTCTGTCCCATATTATATTCTTCTGCTCAGTCATTTTTGTCCGAGCTTTCACAAAGCTGATATGGTTTCTAAGATCTGCTCTGCTGGATTCTTCTTGGATTCTTCCAAGTTTTGATTGATGAATCCATGGGTCCGACTTGGTCTCCAGGGTCGGCCCTGTATTTTCTCCTCAGCCGTTTTTTTGTCTGAGCTTTTGCAAAGCTGATTTAGTCTCCAGGATCTGCTCTGCTAAATCTTTCTTGGATTCTTCCAAGTTTTGATTGATGTTTTCATGGGTCCGACTTGGTCTCCAGGGTCGGCCCTATATTTTCTGCACAGCCGTTTTTAGTCTGAGCTTTTGCAAAGCTGATCTGGTCTCCAGGATCTGCTCCGCTAAATCTTTCTTGGATTCTTCCAAGTTTTGATTGATGTTTTCTCGGGTCCGACTTGGTCTCCAGGGTCGGCCCTATATTTTCTGCTCAGCCGTTTTTAGTCTGAGCTTTTGCAAAGCTGATCTGGTCTCCATGATCTACTCCGCTAAATAGTTCTTGGATTCTTCCAAGTTTTTATTGATGTTTTCACGGGTCCGACTTGGTCTCCAGGGTCGCCCTATATTTTCTGCTCAATCGTTTTTAGTCTGAGCTTTTGTAAAGCTGATCTGGTCTCCAGGATCTGCTCCGCTAAATCTTTCTTGGATTCTTCCAAGTTTTGATAGATGAATTCATGAGTCCGACTTGGTCTCCAGGGTCGGCCCTATATTTTCCTGCTCAACAATTTTTAGTCTGAGCTTTCACAAAGCTGATCTGGTCTCCAGGATCTGCTCTGCTAAATCTTTCTTGGATTCTCCCAAGTTTTAAGACGAATGAGTTATTTCTCTTCATAGGACTGACTTGGACTTCAGGGTCTGTCCCCAATTTTATGACCCAAGTTTTTCCTTGTAATGGCCGAGGTGAAGACCGATTTGGAATCCAAAGTCTGTCCTACTGAGTTATGAAACTAGTTATTTTCAGTAGATATCCCCTTAGTTGAGCCCCCGCATGGGAGGACATTTAGTCTGACCTGTGTCATGGTTGGGAAGATACCATATCACTTTCATGATCTGCTGAGCCATAAGAAAGAAGTCACCAAGATGGGGAAGCTTGTGTCCCTGGCCACTCTAGGAGTTTTAGGGCAGAGATTGGTTAAGCGCGAATCCTGTCGGCTCCAATTCTGTTACAACTCATAGAGTGGGCGTCAAAGAGGCACAAAGCTCCTCGCACAGTCTGAATGAAACCTTCTGTATGAACCAGCCAGGAAGAAAATGAATATGCCCCCAACCCGAGATGAATGACCGTCTGACCGAGCTGACCTGAACGGAGCATTGCTGAACAGAAAAGCCGAGCAGAGCTGGTTGAAGAACTTGATTGATATGATGAGAGTTTAAGTCTTATAATATAAAGCAATGCTTAATATACTGCCCCTCTTTTGAACATATCAAATTTGTAATAACCAAATTGTATTCCTTTCACGTTTGAGTACATGAGAAGTTTGAATACATATTTGAAAGATGATGCCTGATTCTTTTGTGGGCCTATGCTTTTAGATCAGTCATGTACTTTCAGAGACCCGTAATCTTTGTCTATCCGAATCTGAATCTTCTTCTTTTGGCTACTCAGGTCGGCAACTTTCATCTGGAGGAAGCCTGCCAAAGTTGAGTCTGTTGTGCAGCCTTGACCTCGGATTATAGAACTGTTGTAGGTGGCCGAGATCAATGAGATGCCCGATCTCCTGGCCGAGTTGCCTACAGTCTTCTGTATCATGCCCAACATCGTAATGATATAGGCAATACAGTTGATGGTTCCTTTTGTGGAGTGGTCCTGTGAGGGGCTGAGGCTCTCTTGTTAGACCCTTTTTCCTTATGTGCGAAAGAATATGGGCCTTTGAAGCAAACAGAGAGTTCCTTTCTTTTTCTCGGCCTCCCAAGCGAACTTTAACAGAGCGTCTATCCTGTAGCAAAGCTCCGCTTTTCTGCTGATTACTAGATCTTTTCCCCAAACGTCTAGCCTCAGCCAAAAATTCACTTTGGCTCCTGGGATGATAATCAGGCCGAGTTGGAGAATACTCCAGGTGTTCTTCTTGTGGGTGAGAGTTACTGGGGTGGAACCTATTGGGTTCCACTGCGGAAGCTTTCCCCTTCAACTCTTTCACCACCGCTTGGAATACACCAGGATTTTGTGCCACATAACGTATGGCTCGCATATGTTCTTCATATGTGAAGGCGGTAGTAGGAGTTGATGATTCTCCTGATTCTGAGAAATATTATTCCATTGGTCGTGGAAGTTGTTGACATCTTCTGGATGTCTTAGGTTGCTTGAACCTCTTCCCATTCTTTTTATTCATCTTTCCCGTAATAAAAGGGGTAGGATATATATTAAGAAAGCCTTGAAAAGATGTTTTAAGGTGTGAAGGCTTGCAGGGCCCTCCTTCTAGCGCCAAATAATGAGGACAGAGTTGCTCACCGGATGGATCAGAGATGATCCGAGTTGTGTGCCGTTAATCCTCCGTCCAAAATCCTTCAACGGAACCTGAGAAGGAAGAAGAACGTTAGAGGTCCCAGGGCGCTGCCGGGGGAAAACCCTCCGACGCTTAAGTCAGTTATGGATGTTTTGAGTAGGCAATTTATGCTGGAATAAAAGGTTTTAGATAAAACCTGTAAAAGATCTCATTGAGTTTATGAGTTTTTGTGCTTTGGCCGAGATGGAGTTATGGAAGAAATGCTCTAGAAGTTCTCCAAAATTCGGGTCCCTTTCCTCGTCTGGATAGAGGGGTATTTATATTTGGGATTGTGGAGGTCTGACCCCCTGCCCGATTTATGAGACGGTGATGCGGCTGAGATGACGGTCTAATCCGTTGCAGAGATGCGGTGCGATGAGACTAAATCCTGAGACCGTAGCAGTTGCGTAGTTCGGCTGGTAATGATGACCTTGTCCTGAACCAATCATCGCTTGACATCTGGAAAGTATTCTGCAGAGCCGCTTAGTGGGTCCCAGAAGACGGTAGAGAATATCTTCTTTTTGATCTTATCCGATAATGTTTAGCGTGGCAGAACCAATATGCAGCCGAGGCCGAGATGAATTATTCTGCCGAGGTTGACTGTATGTAATGGATGTGACTTTGCCGAGCCGAGATGCAACACGCTGACTCAGATACGTGGCCGAGCTGCCGAGCTGAAGTTGAAGACCAAGTCTACTTCCGAGGTGGAAACCTTGTGATATTCTTTGCTCAGAAAGTGAATACTGTGAGGGAATATAACCAAAGTGCAACTTGGCCAAGCAGAGATGTATTTGTGCCGAACTGCAGGAATCAAACCTGTTATGCACACGTTCTACCGTTGATTGTCGTTGACTAGCAGACAACTAACAGATGTTTACTTTCCTTCTAGACCGAGCAGCACCAAATCACATGCAGATAACCAAATCAAATACAGATAACAAGAACTATACAAATTGTTAGCAGTAGAACCAGAAGACATGCATGGGTACATGTAGAACCAGAAGACATGCATGGGTACAGAAATCTCGAAAGAAGATTACAGTTTAGAATGCAGAAAGGCTGGTGACCTGGCAATATAGATTACAAGTTTGACAATCAGACGTTAGTTTAACTGCTAGGTCAACATGGATTTTTCTCTTTGAAGCCAGGCCACAAAATAAGGTCGTCTCGTTGTACTAGGCTCTCGTGTTTATGCATGATTTAGGAAACGGTCAGATCACTTTGCGATCTGATATGCGCAATCTTACCAACACTTTTTCATATAAGAGGTTGTTTCTGCAGCTGAGAAACCACAAAATAATGATATATGCTCGCTAAATTAGTTTATCGTTGGCTGATAAAAGTTAACATTCATAAACAATACGATATCTTGAAACTGGTTTAGCTAATGCGTCCACTAGTTGAGAAGATTGAACCATTTAGTTTTTAGTAGTTTAGTCATCAAAATAGTCTACATTAATTGGGTGAAAGTTTATAAGTATGTGCTTCACAGATTTGGATTCTCTCCCTTGTTGGCTAGCGGTGTTAGAAATGCCACCTTAGGTCTACAAAATAGATATGATTATGTTACGAGATTCGTTTTCCAACAACAACAGTACCAAAAGAATATAGTTATGACTCCATGACAAAACACTCAAGTTAAAACACTGAAAATTTTCCTCTCACTTTACTCTTTTCTCTACTTTTTCTCTTGTTTTAGTTTTTCTTTTCTTGAAGCAAACCACATATATGGGACAATAATTTCAGAGGTCACTTAAACTATTTATTGGGGAACATTTTGGCCTATTATCTTTCTAAAGCACAATATAATGCCCATTCCAGTGAGAATCTCTGGCAAACCAATCAGATTGGAGGGGTAGACCGCTTTTTCAGGTTTTCTTTAAATAAAAAAAAAGTTGAAAAAATTTTATAGGTCATTGAACTATTCATGAAAGAACGTTTTGATACGTTTTCTTTTTCTTTTGGGGTGCTATTTCGCCTCTACCATTTTTCTCTGTTGCCGACTACCGAGTTGCCTTCTATCTAAGGCAAAGGAGCTAAATTGGTAAAGGCTTCGAATTGCAGGGGTAAGATGGAAAGATGGTTAGTTTCAGGTTGGATGGTGGCGCATAAATGGTGGATTCAGGTGGTGGCAAAAGAGGAAAAGAGCGGAAATGGGTGAGACGTTGAAGAGAGGTGGTGGACGGCAAAGGTTATGGTGGGAGGGAATTGGAGAGAGGCTGAAAGGGAGCCGGAGGTAGTGCGGATGACCAGATCCTGCAATTTCTTAGGTGTCATTTCAAAAGAAATTAGTCTCCTCATGTCCCATCACCTTGTCATTGCAATGTGTATATTTTTCCTTTACCCGGAGGGACTTTTTCTACAGCCAAGAAGGCTTTGATTTTGCTTTTCATATTGGTTTTCCTTCAAAAAGATGACTGTATGAACCTATTTTATCCAATTATTTTTTTTCCTACATGCATTTCAGATATTTTTTATAATATATGCATTATTCACGAGGAGCACTTCAGATATACTTATTTCATCTCTATCCACAAGATATACTTATTTCATCTCTATCCTTTGGTGGACGTACAATTGATCACTTAACTTTTGCTTTTCTGATACCTCTTCAAAGAAAAAGCTATCACTCCAATAACTATTATGAGCTTGAAGTATGAACCAGTCCAATATCTAACCATGACAATCAGTACTAAATTGATCACCTGTAGTTTTTCTCTATATGTGGGCTTCAAAACTATCCAACTTTGTACTATGCTGGCAATCTTGTCCAAAAGGGAATTGTTCCAATGATAATAACACTTTTATATTAGTTAGTGACACAGCTCTAATTACAATTTTATGTATATAATAAAAAGAAAATTTGCTTTGGGACCAACCCCCTGCTAACGCACACTGCAAGTTAGATCATAAGATGTGTTGAAATGTGCATGGTACATGTAGCACCCCGTCCGGGACTAGGGTCTCGGCACGTACCCGTCGTACTCTGCTATGAGAAATACAAGGTGTCGATAACATCTATATGCATGTCGATATAAACATGTATCCAAATAGCGGAAGCATTATAAAATAGACAGAATATAAGCGACATGCAACATATGTCATAACTAAACCCGAGTACATCATAATGTCATCAGTACAGAATGGATAAAGAGTATGTAGCCAAAATAACAGAATACGTAATCCAGCAACTGGGCCCACTAAGCTTCTCACTGATATCCTACCATCGGCTCGTCATCTATGAACTCCAAATCAGGGTCTCCGGGCCTTTGCAAGATGGTAAAAATAAAGAATGAGCGATAATGAATCATCCAACAAGTATGTCCGCCCGAGTTCGCCATGTGGATCATGAATGGGAGACGAGGTGATAAAATACAGTATGAATAAGGAAATGTAATTTGTCTCCGTTCACAAATAAAGTGACAAGTAATGCAGGTAAACATAAGCATCATGTGAACATATAAAGTGCGGAAAAAAATAAAGTCACAACTGAACTTAAATAATTTTCCATATTATCTCATTCTTTACTTGTTCAATCTATTTCTAATATGTGTCTTATGCCAAGTCTCAAGTGGTTATCGTCATGTCACGAATCACTCTCTATTTGTTCAACTTAATCCTACTGCAAGTCTAAGTGACTCGGGGGACATGTCATATGCTCGATGAAAATGTAACAGGACACATTTTTCAGAAACTTTTCAAAACGTAACATTTTCGTAACTTTTCATATCAAGACTTCTTCACAACTTGACTATAGCATTTTTCATGTACCAACGATAACACACGACCGATCAATTGATTCCCCATGTAGTCACATATACTGATATGAAACTCATGTTCCAAAAATGTTATTACCATATACGTATATGGAACTAACAGTAAACATCGATAAGAAGGAGATCCCTTGTCCCGGATAAGGTGTTACACTCGGCCAATAAGGTAGGGTACATGTATGCCCATGACACCAACCTTCTTGGTTCCAGTGTCATGCGGCACTTCGGTCTTTGATAACATACTATATGCCCTTGACATCCTCCATCCTGGACCTGATGTCAGACCAGTACACCAATCATAACATATCATCATATAACATAGACTGTGTCATCTGAAACAATCGTCTCGTGGTATGGTTCGTTATGTATAAAATCCTTTTTCAAATCATTTCGTTTCAAAACTTTGACTCATTTACGTATGCATGTGGGCTCGGTTTTGGCTTGTTTTATTCATCTAAAATTTCAGCACTTAAGGTCCAACATTTTAGCTCATGGTTCATGTCATAAACTTAAGTAAAATACCAATTATGCCCTTTCTAAGGCTCTCAGTTTTAGGGCTAAAAAACAACCCACTTTGTAGGCTCAAACCACTAACATCTTTATTTTAATTTGTCTAATTCTCAAATTATTTCATGGCTCCTCAAATCAGCCATTTTTAGCCTTATTCAATTATTACCATTTTCTTAATTTACTTATTTAATATATCCTTCATTTATCAATTCAAATAATATGTCATACACATATTTTTAGATACATATAATCAAGTAGAGTTCAAGACAGCTTCTTTGGCACATGCTTTCACCACTTGGCTGAAAGTTACCAAGGCTATACACACATGATTTTTCATTTTAACTATTTTACATACAATTATGGTAAGAGTACTCCTTTTAGTACTTTACATATTCTAATTATAAACATGCAACTTTATGTAGTGACACAAATAGCATGGGACATACATGGCCTACACACTTTTTTTCATGATCATGTCCCTCCCTGTTCATTTCAACATGGTTGAACTTATGCATGTTAGTTTCCATCATAAACATGAACATAAGAACCATGATCATCATGATGATCATGATGAAAATTACATGCAAATACATATGGTGATGGAAACCATGAAAACACACATCCTTAGACCATGATCATCAAGATTACACATCAAAATGATGGTGATGATGCATGCCTAAAGTGGCGCCCAAAATAGCCCACTTATGGATGTTTACGTATGAAAATGGCATGATGATCATCAAAGAAACAATCTTTGGCGGCCAAACATTATAGCATAAATGATGATGTATCACAATCACGCTAAGTTAAGACCACCAACATGCATAAACACTCAAAATCATCAAGAAACATATATATAATGATCATCATGAAAACACATAAGAATATGATTCAAAGTGTTGCCATTAGTACACTTTTTCAAGAAAGTGCATGCAACCAACAATTTGCGTGAAATGAGACGTGCATGCCCCTCTTTTATACTACATGTGACATGCATATTCATATCAGACCTAAACATATCCTAAACATCCCATCCTTGGCACTTTTCATATCATCAAGATCACAAGTAGGCATATATCCAAGAATCACACACAAGTATTCATGTTTAAGACATGTAAGAACACTTTTTACATATTCATAGCAAGGAAGTTTCTTGAACATAATGCATGCATGATCCAAGTTTGTAGATGAACATACATGATACATTTTTGAACATGCATGAAGAAACCAAAAAGAATACTTGCCTTTTCCTTGAATTTGGACTCTAAAATAGCAAAATTTCTTTTCCGTTCCTCCTTATAGAGCACACGACCTAAAAGCCAAGAAATGAAAAGGAAATGGTTATTTTTGAAGGATGAACACCAAGAAAGTTCTAAGACAACCTTAATACAATCTCACCTTTGGAAGTCCTTGAAGGTCCAACTTAAATCAACTTAGAAAAATTTTTCCTCCTCCTTGGATGGAGCTCTCGCCCTTGAGGTGAAATGGGGGAGGGGGGGAGGGGGAGGGGGAAGATAGAACAATTTTAGAGGTGAATAGAAGGAGAGATGCTTAGGAGAATGATATGATTCTTACCTCAAGTTTTCCTACACTTGGAAGTATGTTTCCTTCACTTGAAACTTGAATAAATTTTTCTTCTTCTTGCTAGAGGGAGGCCACAGTTTTGAAGGAAATTTTTTGTTTTAGTGAGATAATGAGGTTGGAGAGAAGGGAGAGTATTTTCCTTGGAGAAGATTTGAGGAAGTGAAGGAGTGGAGTGACAAATGAGGTTGTCTTGCCCCGTTTCCTTGTTTATGGCCAAAAATTTGCAAATAGTGGAGGGGAAAGGAGAATCTAATGATGATGGTTGAGTTGGGAAGGGAGAGGCATACTTATGTGTAAGAATGCATGAACTCTAATTGGTTGAAAAGGGAGTATGATGGAAGGTTGTAAGAAATGGAGTATAAGACAATCCTTGTCTTGTCTTCTTGCATGGGAGACGGCCAAGTGGGAAAGAAAGAAAGAAATGAGGATGTTTTGGAAGAATATGAGGATTAGTGGGAAAAAAATGGGTAGAAATTTTCCACTTGTGATTTTTCTTAAATTGGTGTAAGAAATCTAATATTAATGGAAAAGGAAAAAAGTAAAATATTCCCACTTGGGCATGATAGGGGGTGGTCATGGGGTATCCTAGTGGGTAGCATGGGACAAAATTTTGTCCACCTCATTTTCCATGTCCTCCTTTTCTTTTTCTTTAATTAAATCCTCAATAAGTTTTGTGTCTTATTTTATAATTTTAATTGATTATTCCTACACATATTAGGTTACTTAGGCAATGTTTTAAGTTTCACCTAAGGTATATACATAACACATATATCACACTTAGTACGATACAACTATATAAAAGTTTCTATGCACGTAGCGGGAGTCGAGATGTAACATTACCTCTATGTGTATGATGATCGTTTTATCTATTAATTTGGTTAGGAGTAATTTTGTGCAATAATGTGTACTGGGCAAGTTTTTCTCAATAAAAAAGGGAAAAAACTCATCTTTTTTCTTTTTATCCGTATCAAAATTGTTTATTCACATTATATAAATGAAAAAGAAGAAGTAATAAGATTGCTTAATTGTCTTTATGACTTTAATATATTTTAAAACCAAATGTTATTTTTCTAATGACAAAAAGAGAACTACATACATTAAGTAACTGGTTTAACTAACTCTTTATTAGGATATACGTAAGTTTGATATGTACAATTTTTAGAAACTGAAGAAGTATTTTTATTTAATTAATAAATAATGGCATGGTTTTCATTTTTATTTTTCTGGCAAACAATTGGGAAAATATATTGGCCCTTTACGGAACATGCTCGAATTATGTAGGTTTTATAAAGAGATTTTATAGGTTTGAACAACATTTTAGAAAAACTTTAAATATACACAAATAGGACATTTTCTATATGAAAGAGATCAACACAAGGTCTTAGTCGACATGTCAACACAAACTAGCACGTAATTTGACACTCACGATCCCTCTTCAACTTTTTTTATATAGTCAATTATCGATTTGTATTACTCAAACGAACCTAGCAGTGTAGTACAAAACATTGCCAATAGCCTAAGGGACAGAAAAAGAACAACTCATTACACTAATTAGATAAACATCCTCGTATGCATTTATAAACATGGAATGGTCTCAATAGGTGTATAACAATCACAATAAATCTCAAATAGTCAAGATTATAATCACAATTAAAATCAACGGAAATAAAATCAATCACATTTAGCTATATGGTGGTTTTTCCGATATGAATCAATTCCATTTGGTATAGAATGATTAGTCATTTACCAATATGAAGTCAAATGTCATAATTTATATGGAGTAACCAATTATAATCAAATGATGATAAATATAATATGACTAATTAGTCATATGAATCATGTACACAAATTCAATACACAAGCCAATAATTTAAATTTGGGAATCTTGTGCTTTTCCTAAGATATATCACTCTTCTAGCGGCTTGATGCAATAACGTCGGTTAGACCAAGCGTGTGTTGTTTCCTTACTGAAAATTTTATTTCTTGCTCTATACGTCTGCTATAAAGTTTTTAATTTATATATTTCACGTTTATACTTTCTCATCGTAAGAAAGAACTAATTTTTGCTCAAACTAGTGATAAAACTATTAATTATATAGATAATGCCTTGGTATCATATTGAATATTTTATAGAAATGGCCTATTTCCTTCTCCAGTATGCCAAATATGCTTATTAAACACCTATGCGAGGCAACCTTCCATGCTACATAAAATAACTAACTCTGACTTTTCACATTCTTTAAGCCCATGACTATTAGTGTTGCGGATCCAAAATTTTATGTTGGAGGTTAACTTCATCTAGTTGGACTAGACACTACACATGTATACGTGTGTATGTACGTACATATTTCTGTAGAGTACTTTTAAGCATCATCTTATGGTTATGCAAGTCTTTCTTTCAGTGCCCCCATAAACCCTCACACACTTGTACGTATATTTTGAGTCAAAACATTGCTAGGGGTCTATATCACTCAGTCACTAAAGAGATTACAAAAATTTATTATTTGCGTATTAGCTCCAGAATCTTAGAACCATGGTCATATAAGACCACCTTTTGTAAAAGTTAACATTAGGTACATGAATCATATTGTAAGCCGCCTTTGTTTTTTTTACTTTGCTTCAACTAAACACTTAGTAGTTTGATAAATATATAGTACATGTTGTAAATTTGTCTATTTTGGTTCTTATATAAACTTTAATTTTACAAAAAGATTTTGGGGCCAATGGTACTCTAACCAAGTGTTTCGTTATGAGCATAAAAAGATGAGGTGGAGAACCGTGATATACAGTGATGATGTCAGATTATATCACCAAGTATTTGTTTGATGTGGTGCCGTTAGAACTCCGTCAGTTGTCCTTAGTGAGCGAGTTGCTGATCTGAACAGAGAAATAGGGTCAGGGGACCCGGGATCTATGGCCCCGAGTAATACCCTCCGACGCTCAAGTCAGTTAAGGCCATTTTAGGAGAGGTTTATATATGATGAAGGTTTTGTAAATTGAGGTTTTCTGGTAAACCTGTGTTTTCACTGTGTGGAAGATGAGTTACTAGCGTGTAGTTTTTCAGATCTTGTTGTTACTTGTCCTTCTTCTCTCTCCTGCTGCTCAGCCTTTTTATATGGCGACTTGGGCCAATGCATGGGCAGAGCCCGGATATCGTGACAGGCAAGGAGGTCATTTAGATGACTTTTACTCTTGCATGCTCGCCACGTGGCTCGGTGCTGAGCTGAGTAAGCTAGCTTAGGACATCTGGCTGGGTGTTTCACCTGGTAGAATTACCCAGGGTAAACTCCTAGGACCGAGATGAAGTCCTGTAGGAGCTCTCAGAAGGGCCCGAGATGGCTGATGATGTGGGGTCAGCTTGCCGAGATGAAAGTGGCCGACTTCAAGGAGCGTTGGTGGGCCTTTCATGATGCTCGTAGCTGACGCCATAGAAAGTGGTCCGAGATAAGTAAGTTGATCGGATCCGAGGCCGAGTTCAACTCTTTGGCCGAGATGGAACTGTAAACCGAGATGAGGCCTTGAGGCCGAGATGCGACCTTAGGCCTAAATGAGGCCTTTTGGCCGAGGTGAAATTTTTAGCCCCTAGGGGGCACTGAGACCGTATGGCCGAGATGGCAGTAGGGCCCTGTGGCCGAGATGGACTATTTGTCCGCATGCGACCTGGTCAACCTCCAGGCCGACCCGCCATACTTAGCCATTTTTATGTCCCTACTTCAGCGTTGACCGTTATTGACTAACGAGAGATATTTTTTGGCTCATCAATTGCCCCCCTAGATTAGGCTGGCCGAACTGACCTGAGAGGGCAGGCTGATCTGCTCAGATTTTTCCCGGGTCGTCCTTCCCTTGATGTCGTGTTAGGATCTGATTAGGCCGCTTAACGTACTTATTAGGGGCGCAATGTACGAAGCGCTAATGATAGCTTCTGGCCGAACTGATCAGTTAATTCTGACTAGATTCTTAGACACGTTTTCTATTCTGGCACGTGTCTGATTCTGGTTGGCTCGGTTTGCGCATTTACTGTTCGCGCAGAGCACGAAGCGTCAGTTGCGCAGCTTTTTGAATTCCGCCGTTTCAACGAACCGTTGGCCATTTATTTCAGGCGACCCTTGGGCTGCCAAGATGTAGCCCTATAAATAAGCTCTTCCCAAACCTTTTTCACTCTTTATTTGCTCTCATTTCTCCATTCCGGCATTTTACTTTCTTCTCTGGCGAGTTTTCCCGATTCCGGCGAATTTCAGCCTTTGTCCAGCCTGTGCTCCGCCTTCCTCCGGTCTTCTTCTTCCTCCAGTTTTCTGTAAGTTTTCTCCTTTTCTTATTCATCATGTCTTCTGCTTCTCTTGATTCCCAAATCCTTCCGAAGGAGGTTCTTACGCCGCTGGAGGCGGAGGAGCTATTGCTTCTCCGTCGCCGTCTGGTAGATCTTCTTCCGCCGATGACCTGCCCATCGTCAACCTAGTTCAATCCACCGGGACTCTGCTCCAGCAGAGCCCTGACTGTAATTAGTTCCTCGCCGGAGCCAGTGAGGGTTACCCCCGCTCTGGCTTCTGTAAATCCTCCAGCCCCCGTGAGGGGCCCTTCTCATTTTTCTGGGGTTATAGAAAGGGGTCGGCCATCCCCAATGGTCCAAGAAACTACCTCCAGTTTGACTGAGGCCGACTTGGATATGATCTGTAAATACTACAAAATTGATAAGAACTGTTTCGGCCCAATTTTGCCTCTGCCTGGTCAGACTGCCTACGATCCTCCTAGGGACTATGAGGCAGTCTACGAAGACTACTTCAAGTCCAGCTTCAACCTTCCTGTTCCTGAGCCCGTGGTCCGTGTTATGCGGGCTTATGGGCTCAGGCTTCCCCAAATTCAGCCGAATGGCCTAAAACTTATTCTTTGTTATATTCTTCTTCTCAGACTCATTGAGTTTCCTTTCAATACCACTATTTTTCGAGCCTTTTTGCATGCCGGACTTCGCATAGCTGGTACTATTTCAGTAAGCGAACGTCCAGCATTGACTTTCCTTTTGCCATCAACATCCCTTCCTCCAATAAAAAATGGAAGGAAAAATTCTTTTATGTCCTAAAATCTGAACTGCCGAGCGGGACTGTCTGGAAACACGGCAGAGTTCATAACACATTGCCGGGCCAGGAGTACTGCAATGAGGTAGGCATAATTCGGTCAGCCTCGATTATCATTGACTGGCAGAAGGTGGACTACGAGGTCTGGATGGCTGCTGATGTAGCCCATTCGGCCCTTGGTGATGATTATCGGGCTCTTTCTCCAGACCAGCTGACCATCATCCGAGGTGGACATTGCAGCTTTTTTGTTCTCAGCACTTTTATTTTTTTCTTGTTAGCGTTTTAACTGTCTAACTCTGGATGTAGGCGCAATGGCTGGCCCTGCAACCCGAGCTGAGATAATGGCTGAGAATCAAGCCAGAAAAAGGCTTCGGAGAGAAAGGAGGCTAGCAGCTCTTGGCTCTGGGGGAGCCTCTACCTCAGCAGTGCCCCCAGCCCCAAGTGTTGCTGCTGCTGAGCCCGAAGTGGCGGAGCCAGAGCCAGGTAAACCCCTTCTTCATATGTAGAAATTTTTCTAAGCGTTTAACACTTGTTTGGGTTTTGACTTGCTTTCATTTCTTTGCAGCTCTGCCAATCACCATTGTTGATGATGAGCCTGAGGCTGAAGTTCAGCTTCAGGCTCCAACTGATTCAGAAGTCCCAGCAGACGCTGGTGAAGGTTCCAGCCTTCGCCCCGAAAGAGACAACGGGGCGAAGGCTCTAGCAGTCGTGATCCGGGGCCATCTCAGCCCCCGGAGATGATCACTGCTGACCCGGTTGAGGAAATCCTGCCTCAGCCGGGAAACGTCCAAGACCCAATATTGATTGGGTTTTTCTGATGGGGATTCTGCTGAGGACCCTGCTGTGGCCGAAAGGCTTAACAGAGCAGCAATCCTGCCCCGGGATCTTCACAGATTCAGGGCTACTAGTTTCGCCTCTCTGCGTCAACTCAGCTAATTGCTTCTTCAGATACTCAACCTCATTGTGAGATTGAGTGGAGGCCAGCTCTAGGTCGGCCACCTTATTCTCCAACTCATCCACCTTAGAGTTGGAGGTGGCCAACCTCATCTCAGCATCTCCGGCCTTCTTCTGGAGTTGAGTGGTTCCCGCCTGCAAGTCAGTGATTTTCTGGGTCAGCTCGGCTCTTCTTTTTTCAGATTCTTCAAGCTGTTTTCTTGTGGTCTCCAGCTCCCCAAGAAAATCTCTACTGCGAGTAACCAACTCCATCTCCTGGCCTCGGATCTACCAAGTATTTGTTTGATGTGGTGCCGTTAGAACTCCGTCAGTTGTCCTTAGTGAGCGAGTTGCTGACCTGCACAGAGAAATAGGGTCAGGGGACCCGGGATCTATGGCCCCGGGTAATACCCTCCGACGCTCAAGTCAGTTAAGGCCATTTTAGGAGAGGTTTATTATGATGAAGGTTTTGTAAATTGAGGTTTTCTGGTAAACCTGTGTTTTCACTGTGTGGAAGATGAGTTACTGGCGTGTAGTTTTTCAGATCTTGTTGTTACTTGTCCTCATTTTGGTCCATTTTGACACTAGGCCGAGCCTCACGCCGAGTACTCTGCTCAGCGTCTTTCTTTAGGCGGTTTGCCTCTTCTCCGCGAGCAAACTAATGCGCCTTCTCCAGGAATTCTCTCAACGTGGTGGGTCCCTCTTCCGCAAGCTGAGAGAAGAGGGCCCGCCCTAAGACCATTGATGAACGCAACAGCCTTTACTCCTTCGTTCCGGTCACTAACCTGCAGTGACTCGTCCGAGAAAGCGCTGCATATATTTTAGCACAGACTCTTCAGGACCTTGCTTCAAAGTCATTAAGTGTGATGAGTTCTTGATAAACGGCGCACTTGATATGAACTGGGATTTAAACTTTTGCGCCAACTGTCTAAAGGAGTACAACCGACTGAGGTGGGAGCTCCTGAAACCATCTTCTTGCCTTTCCCCGCAGATATATAGGGAAGGTCTTACAGCGGAGCGGATCCGGAATATTCTTTAGACTCATGGACGTCTGAAACTGGAAAAGATGATCACTTGGATCAGACGTCCCGTCATAAGTGTCCATTTTTGGCACCTTAAAGTTGTCAGGTGCCAAATACTCCGCAATGTCCCAAGAAAATGGGCTTTCTTGGATCACCCTCATATACTCTGGTCTGGGTTCTTCAGGTCGGCTCCTCGGCCTGCGAGGGTCGGCCTCCTGACGAACGCTCTTGAAAGATCGAGACCTTACATCCAGGCGCTGCCTAGGTATAGGCACCGACTCCACCGTAGGGGCTCTGTCGCCACTACGTCTTACATCTGTCATAAAACCCTGAGGGTGATGAGAAGGTTGTCGTTGGGTCTTATCCTTTGGGTGGAAGGAAGTAGAGTCATCCTCCATGTATTCCATCTCAGGACGTTTCCCTTTGAGCCGCTCCACCACGGCCTCAAACACGTCCAAATTCTCGGCCACATACTTCATGGCCTTTTCTCTCTCATCCGCGGTTACTACCGGGACCTTCTTCATTTCCGATTCTGGCCTCCTGGAATCCTGTCCAGGATGAACAGAGCGGGTGTCTTTTCGACGGTGCAGATTTGAGGACTCCCCTGGTCCTTTGCGGGCTTCCTTCCCCATTTGAACTGACTTGAAAGCTTTAAATAGTGTAGTTAAGAAGACTTAAATGACGAAAGTTCAGGCCGCCCTCCTTCTAAGCGCCAATATGATGATGTCGAATTATATCACCAAGTATTTGTTTGATATGGTGCCGTTAGAACTCCGTCAGTTGTCCTTAGTGAGCGAGTTGCTGACCTGCACAGAGAAATAGGGTCAGGGGACCGGGATTTATGGCCCCGGGTAATACCCTCCGACGCTCAAGTCAGTTAAGGCCATTTTAGGAGAGGTTTATATATGATGAAGGTTTTGTAAATTGAGGTTTTTGGTAAACCTGTGTTTTCACTGTGTGGAAGATGAGTTACTAGCGTGTAGCTTTTCAAATCTTGTTGTTACTTGTCCTCCTTCTCTCTCCTGCTGCTCAGCCTTTTTATATGGCGACTTGGGCCAATGCATGGGCAGAGCCCGGATATCGTGACAGGCAAGGAGGTCATTTGGATGACTCTTGCTCTTGCATGCTCGCCACGTGGCTCGGTGCTGAGCTGAGTAAGCTAGCTTGGGACACCTGGCTGGGTGTTTTCACCTGGTAGAATTACCCAGGGTAAACTCCTAGGACCGAGATGAAGTCCTGTAGGAGCTCTCAGAAGGGCCCGAGATGGCTGATGATGTGGGGTCAGCTTGCCGAGATGAAAGTGGCCGACTTCAAGGAGCGTTGGTGGGCATTTCATGATGCTCGTAGCTGACGCCATAGAAAGTGGTCCGAGATAAGTAAGTTGATCGGATCCGAGGCCGAGTTCAACTCTTTGGCCGAGATGGAACTGTAAACCGAGATGAGGCCTTGAGGCCGAGATGCGACCCTTAGGCCTAAATGAGGCCTTTTGGCCGAGGTGAAATTTTAGCCCTCAGGGGGCACTGAGACCGTATGGCCGAGATGGCAGTGGGGCCTGTGGCCGAGATGGACTGTTTGTCCGCATGCGACCTGGTCAACCTCCAGGCCGACCCGCCATACTTAGCCATTTTTATGCCCCTACTTCATCGTTGACCGTTATTGACTAACGAGAGGTATTTTTTGGCTCATCATACATGATTTTCTTTTATTCCTCAGGCTGGAGTTCTGTAGAGGGTAGAAGAGGCCAACAAGAGGGTTTTTTTTATTTCGTCTCTATGCCTATTGCCTTCTATAGTTTCATCTAGCCCTTGCAAAACTTCAGCATGGCTAAGGGAAGAAAATGTAGTGATATACTCGAACCCCGAGCATATTCCTACTATTTCCAGCAGCAAAAAAAGAAAAAGGAAAGGTCATGAAACCTATTTCACTAGACAACTAGTTTACAATATGGAAAGACATATCCGCAAAGAGAGGCTCAGCTTCTCCAACAAAGTTTACTTCCAATGTTCTACTGGTGATTTGACAAAATCCACTTTAGCGGCCTGCATTTGAAATGAATTTGATGAGTGCTTGACAACAACCCATGAATTAGAACCATAAAATGGTCAAAATTATACTTCATCTTCTTAATCTAAGAACATATTTTCTGCTTTCAGTTTATGAAAGGAACATAATTCAATGCATCACCTGATCACTCGGATACTAATAAAAATCTTATGTTATAGTTTGACAAGATCTAACTGTTCATCTGACCTATTGTTAATCAGAATAATTCTATTTTTTTTAAGAACTGGAAAACAAATTGACATGGTTTTGAAAGGTCGTAAGTGACAAAAACATAGGACTATCAGAATGAGACGAGGAATTACTTATCAGAGGACAATATAGCAACAAGTTGGCCTTGTTGCAGCAAGAACACAAGGCTAGTAGTTAGAAACTATATAGACTTACTGCACATGGTCTGCAGCATACCTCTAGAATAAGTCCATTGTGTTAGAATATGATAAGTTTTGATGATTTGCACAATTGACACTTCGAACGCCTACATAAAGCGCTTTATGTGAAGTGGTTGGACTCCAGTGAACTTCGAACACTTAGATTTGGCGCTTTATATAAAGTGTCTGGATGCCCGCACACTTCGAACGCCAACATTAGGCGCTTCATGTGAAGTGTCTGGACGCCAGTACACTTCGAACGCCTACATTAGACGCTTCATGTGTTTTGAATGAATTCCAGTACACTTCGAACGCCTACATTAGGCGCTTCATGTGTACTCCAAAATGGGCACATACATCAAGCTACTTTCTGATAAAAGTCAGAACTACTTCGAACAAGCATGAAGGCTGAGATTAGGCGCTTCATGTGACATCGAACGATTTCAGCTGCCCACTTAAGGCGCTTCATGTGAGATTGAACGCTTGTTCAAAATCTCAAGAAGCTCTCCATGTCACATTGAACGCCTGTTCAATAAACAGATTAGGCGCTTCATGTGACCAACATTACAAAGTCTTATGCTTTACTTTCTAACATTATTTGAATTTTTGTACCCTCTCCTTTAGTGCTATTTCCACAGGTTCTCTCTCATTCTTGAAAGGATGATCTTTTCTCTTTAAGCTTTCAACAAGAAATTTCTCCAAGAAGGTTGCCACCAGCCAAGAGAAGATCTCCAATGAAGAGGACATACCATCACAAGAAGACAAAGCCCATTATTGGCTCTGCAGAAGATTTCAAACGGGCAGAAAACTCAAGGGAGATAAAACAAAGGTTTTATCTCATTCTTCAACAACTTTCTATCTTCAAGCTCTCAAGTTTTCTCTCAAAGTTCAAGCTCTCAAAATAGTTGTAAACATTGTATATTTTACTTTATTGTTGATAGTTGTGTTTGTAAGAAGAAGAAGAGTCTTCTTCTGGTGAGTAAAGATTGTGACAGGTGGAGTAGATTGTTGGTCAAGAAGCTAGGGTGCTTTTTGTTTGAGAAATCTAGACCTTAGAGGGTTAGTTGATAGTGTTGTGGTGCACTATACTCCCTACAAGAATTCTTTGAGGGCAAAGAAGTTCTTTGGAGGCTAGACTTCAAGGGGTTAGGTTTCTTGGTTGTGGTCTAGGCGTGTGGCATAGTTTTTATCTTGTTGGATTTTTGTTTTTGATTTTTGTTTCCCCCATAGAAATAACAATCCCCCCATTCAAAATCTTTCTTGTGAAAAACAAGAAGGTAAAGGAGTAGAGTCATTTGACTTGAACCTCTGTACATCTTTGTGTTCTTTATGCTTCCGCAAAGTCTTACTCTTTTCAAGAACACACCCAAGTATTGGTTGCACTCAAAAATGAAAAATATTCAAGAAAATACACATATTTGGTGAACACACTATTCAACCCTCCTTCTAGTGTGTTCTAAGGGGCCTAACAATTGATATCAGAGTGAAATCTTGAGTATTTGAGTTCAAATAGCAAGATTTGATCTTCAAAGTATGGATCCCTTCAGTTATGACGATGCTAGTTCCGCTAGTGGTGATGTCTCAAGAAGAAGGAGGAAAGAACACTTCTCCCTTCCATTTCTAATGTTCATGTCAAGGTTTCTATGTTTGATCCTCTCAACTACCCACTATGTAAATCAAACATGGAAACATATCTACGTTCGTGTGGGTACCGTACATGGAGAGAGGTATCAAAAGGTTCTAACTACCATTTCTTTTGATGTTGATGATCCTACTCCGAAGGAGGAATTACAATTTGCAATAAATAGCAAAGCTCTTGCTATTTTAAATAGTTCTCTTTCACCAAATGAGAGAGCTCAAATACAAGGTGTCCATCCGCCCACGAAGCTTGGACAAAGTTGGAGATGATCTATGAAGGAACATCTTGTAGGATCTGCAAGGAACCACTAGAAGGGAGGGGGGGTTTGAATAGTTGGTGCGGAAAATGTGGTTTTTTAAAATAGTTTTGAACCAAGAACCTCAACTTCTGAAAACAGTTTCTGTTTTCAGGACCAGTTTTAAAAACTTTTTGAAAACGGGGGTTGCAGGTCTTCAAAAATTCTGAAATCTGGAGAGAACTTATCCTCATATGTTCTGAGTATCTCCTAAAAATTTCAGATTAAAATTCAAACCTCTAATCCCTTGAAAAATTGTTAGTGGTCAGATTGCGCAAATATGCCAGAAACGGTAGTCTGATTTGCAAAATTAATTCCAATTTGTGCGTAACTCCAAATGCTCTAAAAATTTAAAGACTAACCCCTTATTAGTTTTATTTAAATGGGTTGAAACAATTTGAAAAATGCTTTTGGGAAGTTAGTCAATACGATCAAAAGTCTCAACCTTGCAAGCCTGAAAATCAGACTGCACTAGTCTCAGAACTTTGGACGTTTGGATGACTTATACTTGTCCAAAAGGGTGAAACTTACGCCAAAAGACGTAAGGCTATGATTATAAAAAGTTTCATAATTTTTGAAATTCGTTTACTATTTTTACGAACGTGATTAAAAACGATAAACATGTGCTGAAACAGAAAGTAAGTGCTGAAAGTAAATGACACCAGGAATTTTATACTGGTTCGGTTTAAAAACAACTTACTCCCAATCTTCGAGGACACCTTACCTCGGTTAGCTATAAACACACAACACAAAGAACACCTTACCACAGGGTGATGGAGTTTACAACACCAACTCCAACCCTTTAAAACCTTGTATGAGAATACAATTGTCACAAACACCACCACCTTGCAAGTGCAAGATTGATCACACCTTGATCAATCTTTTACAACAATGAAAAAGAATATGTGGTGGTCTATATGAAGCCTATTCAAGTATATGAATATATGACAATAGGCTTTAGAGAGAAGAAAAAAGCAGGTGTAGAAAGAGAGAACTAGAAAACGATTTCAATCTTGTATGCTTGTAAGACTTGTGTTGTTTTTGTCTTGCTCTCCTCTTTCCTTTTAACATTGGTGGCCCGCCCCCTTTGATGCTACTCTTCTCTTGAAAATTATCTTCTAAGTCCTTGGAAGAGTGTATTGCATCATTGTGACATGTCCTTGCTTACTTGGCATCCTCCTCATTGGATGATCATTAAACTCTTGCTTATTGGCACTCATTGATTGGTTGAAGGTTGTCATCATTGATGACTAGATAATCTGAAATTATACCTCAAAAAGCATGTGCCAATTAACCATGAATCATTTCCATAAAGCATATAATCATCCCACATAATTAGCTAGGCAAAAACTCCAAGATGCCATCTAGAATTCAGCCATTATAAGCTCTTGCACATGCTGAAATTTCAGCATGTGTAACATTCACCCTTTTATTCAAAATATTGCCGATTTTACTTTGATTTAATCCTTGAAATTAAACAAGAAATCATCAACCATTTAGTACAAGACATTCTTATCATTTATGGAATAAAAATTAGACACCAATGAGGCCTAGAAATCGGCCAACATACATCCACACATGCTGAAATTTTTCAGCATGTGTGATATTTGAAAATATCACCTTATTTGTTCCATAGAATATTCAAATACACTTCCATATGATCTTCCAATCAATCCACATTATTCAAGACAACAAAATATGGCCATTGAAGGGAGAATTTCGGCCAGCCATATCCACACATGCTTGAATTTTCAGGCATGTGTCACAATTGTGACAAAATTTGAAAAGTTACTTTTGTGGTTCCTTTCTTTATGTCACCAACATTGTATGCTTCATTCTTGGCCAACCAAGATGCCAAAAAGCTCCACATATGCTCCATCATGGCTGGTATAGGCGTGTGAAATGAAGATAGTGCATGTGCTGAATTTTATTTTTGCAAACTTGTAAAATAGTGCACATTAATTATACACACATGGTATATTCCAATCAGCCCTTAATTGAATTTTCTAGAAAACTTTGAGATGTAGAAATATGTAAAAAGTGTCTAGATACATGTTATATGCCATGCCAAAAATGTTCCATGTGTCGTTGACATAAAAAACCGAATTTTCGATGTTTATCGATTACCCCCGATTTTTCTCTAATTAAATTCTAATTTTTTGCACATGTTATATATATTATGTTACGCATAATATACATAAATTAAACTTTAATATTCAGCACTTAGGCTGATCTTAAAGTGGCGCCTAAACCATGTGACAAATTGAAATTGGAATCTCCACAATTTGGCCTTAATGTGGGGTGATTTGTGTGTGCTAACATGGAATAATTTATGACTGTACATATCATGTAAGCCACGAAATTTGTGGTCATTTTTTAAGTGTAGAGGCTGGCCATCTATTTATGGCAAGTACGTGACACGTTGGCAAAGTTTCGGTATTCGCCCGATACGACTATTTTCGGTGTAGAACCTTTTAACGTGTCGTATTAAATTTGTCATCACCATGACTTATATCATATGATATAAGACCTGAATATACTCATAAATATAAGTTAAGTATACTGTGTGACGTTAACGTACGTACGTAAAATATATAACGTGTCGGTAGTACATTGGAATATATGTGTATGTGGCATTTTTCAAAAAAATCTGAATATATATATATATATATATATATATATATATATATATATATATATATATATGGCGTGTGATATGTGTGGAGAGGATAGGGATACCTTTCCTTTCTTCAACTTGTTGCCTTTGTGCCTTTTCCAACATATTGATTCCTTTAATGAACTACTTAGTTTAATTAACTAAGTACTTCACTTAATGAACTAGTTTCGTTCATTAATGATGGCGCCTGAAAATAGTTCAAACACAACAAATGTTTGCCATTTGATGTAAACCTTAAAGCTTCATGGCTTGTTAGTACGACAACATTATATATGAACTATATAAGGCAAGTTTAATGCAAGAGCGTGTCATATATAAATATGTCATGCATTTCTTTGTAACACGTTTTAAATCATGTATTTTGAAATCACTCAAACCCCATTTTCTCTACAATCTCCCCTTTTGATGATTTTCAAAATAACCTACATTCATGATTTAAATCTTATCACTTCCCCTTCAATCGTGCATAAATTGAAATTTTGAATTTCAAATTCGCTCCCCATGATTTATGCAATCAGTTTCTCTCTCCCTCTTAAAATCATGCATTCTCTCCTCCTTTATTTTGGAAAGTCAATCAAAAATGCATGTAAATATTGAAAGACAATCAAATCAAATCAGCAGAAATCATGCCTAATTTAGAACGGAAGAATTTTCGTAGGTAGCTTGATTTATGCCTTAGTAAAGATATCCGCTACTTTCCCTCTGTGCGTACGTGATCTATGACAATATCACCATTAGTTACGTGATCACGAAGAAAATGATAGCGTACTTCTATATGCTTGGCCTTAGAATGTAGCATGGGGTTTTTAGATAGGTTAATTGCACTCATGCTATCACAATATATGGAATTTTATTTACGGTAAATTCCAAAATCAGAAAGTTGTTGTTTTATCCATAGTAATTGTATGCAACAAAGACTAAGTGCCATGTACTCAGCTTCAGTAGTGGATAAAGCTACACTTGCTTGCTTTTGGAAAAACCATGAAATAAGTGAGTTTCCTATAAATTGGCAAGTGCCACTCGTGCTTTTCCTATATATCTTACATCCACCATAATCAGCGTCAGTGTAGGCATGCAAATTAAAGTCACAATCTTTATCATAACCAAAATGCCTAAGGTGGTGTGTGCTTAATATATCAGAATATATCTTTTACCTTATAACCGCATTATGTGGGACACCTTGTAGGATCTGCAAGGCACCACTAGAAAGGGGGGGTTGAATAGGTAATGGCCGAGATTGTGGTTTTTAAAATTTGTTTAAAACTAGACAACTCAACTTCTGAAAACAGATTCTGTTTCCAGGACCAGTTTTAAACGTTTTAAAACCAGGTTATAGGTCTCCAAAAATTCTGAAATTTTGAGAGACTCAGCCTCAGATGTTATGAGGGTCCCCTAAAAATTTCAAATTAAAATTCAACCTTTAACCTCTTCAAAAACCGTTGGTGATCAGATTGCGCGAATCTGCCAGAAACGGTAGACGGTTTTGAAAAATTTATTTCTATTTGTGTGCAAGTCCAAATGCTCTGAAAATTTAACCACTAACTCCTTATATACTATATTTAAGTTTGTTGAAACAGTTTTGCAAAATTCTATTGGGAAGTAGGTCAATTACAATCAAAGTCTCAACCTTTGCAAGTCTGAAAATCAGACTGCACTAGTCTCAGAACTTTTGATGTTTGATCGGCTTATACTTATCCAAAAGGATTAAAACTTGTGCCAAATTAACCCTAGAATGTGTGCCTATGTTTCTAGAAATTGTCGTGATTTTTGAAAGTCGTTTACTATTTTTACGAATACGAACAAAAGAGTAAACTGTGCAGTAACTGAAAGTAAATGCTGAAAGTAAATGGCACCAAGAATTTTATACTGGTTCGGTTATAAACAACCTACTCCAGTCTTCAAGGAACACCTTCCTTGGTTCACACTAATCACACACACGCAATACACCTTACCATAGGGTTGATAGAGTTACACACTAACTCCAACCTTTTACAAACCTTGTACGATGAATACAATTCGCACGAACACCACCACCCTCGCAAGAATGAAGATTGATCACACCTTGATCATCTTTACAAAGATATGGAATATGTGATGGTCTATATCAAGCCTATTCTAGATTGAAAAATATGAATACAATAGGCTTTAAGAAGAAAGAAAGAAAGAGAATGTAGAAGAAGAAGAGGCTAGCGTTTGATCACTTTGATTTGCAATGCTTGTGCTTGTCTTGTTTTGCTCATCTTCTTTCCTTTTAATCTTGTTGCAGAGCCGTCCCCCCTTGGGTCCTCCCCCTCTTGAAAATTATCTTCTAAGTCCTTGGGAGAATGTAAGACATCATTGTGACATGGTCTTGCTTACTTGTCACCTTCTCATTGGATGATCATTTTAAGCTTTGCTTACTTGGCACTTCATGATAGGTTGAATGTTGTCATCATTGATGACTAGGAGAAAAATCTGAATATATCACTCAAACATGTGCCAAAATCAATCATAAAATTAATTCCATAATACACAAGATTGTTACATAAACTGTTGCAAGACAAAATTTCTCCCACACTAGGTATGAAAATCGACCATAATGAGGATTTGCCATGCTGAATTTTCAGCATGTGTTACATGGTTGTACAATTCAAAATAATTCCATTTTTCTTATTGATTTTGCTAATTAAAATGAATCACCCAATTGATGGCAAATATCCTTAATCACATTAGAAATGAATTTTGGACAACTTATGCCCATGAATTCGGCCATTACATATTACACACTGATGAAAAATTTTCAGCATGTGTGATATATAAAATATCACAATTTATGAATTTAAAAATATTCAAATTACTTTCCATTTCTTTCCCAATCAATCACATAATTCAAGATATAAGAATATAGCCTTTTAATGTGCAAATTTCAGCCAACCATACTTACACATGCTAAAATTTTCAGCATGTGTTATAAGTGAGACAAGTTTGAAATCTTACCATATTTGTAGCTTCTTTCTTTAATTCACCAACATTGCATGGTTGATTCTTGACCAATCAATAGATCAACAAGGCTCCAAATAAGCTCCATCTCAGCGGTAGGGGCGTTAGATAGTGTATGTGCATGTGCTGAAATTTATTTTTGCTAACTTTGTAAAATAGTGCACATTTAATATACAACACATGTTATATTCTAATCAACCGTTAATTTAATTTTCTAGAACACTTTAAGATGTATAACATATGTAAAAAGTGTCCTAGATACGTGTCATATGATGTACCCAAAAATGTTCCATGTGTTGTGTGCGTAGAAAACCAAATTTTGATATTTATCGATTACCCGATTTTCTCTAATTAAATTCCAACTTTGCACATGTTTATATATATTATGTTACACATAATATATATACTATTACTTTAAATCTCAGCACTTGGCTGGTCTAAAGTGGCGCCATTACATGTGGACAAAATTAAAATTGGAATCTTCACATTTTGGCCTTAATGTGGGGGGATTTTTGTGTGCCAACATGGAAAGTATTTTTGGCTGAAAATATTCTCAAACCCACGAAATTTTTGATGATTTTTGAGATGTAGGTCTGGCCATCTATTTATGCAAGTACGTGACACGTTGGCGAAGTTTTCGGTATTCGCCCGATACAACAATTTTCGGTTTGAACCTTTTAACGTGTCGTATTTAAATTTGTCATCACCATGACTTATATCATATGATATAAGACCTGAATATACTCATAAATATGAGTTAAGTATAGTGGTGTGATGTTAACGTACGTACGTAAATATAACGTGTCGGTAGTACGTTAGAATACATGTGCATGGGCCTTTTTCAAAAAAATCTGAAAATATATGTATTATATATGTTACGGCGTGTATATATTAATGAGGGGAGGAGAGAAGAACTTTCCTTCCTTAGCCTTGTTGCCTTTGTGCCTTTTCCAAATGTGGCTTCGTTTAATGAACTACTTAGTTTTAATAACTAAGTACTTCACTTATGAACTAGTTTTGTTCATTAATGGGTGCACTTGAAAATAGTGTAAACACAACAATGTTTGCCATATGATGTAAGATTTGACCCGCTCATTGGCTCGTTAGTACGGCAACATTATATACACGCTAATAAGGCAAGTAGTAACAGGTATCATGCATACATGTATATCAATGCATGCACGTTTGTGTATGTTATTCATTTAAATCATATATTTTGAAAGCACTCAACCCCCTTTTCTCTACAATCTCCCCTTTTGATGATTTCAAAATAACTTATGCACATGATGTAAGTGCTATCGCTCCCCTTGAAACATGCATAAATTTGAAATTTGAATTTCAAATTTCATTAATCCGGCTCCCCCTTGGATTTGTGCAATCAGTATCAATGTAGGTGTCTCTCTCGTCCCCCTTAATCATTCTCTCCCCCTTAATCATTCTGCTTTCTCTCCCCCTTTATTTTGGAAAGTAAATCAAAAGATTCCTGTAAATAAGGAAGCAAATCACGTCAAATTAAATCAGATCAACCGAAAAGTCATGGCCTAATTTAGAACGAAGAGATTCAAATGTGGCTGATGTAAGGCTTTTGTAAAGATAGCCGATACTTGTGCTTCTGTGCGTACGTGATCTATGACGATATCACTATTGTTTACATGATCACGAAAAAAGTGATAGTCGTACCTCTATTGCTTGCCTTAGAGTGTAATACGGGGTTCTTAGACAAATTAATTGGCACTCATACTATCACAATATATAGGAATTCTATTTACGGTAATTCTAAAGTCCGAGAGTTGTTTGTTTCATCCCCAACAACTGTGTGCAACAAAGGCTAAGTGCCATGTACTCAGCCTCAGTAGTGGACCAAAGCAACGCTTGCTTGCTTTTTGGAAAACCATGAAAGTGAGTGAGTTTCCTATAAAATTGGCAAGTCCCACTCGTGCTCTTTCTATCTATTTTGCAGCCACCATAATCTGCATCAGTATAAGCATGTAATTAAACGTGGAATCCTTATCGTACCAAATTCCTAAGGTGGGGCGTGTGCTTAATATAACGGAATATTCTTTTTACTCATTATAGTGAGACACCTTAGGTTTGACTTCTGAAATCGTGCACGATGCATACACTGAACATGATATCAGGCCTCTAGCAGTCAATATAGCAAAGAACCTATCATAGATCGATACAAGCCATTATCAAAGTCTTTACCATGTTCGTCTTTGTCCAATTTAGTAGTGACACTCATAGGGGTGGGGGATGGGTTTCACAAATTTTCAAAGTTAAACTTTTAATCATGTCATTTACATATTTTGCTTGACTTATGTGAATCCCTTTACTCGTTTGCTTAATCTGCAAGCCAAGAAAATAATTAAGTTCACCAACCATAGACATTTCAAATTCGGATTTCATTGCAATTTTCAAAATCTTCAACAAGTCTATGAGAGGTAGAACCGAAAATAATGTCATCAACATAGAATTTGGATAATAAGTAAATCCGATTTATCTTGTTTCAAAAATAGTGTACTATCTATAGTACCCTCGTTTAAAATCATTGTCTAAAAGGAAAGTAGCAAAACAATCATACCATGCTCTCGGTGCTTGCTTTAGGCCGTATAGTGCCTTCTTTAGTTTGTACCCGTGATCAGGATGTTTCAAATATTCAAAACCGGGTGGTTGCTTCACGTATACTTCTCTTGTATAAATCCCGTTTAGGAATGCGCTTTTTACGTCCATTTGATAATAATTTAAAATCTTTCATGCAAGCAATAGCAAGTAATAGTCGTATAGCTTCTAAACGTGCTACGGTGCAAATGTTTCATCGTAGCCAATTCCTTCTTCTTGATTATAGCCTTGTGCTACAAGTCTTGCTTATTTCCTAACGACCATTTCCTCCTTCATTCATTTTATTCCTAAACACCCAACTTTGTGCCTATTATAGTCTTATCTTGTGGTCGTGGCACTAATCTCATACATCGTTTCTAACAAATTTATTAAGTTCATCATGCATGGCATCAATCCAAGAAGATCACTCAAAGCATCATGCACATTTTTGGGCTCAATTTCAGAAATCATAGCATGAAATTCATTTATTTCGTCCGAAGTAATTCTTCTACGTGGTCGCACACCGTGAGTGAGGTCAGCCTATGATGAGATCATGTGGGTGATCTCTATGTCATCTTGGTTGATTTTTTCTATTTATCATGCATTTCTATGTGATCATGCATTTCTAGTGTGTCATTCATATCATGCATATCAAATTGTACCATCATCTTCATTCAACACGGGTTTCAATTCAAAGTTATCGTCATATTCTTATCTTTATCAAATCTCACTCACCAAATCATTGAATTTCACATGAATAGATTCCATGATTTGTCTAGTGAGAGGATCATAACATCTATATGCCTTTGAATTTATAGAATATCTAACAAAAAATGTACTCAATTGATTTGGATTCAAATTTGTCTAGATTATCTTTTGTATTTAAAAAACAAAAACATTTGCATCCAAACACATCAACAACGAAAATAGTCAATCTTAGGCATGGCTATCATTCAAAACTCATAAGGCGTCTCGTTTATTTTCTTTCTTATAGATAGGCGATTTACAGATATAGCATGCACAATTTAAGAACGGCTTCCGCCCACAGAAATCTTGGCAATCTATTTTCGCATAACATAGTCCTAGCATTTTCTTGAAATGTACGATTCTTTCTGTGCTACTACTACTCCATTAATTGTGGAGTTCTAGGTGGCGAAAACTCATTCTTGATCCCCTTCTTTCTTCGCAAAATGAAATCATTTCTTTGTTTTAAACTCACCGCCTCTATCGCTTCTTATCTTTTTCACATTTACACCGTATTGATTTTCAAGCTGTTTGATTAATTTCGCAATCTCAATGGCACTATCATCCTTATGTGCAAGAAATAAAGTCCAAGTGTAACGAGAAAAATCATCAACAATCACGCATGCATAGTGGCGCCCACCAAGGCTTGTAGTGCGACTAGGACCAAACAAATCAATATGTAATAGTTCTAAGACTCTAGTCGTGCTTATTTCATTTTTAGGCTTAAGTGACTCACGTGTTTGTTTGCCTTTTATGCAAGATTCACACAACTGAAAGTTGTCTAAATCAAACTTAGGCAATCCTCGTACTAGGTTCTTTCGTTGAAGTTTTTCTAGTGTGGAGATACCAATGTGTCCTAAACGTCTATGCCATAAATTCACATTGGGTTCATTTGACATAAAGCACTTAACTTTAGCGTCTACCATCATCCATAGAAAGCGTAAAAATTTACCTTCTCGTTTTTTTTAAAACGGTTTCTCTATTTTTATTTATTATATTGCAATAAGGGTGAGTAAAACACACATTAAAACCATTGTCAACAAATTGAGAAATGCTAAGAAGATTGTAGGATAAGTTGCTTACCAAAAAGACGTTGGAGATTTGGAGAGTACTTGGATTTCCAATCGTACCTTTTCCGATGATCTTGCCTTCGTTGTTGTCTCCAAAGGTCACGGATCCGCCTTTTTGACCTTCTTTAATTTGGTGAACAAGCTCGGGTCACCCGTCATGTGCCTCGAGCATCCACTGTCAAGGAACCACTTAATAGTTGTATCTTTCGATGTGTGGGCTCCCTGCAATGTGCAAAGATGATTTAGGTACCCTTTTAACTTTGGGTCCTTTCGAGTTAGTTAATCACCTTTTGGTAAAAAGTAATTTTCGGTACCCATACTTGGGTAATCCTTCTCGGTCTATCAAATGGCAAGAATGTAGATGAAGGTGCGATATAGTAGACATGTGGTGCATGCACTTTGGGCCTTTGCCCAAGGACTCCTTTATACTCATTGAATGAAGGACGTTTTTGATATGCCCTTGTGTGTGTGTGCATAGTGCGTGGATGATATGAATTTCGTGTATGCATTACTCTTTTCTTTTCATATCTATATGGTACAAAGTTGTATTTCACATGATATGAAGAGGAAGTGGGGCGTGATGAGGGAAGGTGCGGCTTTTGCGTCATCTTAGACGCCACTTGAGGCTTTGGGGAGTCTAATTTCTTAGACACAAACAAACTTGGTTGGTTTGGTTGATACTTCATTAGTATCAACGTATCCCAAACCCGTTTTGTCATTATCATGCTTTTGAGATAATATAATGCGATGCAGCATGTTGGATGTAGTGCCCCGCTCCCGAGCCCTAACATCGGGAACAGTGCACCCGCCGTATCTCACTAAGGAGAATACAAAGCGTCGAATCAATCTCTTACATGTCACAGATAACGTAGAAATTTTCGCGGAAACGTAAACCATAAGATATATTAAACCCCAATAATCGTCATTACATTGCTAAATAAAAGTTCTGGTAATAAAAATAGTAAAGTAGTATGTGGAAAATCCTCAAAGTATAAATAAGAACAAACAGCTGCAGAGTCCCTCATACCATAGCTGCACCTCTCAACCAGCCCATTCCACTATGTCCGTCCCGTCCTCCACGAAGATATGCTCATAGTCCTCATCAGGCTCACCTGGGAAGTAGGGGTGAGTGACAGAAAATCACCCAGTAGATGCCCGCCTCAAACCAATACAAAACGTGCATACCGAATGATATAGCCACATAGCACATAGACATGATATAACCACATAGCACATAAATATAAGATAACATGCATAAGATAAAGTAAATGCGGTAAGTAAAGCACTCCATATAAAAATGCGCAAGTACGTGATGCATGCTCAATCAACGTGTCACACGCAACAAATTCATGTCACACATAATGCCAATATCCATACTGTGCAATGCATGAACCCGGGTCCTACTGAGTGGCTGCAGGTCGTACACCCACAGTCACCATACTGAGTGTGCGTGGCCGCGCCACCGCACACCATCCTGAGTGTCGTGGCCCCGCCACCGTACACAATCCTGAGCGCCCGTGAACCGTACGTCACGACCCGCCATCAATGCAATGCACGTGCCATGAATGCAAAAACACAATCGCCTGGGCCCCGTACGCCCATCCTCACCGTCTCCGGCACTCAATATTTGGTTTCGTAAATTTTCGAATATTGGAAAGTTGTTATTTATCACCACCTCCTTAGCTTGTATTAATTTACTAGAATTTTCTACTAATTTCCCCTATGTTTCCCTTTACTTAATTCTATTTATTACTATTAATTTTTAGTTACTAAAATTTATCAAACTTCAGAAATTAAGTGAAAATAATTTAATCTTAAGCTTTTATATTTTATGGAATTTATTTGAATTCTTATTGGTCTTTAATTATATTTTCCTGGCCTTATCCGCCAGACCCGATACATTATTTTTTTAAAGAGGTTAATGGGCCGCCTTCGGCCCGACCCGCTGGCCAGTCGACCCGGTCCGTTGGCCATCCTGTTCTCTGCTTTAATTTAATTATTTATTTATTTATCTAATTTGATGTTCCACCAGTGGCAACGCGCACTGTGATTTGTTTTTTGATTCCAACCCCCATTTCCTCCTATCTCCAGTCTATAGGAACCTATTCTAAGGCCAAAACACAACTTCTTAAAGACTCCTAATGTAAAAGTTCCCCTTTTTCCACATTTTTAAGGATATTTGTTTTCGATTCAATCATACCACCAATTTCACACACATACATGCACATAGCAGCCATAAATAATATATCTCATGCTTTCCAACATATACAAAATTTCTAACTTAAACAAATAAAAACAACGAAACAAAATTTACAAATTAAACAAATAAAACAACGAAACACATTAGTATATCATCAAAGCATGCATGAATCATACCCGTTTGAGGGGGAAGAGGCACCTACCTTTTTGACGAATTAACTTCCTTCGCGAAATCTCTTCTTCCCGACCCCACTGACCCACTTTTCATTCGGCCATGCACATAATTTTTCACCATAATCACTTTCCATTTCACATAACTTAAGCACATAGAATAACCTCCATGATTGTTAATTTATTTTATATACATTATGTATATAGATATATGAATAGCACAACTTTCGGCCAGTAAGCAAAACTTTGACTTCCTATGCAATTTATACATAAAGTCAAGTAGGTAGAGAACAAGTGAACAAATATAGATAGATAATAAACATACATGTACACACGATTTACAAAAAATAGAATAGAATAAAATGAACTTCTCAGCATCTAATTTTTTCCTTTTCCTTTCATTCACACAATGGCAGCCACCAACGTGCAAAAGCAAATATCAATTTACATTAACATATGCACACACTATTAACACAGTTATATACTTCATTCAATTATAGAATCCCATACACATTCATATAGATTTTATACAAAATATATATGAAAATGTGTAATGTGTCAAAACGATTATATTAATGTCCATGCAAGGCCATTTGCTGAATATATCCATTTTTATATAAAAAAAGCCCGCAAGAATATTTTCAGCCACGGTTTTCTTTCTTTTTTTCTTTATACAACGTTTAATGATCTTGATGTAACTCAAAAATATAGGCATTTGTTCAATGCGAAAATTGTTATAGATTGAATTATAAAAAATTTTTGAAATCTAAAATGCATATTTGTGAAGAATGTGTTTCAAATTATTATATACATATATTTAAGCATCAGCGGTTTATTTGTACATTTGGAAATTACACATGCATATCTTTAAGCATTCAACGGTTTGATAGCACAAATAAAACATATGCATACTAATATTTCCACAGCACATATATAAACATCTACATATATATGATCGGTACATAATGGTATCAAATAAGTATGTATATAAACATGCATGATCCGATTTGATATGAAAATAACATAATGACTTTGTAAAAACATAGCACATATAGCAAAGATACTTGCCTCGTGTCTCGATTATATGCGATATACGAAGAATCGGGGTTGAACGGATTAAAGAATAACTGCTGTTTGCTCCTTAGAAATGGCGGCAGAAAGCTTGACCTTTTTTTGGATAATAATATGCTGCCGCCATTTGTTTGATATATGAAGGTTGAATTTGCAATTTTTTTTCCCTTTCTTCCTAAGAAATTTCCGCTGCCAACTAAGGACAAAAAAAAGTGCGGCTGCTCTTCTTTCTTTTGTCTCTTGATTTCGGCCGGGAGGGGTGCCAGGGTAGATTTAGGTATTCTCTTTTTGTTTTGTTTTATGCAAGGTAGGATATATGTATATATATAGATGAGTGTCATTAGGTTTCTTATTAGGTATAGGTAGTTTGTGTAAAGTATATCTTTTAGGTAGTTAATTCATATATATCTCCTATTTAAATCCTAATAGTATTGGGACAAATATTATCCTTTACTATATAACTAGACCACTCCTTTTAATTATTTTCCTTTTTATTTTATTTTCTTTCTATTTTCCTTTACAGCACACGGGTCATAACATCCCTCCCTCCTTACAACAAGTTTCGTCCTCGAAACTTGCGTACGACGTAATCAATGACTTAGTATAATTCTACTTGATCCATTTATCTAGATAATGGTAGTACAAAATATCCAATAAGTATTCCGATACGTTAACCATTTCACTTCCTCGAAGTATGACTAAGTCCTCACCATCATTCTTTATATATACCAACAAGGAATTTCTAAGTCCATTATGGGTATCGTCGTCATACCGAGATTTCATCACCCAATCGTCAGTCAACGTACTTATATCTGCGGTCATTAGCAGCCTCTTCTAAGATCGATTTTTTTTGATGTACTATAATCTTTAACTTAACTCTCTATAATTACAACTTATAAACTTTCACTTATACCCCTTGATGTGTATCATTCAATTTATTGCATTCTACGGTTCTGAATTCTTAACTCATCATATATGATTCATCTCCTAGTTACATGATCGTCCATAATATTTATCGAGTCCTCTAATACATTAACCATCACTCTCTCTTATCATCAAATTCTCAAAATCAATTCTTATACCTACAAACTAGTTCTATAATCAGGTCCTTACTTTTCTTAGAAATATCATCAATAGCCTATTATACGAAGTACGTGTATGGACATGGTTTTCTTTAAAACACAAGTAGCCTACGTAGCTATAATTTGGAATTTAGCTTTAACTGTTTAAAATAATATACCTTTTAATTTTGTAAACCCAAATCAAAAGTATCATATATTTGTTTTCGCAAAGCAGTATCTCAAATGATAACTTATAAAACAATGATACAACTGGTTTGTAAAGGTATTACGGTTAAAACCATTTTAAAATAATTGAGACACATCAATAGTAAAACTTCTTTTTGCAAAACGATTTGAACGCTGTGTCTTTTTTTTCTTTCCAATGAAATATATTTGAAATCTATGTTTTGTTTCGCAAAATACAACAGTTGAAAAGTCCACAAATATATAGTTTTGTAAAACCATTTGGATACGGTACCTTTCTTTTTTTTAATAAAAAGAAGTATATATATATTTTGAAACTATTTCTACACAAAATTAAATACATTCATTGCAAGCAGATAAATAACTTCAAAAACATTTAATGGGTAAAACGCTTGCAATGTCGATAGTCGACAAAAGAAAAATTATTTTAGCAAAATACTTATTGTTAAATGAAAGTTGGAGAAATATAAGAGATATATAAATATATCGTTATTCGAAAACATCGATGTTTAAAAATATATCTACTTTTTTTCTCAAAGTTGTCGGAGTAATTGAAATTTCATTATGTTGATATACAAATTCGGATATGAATATAGCCTTGTAAAGTAAAAAAAAATGGAACTAGTTGAAATGTTTAGTAGCAAAAATCTTTGAAATACTTTTGAAATATAGAATATATCTTGATGTACGTGCTTATATGAAAATAGCTAGCTACTTGAAAAATAATAGTCCGATGCTTCGTATAATTTTTCTGAATCACCCCTTAATGTCAATGAAAAATCCACCTATGTACCGTTTCTTATAAATCTTTAACTTAAGTTATTCAATCTTAGTATGGCATACTAATTATTGATCGACTTAGGGCATTCTAATTCACCATGCTTCCGCGCGCCACACTGATCCACCATACTTCTTAACTTGGTTATTTCAACCGCTAATTCTAGTTTAGCTTTATCCCACCTGAAAAACATCCACGGCTTGTTCATACTTACTCTGCTACAATTCAAGCCTACTCGGTACATCTGTACTTACGTGTTTCTAGGGATCAACACTTAATCCAATTTGTAATAATTCGTCATTCCACTATACTTATTTTAGTAGTGCTCACTTATCACTATCAATCAATATCTCTAATAGGACTAATATCTTTGGTTTATTTGACATTCTAAAATTCAAACTCTTAATCATGGCTATAAACCCCTTTGTACGATATTCTTTGCTAAACTCTACTGATCATAATGCTAGTGAATCCTTTTCTTAGTACTTCGTTTTACTATCAATCATTTCTTAGGAATTACAACACCACTTAGACCTAGTCGCGTTCCGACACTACTGTCAAGGTAGAGGCGTGAACCTGGTTCATTTACCGAAATGGTAGTTAGCAGGGTCGAATCTAAGGAATTATACAAATAGTTATAGTCAGCACTTAGATGCGATAACTAATTCAGAGTCGTATGGATTGCCCTAGGTATATGTGGGCATATCCCTTATCCGATCATCACTTAGGTCTAATGTCATGACTTATTTCTAGAATCGATGCTTGGTATCATCATTCCTTACGTCTAAAATCATTACTTATTTCTATGTTCAATGCTTAGAATATAATCGTAGCTTATGACTAAGATCAATGCTTATGTTCAAATCATCACCTGATGTTCAGATCACCACTTAATTTCTAGAGCTGATATTTCGTATCGTCATCCCTTAAGTCTAAAATCGTAACTTACAGGCAAGGTCATCACTTAACCTCTTAAGGCCACGTCTTATTTCTAATAACATGCTTAATACATAATCATTACTTACGACTAAACATCGATACTTATGTCTAAGATCGTGACTTAAAGAAAACATCGTAGCTTAATTTCTAAGATCATGGCCTAAATCTATGCTTCCACTGTGGATCTAGAGTCATGCTCTGAAAGATCGCACTGTCGAACACATAGTACTTCTTAAACTGATCCCAAATTTCGGTCCGATTGAACGGCGGTGTCAGTTGTGCTGCGCCATCACTCCTCCGCGTCTCCTTGTCGAAGAATCTCAGGTCCATGCTAGTTCAGCAGCTGGTGCTACTGTGCTAAGGTTGGTCATAGTGGCTATGACATCTTCAAGTGCTTGGGGATGATCCTCTGGTTCTGGTGGTTCTCACCGCCATTTCCAGCTGGCTCACGTCGTGGAGGCATTTCTGTAGTTCCAGTTCATGAAAAAAAACAGATTAGTCAATATCGATTTAACAGGGTTGGACAAGGGGTAAAACGGTAATTAGACAGAGAAAACTCACCATCGGCACACACCTCCCATACCCCGATCATAGCTTAAGTCTAAAATCATCTCTTAAGTCTTCTTTGTTTATTAGGGGTAAAATCGTCATTTTATGAAATGATCGTAGCTTATGTCTAGGTGATCTAATTAATCCTGCGTTTCTGAGGCGGATCTGAAGCCTCGGCTCTGATACCACCTGTAGTGCCCCGCTCCCGAGCCCTAACATCGGGAACAGTGCACCCGCCGTATCTCGCTAAGGAGAATACAAGCGTCGAATCAATCTCTTACATGTCACAAATGACGTAGAAATTCTCGCGGAAACGTAAACCATAACATATATTAAACCCCAATAATCGTTATTACATTGCTAAATAAAAGTTCTGGTAATAAAAGTAGTAAAGTAGTATGTGGAAAATCCTCAAAGTATAAATAAGAACAAAACAGCTGCAGAGTCCCTCATACCTTAGCTGCAGCTCTCAACCAGCCCACTCCACTATGTCCGTCCCGTCCTCCACGAAGATATGCTCATAGTCCTCATCCGGCTCACCTGGGAAGTGGGTGAGTGACAGAAAATCACCCAGTAGATGCCCGCCTCAAACCAATACAAAACGTGCATACCGAAATGATATAGCCACATAGCACATAGACATGCTATAACCACATAGCACATAAATATAAGATAACATGCATAAGATAAAGTAAATGCGGTAAGTAAAGCACTCCAATAAAAATGCGCAAGTACGTGATGCATGCTCAATCAACGTGTCACACGCAACAAAGTCATGTCGTACATAATGCCAATATCCATACTGTGCAATGCATGAACCCGGGTCCTACTGAGTGGCTGCAGGTCGTACACCCCACAGTCACCATACTGAGTGTGCGTGGCCGCGCCACCGCACACCATCCTGAGTGTCATGGCCCCGCCACCGTACACCATCCTGAGCGCCCGTGACCCGTACGTCACGACCCGCCATCAATGCAATGCACGTGCCATGAATGCAAAAACACAATCGCCTGGGGCCCGTACGCCCATCCTCACCGTCTCCGGCACTCAATATTTGGTTTCGTAAATTTTTGAATATTGGAAAGTTGTTATTTATCACCACCTCTATTTTTTCTTAGCTTGTATTAATTTACTAGAATTTTCTACTAATTTCCCCTATGTTTCCCTTACTTAATTCTATTTATTGCTATTAATTTTTAATTACTTAAATTTACCAAACTTCAGAAATTAAGTGAAAATAATTTAATCTTAAGCTTTTATATTTTCTGGAATTTATTTGAATTCTTATTGGTATTTAATTATATTTTCCTGGCCTGATCCGCCAGACCCGATACATTATTTTTTTAAGAGGTTAATGGGCCGCCTTCGGCCCGACCCGCTGGCCAGTCGACCTGGTCCATTGGCCGGCCTGTTCTCTGCTTTAATTTAATTATTTATTTATTTATCTAATTTGATGTTCCACCAGTGACAACGCGCACTGTGATTGTTTTTCGATTCCAACCCCCATTACCTCCTATTTCCAGTCTATAGGAACCTATTCTAAGGCCAAAACACAACTTCTTAAAGACTCCTAATGTAAAAGTTCCCCTTTTCCCCCATTTTTTAAGGATATTTTGTTCAATCATACCACCAATTTCACACACACTACACGCACATAGCAGACATAAATAATATATCTCATGCTTTCCAACATATACAAAATTTCTAACTTAAACAAATAAAAACAACGAAACAAAATTTACAAATTAAACAAATAAAACAACGAAACACATTAGTATATCATCAAGGCATGCATGAATCATACCCGTTTGAGGTGGAAGAGGCACCTACCTTTTTGACGAATTAACTTCCTTCGCGAAATCTCTTCTTCCCGACCCCGCTGACCCACTTTTCATTCGGCCATGCACATAATTTTTCACCATAATCACTTTCCATTTCACATAACTTAAGCACATAGAATAACCTCCATGATTGTTAATTTATATTATATACATTATGTATTTATATATATATATATATATATTATATATATATAATATAGCACAACTTTCGGCCAGTAAGCAAAACTTTGACTTCCTATGCAATTTATACATAAAGTCAAGTAAGTAGAGAACAAGTGAACAAATATAGATAGATAATAAACATACATGTACACACGGTTTACAAAAAATAGAATAGAATAAAATGAACTTCTCAGCATCTAATTTTTTATCTTTTCCTTTCATTCACACAATGGCAGCCACCAACGTGCAAAAGCAAATATCAATTTACATTAACATATGCACACACTATTAACATAGTTATATACTTCATTCAATTATAGAATCCCATACACATTCATACATAGATTTTATACAAAATATATATGAAAATGTGTAATGTGTCAAAACGATTATATTAATGTCCATGCAAGGCCATTTGCTGAATATATCCATTTTTATATAAAAAAAACCCGCAAGAATATTTTCGGCCATGGTTTTCTTCTTTTTTTCTTTATACAACATTTAATGATCTTGATGTAACTCAAAAATATAGGCATTTGTTCAATGCGAAAATTGTTATAGATTGAATTATAAGAAATTTTTGAAATCTAAAATGCATATTTGTGAAGAATGTGTTTCAAATTATTATATACATATATTTAAGCATCAGCGGTTTATTTGTACATTTGCAAATTACACATGCATATCTTTAAGCATTCAACGGTTTGATAGCACAAATAAAACATATGCATACTAATATTTCCACAGCACATATATAAACATCTACATATATATGATCAGTACATAATGGTATCAAATAAGTATGTATATAAACATGCATGATCCGATTTGATATGAAAATAGCATAATGACTTTGTAAAAGCATAGCACATATAGCAAAGATACTTGCCTCGTGTCTCGATTATATGCGATATACGAAGAATCGGGGTTGAACGGATTAAAGAATAACTGCTGTTTGCTCCTTAGAAATGGCGGCTGAAAGCTTGACCTTTTTTTTGGAGAATAATAGGCTGCCGCCATTGTTTGATATATGAAGGTTGAATTTGCAATTTTCCCCCCCTTTCTTCCTAAGAAATTTCCGCTGCCAACTGAGGACAAAAAGAAAGTGCGGTTGCTTTTCTTTCTTTTGTCTCTTGATTTTGGCCGGGAGGGGTGCCAGGGTAGATTTAGGTATTCTCTTTTTGTTTTGTTTTATGCAAGGTAGGATATGTATATATATAGATGAGTGTCATTAGGTTTCTTATTAGGTATAGGTAGTTTGTGTAAAGTATATCTTTTAGGTAGTTAATTCATATCTATATCTCCTATTTAAATCCTAATAGTATTGGGATAAATAATATCCTTTACTATATAACTAGACCACTCCTTTTAATTATTTTCATTTTTATTTTATTTCCTTTCTATTTTCCTTTACAGCACACGGGTCATAACATTGGATCCCGTATCAAACTGTTTCATCATTTCTCTAGATCTATATTCCTTGATTTCAAATTTGAAATCTCTGATTGCATTTCGTTATTTTGAGTAGTCAATGATGAAATCTCTGTCTTTAATGCAGTAATGACACATGTTGACTCTTTCTTTGAATCGCTTAATTGAGCGACAAGATTCTCGTTAGAAGATTCTAACAGTTTCTTGTCTTCAATTAATCGCTTCTTTTCTTTAGCGAGAGTCTTAGTGAATTTATGCAATTCTAAATACTGACTAAAAAGATCATCATAAGAAGGTTCAGAGTCATAATCAGAATCAGATGATACCTCATTAGATGCTTTGGATGCAAAGCATACTTCTGCAGTCTCCTCTTCGGTCTCAGTTTCAGAATCCGATGAATCACTCCAGGTGGAGGCCTTTAGAGCACGTTTCCTTTGCTTGGGTTCTGAGACGGGTCTATTTTTGTTCCGCTCATTGTCAGGGTATTTAGTTGTTTGTTTTTCTTTATTGGGGCAGTCATATGATCAGTGTTCGAGTTTGCCACATTCATAACATTTAACGTCTTTATCATTTGACTTGTTCTTATTTTTCTTAGTTGTAGTACCCTTATTTTTATTTCTAAATGACTTTCTCATAAATTTTCTTAAGCCTTTAGCCAATAGAATTAGGTCATCGTTATCCGATTCAGAATCACTATCATCTACGTGATCGGAAGAAGAAGAGACGTATTCATTTGATTTAAAAGCAATAGCTTTACCTTGTTTAGATGATTCCGATTTCCGTATGGTGAGTTTATTCTCATAGACCTTAAGTGATCCGATTAATTCTTCCATCTTTATTGACTTAGTTTCCTTGCTTTCTTCTATTGCGGTCACTTTAGGGTCCCATTCGGATGGAAGGCTTCGTAGGACTTTCTGTACCTTTTCCTGCGTTGTAAAAGCTTTACCAAGAGACTCAAGAGAGTTGTAGATGTTAGTCAAATGAAGATCCATATCAACAATAGACTCATTAGGCAATAATTTAAATGACTCAAGTGTGGACATAAGCATGTTTATTTTTGACTCTTTTACTTGACTCGTGCCTTCGTGTTTCATTTCTAGTATCCTCCACATTTCTTGTGCACTCTAACAGTTTGACACATAACTAGACTCACTTTTACTTAATCCATTTAGGAGCAATTGCATAGCCCTAGCATTCATACTAAGTTTCTTTTATCATCACTCGTATAATCTTGTCTAGTTTTAACAACTTCTAATGTGATTCTGTCTACGGTGGATAACTTGGATGGGACAAAAGGACCATCTTCTATTATCGACCAAAGATCTATATCTATAGCCATAAGAAAAAGCTTCATTCTAAGTTTCCACTGAATAAACGACTCACCGTCAAAAAGTGGAGGCCTTTGGCTTGACATACCTTCTTGCTCGGTTTTGAGATTTATGGTTGCCATCTCACTGAATCGTTGGATTCCTTGAAGTTAGTGTTCCTGCACTCTGATACCACTTGTAGGATCTGCAAGACACCACTAGAAGGGGGGGGGGGGTTGAATAGGTGGTACGGAAATTGTGGTTTTTTTAAAATTTGTTTAAAACTAGACAACTCAACTTTTGAAAACAGATTCTGTTTCCAGGACCAGTTTTAAAACGTTTTTAAAACCAGGTTATAGGTCTCCAAAAATTCTGAAATTTTGAGAGAACTTAGAATCTGATGTTATGAGGGTCTCCTAAAAATTTCAAATTAAAATGCAACCTTTAACCCCTTCAAAAACTGTTGGTGATCAGATTGCGCGAATCTGCCAGAAACGGTAGACGGTTTTGAAAAATTTATTCCTATTTGTGTGCAAGTCCAAATGCTCTGAAAGTTTAACAACTAACTCCTTATATACTATATTTAAGTGGGTTGAAACAGTTTTACAAAATCTTTTGGGAAGTAGGTCAATTACAATCAAAGTCTCAACCTTTGCAAGTCTGAAAATCAGACTGCACTAGTCTCAGAATTTTTGATGTTTGATCGACTTATACTTATCCAAAAGGGTTGAAACTTATGCCAAATTAACCCTAGAACGTGTGGCTATGTTTCTAGAAATGTTCGTGATTTTTGAAAGTCGTTTACTATTTTTACAAATGCGAACAAAAGAGTAAACTGTGCAGTAACTGAAAGTAAATGCTGAAAGTAAATGGCACCAAGAATTTTATACTGGTTCGGTTATAAACAATCTACTCCAGTCTTCAAGGAACACCTTTCTTGGTTCACACTAATCACACACATGCAATACACCTTACCACAGGGTTGATAGAGTTACACACTAACTCCAACCCTTTACAAACCTTGTACGATGAATACAATTCGCACGAACACCACCACCTCGCAAGAATGAAGATTGATCACACCTTGATCAATCTTTTACAAAGATATGGAATATGTGGTGGTCTATATCAAGCCTATTCAAGATTGAAAAATATGAATACAATAGGCTTTTAAGAAGAAAGAAAGAAAGAGAATGTAGAAGAAGAAGAGGCTAGCGTTTGATCACTTTGATTTGCAATGCTTGTGCTTGTCTTGTTTTGCTCATCTTCTTTCCTTTTAATCTTGTTGCAGCCGTCCCCCCTTGGGTCCTCCCCCTCTTGAAACTTATCTTATAAGTCCTTGGAAGAATGTAAGACATCATTGTGACATGGTCTTGCTTACTTGTCACCTTCTCATTGGATGATCATTTAAGCTTTGCTTACTTGGCACTTCATGATAGGTTGAATGTTGTCATCATTGATGACTAGGAAAAATCATTTTATCACTCAAACATGTGCCAAAATCAATCATAAAATTAATTCCATAATACACAAGATTGTTACATAAATGTTGCAAGACAAAATTTCTCACACACTAGGTATGAAAATCGGCCATAATGAGGATTTGCCATGCTGAATTTTCAGCATGTGTTACATGGTTGTACAATTCAAAATAATTCCATTTTTCTTTGATTTTTCTAATTAAAATGAATCACCAATTGATGACAAATATCCTTATCACATTAGAAATGAATTTTGGACAACTTTATGCCCATGAATTCGGCCATTACATACCACACACATGCTGAAACATTTTCAGCATGTGTGATATATAAATATCACAATTTATGAATTTAAAAATATTCAAATTACTTCCATTTCTTTCCCAATCAATCACATAATTCAAGATGATAAGATATAGCCTTTTAATGTGCAAATTTCGGCCAGCCATACTTACACATGCTGAAATTTTCAGCATATGTTATAAGTGAGACAAAGTTTGAAATCTTACCATTTGTAGCTTCTTTCTTTAATTCACCAACATTGCATGGTTGATTCTTGACCAATAAATATATCAACAAGGCTCCAAATAAGCTCCATCTCAGCTGTAGGGGCGCTAGATAGTGTATGTGCATGTGCTGAAATTTATTTTTGCTAACTTTGTAAAATAGTGCACATTTAATAATACACACATGTTATATTCCAATCAGCCCTTAATTTAATTTTCTAGAACACTTTAAGATGTATAACATATGTAAAAAGTGTCTAGATACGTGTCATATGATGTACTAAAAACCTTCCATGTGTTGTGTGCGTAGAAAACCGAATTTTCGATATTTATCGTTTACCCGATTTTTTTCTAATTAAATTCCAACTTTTGCACTGTTATATATATTATGTTAAACATAATATATATATAATATATACATTAAATCTCAGCACTTGGCTGGTCTAAAGTGGCGCCATTAACATGTTACATTAAATCTTCGCACTTGTGTGTGCCAACATGGAAAGTATTTTTGGCTGAAAATATTCTCAAACCCACAAAAGTTTTGATGATTTTTGAGATGTAGGGGCTGGCCATCTATTTATGGCAAGTACGTGACATGTTGGAGAAGTTTTGGTATTCGTCCGATACAACAATTTTCGGTTTAGAACCTTTTAGCGTGTCGTATTTAATTTGTCATCACCATGACTTATATCATATGATATAAGACCTGAATATATTCATAAATATGAGTTAAGTATAGTGGTGTGACGTTAATGTACGTACGTATATAATATGTCGGTAGTACGTTGGAATACATGTGCGTGTGCCTTTTTCAAAAAATCTGAAAATATTTGTATTATATATGTATATGGCGTGTATATATTAATGAGGGGAGGAGGAGAAGCTTTCCTTCCTTAGCCTTGTTGCCTTTGTGCCTTTTCCAAATGTGGCTTCCTTTAATGAAACTTATTTTTATTAACTAAGTACTTCACTTAATGAACTAGTTTAGTTCATTAATGGTGGCACCTGAAAATAGTGTAAACACAACAAATATTTGCCATATGATGTAAGCTTTAACGCTTCTTGGCTCGTTAGTACGGCAACATTATATACACACTAAATAAGGCAAGTAGTAAGCAACGTATCATGCATACATGTATATATCATGCACGTTTGTGTATGTTATTCATTTAAATCATATATTTTGAAATCACTTAAACCCCCTTTTCTCTACATACCTTAGGTTGACTTGAACACGTGCACACATACATACGCTGAACATGATATCAGGCCTACTAGCAGTAAGATATAGCAAAGAGTCAATCATAGATCTATATAAGACATTATCAAAATCCTTACCATGTTCATCTTTATCTAATTTAGTAACACTAATAGGGGTGGGGGTGTTAGGTGCAGCAATTGTCCCATGGCGCGTAGGCTGGTGGGCCAAGTCACAGTCGAATGCCGTGGGCGCTTGTGTGTGCTGAATGCACTATAAGGCTAGGGTATGCGCATCTCCTGTCACCAATTGGTTTTGGGAGAGTTGGTAGCGCCTGAGGTCCTACAAGTGGTATCAGAGCCAAGGTCACGGGTTCGATTCCCAGCGGGAGCAAATGCTGAGGGGGAGATTGTTAGGTGCAGCAATTGTCCCGTGGCGCGTGGCTGGTGGGCCAAGTCATAGTCGAATGCCGTGGGCGCTTGTGTGTGCTGAATGCACTATAAGGCTAGGGTATGCGCATCTCCTGTCACCAATTGGTTTTGGGAGAGTTGGTAGCGCCTGAGGTCCTATAGGGGGATGGTTTTAAATTCTCAAAATTGAACTTTTTAATCATATCATTTATATATTTAGCTTGGCTTATGTGAATACCTTTACTCGTTTGTTTAATCTGCAAACCAAGAAAGTAGTTCAATTCGCCAACCATAGACATTTCAAATTCGGATTTCATGCAATTTTCAAAATCTTCAATAAGTTTATGTGAAGTAGAGCCGAAAATGATGTCATCAACATAAATTTGAATAATAAGTAAATCCGATTTATCTTGTTTCAAAAATAATGTACTATCTATAGTTCCTCTTTTAAAACCGTATACTAAAAGGAAAGTAGCAAAACGATCATACCATGCTCTAGGTGCTTGCTTTAGTCCGTATAGTGCTTTCTTTAGTTTGTACACGTGGTCGGGATGTTTCAAACTTCAAAACCGGGTGGTTGTTTCACGTATACCTCTTCTTGTATAAATCCATTTAAGAATGCACTTTTCACGTCCATTTGATAAAGTTTAAAATCTTTCATGCAAGAAATGGCAAGTAAAAGTCGTATAGCTTTTAAACGTGCTACGGGTGCAAATGTTTCATCATAATCAATTCCTTCTTCTTGATTATAGCCTTGTGCTACAAGTCTAGCTTTATTTCTAACAACTTTTCCTTCTTCATTCATTTTATTTCTAAACACCCACTTTGTGCCTATTATGGTCTTATCTTGTGGTTGTGGCACTAAATTTCGGAAATCATAGCATGAAATTGATTTATTTCATCCGGATTTATTCTTCTACGTGGTCACACACCGTGAGTGATGTCGCCTATAATGAGATCATGTGGGTGATCTCTATGCCATCTTGGTTGATTATTTTCTATGTTCTCATGCATTTCTAAGTGATCATGCATTTCTAGTGTATCATGCATATCATGCATATCAAACATGCCATCATCATCATTCAACACGGGTTTCAATTCAAAATCATCATCATATTCTTTATCTTTATCAATTTCGCCGAATTCATTAAATTTCACATGAATAGATTCTAGAATTTGTCTAGTGAGAGGATCATAACACCTATATGCTTTTGAATTCACAGAGTACCCAACAAAGATGCATTCAATTGATTTATATTCAAATTTATCTAAATTGTCTTTTGTATTTAAAACAAAGCATTTCCATCCAAACACACGAAAATAGTCAATTTTAGGCATGCGATCATTTAGTATCTCATAAGGCGTCTTATTTATTTTCTTTCTAATGGACAAGCAATTTATTATGTAGCATGCACAGTTTACGGCTTCCGCCCACAGAAATCTAGGCAATTTATTTTCGCATAACATAGTTCTAGCAATTTCTTGTAATGTCCTATTCTTTCTTTCTACTACTCCATCTAATTGTGGGGTTCTAGGTGGCGAAAACTCGTGCTTAATTCCTTTTTCTTCGCAAAAATGAAATCATGTCCTTATTTTTAAATTCACCACCTCTATCCTCTTATCTTTTTCACATTAACGCCATATTGATTTTAAGTTGTTTTATCAGTTTAGCAATTTCAATAGCACTATCACCCTTATGTGCAAGAAACAAAGTCCAAGTATAACGAGAAAAATCATCAACAATCACGCAAGCATAGTGATGCCCACCAAGACTCGTAGTGCGACTAGGACCAAACAAATCAATGTGTAATAATTCTATAACTCTAGTCGTGCTTATTTCATTCTTAGGTTTAAGTGACTCACGTGTTTGTGTGCCTTTTATGCAAGATTCACACAACTGAAAGTTGTCTAAATCAAGTGTAGGCAATCCTCGTATTAGGTTCTTTCGTTGGAGTTTTTCTAGTATAGAGATGCCAATATGTCCTAAACATCTATGCCACAAGTTTACTTTAGGTTCATTTGACATGAAACACTTAACCTTAGCGTTTAACGTATCATCCATAGAAAGCGTAAAGATGTTTCCTTCACGTTTTCCTTTTAACACTACTTCTCCATTTTTATTTATGATATTGCAATAGGGATGAGTAAAGCACACATCGAAGCCATTATCAATAATTGTGAAATGTTAAGAAGATTATGAGATAAGTTGCTTACCAAAAATACGTTGGAAATTTGAAGGGTGCTTGGGTTTCCAATTGTACCTTTTCCGATGATCTTGTCTTCATTGTTGTCTCCAAAGGTCACGGATCCGCCTTTTGTGACCTTCTTCAATTTCGTGAATAGGCTCGGGTCACCCGTCATGTCTCGAGCAACCACTGTCAAGGAACCACTTGATAGATGTATCTTTTGATGCGTAGGTTCCCTGCTATGTGCAAAAATGATTTAGGTACCCTTTTAATTTTGGGTCCTTACGAGTTAGTTATTCACCTCTTAGTAAAAGTACCTTTCGGTATCCATACTTGGGTGATCCTTCTCGGTCTAGCAAATGGCAAGAATGTAGATAAAGGTGCAATATAGTAGACATGTGGTGGTGCACTTTGGGCCTTTGGCCAAGAACTCCTTTATATGCATTATATGTAGGATGTTTTTGATATGTCCTTGTGTTAGTGTGCGTAGTGCGTGATCTAGATGGATGAAATGAATGTCGTGTATGCATCACTTGTTTCTTTCATATCTATATGTCACAAAATTATTTTGCAATATGAAGAAGAAGTATTACGAGATGAGGGGAGAGGGGGCCTTTGCGTCATCTTAGACGCCGTATGTGCTTTTAGAGTGTCTACTTTCTTAGACAATACATACTTGGTTGGTTTAATGGATACGTCATCTGTCTCAATGTATCCTAATCCCGTTTTATCACTATAATGCTTTTGAGATAAAATAATACGATCTAGCATGTTAGATCCCGTATCAAACTGTTTCATCATTTTCTCTAAGTCCGTATTCCTTGATTTCAAATTTGAAATCTCGGATTTTTTCATTATTTTGCGTGGTCAATGATGATATCTCTGTCTTTAATGCATTAATGATCATGACGACTCTTCTTTTGAATCGTTTAATTGAGAGACAAGATTTTCGTTAGAAGATTCTAACAGCTTCTTGTCTTCAATTAACCGCTTCTTTTCTTTCGCAAGAGTCTTAATGAATTTATGCAATTCTAAGTACTGACTAAAAAGATCATCATAAGAAGGTTCAGAGTCAGAATAGAGTCAGATGATACCTCGTTTGATGCTTTGGACACAAAGCATACTTGTGCAGTCTCCTCTTCTGTTTCAGTCTCAGAATCCGATGTATCACTCCAAGTGGAGGCTTTGAGAGCTCGTTTCCTTTGCTTAGGTTCTGAGACGAGCCTATTCTTGTTCTGATCCTTGTCAGAGTATTTGTTTGTTTGCTTTTCCTTATTAGGGCAGTCATATGATAGATGTCCAAGTTTACCGCATTCATAACATTTAACATCCTTGTCGTTTGCCTTGTTCTTATTTCTTTTAGTCGAAGTAGCCTTAGTTTTGTTTCTAAACGACTTTCTCATGAATTTTCTTAAGCCTTTAGCCAATTAAATTAAGTCATCGTTATCTGATTCAGAATCACTATCTTCGTGATCGGAAGGGGTAGAGACGTATTCATTTGATTTAAATGCAATAGCTTTACCTTGTTTTGATGATTCCGATTTCCTTATGGTGAGTTTGTTCTCATAAACCTTAAGTGATCCAATTAATTCTTCCATCTTGATTGACTTAATTTCTTTGCTCTCTTCTATTGCCGTTACTTTAGGGTCCCACTCGGATGGAAAGCTTCTCAAGACCTTTTGTACCTTTTCCTGCATAGTAAAGGCTTTGCCAAGAGACTCAAGAGAATTGTAAATGTTAGTCAAGCGAAGATCCATATCAACGATAGATTCATTTGGCAATAATTTAAATGAGTCGAGTGTGACATAAGCATGTTGATCTTGGATTCTTTTACTTGACTAGTACCTTCATGTTTCATTTCAAGAATTCTCCACATTTCTTGAGCACTAGAACAATTTGAAACATAGCTAGTTTCACTTTTACTTAGTCCATTTAAAAGTAACTGCATATCCCTAGCGTTCATGCTTAGTCTCTTTTATCCTCACTAGTATACTCTTGTCTAGGTTTAACGACCTCTAGTGTGACTCCATCTACAGTGGATAACTTTGATGGAACAAATGGACCATCTTCTATAATTGACCAAAGATCAATATCAATTGCCATAAGAAAAAGTTTCATTCTTAATTTCCATTGAATGAAAGACTCACCATCAAAGAGAGGAGGCCTTTGACTGGACATACCTTCTTGTCCGGTTTTGAAGTTTGTGGTTGCCATCTCACTTAGATCGTTGGATCCTTATGATGTGAGTGTTCCTGCGCTCTGATACCACTTGTAGGATCTGCAAGGCACCACTAGAAGGGGGAGGGGTTGAATAGTTGGTGCGGAAAATGTGGTTTTTAAAACAGTTTTGAACCAAGAACTCAACTTCTGAAAACAGTTTCTGTTTTCAGGACCAGTTTTAAAATGTTTTGAAAACTGGGTTGCAGGTCTTCAAAAATTCTGAAATTTGGAGAGAACTTATCCTCATATATTCTGAGTATCTCCTAAAATTTCAGATTAAAATTCAATCTCTAACCCCTTGAAAAATCGTTAGTGGTCAGATTGCGCAAATCTGCCAGAAACGGTAGTCTGATTTGAAAAATTAATTCCTATTTGTACGTAACTTCAAATGCTCTGAAAATTTAAAGACTAACCCTTTAGTAGCTTTATTTAAATGGGTTGAAACAGTTTTGAAAAATTCTTTTATGAAGTTAGTCAAATACGATCAAAGTCTCAACCTTTGCAAGCCTGAAAATCATACTGCACTAGTCTTAGAACTTTGGACGTTTTGATGACTTATACTTGTCCAAAAGGGTTGCAACTTGCGCCAAAAGAACCTTGAGACGTAAGATGATTCTGGATATTTTCGTAATTTTTGAAATTCTTTTACTATTTTTACAAACGTGATTAAAAACGATAAACAATGCTGAAACAGAAAGTAAATGCTGAAAGTAAATGACACCAGGAATTTTATACTGGTTCGGTTATAAACAACCTACTCCAGTCTTCGAGGACACCTTACTTGGTTAACTCTAAATACACAACACAAAGGACACCTTACCACATGGTTGATGGAGTTACACACCAACTCCAACCCTTTACAAACCTTGTTTGAGAATACAATTGTCACGAACACCACCACCTTGCAAGTGCAAGATCGATCACACCTTGATCAATCTTTTACAACAATGAAAAGAATATATAGTGGTCTATATGAAGCCTATTCAAGTATATGAATATAAGTACAATAGAATTTTAGAGAGAAGAAAGAAAGAAGGTGTAGAAAGAGAGACTAGAAAACGATTTCAATCATGTATGCTTGTAAGACTTGTGTTGTTTTTGTCTTGCTCTCCTCTTTCCTTTTAATATTGGTGGCCGCCCCCTTTGATGCTATTCTTCTCTTGAAAATTATCTTCTAAGTCCTTGGAAGAGTGTATTGCATCATTGTGACATGTCCTTGCTTACTTGGCATCTCCTCATTGGATGATCATTAAACTCTTGCTTACTTGGCACTCATTGATTGGTTGAAGGTTGTCATCATTTGATGACTAGATAAATCTGAAATTATGCCTCAAAAAGCATGTGTCAATTAACCATTAAATCATTTCCATAAAGCATATAATCATCCCACATAATTGGCTAGGCAAATAACTCCAAGATGCCATCTTGAATTCGGCCATTAAGCTCTTGCACATGCTGAAATTTCAGCATGTGTAACATTCACCTTTTATTCAAAATATTGCCAATTTTACTTTGATTTAATCCTTGAAATTAAACAAGAAATCAATCACCATTTAGTACAAGACATTCTAATCATTTATGGAATAAAAATTAGACACCAATGAGGCCTAGAAATCGGCCAACATACATCCACACATGCTGAAATTTTCAGCATGTGTGATATTTGAAAATATCACCTTATTTGTTTCCATAGAATATTCAATACACTTCCATATGATCTTCCAATCAATCCATATTATTCAAGACAACAAAACATGGCTCATTAAAGGGAGAATTTCGGCCAGCCATAAACACACATGCTGAATTTTCAGCATGTGTCACAATTGTGACAAAATTTGAAAAGTTACCTTTTGTAGTTCCTTTCTTTATGTCACCAACATTGTATGCTTCATTCTTGGCCAACCAAGATGCCAAAAAATATCCACATATGCTCCATCATGGCTGGTATAGGCGTGTGAAATGAAGATAGTGCATGTGTTGAATTTTTTTTGCAAACTTGTAAAATACTGCACATTTAATTATACACACATGGTATATTCCAATCAGCCCTTAATTGAATATTCTAGAACACTTTGAGATGTATGAAATATGTAAAAAGTGTCTAGATACATGTTGTATACCATGCCAAAAATGTTCCATGTGTCGTGTACATAGAAAACCGATTTTTTTTATGTTTATCGATTACCCGATTTTTCTCTAATTAAATTCCAACTTTTTGCACATGTTATATATATATGTTACACATAATATACATAAATTAAACTTTAATATTCAGCACTTAGGCTGATCTTAAAGTGGCGCCTAAACCATGTGACAAATTGAAATTGGAATCTCCACAATTTGGCCTTAATGTGGGGTGATTTGTGTATGCCAACATGGAATGATTTTATGGCTGTACATATCATGTAAGCCACGAAATTTGTGGTCATTTTTGAAGTGTAGGGGGTGACCATCTATTTATGGCAAGTATGTGACATGTTGGCGAAGTTTCGGTATTCGCCCGATACGACTATTTTCGGTTTAGAACCTTTTAACGTGTCATATTAAATTTGCCATCAGCATGACTGATATCATATGATATAAGACCTGAATATACTCATAAATTAATTTAAATATAGTGGTGTGACGTTAACGTACGTACGTAAAATATATAACGTGTCGGTAGTACGTTGGAATATATGTGTATGTGTCTTTTTCAAAAAAAATCTTAATATATATAATTCTTAATATATATATATATATATATATATATATATATATATATATATATATAGGCGTGTGATATGTGTGGAGAGGAGAGGGAGAACTTTCCTTTCTTCAACTTGTTGCCTTTGTGCCTTTTCCAAATATTGCTTCCTTTAATGAACTACTTAGTTTAATTAACTAAGTACTTCACTTAATGAACTAGTTTAGTTCATTAATGATGGCACCTGAAAAATATTTCAAACACAGCAAATGTTTGCCATTTGATGTAAGCCTTAAAGCTTCATGGCTTGTTAGTACGAAAACATTATATGTGAACTATATAAGGCAAGTTTATGCAAGAGCGTGTCATATCATAAAATATGTCATGCATTTCTTTGTAACACATTTTAAATCATGTATTTTGAAATCACTCAAACCCCTTTTTCTCTGCACATCTCAAGTGAGAAAGGCCAAGAGGAGACAATTTATTAAACAATTTTACAATTCCAATGTCCCCAAAGGCGAGAAGATTAAGGAATCTATTCAAAGATTCACCAAGCTTGTCAATCTACTCACAGCGGTTGGCAAAAAGATAGAGTAAGAGGATCTCAACCATTGCTTCCTAAATAGCTTAGGAAGAGAATGGAACGCAAAGGTGACTGCCATCGAGGAGTCTAAAGATCTTGAAAATATTACTTTGGATGAGCCTTATGGGAATCTCATCACTTATGAGATTCATCTTGAGATCTCAAGAAAGAATGACCTGTAAGGAGCTCGTCAAAGGCACTCGCATGCAAACCGGAGGAGTTGGATGATGAGGTAGGACTTCTTGTCCGAAAGTTTAGAAGATTCGTAAGAAAGAATGAGGATGAAGCCAAGAGGTTCATCGAGGACAAGTTCTCCAAGGACAAAGTGAAAGACCAAGAAAATAAATGCTACAAGTGTGGAAAACTTGGTCACTATATGAAGGATTTTAGGGTGAAGGAGACGCAATACAAAAACAAGAAAGCCATCTACCAACGGAAGAAGGCTTTACAAGCGGAGGTAGCCCATTGGGAGAGTATCTTGTCTGGGTCCGAAAGCGAGAATGACGACAACAAAAACCTAACTCTCACAGGGGCCATCCATGATGATCTAGACAAGGAGTTCTACGCACTCATGGCCATTGATGACGATATGGAGGCCCTAGCACTCAATGGAGAAAGCGACGACAAGAAGGTCAAATGGGTCGTAGACATCGGATGTTCCGACCGTATGACGGGAGACAAAAGTCTCTTCCATAGACTCACTATGCAAGATGGAGGAGTTGTCCACTTTGGAGGTAGCAAAGGCCAAATCAAAGGACACAGTATTATGGGTAACAATTCCTTTTCTCTTAGTGATGTCTTATATGTTGTAGGATTAAAGTTTAACTTGATAAGTGTCAGTCAACTATGTGATGCTAACTATGAAGTATCGTTTTTGAAAACAAAGTGTGTTGTGAAAAAGGATAATACTATCTTATTTGAGGCTTTGCGTTTCAAAAATATTTACAAACATAGCATCAATGATTTGGTTTCTCAAAATGTATCTTGTCTAGTTGCTAAAAATGTTTTGTCGCAACTATGGCATAGACGTCTCGGACACGTATGTTTTAAAACGTTTAAATTTATTCGCAAAAACAATAAAGTCCGAGGCCTTCCAAAAATGAGTTTTGAAAACCATGACTTATGTGACACTTGTCAAAAGGCAAAGCTTGTGAAAACAAGCTTTAAACCAAAAACAAATGTATCCACCTCCAAACCTCTATAATTACTACATATGGATTTGTATGGGGATGTTGGAACACAAAGTTTAGGTGGTAAACATTATAAATTCGTGGTAGTAGATAACTATACTCGTTATACATGAGTGATGTTTCTTGCTAAGAAAAATAATGCATGTAGTGAGTTTATGAATTTAAGTAAACGTTTAGAAAATCACATGGGTGACACCATTATGACCATCTGAAGTGATCGTGGTGGTGAGTTTGAAAGATTTTGTGAATCCAAAGGATACTCACATGATCTTTCGGCACCTAGAACTCCACAACAAAATGGTGTAGCCGAACAAAAGAATAGAATCTACAAGAAATGTGTAGAGCAATGTTAAATGGTTTGGTTTGCCCAAATATTTTTGGGCCGAAGCGGTAAATGCCGCTTGTCATGTGATTAACCGTGTATATTTGAGACTCATACCTAAATGTGACACCTTATGAGCTTTGGAATGGTAAAGTTCCCAATATTGGGTATTTCAAAGTGTTTGCTTGAAGTGCTTTATACTTAATACCAAGGACACTTTGGACAAACTTGACCTCAAAGCGTATGAAGGTATCTTTTTAGGTTATGCCTCAAATAGTTGCATTTCTGTTTTCAACAAAAGGAGTCAAAAGGTGGAAGAATCAATCCATGTTAAGTTTAATGAGTCACTTAATGACGAACCTAAACTTAATGAGGATTGTGAAGAAAATGAAGATGTGACTCCTCAAGAAGAATTCTTGAGGACATTCCGATGGTTGCTCATCAACAAGAGATTGTTGATAAGTCTCCAAATGGAACATCTTCATTGACTTGAGAGTAGAACCTATTGAAGGTACTCCACCTATGTGCATGAACTTAGTGAGTCAAATAGAAATATTTCTCATACTCATATTGTTGATACACAAAATGTAGAAAATGCATCGCATGTTCCGGAAAATGAGATCATTTAAATGATGAAGTTTCGTCACTTCGGAAAGTGATCATGAGGAAGTTGGAGGAGATGTCTCCAACCTTCCTAGATCATTCAAGCATAAAGTTCTCACCCACACGAGTTGGTCATAGGTGATTTGAATAGGGGTATCACCACACGAAGGCAATATAGAGAGAATGCATTTGTCTTCTTATAGAGCCTAAAAATTCAAAGATGCACTTCTTGATGAAAATTGGATCTTGGCTATGCAAGAAGAGTTAAACCAATTTGAGAGAAGTGATGTTTGAGAGTTGGTTCCCAAACCACATGATCATCCTATTATTGGTACGAAATGGGTATTTCGTAACAAGATGGATGATCAAGGGAATGTCACTAGAAACAAGGCTAGATTAGTTGCTCAAGGATACCGTCAAGAAGAAGGTATCGATTTTGATGAGACATTTGCACCCGTAGCACGGCTTGAAGCTATTAGAATGTTATTGGCATATGCTTGCTATAAGATTTTAAACTTTACCAAATGGATGTTAAATCCGCCTTCTTGAATGGTGTTATTCAAGAAGAAGTGTATGTTGCACAACCTCCCGGGTTTGAATGTCATGATTCACCACATCATGTTTTCAAACTTAAAAAGGCTCTTTATGGCCTTAAACAAGCTCCAAGAGCTTGGTACGAGAGGTTAAGTACTTTTCTTCTTAATAATGGATTCTCAAGGGGTAAAGTTGACACTACTTGTTCATAAAAGAACAAGGTAAAATCAATTAATTGTACAAGTATATTGATGATATTATTTTTGGTGCTACTACAATTGTCTTTGTGAGCAATTTGCTAGTTAATAAGGTGAATTCGAGATGAGCATGATGGGAGAGCTAAATTACTTCCTTGGATTACAATAAGCAAACCGAAGATGGCGTGTATATTTCTCAAACCAAATACACAAAGGACTTGCTCAAGAAGTACAATTTTGGTGAAGGAAGAGAAGTAAACACACCAATGAGCACAAGTGCCAAGCTTGACAAGGATGAGAAAGGAAAGCATGTCGAGGTAATACTGTATCGTGGCATTATAGGTAGTCTACTTTACTTGACTGTGAGTAGACCCGATATTTTACATGCACTGTGCTTATGTGCTAGATTTCAAAGTGATCCTAGGGAAGCATCTAATTGTGGTAAAACGTATTCTTAGATACCTTAGATGTACTTTGAAATTTGGGCTATTTTCCTAAAATGCATGTTTTGATTTAAGAGGATATTGTGACTCCGATTATGCGGGGAGTCTTGTTATAGAAAGAGTACATCCGAACTTGTCAGTTTCTTGGAGATTGTCTTGTTTCTTGGTTTTCTAAGAAACAAAACAGTGTTTTCTTTCTACGACGGAATCCGAATATGGTCGGCCTGCCTCTTGTTGTGCACAATTGTTATGGATGACAAACACTTTAAATGATTATAACATTCACTTCTCCAAAGTGCCTATTTTGTGTGATAACACGTCTATCAATATTGCACAAATCCCGTCCAACATAGTCGGACTAAGCACATGAAGTGAGATATCATTTCATCCGTGATTGTATACAAAGGACTTGGTTAGTGTGGAATTTGTTCCTACACATGACAATTAGCAGACATATTCACGAAACCCTTACCTAGTGATGTATTTGCATCAATTGAGAAGTAGGTTGGGGTTGCTTAACATGGGTTAATAATAACCCATCTTAAGTTTTGAGCAAGAAAATTTTTAAATTTTCAAAGTCAGTACATAAGCGCTTCATCACAGCTGTTCAGGCGTTCAATGTTACATTAAGCGCCTGATGCTGAGGATGTCACTCATTCGAAGTGACATCAGGTGCCCTATGTCTCTCAATACAAGCGTTCGAAGTGGCATTAAGCGCTTTATTTTAAGTGTTCACTTGTTCGAAGTGACATTAAGCGCTTAATCCACTCATCCAAAACCATTCCAAGTGACTTCAGGCGCTTCTTCCCTGTTTATGAAGCCGTTTAAAAAAGTCACGTTAAAGCGTCTAAAACCCTAATATTTCACCATCATACCAGGCGTCTTTTCAGTTTTCGCGCGAATGAAGGTTTTGACTGTGCAGCCATTCCTTCCCAACACTCTCTTTATCTCTTTCCCACGTTCCACTCACGTCTCTCCATTCAATCCCATTTTTGAATTCCCAAATCTTCATCCTTCCTTCACTTCTCTTCTTCCAACTCTTACCTTCCACCATAATCCCATTACTGCCACTCCTGCATTTTCCTCTAACCGCTGCCTTCTCCTTTTCTCTTTCATTCCTTTAAAAACTCCTTCTTTTCCCTTCCTTTCTTTTCAAGTCTATTCCTCTCTTCCATCTCTATCACAAATTTTCAAATACCTTCCTCACTCCTTTTCTCAAACCTTCAATCACATATTTTCAAATGGCATCAGAAGAACCCTCCAAACGTCCATGAAGCACAAACACAATCAACCGCCTTGTGGAACCCCAAGAAATCCAAACTATTTGTGCAGGTCTCTTGATGAGCCCACGATAGGGTCAACGCAACATATTTTCATGTATCATTTATTGTCACATGTTAGTTCTGTAAGACATGGCATATCACTGTTAACCGCACACACTAGTGCTACTTCTTATGTCTTATAGTCTTAACTAACCCTTAGGACATGTCATATATGTTGTGTATCTTGTGTTGTTGCTTGGTGTCTTTGAAGATAGGTCAAAGAGGGCTTTACATCATTCTTTATAGGCATGAAGAGGATGAACCAAGCAAAGATGATGTCCATTGGGTTTATATGATACAAGCTATGATCTAGTTGTATCAAAAGCATGTTGTACATATCTTTAGATGTTCTTTTTAATAGGACAGGGTTTATATGATACAAGCTATGATCTAGTTGTATCAAAAGCATGTTGTACATATCTTTAGATGTTCTTTTAATATTGTTGGTTAGTTAACCTTATTTTAGGATAGTTTGTGTTGTATTATTGCCTTGTCTTTCAGGTACACGTACATAGCTTGAAGATGCAATTCAAACCTGAATTTTGTCCAAACAAAGAGGTGAATGCAAGTAGCTTACAAGCAAGGTGGTGACAAGAACCCATGTCAAAAATTGATTTTCTCACGCAAACAAGGAAGAGAAACAAGCTGCTCAAACCTTCAACCAATAGAAAGGAGTCTTGCAAATGCTTGAACCAAAATCACAAACAATGAAGAAAATTCAGCAAGCTGCTCAACATTTGATCCAATCAAATTCAAGAGGAAAATCGGCTGGTTCATGTCAAATTGGTTTGAAAATTCAAAGCCTAAACTACAAACCAATCAAAGCCAAGTTCAAACCAAGTTGCACACTACAATATCCAATCAGAATTTTGGCTGAAAACAAAGATGGAAGAAACGGTTGTCTAAGGAATGTTTGTTTGAAACTTCAACACCAAATTGCAACCAATCAAAGGCCTTTCTCAAGCAAGCTACTCCATGTCTAAAACCAATCAAATTGATCAAGGAAAAAGGCTGGAAAACAGGAAGGTTTACACGGCAAAACAACCAGCCTTTTGGAACCAAAAGTTGCTCAAACAATTTCCAAGCAAAGCATGTCATTTTAGTCTAGTACTTTGTACATTAAAACTAGTACTTCTTAGCATTTTCGTTAGTTATAAGTAGAGCTAGAATTAGATTGTAAACACAACCATTATCAACACATTTCAATCAAATTTCCTTCAAGGAGTTCTCAACTATTTCTTAGTTGAAGTTTAAGACCACTACGGTTTTCTTTCAAGTTCATAGCCTAGAACTTGTTAGTATTCACTTCATTTTTGGTTTACAGCATCTTAGGGTCTCAATGAGGTTTTAGATGTGTTGGAATACCAAAGAGGAAGAGGTGTTGGTATAAATTGAGCCAAGAACAAACGGTTACAGTTCAAGGGGTGTCATTGTGATGTTCTTTGCCATAGCTGTGGTTCAAATCAGTTTGGAGTAGGAGACAAAGTCCTTGGAACGTTTTCTAGCCTTCGTTTGGCTCATCAATTGGTATCAGAGCTTGGTTAGTCTTCTATTCATGTTTACATTGTTTAAACTTGCATATGATGATGCTGCCCAAAACCGTTAGTAACTGTTTTTATTTGATGTTATTTAGATAGTTAGTTTATGTTTTAAAGTGTTTTTAGATAGTTTACAATAGTTTGGTAACTTAGTTTTAAGTAGCAAAACCGAAAACCCCACAAAAAGAACTTAGACTAGACTTAAGTGTGTTAGAATCTGGTGTAGTTAGATTAAAACCGTGTGTAACTGATTGTTCTTGTTCAATCTAGCTTAGATAATGTTCATTAGACCTAATCTAGAAGTTTAAATGTAGTTTAGTGATTCCTTAAAACAGAAAACTTGAACACAAAAAGATTAGTTGATAGTTAGTTTAAATCAAGTTGTTAAATTCTGTTTTAGTAGTTGTGTGCAAACTGTTTAGACGTTTATTTGCTGCCTTATTTAGCTTAGTTAGACTAGTTTACAACATAGTTTAAGGTTTAGTTGGTTGTTTAGTTTAGACAAGAAATCCGAAAACTAAAGAACAAAACAAGTAGTTTTAGTTAACTAAGTGCTGCCTAGTTTCTAGTGATATACGTTTGATAAGTAGATATAAACACTTGCATCTAGTATCATCTAGCTTAGAAACTGATTGCATCATACAAACAAAACCAACAAAAACAAGTAGAATAGATAACTTTAAAAACAAAACAAAACAAGTTAGTTAGTTTGCATCAAAACTGATTTCCATTAGTGTATAGTAATCAGCCCTTATAAATTGCATTTAGAAACAACTAAGTTGCATTTAGCTATCTTAAGATTAGTTAGATCATTTGCATCAAAAACAGAAAAAAAAACCGAAACAATTTAGTTTAAACTTGATTATTTGTTTTTTAAACTTGTTGAATTTGATTTCACCACCCCCGTTACACCTTAAGTCATTGTTTGGTACAAACTTGATTGAATCTTTTAATTGAAACATTATTGACTTGAGATTTGTTAAAAGTGAAGTAAATTTGTAAGAAACAAGATTTGATTTCAAATTTTAACGTTGGCTTTACGTTTATCTTTACTTGGGATTGATTCAATTGTTTAAAGACTTTATTGGACTTAAGTTCTTAGGATCACTTTGTCTATATTTATCCCTACACTGTTAAATTGCCGACCCTGTTATCATCTTGTTGTCTTTACACTTCTTCAACTTGCATTGAACTTTCATCTATATTTGGTTGTTAAATTTGTGAAACAGTTTTCATATCATTAGTGTTCTTCCGTGTTGTTCAAAGAACGTTTCACAAAAGCCACACCAAAACTTGTGCAAGTAAAACCAAAGAAAAAGAAGCCGTGAGCAATGTCTCATAAAGGCAAGTGAGCAGTAGACTCACAAAAGACAAAGCCAATCCAAAGGAAAATAATTAGGCTTGTTTGTGAAAGAAACTGAGAGAAAAGTCATTTTTAACGTCAAAAAGCAAGAGACAAGACGTATGAGTGATTTGCACAAGAAGTGAGATATAGCCATCCAAAGTTCACAAAAGGTGAATTGTGCAAAACCAAAAGCAAATACCTACACCAAAAGTGTTGACTGTTGTAAAAGGTTCCTCGAACAAACCCTTGTTGAACACTTGTGTGTATGTACTGTCTTTCACTTTATTTACAATTGAATGTGCATTAAAGTTTAAAGTAAGTTAAAGGATTGTTCTGTACAAACCCTTAGCTTTCTTTGATTCAGCCAAAAACATCACTTGACTTCTATTTTTCTTTGAATCTTAGATAGTCCAAGATTGTTGTTTATTCAATTGTCAATTTGAAGTAGAAATTTACGTTTTGTTAAAGTTATAGTTTGATCTTACTTGCTTGTATTCTGACTTATTTATCTCATTGTTTTACCATCTTGGTTGATTGTTTTGATTAAACATGATTCTAAAAACCATTTGGGGAGTTGAATGCCATAGGAGAGACTATGATGAACTGGAAAAACGTATGAACTCCTTTGGTCGTACGAATGGTTTATGGGTTGGATATTGGGAATGTAAAACTCCTAGATATCAAACTCTTTCTCAGTGCAATAAAGACGTTAGTGCATATTACAATGAAATGCTTGATGATTTGTACTATGCTTATGTTGAAGAACATGAGGAATTAAGCATGATTAGGTTCTTTGCTGGATTAGATAAAGAGATCGCTGATTGCATGTTGTCTGAAAAATTCTCATCACTTTATGACATGTATAAAAAGGCAAAGATTGTTCAATCAAACCTAATCCCATGGCAAGTTAATCAAAACTATGGGTATGAACTGAACTCTTGTGATTCTGAAAATGACAAACCAAATCCAGTTAAGTTAAGCAATTTGAGTCAGACTATGGATAATATTGAAAATGCATTGCTTCAACTTAGAGACATGGTGCAAGTATTGATAGAATCTGAAAAGAACAAAGACTTGCAATCTGACATTTCTGTGAATGATGGTTTGTATGAAATTAGCCCCAACATGCCTGAAACTGGAACTCCTTTATCTGAATTGCATGTTCAACCTTGTGTACTGTCTGAAGAAGACCCTTCACTTGAATCTGTTGGTGATTTCCAAAGTGTTAGTCGTTTGCTTATAGATGATGTTAATTGTGATAACACTTTGTCTGAAAATGATTTACATTGTGACATGCATATAAATGAAATCCCTGTGCATGATCTGCATTCTGCTGAGATGCTTGTTTCTGGGTTACAATCTGAATTACATCCTGTACATTTCATTGATGACATTGATGTAAGTAATTCTGTTGAGAATGACATTGATAAACTAGATTCTTATGATTTGATGTTAGCTGAACTAGATTGTCTACTTGATGTAGAGCTTGATCATGATGTCATTATTGAAATAGATTCAGCTACAAATGAACATAAATCCTTGGATGAACTAGTTAATGAATTGAATGACATATTTAGTATAGATGAAGATTCTATTTCTGAAATATCTATTTCATCTCATCTTGTTGAATGTCTGCCTGTTGTCATCTCAATTGATACATCTTGTCTAAATATTGCACATGTCTGTAAGATTTGTACATTTAGTGTTAACATGTTGCAATATGCTTTTTGGATGTTGTTTTATCTGTTAGGATGTATGTGTTCTAAAATTTTTGTTATCATATTGTTAATACATCCTAAACATTTTAGAAAGCGTGTACACACCTTATTCTTTCTTCAAAGATAAGGATGCACCAAGGTATTTCACCTTCACCATTTGTATTATCATGTTCCTATTTGGTTATGGTGTAGTTGAGCATACGTGTACATCCTAAACCCCTATCCCTTATTCTATCCATGTTGAGATTCGAGGACGAATCATTTTCAAGAGGGAGGGAATGATGAGCCCACGATGGGGTCAACGCAACATATTTTCATGTATCATTTATTGTCACATGTTAGTTCTGTAAGAAGACATGGCATATCACTGTTAACTCCGCACACACTAGTGCTACTTCTTATGTCTTATAGTCTTAACTAACCCTTAGGACATGTCATATATGTTGTGTATCTTGTGTTTGTTGCTTGGTGTCTTTGAAGATAGGTCAAGAGGGCTTTACAACATTTCTTTATAGGCATGAAGAGGATGAACCAAACAAAGATGATGTCCATTGGGTTTATGATACAAGCTATGATCTAGTTGTATCAAAAGCATGTTGTACATATCTTTAGATGTTCTTTTTAATATTGTTGGTTAGTTAACCTTATTTTAGGATAGTTTGTGTTGTATTATTGCCTTGTCTTTCAGGTACACGTACATAGCTTGAAGATGCAATTCAAACCTGAATTTTTGTCCAAACAAAGAGGTGAAATGCAAGTAGCTTACAAGAAAGGTGGTGACAAGCACCCATGTCAAAAATCTGATTTCTTCTCACGCAAACAAGGAAGAAACAAGCTGCTCAAACCTTCAACCAATAGAAAGGAGTCTTGCAAATGCTTGAACCAATCACAAACAAATGAAGAAAATTCAGCAAGCTGCTCAACATTTGATCCAATCAAATTCAAGAGGAAAATCGGCTTGTTCATGTCAAATTGGTTTGAAAATTCAAAGCCTAAACTACAACCAATCAAAGCCAAGTTCAAACCAAGTTGCACACTACAATATCCAATCAGAATTTTGGCTGAAAACAAAGATGGAAGAAACGGTTTCTAAGGAATGTTTGTTTGAAACTTCAACACCAAATTGCAACAAATCAAAGGCCTTTCTCAAGCAAGCTGCTCCATGTCTAAACCAATCAAATTGATCAAAGGAAAAAGGCTGGAAAACAGGAAGGTTTACACGGCAAAACAACCAGCCTTTTGGAACCAAAAGTTGCTCAAACAATTTCCAAGCAAAGCATGTCATTTTAGTCTAGTACTTTGTACATTAAAACTAGTACTTCTTAGCATTTTCGTTAGTTATAAGTAGAGCTAGAATTAGATTGTAAACACAACCATTATCAAACACATTTCAATCAAATTTCCTTCAAGGAGTTCTCAACTATTTCTTAGTTGAAGTTTAAGACCACTAACGGTTTTCTTTCAAGTTCATAGCCTAGAACTTGTTAGTATTCACTTCATTTTTGGTTTACAGCATCTTAGGGTCTCAATGAGGTTTTAGATGGTTGGAATACCAAAGAGGATACAGTTCAAAGGGTGTCATTGTGATGTTCTTTGCCATAGCTGTGGTTCAAATCAGTTTGGAGTAGGAGACAAAGTCCTTGGAACGTTTATCTAGCCTTCGTTTGGCTCATCAATCTCTCCAAGGTTAACTTTTCTTGGTTGAAGAAGCTTGATTCGGATATCTCAAGACCACCTCCTCATGTGGTCAAGGGCACTCATTTGTCACTCTACTCACATCTGCTCTTCGAAGAATGGAGTAGCAACAACCGTCCGGTTGTTCCTCTAAAACTCATTCGTGTGAGTGACTTCACTGAGGCTCACCAATCCAATCAAGTCATCACCCTGTTAGATCGACAGGGCTGGACCCTTCTTTGGTCCAGACGTGACATGCAGTTCTTCTCCAAAAGCTACACCAGAATGTTCTATGCCAACGTGTGGATCACTCCACAATCAGAGTCTCAGCCTTTTTTACTCCACACTGTTGTTGGCACAACCCTCACCTTCTCTATACAGGACATTTGTGATGCCCTTAGAGTCAGGAATGAGGGCCTCAACGACTTCTCTATATTTGACATGAGCAACAAATACGGAGTACGTGAGCAAGATGTTAAATTCAACTTGGAGTATTTTCCATCGAAAAAGACTCTAAACATGCCCCTGGTGAACCGCATTTTGTTGGCGGTAGTTACTTAATGTGTCAACGGGAAGGAAACTAGAAATCCAAGTAATATGGATTTCTATGTTGCTTATCGTCTTAAGAACGAGACAAAGTTAAATTTTGGATGGATACTGCTAGAGGTTATGATGGCTGCATTGCGGAAAGAATCCAAGGCACTGCCCTTCGTGAATGTAATCACTATCTTGATGAAGTCCAAAGGAATTGAATTTCCGGATGGAGAGATGTCTCAAGTGGCGAAGACAGACTATTGTGACAATTTCAACATTGCCCAAGCGGTTGATTCGCAAAAACGAAAAGCCACTATTCCCGATATAAATGACGAGATCAATGAAGGACCTCAAGAAGGTACTGATGGTAGCAACTATGCAAAATTGCTATCACATATTGAAACTCTTGAACAGAATGTTCAACAGTTGCAAGTTCGCGATGCGCGAAATGAATACCGCATGAATGCGTTCAAGAATGCTCTATTGCATATCAGTCCTTGGGAGGTTCCCCCTGATTTTGATGATTTAGGGGGAGAAATGGTGTGGTGGTGGTGCTGCTGCTGCAGGCGGCTCGGGGGGTGCTGAGGGGTCAATGAGCGGTTTCGCTGATTTTGCCACAGGTGGTGGAAGCTTTGGATTCGGAGGATTTACACCTCCAGGTGGGAGTGTTAGCGGTGCTTAATTTGTGGTGCTTAATATTTTTCTATTATTATTTTCCTGCCGTATGGTATGTACAAAATTTCTTTTGGAAATGAAATGAAATCCTTTTGTCTTTAAAACTCGTTGATGGTATGGTTAACATTGTCTACATTATGTGTGTTTGAATAGTTAAGTGAAATCTAATAGATGATTATGCATAAGTTGAGGGAGAGCATAAGTTAAGGGGAAGCTAACTTGAAAAGTTATGCACATTGTGAAATCATCAAAAAGAGGGAGTATGTTAGAATATAATAAGTTTTGATGATTTGCACAATTGACACTTCGAACGCCTACATAAGGCGCTTTATGTGAAGTGGTTGGACTCTAGTAAACTTCGAACGCTTAGATTAGGCGCTTTATATAAAGTGTCTGGATGCCCACACACTTCGAACGTCAACTTAGGCACTTCATGTGAAGTGTATGGACGCTAGTACACTTCGAACGCCTACGTTGGGCGCTTCATGTGTTTTGGCTGAATTCCAGTACACTTCAAACGCCTACATTAGGCGCTTCATGTGTACTACTAGGCCAAAAGTACTGTTCCCCCAAAATGGACACGTACATCAAGCTACTTTCTGATAAAAGTCAGAACTACTTCGAACAAGCTTGAAGACTGAGATTAGGCGCTTCATGTGACATCAAACGCTTTTAGCTGCCCACTTAAGGCGCTTCATGTGAGATTGAACGCTTGTTCAAAATCTCATGAAGCGCTCCATGTCACATTGAACATCTGTTCAATAAACAGATTAGGCGCTTCATGTGATCAACGTTACAAAAGTCTTATGTTTTACTTTCTAACATTATTTGACTTTTTGTACCCTCTCCTTTAGTGCTATTTCCACAGGTTCTCTCTCATTCTTGAAAGGATGATCTTTCCTCTTTAAGCTTTCAACAAGAAACTTCTCCAAGAAGGTTGCTACCAGCCAAGAGAAGATCTCCAATGAAGAGGACATGTCATCACAAGAAGACAAAGCCCATTATTGGCTCTGCAGAAAATTTCAAATGGGCAGAAAACTCAAGGGAGATAAAACAAGGGTTTTATCTTATTCTTCAACAACTTTCTATCTTCAAGCTCTCAAGTTTTCTCTCAAAGTTCAAGCTCTCAAAATAGTTGTAAACATTGTATATTTTACTTTATTATTGAGAGTTGTGTTTGTAAGAAGAAGAAGAGTTTTCTTCTTGGTGAGTAAAGATTGTGAGAGGTGGAGTAGATTGTTGGCAAGAAGCTAGGGTGCTTCTTGTTTGAGAAATCTAGACCTTGGAGGGTTAGTTGATAGTGTTGTGGTGCACTATACTACATACAAGAATTCTTTGAGGGCAAAGAAGTTCTTTGGAGGCTAGACTTCAAGGGGTTAGGTTTCTTGGTTGTGGTCTAGGCGTGTGGCCTAGTTTTTGTCTTGTTGGATTTTGTTTTTGATTGTTGTTTCCCCCATAGAAATAATAATCCTCCGTTCAAAATCCTTCTTGTGAAAAATCAAGAAGGTAGAGGAGTAGAGTCATCTGACTTGAATCTCTATACATCTTTGTGTTCTTTACGCTTCCGTAAAGTCTTACTCTTTTCAAGAACACACCCAAGTATTGGTTGCACTCTAAAACGAAAAATATTCAAGAAAATATCCATACTTGGTGAACATACTATTCAACCCCCTTCTAGTGTGTTCTAAGGGACTTAACATATTGGATTGTCCAGCACCCCATCATCGTCCCAGGTAACTTCTTTTGCACTTTGGTCTTTCCCAATCAACTGAAGAGGCGCTTCTAAATGCGGCGGGATCTGCAACACAAATGAGAGATTATCACAATAGTTGTGGGATTGCTGGTGTTATCAGTTATGTTTTAAGACTCAAAGCGTTTGGTGATAATGTTAATAAATACTTTGAATTTGTATAAAGCTTAAAGTTGAGTTGAACTAAAGATGCTAAAGTTCAAGATCATTGTTCAACTCTGGATAATGGCTCAAGGCCCTAGTCAAGTGATTGTTTAGTCGTTCCAGAAGGAACATGCTTTGGTAAAAGTAAAACCTACACAGCATTTGCAAAATTGGGTTGCAGCTAACCTACGCGATTTTATCTAAACCTACACAACTAGAACTTGATTTTATCTTCATGCTTGAACGATAAAATTGTTTATAAGTCAAGAACAAGAAAAAACAACAGGAAAGTAATAATAATTGTGGAGTACCATTTCCCGGATAAGGGGCCACTTAATTCCCTGGAAGCAAGGGTGGTCTTTGACATCGTTTGATCCACCCTTTGATCCTAAACGGCTCTCAGGGTCTCTGTTTAGAAGTGCATTTATCAGCTGCCTGGCCTCAAGGCTAGACTGCAATTCCATCAAACAAAGAGAAATTTAATACTGGTGATGATTAAAAGATTAAATTTGAACAGGTGATAGTTTACAGCGAAACGAAAATAATATTTGTTTTCCTGATCTGTGAAAAGAGTTGAATATAGGAAGGTTCTTCGCAGTAAAATGGCAAAGTAAACAGCTAGATATTCGTGCCACTGTGCTTTCACAGAGGAGAAATCCCTGAAAAATGGTAACTTGATATCGATAAGATAATGAGTTCAATGTTCTTACAGGAATGCTACTCCGGAAAGTAAGGTCTTTGTGCAATATATTGTCAAATGTCTTCTGTCTATTCTTTCCTCTGAATGGTGTGTTGAATTTAATTTAATAAATCCCTGAATAGGACCGTTTAATCGAATCAATGGACAAAGTAACAAAATATGGAAAATATACCTTGCTCCATTGCTGTTGTTAATCTGAACACGTACACTGCAACTGCTCCGGCTGATGAAGAATCTGGCGTGATCCAAGGATTCACGACCCCCCACCAATTGCTGATATACCCCTTGACCGGAATCAACAATTCACTGCTTTACCCGATGGAGAGGCTAGACAGTGTGGGCTTTATAGAACAGGTTGGCACACCCTCCCACTTTTCCTCTGTATATGGCCGATTTCTGTGATTGATGCTATGAGGAGGTGAAGGCCTCCTCCTTTATATAGGGGGAGAATAGGGAAATCCTAATTGGCATATTCCTTAATAGATAAAGTTTCTTTTATCCCAGATGCCTGGAATATGCTTGATGCTGTATTTAAGTTATCTTTATCCATTATCCAATAGGAATCCTGGTGGCATATTCCTTTATGGATAGAGATTCCTTTATCCAAGATACCTGGAATATACTTGATGCCATATTCAAGTTATCTCTATCCATTTCCAAATATTATCTAATATTTAATAATAAATATTATTAAATATTATTTAATATTTAATTATTGTGCCAACAATTATCTACTAGCCACACGTGGGTTGTCGCCCCTCGGGGACCAGATGTCGTAACTTTATGGTCGTTGCACTTTGAGCCCATCCATCGCGGTCTCTGACCATATGACTGTCTACATATTCGGGGTTTCCATTTAGACCACACTATACATCTACGAACATACCCGATGATCACTTAACGTGTGGATGTTTTACGTAACAATTAATATTATTACGTGACATATGTGACTATAATATTATCATACATAACGTCCACCTTATGATTAATTCATATAAACCTTATCAACGTGCTGCGCATCACACGTATCTCGAATTAATCCCAACATGGTGTCCTTCCATACATCATCTCATAGATCAAAATACCTGGAAATTCACACGATAACCTTTTAGTGTAATAGCTTAAGCTTTTAGATAATATGACAATTTAATATGATATTAGATCAGGATATCTTGGGTTCTGTTCTGCTGCCTCGTTTTTGAAAACTAATACTACAACTAGTGACTGTTACCGTTGTGCATGTGTGATGAGTCCAGTGTGAGGAAGTGTTAAGTGTATCAATGCAAAATTTAACAGCAGCATTCACTATTTGAAATAACAGAGGGTAAACTAGGAATCTGGCTTTGCTTACCTAAAGTTAGTGTCCCGCTCCTGAGCCCTAGCATCGAGAACAGTACACCCGCCGTATCTCGTTAAGGAGAATACAAGGCGTCGAATCAATCTCTTACATGTCAGAAATGACGTAGAAATTTTTTTCTCGCGGAAATGTAAATCATAACTTAAATTAACCTCCAATAATCGTCTTTACATTACTGAATAAAACTCTGATAATAAAAGTACTAAGAAGTATGTGAAAAAAAAATCCCCAAAGTATAAATAGACACAAACAGCTGCAGAGCCCCCTCGTAACCTAGCTGCAACTGTCAACCAGCCCACTCTGCTATGTCCGTCCCATCCTCAACGAAGATGTGCTCGTAGTCCTCATCCGGATCACCTGGAAGTAGGGGTGAGTGACAGAAAATCACCCAGTAGATTTCTGCCTCAAACCAATACAAAACGTGCATACCGAATGATATAACCACATAGCATATAAACATGATATAACATGCATAAGATAAAGTAAATGCGGTAAGTAAATCACTCCACATAAAAATGTGCAATTACGTGATGGATGCTCCATCCACGTGTCACACGCAACAAAAATCATGTCACGCAATATGCCCTTAGACCTATATGCAATGCATGAGCTCGTGTCCTACTGAGTGGCTGTGGGTCGTACCCACCCACAGTCACCATACTCAGTGTGCGTGGCCGCGCCACCGTACACCATACTGAGTGTGTGGTCCCGCCACCGTACACCATCCTGAGCGCTCGTGACTCGTACATCACGACCTGCCATAAATGCAATGGACGTGCCAGAATGCAACAACAAAGTCGCCTGGGGCCCGTACACCCATCCTCACCATCTCCGGCATTCAATATTTGGTTTTGTAAATTTTCCGAATATAAGAAAGTTGTTATTTATCATCACCCTTATTTTTCCTTAGCTTGTATTAATTTTCTAGCATTTTCTACTAATTTTTCCTATTTTTCCCTTATTTAATTCTATTTATTGCTATTTATTTTTAATTACTTAAATTACCAAACTTCAGAAATTAAGTAGAAATAATTTAATTTTAACCTTTTATATTTTCTGGAATTTATTTGAATTCTATTGGTGTTTAATTATATTTTTCTGGCCTGATCCGCCAGACCCGATACATTTTTTTTAGAGGTTTATGGGCCGCCTTCGGTCCGACCAGCTGGCCAGCCGACCTTGTCCGTTGGCCGGCCTGTTCTCTGCCTTAATTTAATTAATTAATTATTTATTTATTTAATGGCTGTTCCACCAGTGGCAACACGCGCTGTGATTTGTTTTTCGATCCCAACCCCCATTTTCTCCTATTCACAGTCTATAGGAACCTATTCTAAGGCCAAAACACAACTTTTTTTAAAGGCTCCTAATGTAAAAGTTCCCTTTTTTCCCTAATTCTTTAAAGGTATTATTTTTACGATTCAATCATACCACCAAATTCACACACATACACGTATCTCATGCTTTCCAACATATACAAAAATTAACAACTTAAACAAATAAAAACAACGAAACACCTTAGTATATCATCAAAGCATGCATGAATCATATCCGTTTGAGGGAGGAAGAGGCACCTTCCTTTTTGACGAATTAACTTCCTTCTCTTCTAGGCTCGAATCTAAACAATTGTAGTATAAAAGTCAATACCTAATAATAAATGTTAATTTGACTTAATTAAAATAATTAGTTCATAGATTTCTATTTCTTTCCCTTTTTCTTTATTGGCCGAAATACGACTGCAACCTTAATGGCCTCCGCTCATTCAAAATGTTCCTGAGATTACTCCTAGATACATGTACAAGGATAGTATATATATGCATATATAGCTTTATTATCTCAAAACGTCTTATAATGATGTATGTATATATATATAACTTTAATCATTATTATTATTATTGTTATTATTTGAAACCAGGAAATCTATTTTTTTTATATGCGGACAACCATCTCAGTTTATATTTACCTATATGATTCTGAAAATAATAAATGTGTGTATACATACATACATATATATATTGCCGAAACATAAACCATGCCTACATAATTTCAAATAGAGTGACTTTACATATAGGGGTGAAGTTCCGGAACAAGTGATATCTAATTAAATTAGTACAACTATAATATTCAAAGAAAACATGCAAGTGCACCATCCTGGAACCGAATTGCTTTATATATCAAAATTGAGGTTTTTCTTTTATTTCTTTAATTGTCAAAGCATTAACCTTATATTTATATATAAATATTCCATTCCACATATCAAACATATAAGCGTGTAAGTAAATTGCTCCCTGACAATAATTTCCTTCTTATACATATAGTTTTCTCTCTTTTTCCTTTCGGAAGGCTGTAGCATAAATAAATATATATCCAAAATTCACAATATCAGTTAAATGTTTATGTACACATCATGCATCATACACATGCATATACCTATCAACCAACAAGTATTTAATCAAACAATCCATTCATGAAACTCATATAACAACTTCATAAAATTGGTGGTAGAAATTCTAAGTAGAGAATGAATACTTACCTATTCCAATTATATACTTTAGATTGAACTTGGGTTGGATTGAAAGCAAGAAGACCACTCTTCTCCCTCCTGGAGTGCTCGGCAGACTGTGGATAGGGAAGGGATGGTATAATGTATTTTTTCTTTCTTTCTTCTTGTTGAGGGCGGCAGCAGTAAGGGAGGCTAGGGTTTGTGGCTTTTTTTTCTTTATGTAAACTATATGTATGTATAAATAGATAATGAAAGGTAGTTTGGTTTAGGAAATTTCTTAGTTGGTTAGGATAAACATCTTTTGGAAGTATCCTAATTCAAATCAATTCTAATTAGTTTAGGATACTGTCTATCCTAGGATTTATATTTCCAATCTTTATTTTCTAGCTTTTGTGTATATATTATTTTATATGTATTTTTTTCTCCTGCCCTTTGCCCTTACATAGTTATTGCACGTATATGTATTATGTTAAATGAAATTTGGGACACAACGTGTTAACTTTTTATTTTATTTTTTCATTATTTCCTCACTCATTTCATATTTTACTTTATTTATTTATTTCTTCTCTTACCTTATGCCTACGTCACAGGACATAACATAAAGCCCACCAATCAATAGCATTACTATGACCCGCACCAGTAATAATTTCCTGCAATCCCATTAACTTGTCAGCATATGTAGCAAAATACATATGTAATATGCCCAGAATCCATAGATTTAGAACTTGAAGAAAACCTTTTTTAGATTCTAATCAACACTTGATTATTAAAAATAACATCATAAAGCAAAATTATCAGTTACAAGGAACTGAAGTGCATGAATCAACCATGTCTTTTGATCTAAGGGAAGTAGTTATGAGCATAGAGTATGGTATAGAAGCATTTCTGACACTGTAAATTCTAAAATTTGTTTACGAAGGAATTAATGTACCATACCGGAGCTATATACTCCTCAGTTCCAACGAAAGAATTTGATTGTGTAACTGGCTCTGCCACAAATACTGGTGGTGGATTACTCCTAGATCTTTGCCTCTTAGATGGGGCTTGCCTTCTAACCTTCATAAGGAATGTGAAGGCAAAAGGTCAACTATGAGTATTAAAACATCAATGGGCCACGAGATAGCACCAGTCTTATGATGTAATGATTCAATTGTTATCAAATTGTAAACAGTACTACTCACAGAAAAAAAAGAGTGATGGTGACATAAGTATTTCAAACTTTTATGGTGAGTGTTGTGAAGAATGAGAGAATGAATAGACAAAATAAAGGGAAAGATCTCAAGATAGTTTTTCCAAGATTTGCCCATGTCTTGAAAGGTAGAACATGGACATATCTAAGCAGTTAGCTAACTTTAAAGTGAAAGAAGTGTTGGGATTAATTCGAGATACGTGTAATGCAAAACACGTTGATAAAAGTCTATACGAATTAATCATAAGGTGGACGTTATGTATGATATATTATATGTCACATATGTCACGTAATAATATTAATTATTACGTAAAACATCCACACGTTAAGTGATCATCGGTTATGTTCGTGGATGTATAGTGTAGTCTAAATGGAAACCGAATATGTAGACAGTCATATGGTCAGAGACCGCGATGGATGGGTTCAAAGTGCAACGACCATAAAGTTACGACGTATGGTCCCCCAGGGGTGACAACCCACGTGTGGCTAGTAGATAATTGTTGGTACAATAATTAAATATTAAATAATATTTATTATTAAATATTAGATAATATTTGATAATTGATAAAGATAACTTGAATATAGCATCAAGTATATTCCAGGCATCTGGGATAAAAGAATCTTTATCCATAAAGGAATATGCCCATCAGGATTCCTATTGGATAATATTTGATAATGGATAATGATAACTTGATTATATTATCAAGTACATTCCAGGTATCTGGGATAAAGAAATCTCTATCCATAAAGGAATATGCCAATCATGATTCCCCTATTCTCTCTCTATATAAAGGCGGAGGCCTTCACCTCCTCATAACAGCATCAAAAGAAAATCGGTCATATAGAGGGAAAAGTGGGAGGGAGTGCCAACCTTGTTCTATAAAGCCCACACTGCCTAGCCTCTCCATCGGGTAAACCAGTGAATTGTTGATTCCATTCAAGGGGTGTATCAGCAATTGGTGGGAGGTCTTGAATCCTTGGATCATGCCAGATTCTTCATCAGCCGAAGCAGTTGCAGCGTACGTGAACAGATTAACAACAGCAATGGAGCAAGGTATATTTTCCGCATTTTGTTACTTTGTCCATTGGTTCGATTAAACGGTCCCATTCAGGGGTTTACTAAATTAAATCCAACAAGTGGTATCAGAGCAGGCTTAATCAAATCATATTTTTGGTGAAGAAAAGGTTCTGTTTTTGTTTTAAATTAAAAACCCACCATTTTCGACAAAAACAGCACTGGCGCTGCTGGCCAGCACTCCATAACCGGAAACAAAGGTCTAAGTTTCGAACCCTTCTGCGAAAATTTCGAATGTATTTTTGTGCTTCTGGAATTCTGTTTAATATGTAAGCTGCTCCCCTGTAGTATACATAAGCCCTCTGCCCTAGTGGGAGCTGCGGCTGCCATGAGTAAGGAGGTGCCAGGTTCGAACCTCGCTGGCGAAAATTCTTTGAATTTTTTGCTCCAGCCTGGAGCTTCTCTGCGGCTGCACCAGTTATGGGCCCGGATCCGGGTCTGACCCGGTCCGGCCCTGTTCCAAAAAAGGGCTTCAGCCCAAATCCGATTCAGACTATAAAAAAGGGTAACAGATTGGGCTCCTGGAAGTCCGGTTTTTAGGCTGATTTCGGATAGGGCTTTGGCCCAAAGGGTCATTTAACATAAATAAATAAAAAAAACCTGGAAAATCAGATTGGGCAGACGGGTTTCTGCCCGACCCGACCCGCGCCTCCCATCCCCTTTAATTTTCAGTTTTTTTATTTGGTTTGTTACTATTATTTTGGATTAAGTAAATAATGGTAATTGTTATTATTATTATTATTTAAAGTTTCAGGAAAAAAGTAATAATAATAAATTGTTATTATTATTATTTTAAAATTTTCTTTTGAAAGAAAATAATAATTGATGATAATTTAATTATTATTGTTATTATTATTAAAGGAAAATTGTTGTAACCGACGCGGAAAGCACATTGTACTTGAGATTCGTCTAGGTGAAGTTATGAAAAGTTTCATCTTCAAGTATAATTTATTTATTAATCACTTCTCTAATTAGATTTGTGATGAGGAAAAAAATATTGTGTAGGAATTCGAGCATGAATTATGAATTATGTGAAGTGACCAATTTACCCTAAGGGCCTAGGAGATTTCGGCCCAAGGCTTAAAGAGGGCCTTAGAAGGTTTTTTTTTTCAAAGAAGGCTAATCTTAAGGGCCTTCTTAAAATAAGCCCAAATGGAAATTAAGGAGTTTAAGTAGTGGGGCAATTCTCCCCAACTCTCACAAATTTCGGCCCTTAGCCCAAAAGAACTAAAGATTTCCCTAATTTCAAAATGGGAAAAAGGTATTCTTGAAGGTATCGCCATCCAAAGGAGTTAAAAGATCCGGTATTAAAGGAAAGTTAAGCCCAAGGTTTATTGGACCCTATGAGATTCTTGAAAGAGTTGGAGAAGTCGCTTATCGGCTAGCACTACTGCCATCATTATCTCAACTACATGATGTGTTTCATGTATTTCAGCTTCGTCGGTATGTGCATGAGCCTAGCCATATTATAGAGGAACAGCCTTTGAAAATCGAAGCCAACGCGACATACGTGGAAGAACCAGAAAGGATAGTGGATCGTAAGAAAAGGACATTAAGGAGACGATCCATAACCATGGTTAAGGTGCAATGGAAGCATCACTCGGTTGAGGACTACTTGGGAGATGGAAGAGAACATGAAGAACTTGTACCCTCACCTTTTTGATTAACGCTTTTAAGTTTCGAGGACGAAACTTGTATTAAGGGGGGAGGATGTTGTAACCGACGAGGAAAGCACATTGTACTTGAGATTCGTCTAGGTGAAGTTATGAAAAGTTTCATCTTCAAGTATAATTTATTTATTTTTATAATTACTTCTCTAATTAGATTTGTGATGAGGAAAAAAATATTGTGTAGGAATTCGAGCATGAATTATGAATTATGTGAAGTGACCAATTTACCCTAAGGGCCTAGGAGATTTCGGCCCAATGCTTAAAGAGTGCCTTAGAAGGTTTTTTTTTCAAAGAAGGCTAATCTTAAGGGCCTTCTTAAAATAAGCCCAAATGGAAATTAAGGAGTTTAAGTAGTGGGGCAATTTTCTCTCCAACTCTCACAAATTTCGGCCATTAGCCCAAAAGAACTAAAGATTTCCCTAATTTCATTTTTAATCAAGAAAAAAAGGGGAAACTAATTAATTAAAAAGGGGGTAATTACCTACATAGCTTCTTGTTAAACCCACTTGAAAAGAAAATTAAGCATGCTAATGGCCAATTAATGCCATACTGTCGGATTGCCCTATATGGTTAACCAAGGAGAATTTTTAAATTCTACCATGGTTACTTTATATCAACCCAAGGTTAAAGTAACCTAAGTTAGCCTAAAAGTAACTATGATTTGGTAAAGTAACTCAAGTTATTCATAAAGTAACCCTAATTAATTAAAGTAACTAAGGTTAACTAACTTAACCATGCCATGGAAATCCTTAACCCCTCTTGACCCCAACGGCTACACCCTAGCCAAGTAAAAGAAACTCCCTTAAAGGAAACTCTCCCACTCAATCCTCAAGAATTTACAAAGAACTTTCCTTCTCCTTTCTATTCAAAAACACACGGCCAAGGTTGAGCAAAGAAGACTTAGGATTCATCCAAGATCAAGTTGGTCTAGGTAAGAAAATCTCAACTCTTAAGGGGATTTCTATATTTTACATAGATTGAAGCTCATGTTGCCTTTTTCTTGCTCAAAAAACCGTGACCACCATGGTCACTAGGTTCAAAATTTTCAAGCTTTTAAGAGGTGCTAGCTCTAAGAGGTTTGAACACCACTCAAGCTCCATTTTGGTGTGTCCATTTAACCTCTACTTAGATACATCTTTCACTTATGAACATTGACTAACCATTGTTCTCTTTTTCCCCTACAAAACCGTGGGGTTCATATGTGAAGAAGAGGAAGGCTTCACCCATTTCATACACATTTCAAGCTAAGGAAAGGTGTAAGTGTGAAAAAAGGCAAGTACACTATAAATACTCATGGTTTTTATGTGAAAGTGCATGCTTGAATGTCTAGATGTTGTTAAGTTTCAATCTTAGATATAAAATACTAAGCTTGAAGCATGAAGTTTTCGGATTCATGAGTAAGGTGGCTTGCATGCATGAGAATTTATTTAAAGATGGATTATTTGCTCTTTTAAGCATGAATATGATGTGAACCTAAGATGAATGTGACAAAGATCTCTTCTTTGACATGTATGGGGGACGGTTGGGAGAAAAAGAGGGATAAAGGTGATTCTTGTGATAATTTTGTAATTTGTGGAGTAAAGATATGAACAAGATGTGTGCTTTATGATTTAAGTTTAACACGTTCATTGTGGAGATATGATTTAAGCCCTTGCATGTGTATAAACGGGCTGTTTTGAGGGTAAGGTACGTATACAACCATTATACCAAGAATGGATTCTAGTATGAACATAATGTGCAAGACCAAAGGAATGATATATGTATCATCCAAACTATTTTCAAGTGAGGTGTAGATGACTTTGGAATGTGTTAGCATCTGAAAAAACGTGTGCTAAAGGTGTATTTGATGTTTAGTAAGGTATTTAAGCCAAACAACTCAAGTTGGGACATTTTTAGTAAGGAAAAGTGACAATAATGGGAATTACATGAACTGGGCAGAATAATGATACAATTTGCAAGACTTGAAAATGGATCTTAGAAGTATGAAATTAAGCTATTTTTTGGTATGACTTTAGCTCTATGTATGTAGTAATTGTGAGGGTTGGAATTTTGGTAAAATAAGTTGTGGTTTGTCCTTAAATGGAACTTTTAGTAAAATTGGTCCAGCTGAAATCCACTGGGCTGGACAGAATTTAAGTGGTGTACTAAACCCGAAAATGGACCTTAGGAACATGCAATTAGGCTGAATTTTGGTAGGATGCTAGCCTTAAGTGTTTATTAAGTTTGTGAGTTGGAATTTTCGAAAAAGGACTTACGGATTGATCACAATAAAATTCGTAGTAAAATTGGTCATTCCGGAATTCAGCAGGTATCCATTTTGGGAAAAAGAATAAATGACCCCTTTAAAGTTATTGTAATGCTGCGAAACTTTTATGACAATTACTTAGGACATATTTGAGTGTTTCCATGTAAACCACTTAGCTTAGAAATATTATTTTAAGGGGTAATCACCAAAGTTAAGTTGGTGTTACTAATCTGGAATTTTGACCGAGTTGAAGAACTTGTTGTGGGGCTTTGTTTCGGTGGGCATGGACCTAATTGTATAGTTTGGACTTATGATCATTGATCGTTGGTATGTTTACAACACTTTCCAGGGTGGTCTCAAATTAAATGAAGCTTAATGGGCTTGAAAGAAAGGTAAAAGAAAGGACACTGCACTGTTGAAATTCATCAGTACCCTGTTTCGTAATTAAATAAATTAAGGGTCTTACACGTCTCATAACGTTACGAAATTTATATGGAGAATAGATAAGACACCTTTATGCCTATGTGTGACGAGAAATCATGATAATTGGCCGAAAATGTAAGGTTTTGACGCCGCGCGATTGAGACGATAATTCTGGAAAATTTTTCCAGCCTAAAGAATAAGTTTGTACTTGTATGTATGTAACGCATCATGTCATGGATTGCATAGTACCTGTCATACATTTTATCATCGTCATTTACATGATTTATGGAACTGATTTTATGAGGAAGAATGATGAAAAAGCGTTTTTAAAGAAAACATTCTGTTTTTAAAAGAACGCTTCCCACCGGTACCGTGTGTTTTGGCCAGTAGGACCCGTTCCAGATCCAGGGTTAATTGATCTGATGGTATTGAACGTTCAGGCCTGGAGAGAATAGACCTGATTATGATGATATTGACCGTACAGGCCCAGAGAGAATAGACCTGGTAATTATGATTGATGACGTGACCGCTCCGAATCCGAAAATAATAGATTCGAAGAGAATAAGTGACCGCCTGAGATCCGGGAGAATAGATCGAATACTCTCTTGTTTTCTGGACGATGATGTTTTGAATGAAAGAACGAAAGAACTTATTTTTTTATCGTGATGCATCACACGTATATACTCATGCACGTTGCATTTAATGAGTCATCGATTATGGGTACGTGATACTTAGACTAAGATGTTATGACTTGTTAGCTACTAAGTTATGATCTTTATTGAGTGATAATATTTTAATAAGTTATGAACTGTTATCTATTATGAACTTTTATGAGTTATGAACTTTGATAAGTTATGAGCTGATTACTTACGTGTGTTGGATGGAAGGTCCGGCATGTTTCTAAACCGAATTTTTGGGGTTCGGTTCTTGTATGTACTTTCCATTTAATTCACGATTATTTATAGTTTACTTGCTGGTGACGTGGTCACTCACCCCTTATTTTTCCTCCCAGAACCGGCAGGAAATAGAGTGGAATGGATCGAAGAAGAACCTAAGGTTCCTTACCCGTAGAAGCGCGAGAGGTCGACGACTTAAGAGATCTGACGAGAGGATTATGATTGATGATCTCTTTTTATTAATTGATGGTGGAAACATTTATTTTGGGATTTCCGTACTTTATGATCATGTTGTAAGACTAATAATGGCTGCGTAGACGTTTTATTTTAAAAGTTTTTATTCTACCTTGGTTTTGCTTACTTGTTGAAGTGTAAGCATGAAAGTCCACCTATTTTATTCTGGACTTTGTTATGTTATGGACTGACGCCTGGTACTCTCCGTAGTGAAGTACGGTGGACGCACCGTATCCGGCTGGGCCAGGGTGCGGGGCGCTACAGGTGGTATCAGAGCTAAGGCTCTAGATTTGGACAGAATATAGAATTAAGTTATGATCTTAGTCAACTAAGTTTGACCTTAGATCTAAGTCATGATCCTAGATGAGAGTTGACCTTAGACTAGGATGACTTAGACTTGTAAATTAGGGTTCAACCTAATGATAAAACCCTAGTCTATAACAAATTATAGAATTCATAATGTAGCTACTTGCATGCCCACTTAGAAATTCTATGGGATTATGAATTAAATTTTGTCACTTATTATGACACTCCCACTTTGGATATAAACCCGACTCTGCATAATGCAGATGGTGCGACCACGAGGCAGACCGGCAAGAGGTCAGAACTAGAGGTGCAGGAGCCTATTCCTCCTCCACCTGCTTAGGTCCCTCCACTGCCACCACAGGACCAAAACCCGCCTCCGGTTCAGAACGTTCCCCCACCCCAGGGGCCTTTACCACAAATGATACCAGATATGAATGCCTTCCAGAATTTCTGCCAGACCGTGACCCAAATTGGTCAAGTGATGTTGCAACAGAATGTCCCTCAGCCCCACGAACTGGTCAGGGATGCCCATACTACTTTGAAAAGTTGAAAAGAGCTAATGTTCCGCCTTTTGAAGGAAAGTTAGATTCAGATGCCGCTGAGAAGTGGCTAGACGAAGTAGTAAAATTGTTTCGAACTGATTCGAGCACCTGAGGAAGTAAAGACTCAGGCGGTCAGGCCGTTCCTACTTGGAGAAGCCAACCAATGGTGGAAGGACAACATGCAATCTCTTCCAAGGCCGATCCCATGTTAGAGATTTCTCCAGGAATTCAACAAATTTTACATACCACCCTCCGTTAAGCTGCAGAAGAGGCATGAGTTTGAATCGCTAGTACAAGAACAAGGGATGACAGTCACAGAATATGCTAACAGGTTCATAGCTCTGGGAAGGTTCCAACCATCTACTATGAACGATGAAGAAACCAAATGTTAAAGTTTGAAAGGGGGTTAAACCCTAGAATCAGGACCTGGTTGGTCAATGCGAACCCGACAAATTTTGGTGCACTTTTGGACGCTTGTTACAGAATAGAGAGAGATATCATTCGCCGTGATGAGATCAGACAGAAACGAGGAAGGGAAACATCCCGGGAATGAGGGTCCTACAAAGCTGCCAAGCAAAATTCAAGGGGCCCAGGACGCCAAGGGAAGAATCGATTTCAACACCGTTCCCAAAAGAACCAGTCAAAGAATCTAGGCCAGCAGTCTGCTATTCCGAGTTGCCCTCACTGCAATAAGCGTCATGTTGGGGAATGCTACTACCAGGTAGGAAAGTGTTTCGGATGCGGCAAGGCGGGCCACATCCTCAAAGACTGTCCGGATAAGGGAACTACCTGCTTTGGATGTGGAAAGACAGGACACATGGTCAAGGATTGCCCAGAAAAAGGGGCCCAACACCAGCAACCCACAGGAAAATAGAGTGGAATGGATCGAAGATGAACATAGGGTTCCTTAACCGTAGAAGCGCGAGAGGTGGACGACTTAAGAGATCTGACGAGAGGATTATGATTGATGATCTCTTTTTATGAATTGATGATGAAAACATTTATTTTGGGATTTCCATACTTTATGATCATGTTGTAAGACTAATGATGGCTGCGTAGATATTTTATTTTAAAAGTTTTTATTGTGCCTCTGTTTTGCTTACTTGTTAACGTGTAAGCATGAAAGTCCACCTATTTTATTCTGGACTTTGTTATGTTATGGACCGACGCCTGGTACTCTCTGTAGTGAAGTACGGCGGTCGCACCGTATCCGGCTGGGCCGGGGTGCGGGCGCTACAAAAATAGTAATAATTGTAGGACCTCAGGCGCTACCAACTCTCCTAAAACCAATTGGTGACAGGAGATGCGCATACCCTAGCCTTATAGTGCATTCAGCACACAAGCACCCACGGCATTCGACTGTGACTTGGCCCACACGGCCTACGCCCACTGGCCTACGCCATGGGACAATTGCTGCACCTAACAATCTCTCCCTCAACAATTGTTCCTGCTGGGAATCGAATCCGTGACCTCGCTCTAATACCAAATGTTGGACCGTGCACCTGCAATAAACACCACTAGAGGGGGAGTGAATAGTGGTTAGTGGGAAATTACACTACAACCCTTTGTTAAAATCCCCTTTGAAAACAGAATCTGAGACCACCTCAGATTCAGAACCCGTTTTTGAAAAATTCACAAATAATGTACACAACTCCAAAAATTGTGAAACTTTCAGAATTGAACTTCAATGTGTTAGCAAGACTCTGTCCAAAAATCAGATACAAATAAGATCGTTTGACCCTTCAAACAAATAAAAAGATTCGATGGTCAAAAGACAGAATTGGACAGAATGTTGCTGATTTTGCAAAATGTTTCTCTTTGAATACTGACCAAAAAGATTAATTTTTATATCAAAACACTCCTTAGAAAGTCTAGTTAATGTTTCCAAAAGGCCCTGACCTCAAACAATTTGAAAATACAGAATTCAAGTTTTCTCAAAACTGGTCAGATTGCAGCAGATTGGAGCAGTTATCTTGCAATGACTGAGACTAACTTTCCTTGCTCAAATCAAGTGATTCTTGTTGCAAATGAAAGCTAACAGTCTGAAGTATAACTTCACCAAAATCACGAATTTTGAAAGTGTTTACCTATTTTTTCAAAACGTGAAAAGTTGTGTGAAATCTGTAGTGAAAAAGGGCAGAAAACGAAAATAAAGAAGACAAGAACACCAAGAATTTATCCTGGTTCGGTCAATGTGACCTACTCCAGTCCCAAGTTCCTTGGATTTCACTATGGTATGAACCAAATTACAGCAAGAACCAAGCTTGATCCTTGGGTTAAACACCAACCCTATTCAAGACTTGGATGAACACCTTTATGCAACTCTTGGTTGCAACACCTCTATCACCTATTGATGTAGCCTTATAGATTTGGCTAATCAATCTTACAAAAAGACACAAGAAGGTGTGTATAGTGTAGCTGGACAACAACTAGAAATGGAACACCTTAGCTACACAAAGTATGAACGAAAATATGAGAAGAGAATAGCAAGACAACAATCTTCAATTTTTGCTTTCAAGTGTGTGTCTTCTCTTCTTCACCTTGCCTTCTATTTATAGAGTGAATTGATGGCATATTCCCTCCAATTTTAGACCATGTGATGGCTGAGAATTTTGAATTAAAACACCTCCATAATCATCTCCAACAATTGTCTCCATTACATTCAAATTTGAAATTTCAAGTTGGCAACTTTTGCCAACTAGCTTGCTTTTGGTTTGTCTTCTTGTCTCCAACTCATAAAATGAGAAAAACATCATCTCCACCTGTATAATCACGTTTTGGAGGCTGTGTATATGTATACCAACTCAGATTTTTGAGGAGAAATCAACAAATAATAGTTGACAAGGTTATGTCAACATATAATATCAAAATTCCATTTCTCCTTGACATATTGTGATGAATCTTGCACCAAGGACACCTTGTAATCTCTGAAAGATGATGATTAAGAACCTCCAATAACATATATAAGAGTCTTCAAGAGAAAATAGAACGTGACATCGAATACCGTCACATATCCCGCTACCGTCGATAAAATCATCAAATGAGAGAATAAAATAGAAAACCACCAAATAATCTTCAAAATATACTAAATAAACTCCAGAATGAATATAATAAGATACTCAAGAGATTCCTTGAGTAAAAATACCGAAACTGTCTTCGGGGGTAAAATGACCAAAATGCCCCTAGTGAGATAAAACTCCAGAAATGACCCCGATGGTCAGAATTAAATATAATAACACCTTCTTGATAATAAATAAGATGATAATATCTTCTTGAATCATATTCACCATGTCGAGTACCTACAAAACTCAAAATACCACTTTTGCCCTTTTTGGTAAGTTGTAGAAACTTCGAGGGCATATTAGTCACAAGATATTATCATCATAAAAATCACATAATCACAACATGATAAACAATATAAATCATGTAAAAATAAAAACAACTATTTTATCACATTTTAGAAAAATATTTCTAACAACCCTAGACATCGTGTCATTTTTCTTCACTTATTCAACTCTTTCATTTATAACACCATATGTGACATTTTTAAGTATTCATCACTTAAAATCATGACTTTGAAAATTATCCAAACATATTCTCAACATTCTCCCCCTTTTGGATGATTTTCAAAATAACCTAACATGATTTTAATGTCACAACTTATAACCAAAAGTTTAACCAAATGTTTTCAACTATGTTTTCAACTTTTAAATAGTATGCCGCTCCCCCGCAACTCATACTCTCCCCCTTAACCTATGCTCCAAAATTTATACCAATAAAAACTTAGCATATGATTCATCATGACTTACCAACTAAAACATGACTTACCAACTAAAATCATGTTCTTATTCTATCTCCCCCTTTATTTTGCAAATCATGCAAAAGATAGAACTATACAATGGTATCGTAAGTCATCATTCCTAATTTGGCTCGTAAGTTTTCAAAAGTGGCTTGATTAAGGGGTTTGGTGAAGATGTCAGCGATTTGATGATCAGTTCTTATGTGGTTTATCACTATATCCTCATTTTGAACATGATCACGAAGAAAGTGATATCGCACCTCAATGTGTTTGGCCTTAGAATGAAGCACCGGATTCCGTGAAAGATTGATTGCACTTGTGCTATCGCAGAAAATTGGAATCTTATTCATTTTAATGCCAAAATCACTAAGTTGCTGTTTAAGCCAAAGTATTTGGGTAGTACATAAACTCAAAGCGATATACTCGGCTTCAGTGGTAGAAAGAGCTACACTAGCTTGCTTTTTAGAAAACCAAGAAATCAAGTTGGTTCCTATGAATTGACAAGTACCGCTAGTGGATTTTCTATCTAATTTGCAACCACCATAATCAGCATCACTATATGCGTGTAATTCCAACTTAGCGTTTCTATCATACCACAGTCCTAAGTGAGGTGTATGCTTAAGATATCTAAAGATCTTTTTAACTGCATTGTAATGTGATACCTTAGGACAAGATTGAAACCTAGCACACATACACACACTAAACATGATATCAGGTCTTGATGCAGTTAAGTATAATAGTGATCCAATCATAGACCTATAGAGTGTGTCATCAAAAGTTTTACCATTTTCATCCTTGTCTAGTTTGGTGCTAACACTCATGGGGGTAGGTGTTGGTTTTAATTCTTCAAAGCCAAACTTCTTAATCATATCATTGACATACTTAAGTTGGCTAATGTGAATTCCTTGAGGGGTTTGTTTGATTTGAAGTCCTAAGAAATAATTCAACTCTCCTACCATTGACATTTCAAATTCTGACTTCATACATTCTTCGAAGTCTTTTACTAAGTAGGGTTTGTTGAACCAAAGATTATATCATCTACATAGATTTGAACTATTAACAAATCATTATCTTTTCGTCTTAGAAATAATGTGTTGTCTATTGTTCCCCTTTGATAATTATTTGCAATAAGAAAGTTCACAAATCTATCATACCAAGCTCTTGGAGCTTGTTTCAAACCATATAGAGCTTTCTTAAGCTTGTAAACATGGTTAGGATTCTTTGGATCTTCGAATCCAGGGGGTTGTTTGACAAACACCTCTTCTTGAATGTATCCATTCAAGAATGCACTCTTGACATCCATTTGGAAGAGCTTAATATTGCTTAGACTTGCAATCGCAAGTAACAATCTAATTGCTTCTAGTCGTGCAACGGGTGCAAAGGTTTCTTCATAATCTATACCTTCTTGTTGATTATAACCTTGTGCGACTAGTCTAGCTTTATTTCTTGTGATGTTTCCTTGTTCATCCATTTTGTTTCTAAATATCCATTTTGTTCCTATTATAGATTTATTTTCAGGTTTAGGCACTAAGTCCCATACATTATTTCGGATAAATTGGTTTAACTCCTCATGCATGGCATCTATCCATGATAAATCGCCTAAGGCTTCCTTATATTTTTAGGTTCTAAGTGTGATATTAAGATATGCCCTTCAGCTTGACTTATGTTTCTACGTGTTCTAACCCCAACACTTGGATCACCAATGATTAGCTCTTTAGGGTGTTTATGTTTATCTTCTATAAGCCACCAATTCCTAAGTTGACTAGGTTCACCTTCTTCTAGTTCAAATGTTTCATTCGTGTGAACATTTTCATATACAATTGGAACATCCTGTAAGTTAGATAGATTATCTTCCAATTGTAAAATTTCTTGATTTATTTCACCTAAAGGTTCATGCACATCTTGTTCAGGGGAAGTTGGTTCTAGATGATCATGAACAGGCTCAAGTAATATATCATCATCATCAAACATATTTTCAACATTATTCTCTTGTTTCTTTTTATCACTTACATCAAAATATGCATTCTCATTGAATTTCACATGTATAGATTCAATTATTTTTCTAGATGCATGATTATAACACCTATATGCCTTTGAGTTAGTTGAATATCCAACAAATATGCATTCAATAGACTTTTGTTCAAATTTATCTAGATTATCTTTGGTATTAAGTACAAAACATTTACACCCAAAACTCTAAGATAATCTACCTTAGGTTGTCTATTATTCAATAACTCATATGGTGTTTTATTTAATTTCTTTCTAATAGAAAGCCTATTTATTATATAACATGCAAATAACAGCTTCAGCCCACAAATATCTAGGTACTTTGTTTTCACACAACATAGTTCTAGCTATTTCTTGTAGTGTTCTATTTTTACGTTCAACAACTCCATTGAGTTGTGGTGTTCTTGGTGGTGAGAATTCATGTTTTATTCCATGTAATTCACAAAACTTAATTATATCTTTGTTTTTAAATTCTCCACCTATCACTTTAATTCTTTTAACATTTTCTTCATAAAGATTTTCAAGTTGCTTAATAAGATTTTCGATTACCAATGGAGCATCGTCTTTGTGTTTAGAACAATGTCCATGTGTATCGTGAGTAATCATCTACTATGACACACACATAGTAGTGTCCACCTAGACTTCTTGTCCTACTTGGACCAAATAAGTCTAAGTGAAGCAGTTCTAGTACATGACTAGTACTCACTTCATGTTTTGATTTCATTGTCTCTTTTATATGTTTTCCTTTAATACATGTTTCACATAATTGAAAATTATGTAAGTCTAACTTAGGCATTCCTCTAATTAGATTCTTCTTAGATAATCTTTCTATGGTTGAAACTCCTATATGGCCTAGTCGTCTATGCCATAAGTTCACATCTAAGTCATGTGATACTAAACACTTAATCCTAGCATTTAATATGTTATTTAGTGATAGTGTGTAAATGTTACCATCCCTATTTCTTTTAGTACAATTTCTCCTTTTTCATTTATTATATCACAACAATTAGGAAGAAAAGAGACATGATAACCAGAATCTATAAGTTGCGAAATACTTAATAAATTGTAAGAAAGATTGCTTACTAACAACACATTTCGTATTTGAAATGTGTTAGGGTCCCCAATTGTTCCTTTTCCAATAACCTTGCCTTGGTTGTTGTCACCGAATGTCACCTTTCCTCCATTATCGATTTCCAGTTCGGTGAATAGTTTGGGGTTGCCCGTCATGTGCCTTGAACACCCGCTATCTAAAAACCACTTGGTTTTTAGATTCTTTGACTTTGCCTCCTTCTTGTACTCTTTATTTTCCTACAATGGAGACAAAGTTTTAGGTACCCTTTTTGGGTCCTTGAATGTTAGAGGTTCCATCCTTGTTTATATACCCTTTGGGTATCCAAACTTGGATGTACCTTTTGGGTACATATTCGGCTTTTTCATAAGTTGAATAAAGAGGATTAACATGTATTTGACGATTCCATTTAAAAGATGTTACATTTCATACATGTTATATCTTGGTTTATATGCATCATATTTTGGCCAACTATGATAATGAGTATGAGGCATATGATTTTGTTTCTTGAATGGCGCCATGTATGTATAATCATATGATGTATGTGAATTCCTATAAGTCTTATAAGGAGGATATGTATGTTGCCTATATTTAGGTTTATATGTATTATAATAAGTTGGATGCATTTGATTTTGCTTAGATACATTTTTATACATATATGCATAATTTTTATGTGATCTAGATGAAAAGTTTTGCCTTGATGCTTTTGGAGGTGCATGTTGTATTTTACCTTAGAATGAGTAGAGGAAGGAGTAGGCAAAATATGTACATTTGACTTAGTTGTACTATATGGCAATTTAGACTTAGATGATATAAAATTAGTCTTTTTGTCTAACTTGTCATTTTCTTCTATATAGCCTAACCCCTTTTTATCATTTCCATATTTTTGTGACGAAATTAAAGTATCTAACATATTGGTTCCAGACTTAAACTGTTCCAACATTTTTTCTAAATCTATTTTAGATGTAGTAAGTTGTGCTATTTTTTTTCACAATTAACTAACTTAGTTTTTAATATATTATTTTCAGTTTTCAATGTATTTTCATTTTTCCTATGTGACTCAATTTTAATCTTAAGAGAATCAAGAGTATTAGTAGACTCTTGTTTAAAAGATTCTAACTGATCAGAAAATTCCAAGTTGGACGTCTTCAACTTATCATTTTCTTCAGTTAGTTTCTTTTCTCTTTAGATAGCCTTTTACAGTGAGCATGCATCTTTAAGAATTCTTCATACATTTCATCAAATGACATTTCGTTATCAGAATCTATATCAGAAGAAGATATTACCTCGCTGGATACGAAGCAGACTTGAGCTTCTTCATTTTCTGATTCTGAGTCAGATGAGTCGCTCATGTGCTCGCCTTCATTGCTCGTTTGCCTTTTCTTACATTTGGCTCCTTTGTTTTGGACCATTGAGGCTCCTTGTCTTTGACTTGCTTATTATTGTTATTATTATTTTTCTTTTTCGGACAATCGTAAGAAATGTGTCCTTTTTGACCACATTCATAGCATTTTAATTCTCTATTATTCCACTTGTTATTATTAAAATTATTTTTCTTTGGTTGAGAAGAGGATGAAGAAGACTGTTGTCTATTTCGATTAGGCCGTTTGAAAAACTTTCTAAGTTTTCTAGCTATTAATATTAATCATCATCTAATTCACTATCACTATTACTTCCATCATTGTTTCTATGAGATGACTCAGATGATTTGAAAGCAACAGACTTACTTGACATCTTTGATAATTCAGATTTTCGTTGATTCAATTTTACCTCGTATACTTTGAGTGATCCTATTAATTCATCCATCTTAGTAATTGACTTTGTTTCTTCGATTGCCGTCACCTTTGGATCCCATTCAGCAGGAAGACTTCGCAACACCTTTTGAACCTTCTCATTGTTTGTAAAAGATTTACCTAAAGCTTCAAGTGCATTGAAGATGTTAGTAATTCTCAAATCCATAGATGTTATGGATTCGTTTGGCAACATTTTGAAAGATTCAAGTTCAGTCATAAGCATGTTTATCTTTGACTCTTTTACACCACTTGTTCCTTCATGTTTTAACACTAAAGACTTCCACATATCATGAGCACTAGTACAATTCGATACATAACCTGCTTCAAAACACTAAGTCCATTCAAAAGTAATTGCATTGCTTTGACATTCATAGACATTTCTTTTATCTTCAGTTGACCATTCACTTTTATATTTCCCTACTTCTTGTGTAACTTCATTAACTTTTTCAATTTTCGTTGGAATGTACGACCCATCTTCAACTATAGACCATAAATCAATGTCTATAGCCATTAAGAATAGCCTTATCCTAAGCTTCCAATGAACAAAATTATTACCGTCAAAAAGAGGTGCAGAAATAAGAGGGTTTGAGTGATTTCAAAATAAGAAACGTTGAATATATATACATATATACAAACGTGTATAAGTGTGTACATGTATGCATGATAACTTGTCATTACTTGCCTTATTTAGCTTATATATTATGTTGCCGTACTAACGAGCCATGAAGCATTAAAGCTTACATCATTATGGCGAACATTTGTTGAGTTTATACTATTTTCAGGTGCCACCATAATGAACTAAATTAGTTCATTAAGTGAAGTACTTAGTTCAATAAACTAAGTAGTTCATTAAAGGAAGATTGCATTTGGAAAAGGACACAAAGGCAACAAGGCTATGGAAGGAAAGTCTTCTCCTCCTCCCCACATTCAATGTCACACGCCACTTATACATATATATACTATATTTTCAGATTTTTTTTAAAAGGCACATACACATGTATTCCAACGTACTACCGACACGTTATATATCTTACGTACGTACGTTAACGTCACACCACTATACTTAACTCATATTTATGAGTATATTCAGGTCTTATATCATATGATATAAGATATGGTGATGACAAATTAAATACGACACGATAAAAGGTTCTAAACCGAAATTTGTCGTATCGGGCGAATACCGAAACTTCGCCAACGTGTCACGTACTTGCCATAAATAAATGGCCAGCCCATATACATCAAAAATTGATGTAAATTTCGTGCACATCACTGAAAATTCAGGCAAAAATACTTTCCATGATGGCACACACAAATCACCCCACATTTAGGCCAAAATGTGAAGATTCCAATTTTAATTTTGTCACATGTTTATGGTACCACTTTAAATCAGCCAAGAGCTGAAATTTAAAGTATATTATATATATTATGTATAACATAATATATATATATCATGTGCAAAAGTTGGAATTTAAATTAGAGAAAAATCGGGTAATCGATAAATATCGAAAATTCGGTTTTCTACGCACTTAACATGGAACGTTTTTTCTTGAACATCATGTGACACGTATCTAGACACTTTTACATATAATATACATCTTAAAGTGTTCTAGAAAATTAAATTAAGGGCTGATTGGAATATTACATGTGTGTATTACTAAATGTGCACTATTTTACAAAGTTAGCAAAAATAAATTTCAGCACATGTACAAACACATTCCAACGTTATACAGCTGAGATGGAGCACATGTGGAGCCTTGTTGGCATGTTGATTGGTCAAGGATCAATCATACAATGTTGATGAATCAAAGAGAAAAGCTACAAAAGGTAAGTATTCAACATATACCTCTCTTATGTCACATGCTGAAAATTTCAGCATGTTACACATATGGTGGCCGAATTCTTCATCATTAAGACAAGATATTTTGTCAATTTTTCATTAAAGGATTAATTGAAGGAGTTATGGAAATGATTTAAATATTATGTAAGGTAATTAAGTGTGATATTTTACATATCACACATGCTGAAATTTTTCAGCATGTGTGAAGGGTGTGCTGGCCGAATTTTGCCCTCATTGTGTCCAAGTTCACTCTTCATTTGTTAGCAAGACTTACCTTATATAATTGATTTATTTTTATGACAAAAATTCAAAGGAAAATGGCAAATAATCTAGATTTATCCCATGTTGTAAATGCTGAAAATTTCAGCATTGAAAAAAGATGTTGGCCGATTTTTTTGAGGAGGAAAGGAGATATTTTCTTGTCTTGAAATTTATGAGAGAATTTGAGAATTATGGTATGACTTAATGATTGATTTTTTGGCAAATATTTAGTGATTATTTCAGATTTTCCATGTCATCAAATGATGACAACATTGAGCCAATCAAGAGGTGCCAAGTAAGCAATGACTAAATGATGGTCCAATGGAGTGATGCCAAGTAAGCAAAGCATTGTCACCATGATGTCTTACACTCTCTCAAGCACTTAAAAGGAAATTTTTCAAGAGGGGAGAGGCATAGGAGGGGACGGCTGGTTCCTATAAGGAAGAGAAGAGAAGAACAAACAAAAACAACACCAAGATTTGCATTCTAAAGTGATCAAAGTGCCAAGCCTCTTTTCTCCTACATCTTCTTTCTTTCTTTTCTTGTAAAAAGCCTATTGTATTTTACTTCTTTCAATCTTGAATAGGCTTCATAGAAACCACCATTCATTCATCTTTGTAAAAGATTGATCAAGGTGTGATCAATCTTCATTCTAGCGAGGTGGTGGTGTTCGTGTGAATTGTACTCGTCATACAAGGTTTGTAAAGGGTTGGAGTTAGGTGTAACTCTATCAACCCTGCGGTAAGGTGTACTGCGTGTGTGTGATTAGTGTGAACCAAGGAAGGTGTTCCTTGAAGACTGGAGTAGGTTGTTTATAACCGAACCAGTATAAAATTCTTGGTGCAATTTACTTTCAGCATTTACTTTTCAGTTTCTGCACTGTTTATCCGTTTTGTTCACGTTCGGAAAAATAGTAAACGATTTCCAAAAATTATAAAAATTTCCAGAAACATACATAAACGTTCTAGGGTTAATTTGGCACAAGTTTCAACCCTTTTGGACAAGTATAGGTCAGTCAAACATCAAAAGATCTGAGACTAGTGCAGTCTGATTTTCAGACTTGCAAAGGTTGAGACTTTGGTTGTGTTTGACCTACTTCCCAAAAGAATTTTCAAAAACTGTTTCAACCTATTTAAATATAGTGTGTGAGGAGTTATTGGTCAAATTTTCAGATCATTTGGACATTCACACAAATAGGAATTAATTTTTCAAAACCATCTACCGTTTCTGGCAGATTTGCACAATCTGAGTGCCAACGGTTTTTGAAGGGGTTAAAGGTTGAATTTTGATTTGAAATTTTTAGGGGACCCTCATAACATCTGAGGCTAAGTTCTCTCAAAATTTCATAATTTTTGGAGACCTCTAACCTGGTTTTAAAAACGTTTTAAAACAGGTCCTGAAAACAGAATCTGTTTTCAGAACTTGAATTGTTCAAGTTTAAAGAAATTTTAAAAAGCACACTTTCCGCACCATCTATTCAACCCCCCCCTTCTAGTGGTGCCTTGCAGATCCTACAAGTGGTATCAGAGCGCAGGAATACTCACTACAAGGAATCCAACGATTCAGTGAGATGGCATCCACAAATCTCAAAACCGAACAAGAAGGTATGTCGAGCCAAAGGCCTCCACTTTTTGACGGTGAGTCTTTTATTCAATGGAAACTTAGGATGAAACTTTTTCTTATGGCTATAGATATAGATCTTTGGTCAATAATTGAAGATGGTCCATATGTCCCATCTAATGTATCCACTGTAGACGGAGTTACTTTAGAAGTTATTAAAACTAGACAAGAATATACGAGTGATGATAAAAAGAAACTTAGTATGAATGCTAGGGCTATGCAATTGCTTTTAAACGGATTAAGTAAAAGTGAGTCTAGTTATGTGTCAAATTGTTCGAGTGCACAAGAAATGTGGAGAATTTTAGAAATGAAACACGAAGGCACGAGTCAAGTAAAAGAGTCAAAAATTAATATGCTCATGTCTACTCTTGAGTCTTTTAAATTGTTGCCTAATGAGTCGATTGTAGATATGGATCTTCGTTTAACTAACATCTATAACTCTCTTGAGTCTCTTGGTAAGGCTTTTACTACGCAGGAAAAGGTACAGAAAGTCCTACGAAGCCTTCCTTCGGAATGGGACCCTAAAGTGACTGCTATAGAAGAAAGTAAGGAGACTAAATCAATAAAATGGAAGAACTCATTGGCTCACTCAAAGTTTATGAAAACAAACTTACTATTCGGAAATCGGAATCATCTAAACAAGGTAAGACAATTGCTTTTAAATCAAATGAATACGTCTCCCCTCCCTCCGATCACGTAGATGATAGTGATTCCGAATCGGATAATGATGATTTAATTCTATTGGCTAAAGGACTAAGAAGATTCATGAGAAAGTCATTTAGAAATAAAAACAAGGGCACTACATCTAAGAGAAATAAAAACAAGTCAAATGATAAGGACATTAAATGTTATGAATGCGGCAAACTCGGACACTTATCATATGACTGCCCAAACAAAGAAAAGCAAACTAATAAATACCCTGACAAGGAGCGGAACAAAAATAGACTCGTCTCAGATCCTAAACAAAGGAAACGTGCACTAAAGGCCTCCACATGGAGTGACTCATCAGACTCTGAAACTGAGACCGAAGAGGAGACCGCTCAAGTTTGCTTCGCTTCAAAGGCGTCTAATGAGGTATCATCCGATTCTGACTCTGACTCTGAACCTTCTTATGATGATCTTTTTAGTCAGTATCTTGAATTACATAAATTTACTAAGACTCTCGCAAAAGAAAAGAAACGTTTAATTGAAGACAAGAAACTGTTAGAATCTTCTAACGAGAATCTTGTCGCTCAATTAAGCGATTCAAAGAAAGAGTCTTCATGTGTCATCACTGCATTAAAACCGAGATCTCATCATTAACTTCTCAAAATAATGAAATGAAATCCGAGATTTCAAATTTGAAATCAAGGAATACAGACTTAGAGAAAATGATGAAACAATTCGATACAGGGTCAAACATGCTGCATCGCATCATATTATCGCAAAAGCATGACAGTGACAAAACTGGATTGGGATACGTTGATACTAACGAAGTATCAACCAAACCAACCAAGTTTGTTGTGTCTAAGAAAGTAGACACCCCTAAGCATCAAGTGGCGTCTAAGATGACGCAAAAAGCGCCCCCTTCCACACGCCCCACTCCCTCATATCATGTGAAATATAACGTTGTACCATATAGATATGAGAAGAAAAGAACAATGCATACACGAAATACATATCATCCACGCACTACGCACACGCACACAAGGACATATCAAAAGCGTCCTTCATTCAATGAGTATAGAGGAGTCCTTGGGCAAAGACCCAAAGTACATGCACCACATGTATATTATATCGCACCTTCATTCTTGCCATTTGATAGACCGAGAAGGATCACCCAAGTATGGGTACCGAAAGGTACCTTTACCAAAAGGTGATTAACTAACTCGAAAGGACCCAAAATTAAAAGGGTACCTAAATCACCTTTTCACATTGCAGGGAGACCACTCATCAAAAGACACATCAATAAAGTGGTTCCTTGACAGTGGTTGCTCGAGGCACATGACGGGTGACCCGAGCCTGTTCTCCAAATTAAAGAAGGTCACAAAAGGCGGATCCGTGACCTTTGGAGACAACAATGAAGGGAAGATCATTGGAAAAGGTACGATTGGCAATCCGAATACACTTCAAATCTCCAACGTATTTTTGGTAAGCAACTTATCTTACAATCTTCTTAGTATTTCTCAATTTGTTGACAATGGCTTCAATGTTTGTTTTACTCACCCTTATTGCAATATAATAAATAAAAATGGAGAAACCGTCTTAAAAGGAAAACGAGAAGGAAATATCTTTACACTATCTATGGATGATGTAGTAGACGCTAAAGTTAAATGTTTTATGTCAAATGAACCCAATGTGAATTTGTGGCATAGACGTTTAGGACACATAGGTATTTCTACACTAGAAAAATTGCAACGAAAGAACCTAGTACGGGGATTGCCTACGCTTGATTTAGACAACTTTCAGTTGTGTGAATCTTGCATAAAAGGCAAACAAACACGTGAGTCACTTAAGCCTAAAAATGAGATAAGCACGACTAGAATACTAGAACTATTGCATATCGATTTGTTTGGTCCTAGTCGCACTACAAGCCTTGGTGGGCGTCACTATGCATGCGTGATTGTTGATGACTTTTCTCGTTATACTTGGACTTTATTTCTTGCACATAAAGATGATAGCGCCGTAGAAATTGCTAAATTAATTAAACAACTTGAAAATCAATACGGCGTAAATGTGAAAAGAATAAGAAGCGATAGAGGCGGTGAATTTAAAAATAAAGAGATGATTTCGTTTTGTGAAGAAAAAGGAATTAAACATGAGTTTTCGCCACCTAGAACTCCACAATTAAATGGAGTAGTAGAAAGAAAGAATCGCACACTACAAGAAATTGCTAGAACCATGCTTTGCGAAAATAAATTGCCTAGATTTCTGTGGGCGGAAGCCGTAAATTGTGCATGCTATATTGTAAATCGCCTATCTATAAGAAAGAAAATAAATAAGACGCCTTACGAAATTTTGAATGATCGCATGCCTAAGATTGATTATTTTCGTGTGTTTGGATGCAAATGCTTTGTCTTGAATACAAAAGATAATTTAGATAAATTTGAATCCAAATCAATTGAGTGCATTTTTGTTGGGTATTCCATAAATTCAAAAGCATATAGATGTTATGATCCTCTCACTAGACAAATCATAGAATCTATTCATGTTAAATTCAATGAATTTGGAGAGATTGATAAAGATAAGGAATATGACGATGATTTTGAATTGAAACCCGTTTTGGATGAAGATAATGATTCTTTTGATATGCATGAGATGAATGAGACACTAGAAATGCATGATCATATAGAAATGCATGATAACTTAGAAAATAATCAACCAAGATGGCATAGAGATCACCCACAAGATCTCATCATAGGCGACATTACTCACGGTGTGCGACCACGTAGAAGAATCACTTCGGATGAAATAAATGAATTTCATGCTATGATTTCTGAAATTGAGCCCAAAAATGTGCATGATGCTTTGAGTGATTCATCTTGGATTGATGCTATGCATGACGAACTTAATCAATTCGTTAGAAATGATGTATGGGATTTAGTGCCACGACCACAAGATAAGACAATAATAGGCACAAAGTGGGTATTTAGGAATAAAATGAATGAAGAAGGAAAGGTCGTTAGAAATAAAGCAAGACTCGTAGCTCAAGGATATAATCAAGAAGAAGGAATAGACTACGATGAAACATTTGCACCCGTAGCACGTTTAGAAGCTATACGACTCTTACTTGCCATTGCTTGCATGAAAGATTTTAAACTGTATCAAATGGACGTCAAAAGTGCTTTTCTAAACGGATTCATACAAGAAGAAGTATACGTGAAGCAACCACCCGGTTTTGAAGATTTGAAACATCCAGATCACGTGTACAAACTAAAGAAGGCACTATATGGCCTAAAGCAAGCGCCGAGAGCATGGTATGATCGTTTTGCTACTTTCCTTTTAGAAAATAATTTTAAACGTGGTACTATAGATAGTACACTATTTTTGAAACAAGAAAAATCAGATTTACTTATTATTCAAATCTACGTAGATGACATTATTTTCGGTTCTACCTCACATAGACTCGTTAAAGATTTTGAAAATTGTATGAAAGCTGAGTTTGAAATGTCTATGGTTGGTGAACTTAATTATTTTCTTGGCTTGCAGATTAAGCAAACGAGTAAAGGAAATTCATATAAGCCAAGCTAAGTATGTAAATGATATGATCAAGAAGTTCAATTTTGAAAATTTGAAACCATCCCCCACGCCTATGAGTGTTACTACTAAATTAGACAAAGACGAACATGGTAAAGAAGTTGATAATGGATTATATCGATCTATGATAGGTTCTTTACTATATTTAACTGCTAGTAGGCCTGACATCATGTTTAGCGTATGCATGTGTGCTCGTTTTCAAAGTCAACCTAAGGTGTCACACTTAAATGCGGTAAAAAGAATATTCCGTTATATTAAGCACACGCCCACCTTAGGTATTTGGTATGATAAGGACTCTACATTCGACTTACATGCTTACACTGATGCAGATTATGGTGGCTGCAAGATAGATAGAAAAAGCACGAGCGGAACTTGCCAATTTATAGGAAATTCCCTTATTTCATGGTTTTCCAAAAAGCAAGCAAGTGTTGCTTTGTCCACTACGGAGGCTGAGTACATGGCTCTTAGCCTCTGTTGCACACAGTTGTTGTGGATAAAACAACAACTTTCGGACTTTGGAATTATCGTAAATAAGATTCCTATATATTGTGATAGTATGAGTGCAATAAATTTGTCTAAGAACCCCGTATTACACTCTAAGGCTAAGCATATAGAAGTTCGCTATCATTTTCTTCGTGATCACGTTAACAATGGTAATATTGTCATAGATCACGTACGCACAGAATCACAAGTAGCGGATATATTTACAAAGGCCTTAAATCAAGCCACATTTGAATCTCTTCGTTCTAAATTAGGCATGATTCCCGTTGATGTGATTTAATGTGATACTATTTGATTTACTTTCCTTTTTTGACAGGAATCTTTTGATTAACATTTCCAAAATAAAGGGGGAGAGAAAAGCATGATTTAAGGGGGAGAGAGAGACTGATTGATCCTAATTGCATGAATCAAGGGGGAGCCGGATTTGAAATTCGAAATTCAAATTTCAAATCTGTGCATAATTCAAGGGGGAGAGATAGTACTTAAATCATGTACACTAGTTATTTTGAAAATCATCAAAAGGGGGAGATTGTAGAAATAAGAGGGTTTGAGTGATTTCAAAATAAGAAACGTTGAATATATATACATATATACAAACGTGTATAAGTGTGTACATGTATGCATGATAACTTGTCATTACTTGCCTTATTTAGCTTATATATTATGTTGCCGTACTAACGAGCCATGAAGCATTAAAGCTTACATCATATGGCGAACATTTGTTGAGTTTATACTATTTTCAGGTGCCACCATTAATGAACTAAATTAGTTCATTAAGTGAAGTACTTAGTTAATAAACTAAGTAGTTCATTAAAGGAAGATGCATTTGGAAAAGGCACAAAGGCAACAAGGCTAAGGAAGGAAAGTCTTTCTCCTCCTCCCCACATTCAATGTCACACGCCATTTATACATATATATACTATATTTTCAGATTTTTTTTATAAAAGGCACATACACATGTATTCCAACGTACTACCGACACGTTATATATCTTACGTACGTACGTTAACGTCACACCACTATACTTAACTCATATTTATGAGTATATTCAGGTCTTATATCATATGATATAAGATATGGTGATGACAAATTAAATACGACACGATAAAAGGTTCTAAACCGAAATTTGTCGTATCGGGCGAATACCGAAACTTCGCCAACGTGTCACGTACTTGCCATAAATAAATGGCCAGCCCATATACATCAAAAATTGATGTAAAATTTCGTGCACATCACTGAAAATTCAGGCAAAAATACTTTCCATGTTGGCACACACAAATCACCCCACATTTAGGCCAAAATGTGAAGATTCCAATTTTAATTTTGTCACATGTTTATGGTACCACTTTAAATCAGCCAAGGCTGAAATTTAAAGTATATATTATATATATTATGTATAACATAATATATATATCATGTGCAAAAGTTGGAATTTAAATTAGAGAAAAATCGGGTAATCGATAATATCGAAAATTCGGTTTTCTACGCACATAACATGGAACGTTTTCTTGAACATCATGTGACACGTATCTAGACACTTTTTACATATAATATACATCTTAAAGTGTTCTAGAAAATTAAATTAAGGGCTGATTGGAATATTACATGTGTGTATTATAAATGTGCACTATTTTACAAAGTTAGCAAAAATAAATTTCAGCACATGTACAACACATTCCAACGTTACTACAGCTGAGATGGAGCACATGTGGAGCCTTGTTGGCATGTTGATTGGTCAAGGATCAATCATACAATGTTGATGAATCAAAGAGAAAGCTACAAAGGTAAGTATTCAACATATACCTCTCTTATGTCACATGCTGAAAATTTCAGCATGTTACACATATGGTGGCCGAATTCTTCATCATTAAGACAAGATATTTTGTCAATTTTTCATTAAAGGATTAATTGAAGGAGTTATGGAAATGATTTGAATATTATGTAAGGTAATTAAGTGTGATATTTTACATATCACACATGCTGAAATTTTTCAGCATGTGTGAAGGGTGTGCTGGCCGAATTTTGGCCCTCATTGTGTCCAAGTTCACTCTTCATTTGTTAGCAAGACTTACCTTATATAATTGATTTATTTTTATGACAAAATTCAAAGGAAAATGGAAATAATCTGAATTATTCCCATGTTGTAAATGCTGAAAATTTCAGCATTGAAAAAAGATGTTGGCCGATTTTCTTGAGGATGGAAAGGAGATATTTTCTTGTCTTGAAATTTATGAGAGAATTTGGAGAATTATGGTATGACTTAATGATTGATTTTTGGCAAATATTAGTGATTATTTCAGATTTTCCATGTCATCAAATGATGACAACATTGAGCCAATCAAGAGGTGCCAAGTAAGCAATGACTAAATGATGGTCCAATGGAGTGATGCCAAGTAAGCAAAGCATTGTCACCATGATGTCTTACACTCTCTCAAGCACTTAAAAGGAAATTTTCAAGAGGGGAGAGGCCATAGGAGGGGACGGCTGATGCTATAAGGAGAGAAGAGAAGAACAAACAAAAACAACACCAAGATTTGCATTCTAAAGTGATCAAAGTGCCAAGCCTCTTTTCTCCTACATCTTCTTTCTTTCTTTTCTTGTAAAAGCCTATTGTATTTTACTTCTTTCAATCTTGAATAGGCTTCATAGAAACCACCATTCATTCATCTTTGTAAAAGATTGATCAAGGTGTGATCAATCTTCATTCTAGCAAGGTGGTGGTGTTCGTGTGAATTGTACTCGTCATACAAGGTTTGTAAAGGGTTGGAGTTAGGTGTAACTCTATCAACCCTGCGGTAAGGTGTACTGCTGTGTGTGTGATTAGTGTGAACCAAGGAAGGTGTTCCTTGAAGACTGGAGTAGGTTGTTTATAACCGAACCAGTATAAAATTCTTGGTGGCAATTTACTTTCAGCATTTACTTTTCAGTTTCTGCACTGTTTACTCCGTTTTGTTCACGTTCGGAAAAATAGTAAACGATTTCCAAAAATTATAAAAATTTCCAGAAACATACATAAACGTTCTAGGGTTAATTTGGCACAAGTTTCAACCCTTTTGGACAAGTATAGGTCAGTCAAACATCAAAAGATCTGAGACTAGTGCAGTCTGATTTTCAGACTTGCAAAGGTTGAGACTTTGGTTGTGTTTGACCTACTTCCCAAAAGAATTTTCAAAAACTGTTTCAACCTATTTAAATATAGTGTGTGAGGAGTTATTGGTCAAATTTTCAGATCATTTGGACATTCACACAAATAGGAATTAATTTTTCAAAACCATCTACCGTTTCTGGCAGATTTGCACAATCTGAGTGCCAACGGTTTTTGAAGGGGTTAAAGGTTGAATTTTGATTTTGAAATTTTTAGGGGACCCTCGTCACATCTGAGGCTAAGTTCTCTCAAAATTTCATAATTTTTGGAGACCTCTAACCTGGTTTTAAAAACGTTTTTAAAACAGGTCCTGAAAACAGAATCTGTTTTCAGAACTTGAATTGTTCAAGTTTAAAGAAATTTTAAAAAGCACACTTTCCGCACCATCTATTCAACCCCCCCTTCTAGTGGTGCCTTGCAGATCCTACAAGAGGAGGGCGTTGGGTAGACATACCTTCCATTTCACCTTTGTGAGAAACAATAGCCATAGTATGTACCTTAGATTTGAGACAAGTAGTATATAATGAATCGTTGTTTCTTGGCCTTGTATGGTGTTGAATCTTGCTTCTTTTGAGTGGTGTTGGTCTGGCTCTGATACCAAATGTAGGACCTCAGGCGCTACCAACTCTCCCAAAACCAATTGGTGACAGGAGATGCGCATACCCTAGCCTTATAGTGCATTCAGCACACAAGCACCCACGGCATTCGACTGTGACTTGGCCCACACGGCCTACGCCACCGGCCTATGCCACGGGACAATTGCTGCACCTAACAATAATAATAAGTAATTATAATTATTGTTGTTTTAAAGTTCTTTTAAAGGAAATAAAGTAAATATAATGATAATAATTTGATTATTGTTGTTATTATTTAAAATTTATTAAGGAAAATAGTAACAATAATAATAAATTCTTGTTATTATTATTTTAAAGAAATCCAAAATAATAATAATCAAGTGTTAAGTTAATTTCCGGTTATTACATCTTGTTTATATGCATGCAAATATTGTTTATTTTTTATGTCTTATGTTTATGCATGTTAATAAATAAATCAAATAAAGTTATGGAACTTAAACCAATAAGGATCCGAATCTTGTTTGACTCGGTTTGACCGAGTTCAACCAAATTAATTCGATGGGTTAAGTTGACTGAATTAACCAACACTTATCAATCAATACGGTTTATACTCATGATAGATGACTTATTGAGTTGTGATAAAAACACCGTACGCATAGTTTTGTCTAAGAAATCCGGTTCTTAAGTGAGACCATTATGACTCCACCAGTGGCCTGGAAATTATGAGGAATGATAATACACTCTTATGGCAAGTGGGTATTACTGAATCGGTTTGTTTCACACTCAGTGTGACCCATCATAAGGTTATATCACCTGTTAAATTGATTGATAAAGACATTGTTTTCTAAAACCTAAGGAGAACCGAGTTTGGTTCAAGGTGGTTCTTATTTGAGCCATAAATGGAATCAAGCTGGTTCGAATTGGTTTAAGTAAAACAAATGGATGTTGGGGTTAAGTATGCACGGTACATGCAAAAGAGTCAGTCAGGAAACTGCGGATCATTTAGAACCATAAAGTTACGTGACTTAGCAAATGTAGGGCTTTAATATGATCACCTTAAAATGCGGCAATCATATTATCGTCACTATATTTGTTATGATTGTGAAGGGCACGTATATGTTGGAAGCAATCATTTACCGTCCCAAAGGAAGGTGTGATTGTCGAAAACATATATGAGCATGGTAGTGGACCCAAATGGGCCTGACGGCGAAGCTTTAAATGCATAGGTTAACTCATCGGCCCAAAGTAATATCTAAGACAATTGGTAGATGGAATTAAGGTTCTATTTTGATATTCGGATTTTATGCAGTTTAAAGATTACATGTGTTGTGTATCTAAGTCCGTTTCTTGTTTGCTTTTCAGCAATAATGTCTAACATTAAGGATATTCCTTCATTGAACGGTTCAAACTATAAGCAATGAAAAGATCAACTCGAGATCTTTCTGGGAATTGCTGATCTAGACACTGCGTTGCAGATAGATCGTCCAGCTGCGCTAACAGACGAAAGTACCAGTGAGGAAAAATCTCACATGGCACGCTGGCTACGATCAAATCGTATGTGTCTTAAGATCATACAAAAGACTATCCTCAAATGCTTCAGGGGACACGTTTCTGAGTCCACGACGGCTAAAGAAATTTTAGCTGATATCGAGCAAAGATATGTAAAGAATGAGAAAGCCGAGGCAGGCAATCTCTTAAAGAAACTTTGCTCAAAACAGTATCGTGGAAACGACAGCATAAGAGGACATGAAGTTATGAATGCTGTCGCCACCAAGTTCGACGATAAGAAACGCAAAGCTGCGGAAAAGGTTTCTGTGCAAAAGGCAAGTCAAAAGGAAAAAGGGGCGCCTACTACTGACGCACCCAACAGCATGACTTGTTTCTTTTGCAATAAGGAAGGACATTTAAAGAAGAACTGTACCGGTTATATTCTTGGCTCAAGAAAAAGGGTACGTTCTTAGTTTGTTCTGTAGTTAATTTTGTTTCAGATATAGCCACTTGGTGGGTCCATACGGGAGCCACGACTCACCTATCTGTGACTATGCAAGGTTGCCTAAGCCATAGAAAACCAAGAGACGATGAAAGATACGTCTATTGGGGAAATGGCAGTGGCATAAAGGTTGAAGCCGTCGGACATTTCAGATTGCTGTGACATCCGGTTTCTATCTAGATTTGCATGACACTTTTTTGGTACCATCGTTTAAACGAAACCTTATTTCGTTTTACCGATTGGATAAAAATGGACATTACGGTTTTTGGAAATGGAAATTTCCAACTTTATCATGCTTCTAGATTGATTGGTCACGGTATAATGTCCGAAATTGATAAACTTTATTCAATAAATGTCGCTTCATATTAGGAAACCTTGCATGTTGTAACGCGAAACGTTAAAGCAAAATTAACTCATGAGAATTCAGGATCACTTTGGCATCGACGTTTAGGACACGTATCCAAAAACAGAATAGTACGTCTTGTCAAAACAGAAATTCTCAATCTTTTAGAGTTAACCGACTTAAAATTATGTGTATTTTGTGCTAAAGGAAAACAAACTAAAGTCCGAAGATATGAAGCAAATCGTGCAAATAGTCCATTAGAGTTGATTCATACCGATATTAGTGGCCCATTTCATCCAGTTACTCGAAATGGCCGCTCTTATTTTGTCACCTATATTGACGACTATTCGCGATATGGCTACATATTCTTGATTAAAGAAAAAGCGCAAGCAATAGACATGTTCAAATCCTTAAAGCTGAAATTGAGTTACAACTCAACAAAAGGATTAAAGCCGTCAGATCGGACGTGGGGGTGAATACTACGGTCGATATGATGGATCGGGAGAACAATGTCCATGACCATTTGCTAAATACCTAGAGAAAAACAGAATCGTCCCTCAGTACACCTTGCCTGGGTCACCAAGCATGAATGGTGTAGCTGAAAGACGAAACCGTACACTTATGGACATGGTGCGTAGTATGATGAGTCAAACTACGCTACCATTATTCCTCTGGGGAGAAGCACTTAAAGCCGCAACTTACATCCTCAACCAAGTACCAACTAAAGCAACGATAAGGACCCCTTATGAGTTATAGACTAAGCGTAAGCTAGCCTTAACCACATAAGGGTTTGATGCTGTCCAGCAGAGGCGAAGCCTTACAAACCAAATGAAAGAAAGCTGGACACCAAAACAGTTAGTTGCTATTTCTTTGGTTACTCGGAAAGATCACGAGGGTATAAATTCTACGATCCCACAAGTAAAGTGCTTTTTGAGACAAATTCGGTAAAGTTTTTGAGGATACTTTGGTTCCGGGGGGAATGATTTGCATCAGCAGATCATCGAGTTAGATAAGGCACACTCAGATGCGACAGAAATGCAAATCGAACCATCTTTTGGTCAGATAACATCAGCGATACCCGCACGTGAGGTGCCTCATCCCAGTAGTGACGCTCCACAGGAACAAGTTCATGTTTCTGAGGAAGTTACTGAAGAACCCGATGAATTGCCGGTTGATGCAGTTCATGAACCTACAGTATCTCAAGAACAAGTGCCCCTAAGGTGATCCACTTGTGAACGGAGAAACCCCATACCTAGTGACTATGTGGTATATCTCCAAGAACAAGAATTCGATGTTGGCATGTTGGACAATGACCCCGAAAATGTCCAACAAGCATTACAATGTGAAAATTCAGAAAAGCGGATAAAGGCTATAGAAGAAGAAATAAAGTCTATGCACGACAATACGGTATGGGATATCGTCTCGTTGCCTAAAGGTTCGAAACCCGTTGGTTGCAAATGAATATTTAAAACCAAACGGGATTCAAAAAGTAACGTAGAACGATATAAGGCTTGACTTGTTGCTAAAGGGTTTACCCAAAAGGAGAACATAGACTATACGGAAACCTTCTCTCTAGTATCCACGAAGGATTCCTTCTGGATAATCATGGCTTTAGTGGCACACTTAGATCTTGAGCTACATCAGATGGATGTTAAGACTGTGTTTTTTTAAACGGAGAACTCGACAAAACTATTTACATGGTTCAACCGCCTCAATTCGAGGTGGGAGATCCAAAAGGCATGGTTTGTCGACTAAAGAAATTCATCTATGGGCTCAAGCAAGCGTCAAGACAGTGGTAATTCAAATTCACCAAAGTGGTTGCCTCCTTCGGTTTGAGGCAAACCAAATTGACGAATGCGTGTATCACAAGTTAAGTGGGAGCAAGTTCATATTCATGATCTTGTACGTAGATGATATACTGCTTGCAACAAACGCTGTAAACATGTTGAGCGACACTAAAGCCTTTCTGAGAAAATATTTTGAGATGAAAGACCTTGGTGAAGCCTCATATGTGTTGGGACTTGAGATACGGAGGAATCGTACCCAAGGTATCTTAGGTCTCTCACAACAGGAAATCAGGCATACATCGAAAAGGTGTTGAAGCGGTATAGCATGGATAAGGGTAAACCACTTAGTACCCCCGTGGCAAGAGGAGACAAGTTTAGTTTCAAGCAATGTCCCCAGACTGAGTTTGAACGTTCAGAGATGAGGAATACTCCCTATGCTTCGGTAATAGGGAGTATAATGTATGCCCAAGTATGTACACGACCAGACTTGACATTCATTACAGAAATGTTAGGCAGATACCTCTCTGATCCGAGTAAGGATCACTGGACCGCAGCAAAGAGGGTGCTGAAATATTTACAAGAAACAAAACAACACGTACTGACGTATCGGAGATCTGATAAGTTAGAGATCACTAGATATACAGATTCCGATTTTACTGGATGCTATGATAGCATGAAATCGACCTCAAGCTATGTGTTTACCCTAGCCGGAGGTGCGATCTCATGGAAAAGCACGAAACAGACCTTATTGGCGTTCTCCAATATGGAGGCGGAATTCGTAGCTTACTTCCACGCATCCAATCAGGCGATGTGGCTTCGCAATTTTGTCACAGAGCTGTGGGTATTGGAGGCTGTCACGTCTCCAATGAGGATTTACTGTGACAATAATGTTGCAGTGCTATATTCAAATAACAACCGGAGTTCATCTAAAGCGAAATATATAGAGATAAAGTATCTGGCTGTTAAAGAAAGAATTCAGAGTGGTCTGATCAGTATTGAGCATATTAGTACAGACTCTATGGTGGCCGACCCTTTGACTAAGGCCGTGGAACCGGTTGTGTTTCACAAGCATGTTAGCTGTAGGGTCTTAGTCCAGTTGAGGATGTTTTATCCTAGTCGGAGTCTGTGAGGCTTTTCTTGTGTTCAATAAAGTTGTTTATATCATACAAACAGTATAATGTACATTCCGATTATATTAAAGTTTTTCTGCAGAAGTAATGTACATTAAGCAGTTACAGCATACATTCTGAATTCTAGTGATCTTGCTAAAGTAGGGCCAAGTTGGAATTAATATGTACGATCACCTAGCATACTAATTCCACACTACATATCCATTTCAGTATCCATGTCATTCAGTGGAATGTTAGTATCATGATTTAAGAGGGACTAGTCACTAATTCAATGTGGCGACGTGCGGATTAAGTCTTTTGCTAACATTTGCTGATGGACCGGAAAAGAAAAGACACACTAAAGGACATACGGTATATGAGCTCAAAAGGGTGACATATAATCTTTAAGATACATACATAGTCCAAGTGAGAGATTGTTGGGATTAATTCGAGATACGTGTAATGTGCAGCACGTTGATAAAGTCTATACGAATTAATCATAAGGTGGACGTTATGTATGATAAATATATGTCACATATGTCACGTAATAATATTAATTATTACGTAAAACATCCACACGTTAAGTGATCATCGGCTATGTTCGTGGATGTATAGTGTAGTCTAAATGAAACCGCGATGGAGGGCTCAAAGTGCAACGACCATAAAGTTACGATGTCTGGTCCCAGAGGGGTGACAACCCACGTGTGGCTAGTAGATAATTGTTGGTACAATAATTGAATATAAATAATATTTTTAATATTATTAGTAAATATAGATAATATTTGATAATGGATAACGATAACTTGAATATAGCATCAATTATATTACATGCCTCTGGGATAAAAGAATCTTATCCATAAAGGATATGCCCATCGGGATTCCTATTGGATAATATGTGATAATGGATAAAGATAACTTGATTATAGTCTCAAGTATATTACAGGTATCTGGGATAAAGAAATCTCTATCCATAAAGGAATATGTCAATCAGGATTTCCCTATTCTCCCTCTATATAAAGGAGGAGGCCTTCACCTCCTCATAACAGCATCAAAAGAAAATCGGCCATATAGAGGGAAAAGTGGGGGGGTGTGCCAACCTTGTTCTATAAAGCTCACACTGCCTAGCCTCTCTATCGGATAAAGCATTGAATTGTTGATTCCGTCAAGGGGTGTATCAGCAATTGGTGGGAGGTCGTGAATCCTTGGATCTGCAGATTCTTCATCAGCCGGAGCATTTGCAAGCGTACATGAACAGATTACAACAGAAATGGAGCAAGGTATATTTTCGCATTTTGTTACTTTGTCCATTGATTCGATTAAACGGTTCCTATTCAGGGGTTTTACTAAATTAAATGCAACAACAAGAAGTACCTGGGGTTACAGGTGGTTTTGAATGAGAGGTCAAAAATCTGTGAGTACAACGTGTCCATCCTCTTGTAGTAGCACATTTTCTGGTTTTAGATCGCGATATATGATCCCTGCAAGAAACATGAAAATGAAAACCAAGTAAATATGCTAGCACTACAGAGAACATCTTTTGAACTCTGGAAATCTATTGGGCTCAGTTCTCAACAGCATCAAGGCAACACTTGCCTAATTGTCTCAGAAGATATCAACTTTCTAATTTTTCTCTAAGGATGCATCGTTAACATAAATTTTTGTCTTCTGGTTGGGTTGTATGCTGCCTTGTACCAAGATTATTATCAGGTTCCACTGAACAAATTTATCTTTTAGAGAATGTTTTTCTTCTCCATTAGTACGCGGAAGTCACGCTAGGGTTTCACTGAGATTATATTTGTCTCATGAATACAGGAAGCACAATTAATTGGTCTTGAAGAGGTACCTAGACAATGAAGATATTCCAAGCCAATCAAGACCTCAGCTGCATTGAACCTGGAAGCATACGAGCGATTTATTGTTGTTTCTATAAAACAAATTGATATGTTATTACAGATTTAACCAGAAAAGTTTTCTTTGACAATAGGTTGATCAAACATGCAACTAGATTCCCAACGCAAAATCCGTTAGTATTTATAGACTGATACAAAAGTAGCATGTTCTTGCTCTCTAATTTGATTTTACAATTCAACTTCAATCCATCAGGATGCAAATGATTCATATACCATTCAAATAATTCTTTGATGTTCCATACCTAGCAGACTCTTCTGTGAAGATTTTCATCGGCTGTTTGTCTAGCAGTGCAAACAATTCTCCTCCAGGACAGAAATCTGTTATCAAACAGACATGTGTAGATGTCTGTTGGGCAGAAAAAGAGGAAAAAGAAATGTCAGTCAATACTTCTCCATCTTCAGTTCCACCATACAACAATGTGCATCAGAGTTCCACTGGAATTCTAGATAAAGTGCAATACCATTTTAGGTGAACAAACAAATGTGCTTTTTATTCTTGGAAAAACATGCATTTTATTGAATTATGAATTAAGAAATGTGGTAGAAACTAAACAATAATGTCTAGGGAAGCTTACATGACGAATTATGGTTTATACAGGCTTCATGAATGCAACTTCTTGAGATATGAGAAAGCATCTTGATTTGAAACAACCTTAACACAATGTAAACAAGTTTAAGCCCTGAAGAAATAACGAGATGAACGCTGAAAAGGTTTGTCTTGTCAAAACTAAATGGCAGAGGCAAAGAGAACCAAATACAGTTTTCCAAAAATGCATTTTATCCAAGAAGAGTCACCAAGATATATACTTTCAAGCTTACTTCTAGAGTATCAGAATTCAATTATCTGATTGTCATAACGAATCCCAGACAATCTCTTTTAGAGAGGGAAACCAATTACCAAAGTGAATTTGATTGTATAAATCTTTTAAATCAATTAAAACTCTGCTTTTTCTTATTTTATTTTAACACAGTCAAGCATCACTGTCCAAAAGTAAATGTAAAAATCAACACTAACAGAAAATAAATTTTAGTCGAGGTGAGCTTATTAAACGTGAACGGATGAGTAACAGTGTTGGAAGAAATGGATGATCAACTTGAGCAATAATTTCTCTTTCCATGCATGCTCTATGAACCTGCACATTTTTGTAGTAACCGGATTAGCTTTTGTGCTGCTCAAAACAGTGAAACAAAAGGAAAAGAACAAAGAAAAAGGACTATCCTTCAGAGTAAGTATAGAGAGAGAGAGAGAGAGAAGAGAGAGAGAGAGAGAGAGGAGAGAGGAGAGAGAGAGAGAGAGAGAGAGAGAGAGAGAGAGAGAGAGAGAGAGAGAGAGAGAGGGAGGAGGAGGAGGAGGAGGAGGAAAGACACGTCCATACTCCAATTTGGAAAGAAGAAAAAAGAAAAACAATGAACCTTAATATTGTGGCTTTAGGTTCCAAGAGAACTCAAGCTATGAAATCCATATGCTAGTCCTGTATGATACTAGAGACTTAGGCATAGCAGCGATTATACTTCTATTGATTTAATTTATCTTGGAGAAAAAGGGTGACTGATTAATTTCTACCACGTAGAAAAACAAACAAATGGCATCAGAATTACAAATACATCTGGTTCAAGAAAATATGTATAACTACGTAGATAAGGTTTTCCATCCAAGCCTGTCATCATGTTCAAAGCCGATTATTGCAATTTGTTAGAGCATTTGAATAAGATGCCTGGAAAATCAGGTTGTTGGCGAGTGCTTTAGGACAAAAAAAAAAGTGAAAAACGAAAACTACAGAAGAGGGTTAGCCAACTTGAGCTTATGTTTTGGATTAGTGATTCAATAATGGATTAAATGCTTTCATATGCAGATGATGTGCATATCCCTTACAAAGTGCATATAATAACAATTTGAGCAAGCATAAATTCCATGCAGCACAAATTCATCCTGTTTCCATTTCATACAATGATTAAACTGCGTTAGAGACAATTTTCATTAAAAAAAAATCTACTAGGATGAACATATCTATCTTCTTCATTTCATCTCCTGTTTTTAATATTTTTCTAGGTATTTCAACAATGGAGAAAAGTTTTATTACCTGTGAAGCTTGTACTGTTGAACATTTCCTGAAATCCCACCATAATTCATGGAGAGAGAGAGTTATTGTCACATGTAATCTCTATTTAATGACAAAAAGGTGACAGCACATGCAACAACCAGAACATCATAGAAGCATCAGTATAGTATAGAACAGGACTGGCTTTGAAGTTTCTAAAAAATTATTCAGATATGCCTCAAGCAAAGACAAATTGAGCTGACTATAAACTTAAATGGTGATCAGAATGCTTGTATTCTGTCAGACCTTGTTTCGGTTCATCATTACAGATTTCTCCATTGCTTTCATAGCGTAAAGTTTGCCTGTCTCTTTCAGTTCAACCAAATGAACACTGCACAAACCAGAGGAGTGAATATAATTCAGTTGTACTAAGATACTATGGAAGATTCAAGAAAAGTAGGCTACCACAACTTCTTGGTTTTGGTCTGGTTATTGTAATGTTATAGTCTGTTTCGTCAGGTACCTGCCAGTGTCTCCACATCCCAAAGGTCTTAGAGGTTTGAAATGATGCAGTCCAATTTTTTCACCACGCGCTGCATTCTGTACGGCAAAGGTGAAGGAGAAGAGATGATGTTATTACAGAAGCAGCTTTCGAGTTGATTCACTGTTAAAGGACAGAATAATGCATCCTGGGGTTTCCTTTGAGTGACAGGAACTACACAATTATATGAATGTACCAAGGTATTCACCTTCTGTATTGCAGTCCAAGAAGCACTTTCCTTTTTGTGAGGCTTCGGAGAAACAGGTTGAGAATGCATAACCCACAAATCATCTGGTGTCTAAAAATGACAACAAGAAATGGCAAACATATCAATCAATTTGTAAATTAGTAGAAATGACAAAAAAGAATTTTCAAGAACTGTATGTTGATTCATCTTATGCATGTAAAAACTGCGAGAATTCATCAGGCGCTGAGCACTTCATCATCCTTAATTATTCTAGTACTAAAAGTGAAGTTTTATGGGAAGAAGAAAGTTTCTTTTAACACTATACATTTATATGAACACCTATTGGGATGAAACTATGAGTGGAAGAAGTACCTTACCAAGTTGGCATCAGGAAGTTCTCGAACAGCTTCATTGACATTTTCAGCTGTAGCTTTGACCTACCAAAAGATATTGTCAAATGCTCGACTACTAATTTATTTACTGGTGAAAAAAGGAAAGGAATTTATGATTTATCAACAAGATACATTGCCATGAACCTTTACAGTTGACTCACAATTACAAATGTGACTCAGGCATACAGGTTTCAGATAATAAAATAGTAGTTTGTGACAAATTATGGAGCTGGTGATAAAAAGAACCCCACTACAATCATCTGGAGGATCTGTTTGAGATCACAATAGTTGTTTGGCTTTGTTGTTCAGTGAAGTTTCTGAGCACGGGGGTGTCTTTTTGTATAAGTAGCTCCACTTGTTTCTGCTTTACAGTGCTTGCATGAAATGGTGCTACTGATTCCATTTTATATGTGGATACTTGGGTTCTTTAAACTGTTTGTATCGGTCCCATATGGCTCTTGTGGGATCTCTAGCATTATATAGTCTACACTGGATTCATGTGGTCGTCCTTGGGTTTTGCACACTTGATTAATGGTAATATTGTTCTCTTAAGACACAGCATACACATATCTAGAAGGAAGTAAACTTCTTTACTTAGGGTCTAGCATTTGCTAGTCTAAGACACAAGACTCTAATGTTTAGCTTTCTGCTTTTGGTTGCATCTCGTAAGAAGAAATACTAAATTCTATCTGCCTTCTTTTCACTTCCATCCACTTTTCCAGAGGGTGTTCGGTATGTAGCAAGGACATTTCTTTATTGCCCCCCTGTTTTGTATTTTGACATGTTTACTTGCTAGAATTGGCAGCCAACCCTGCATATAGATAATTTTCCTTGAGCAAAAATAAAAAAGAAAAAAAAAGGTTCTACAAATCATGCTACTATGCTATAAGGCAGAAAACAAAGAAATTTAGGCCATAGAAGCAAGGACCACCACATGAAACTAGGAATTTACGTGCAACGTTTATGCATCGTCTGGAAGCAATGCCTCATTTTAATACTTCTTGTGGTTGCGATCATGGTGCCATACTATATATCAAAGCATATTTTAAGAAATAAAGACACGGATACACGAAAACGAAGATATTACCAACTTAGCACTCTGTTGCTCAGTTCTCTCTGAGAGGCGGTTCCTTAATGGTTCTAAATAGTCACTTCCATCCAGTTGGACACCAATGAAATATTGAAGTTCTCCTTGAAAGTGTGGAGAAAACGTTAGCAACGCAGCAGCTGATGGAAAAGGACGCTTGCTCTCATTGGCAACTTCAAGGAAGTTGTGACTCTCACCTTTTGATCACGCATTGGTTGCAAATGAAACAAATTCCAAAACTTCTTTCCTGCAAAAATATGTAGTGGCATAAGGTTTTTCCTGTCTAAAATAACAACAAAGGTTCTTCTTGATGAATGAAACCTCCTGCATACCACTCTGTGTAATTGATCAGTTGCACAGTTATATCTCTTTGTTCTCTAATGGCGTCTCTTATCTTTGAAACAGTTGCTTGATCTGTTTCTGGTCCCTGTAGGAACCTGTAGAATTGCAAAGCACTTGTGAGACGTTATGTTCACTGTAAAAGAAATTATTGTCCTGAAGATCAAATTAAGCAGCTAGAATGGCTTGTAGGAACTTCAGAGAATGGCAAATCATTGATATGGTTTTGAAAAAGCAATCTGATTTTGTGCCAAATGAACAATGGTTTAATGATCTTAAGCAGATTGCAGCTGATGCTTACCGAGAGATTAATCAACAAGACATTCGCAAATGTATATGATTCACATTCCAGATGTACCAGTTTTCTTTAAATTCATGAAAAAACTCAAAGCATGACAGGACAAGTCAGAATGAGAACCATGTATACTCCACTTTGATAAGATAAAGAGGAAGATAGCATTTCATACCGACAATTCCTTCCCAATATTTCTTCACGTGTATACTCAGTAAGCTCAAGAAAGCTATCAGATACAAAAATCTGCAGTAAGAGCAGGAAAGGATAAATGTGTATGGGCAAATCCATTTACTTTAGGCACTTAGACACCACGGGCAAGATGCTAAAATTAGTACAAAGGGAGTAAGGACTATAACTATAAACTAAAATGAATCATTCAGTTACAATCCCTAGTCTCAATATTACCCCAAAATGAATTCGGAATAGTGGCTGTTAAAGAGAAATTATCTTACTATTGGATTATCAGGCAATCTGGGATCTGAAATGACAAAATTCTTTTCAATGCGCTCCAATGTTGTTGCTAGGTCAATCCCTTGACGTATATCCGTCTCTCTGTCCCAACTCTCTGTCCTTTCTAAGTCCCTGGTCATCAAAATCTCAGGCTCAATGCTCAGTTGGTTTTCCAGCTTCTCTGCATTGCTTGATGTTCTCCCCTTGAACCTGGAGTAAAAAGTTCGAAGCTTTTGCTACTATAAAGATTAATCTAATCAGGAATTTGACTTTAATTGCTAAGGACGAATGAACTGTCATCGATAATCTTGAAAACTAAGATAAATGCAGTTGATTCGGTTCACTCACTAAGATATCTTGAGTTAGTGACTTTCAAGGGGGAAAGAAAAGAGCAACTAGTTACTGGACCCGAAACACGATCCCAGATTTGAAGAGAGCATGAAAGAACAAGAAACGCTATCCTTCATGGGCAAATTCCAGATTCCAGTAGTTTAAGTGAAATAGGGAGAAGGGTAGAACATACACGTTTAAGGAAAAGCGACCAGATTTTCTTATATTTCTGCTCGAGTCCTCTTGGAAAATTCTTGAAGCTGATGTTTCCATAGTTTCAGCAGGTCCAGGAAGCATATAGTCAAGGTTAAACCTCCCATTATCCAGCTTTGGAGTAGCAATATCATGGCTAACAGATCGATTATGAAAAGGTGGGTGTTTTACAGTTTGTACAACCTCAGTGATTGAACCTTTAGCCTTTTCCTTCTGACGAAACAAGTTGAGAAGGAGATTTTCAATATTCAACGAGATTGTGGATTGCAAAAGCAGTGTAGCTTTTACATACCATCATAACGGATTAACGACTGCGGTAGCCCATTTGGTCTTAGAGCTTTTTCAACCACACCTTCTGTGCATTTGCTAACCTCTACCTGCATTCTGGAAGGAGCAAGAAATAAGTTGTTATGTAAGCTAAAAGGAAATCCTGCACCAATTAAATCCTAGTATAAAGTCTGTAACCACTTTACTCTGCCATCATCTAAGCATGATACAGGTCTAATGATGATTTAGAGTAAGAAGACCAAGATTTGCACATTATATATCATGATATGGTCAGTTCTGGAGAAACTGAATGATTGTGCCAGACAAACCAGAACATAATTGAGTGGTCTAAATAGCTTTTGGATTTGGAATCCGTTTTAGGTACCGAAATGTAGACAATTCTTGTGGATTTCTACCACTCATTGATGCCCAAATATGTGTAAGAGAAGTATGTCCAAGGATTGAGGTAGCTTATATTGTGATCATTGTTTCACACAAAGCTTCCTGAAGAAGTACAACTTTGTCATTCTACAAGTAACTTAGCAGAGTTACAAAGTCCACACAAGATGTACTTTTCAAAGCTAAAAGTATGTAAACAATTTTGTGATCAGAATCATGAGACTGAAATATGAAACTGTTTGTCGAGGAACACCCCCCCCCCCCCCCCCCCCGGTTGTGAAGAAGAAAAGTTTATGCATACCCAATATATTTGATAGTCCTGACTTTGTCGTCTTTGATAAGAGTGACAGTTAGCAGATTCCAAAAGGGGGTGCCGTTCTTTTTGTAGTTCAGAAGCCTCCCACAATAGCTTTTGCCATTTCTTACAGCATGAAGAAATACTAATATCAGTAATTAACAGAGAATGAAGGAAGAATCAATTCTTATTTCCACAGAAGAGGTAGAACCCCAATCATTTATGTTTTATGTTCCGGATACATATATACAAGAAAGAGAAAACAGTTTCTAACGGCTACATTTCACATCACAGAGTTGATGATGTGGCTAATGGTAACTAAACCTTCTGTATACATACTACTCACTATCTATACTACATAACTTTTCTACACTCCCCCTCAAGCTTGGTGTAAACATTAATGCAACCAAGCTTGGATAATAACCTGTAAAATAACCCTGGAGCAATAGATTTTGTAAGCACATCAGCAACTTGATCTGATGATGAAACATGCTTAAGATAGAGAGATTGATCCTCAAGTTTTTCACGAATGAAGTGTCCGTCAATCTCTATGTGTTTAGATTTGTCATGATGAGTAGGATTCTCTGCCATGTTTATTGCAGAGATATTATTGTAGAAAATAAAGGGTAAAACTAATAAAGTGTAAAGTGTATATAGCCGTTGTAAACTGTAAGGACATCACTTATCTGGTGATGTCATAGGAAATAGCCGTTGAGGCTAATAGTTTTGTTTTTATGATTCTTCCATGTATATATATCAATTGTACTGTGAATAAGAAACTAAATTGGATGTTCCAACACTCAGTCCTCTATTATTGTTTTCTCCAAGTATCTTGTATTATTCTACCATCTTTCTATATGGTATCAGAGCTACTAATCATCTGAGAAAATTATATACACCATCTGTTTTGTAATCTGTTCTCGGAAATATCAACACTCAAGTTACTGTAATTCAAAGCCCTCAACATTTCAATCTATCTGAAGTTATTGATTCCATTATCACAGAGTTACACTCTCCAGTATTCCTATCCACTCTTCTACAAAACAAATCCAAGTTGTCTAAAATTGTTTCACTGGTCGAAGTCTATCGCAGAACGAAAAAAATAAAACAGAGGCAGTGACAGCCGAAGGAAGAAGATAACGAATTCTTGACTCTAGAAGCATTGATCTTCACAAAAGAAAAAAGGGGTTCACAGTGCAGAAGCATTGATCCTCAGAAAAAGGAAAGAAGGAGGTCTTCTTCAACCAGTTCTTCTTCAACCAGTTCTTCGTCTGCAACTACAGCAGAAGAGAAGGAAGTTACAACTCAAAAATATTTCGCGGTAAAATTTTCCAGTTAAAATATTTCTAATTTTGTTGGTAAGACAAGATTGGGAATATATACGTATATTTTTGGTTTGTATACACTGAAATTGTGTATACGTGTATACACTGAAAGTTGTTTTTCTTGCCACGTTCAATGTTGTGTGCAAAATTATAATCCTTCAAATGCAAGTGGGAAAGGCACGTGGATAGAAGTGTGCCAGCTGTTCTCCATTTTCTCTGCATGTTAACAAAATAAAATAAATAAAAAAGACAACAACAATAAATACTGAAACCGACGTTTTTTGTCTTTCCCTTCTTCTTTCACTTCACTTTTACCAAACAATTATTATTTAACACACAAATCTACACTTTGTTTTCTCTTCTTTCACATCACTATTACCAAAACATTTATTGCTCTTCTCTCGTACACTCAAATCTCACCTGGTTGCTATTCGTTCATTTATCAAATATATCTTCTCTCTCTTTTTTACACTCCACATTTATTGCTTTGCACGAAAGTTCTCCATTCTTACACGAAAGTTCTCTCCATCACTAGCTGTCTTTATATCAATTTGCAAAATTTGATTTCCAAGACACATTAAAATAACAATCTTTCTTGGACTCTGCTTGTACGAAAAAAAATCTGCTGGTGCAGTTTCATATCCCATCTCTCATTTCTTCTTCTCTCTGCGTTCTGCGTGTTTCTTCAAAATTCAAACTCATCAGCCATATACTTCGAGAAAACCAGAGGGCTCCATAAAGATCTAGATATTATTAGAGAAAGAATACTTAGTGATGATGGGTGGAACTACTGCATTTTCTGAATCTTCTAGACAACATAACATTAACCAACATGCAAGCAGATCTGACTCGAGCAGTTCCTGGAAATCTGGTGATAATAGCACTTGGAAAGGTCCTAGAGCCACTGTTGCTGAAACAGAAAGGAAAAGTGAGCAGCCAATCTTCACTCAAGCTCAACTTAGTTCAGTACTTCGATTTTTAGAGAGTCAAAGAACTCAAGTCCAGACTGACCATGTCAGGGCCACCAGGGCTAGTACAGGTAATGCTGGTAAGAATCAGTCTTGGATTGTCGATTCAGGTGCAACAAATCATATGACATTTAATAAATCTGTGTTAAGTTCCTTTGAGTCACTGAGTACACCTAAGAAAGTTAGAGTTGCAAACGGAGATAGCATTGATATTTTAGGATTTGGCAATATTTATTTAGACAGTAAGTTGACACTAAAGCATGTGTTATATGTGCCTAAACTGGATTGTAACTTAATCTCGGCTAGGAGACTCATGAGTGACAATAACTGTTGGATTATTTTTTCCCCTACAAAATGTTATTTCCTACCTTCATCTTATTACTGCTTCCAGGAGCAAGCAATAAGGAAGAAGATGGACATGGAAATGATTGGAAATGCTAATCTTCAAAATGGATTATATGTTTTGGACAATTTGGAAACTACTGTCTCAGGAAGTTTTGAGAGTCACCCTAATGGATATTCTTGTATGAACAGTGTTGGTATTGTTCCTAGAATAGACAATTCTAGAATAACTCATATTTTGCTATGGCACAAAAGACTTGGCCATCCCAACTTTATGTATTTAAGGAAGATTAAACCAGAGTTATTTCATAATGTTTCTCTTGATCATCTTAGCTGTGAGACGTGTGCTTATGGTAAGCAAACAAGAGCTCAATATCCGGCTAAGGGGTATAAAGAGAGTAAACCTTTTAATTTGATCCACTCTGATATATGGGGACCTTCGAGGGTTCAAAATGTTAATGGTAGTAGATGGTTTGTGATTTTTGTAGATGATCATACCCGGGTCACTTGGTTATACTTGATGAAACATAAGTCTGACCTCTCTCAAATATTTAAGACATTCATTCAGCTTATTAAGAATCAGTTTAATGCTAACATCATTCATTTCAGATCAGATAATGGAAGTGAATACTTGGATAAGGAATTAAAGAGTCTGTTAGCAGAGAAAGGTATACATCATCAAACTTCCAATGTCTATACCCCCCAACAAAATGGAATAGCTGAAAGGAAACATAGACATATCTTGGGAGTTGCTAGATCATTAATGTTTTCTATGAATGTTCCAAAATATTTATGGGGTGAAGCAGTTTTAACAGCAACCTACTTAATAAATCGCATGCCTTCTAGAGTTCTTGATTTTTCCAGTCCTAGAGATAAATTGCTTGGCATGTTTCCTCATTGTTTACTATTAACAAAACTTCCATTTAAAATTTTTGGTTGTGTAGCATATGTGTACCAGCAGTCTCAGTTCAGAAGCAAGATAGACAGGAGATCCCTTAAATGCATTTTTCTTGGTTACTCAGGATCACATAAGGGGTACAAATGTTATTGTCCTACTAACAGGAAGTTTTACATTACCTTAGATATTGTTTTTGATGAACTCACACCATATTACTCATCCTCTGTAGCTAGTACTGTAAACTCTGAACAGGAGAATTTTTGGAGCATGATTGATGTATCCACAGTAGGAAGTCGTTCAACTTCAGAAGTACAGTCAACAGAGGAAGCTGAGAAAGGTACAGATATGAATAATAACCAAAATGATGCTGTAATGGATCAGTCAGAAAGTGATCAGTTTGAAAGTGCCCAGCTTCCCATAGAAAGAGCCCAGATTCCTATTACTCAAGTATACAACAGAAGGCAAAATCAGGGATCACACTCTGATATATTCAGTGAGTTTCCTAACCCTTCTGGTACATTGCCTGCAAGTGAATCAGTACCTAATGTTGAGATATCTAATGAAAATGATTTACCTATTGCTATAAGGAAAGGAACACGTGAATGTCTTAAGTATCATAAGTTTTTGGGCAACAAAGGGTTTACTGCTGTTCATCCATTAAACAATTTTATTTCCTATGATAGATTAAATCCAGCTTTCAGGGTCTTTACAGTCAGTTTGGACACTCAGGTTATTCCAAAAGATATTGGAGAAGCTTTGTGTCAAGAGAAATGGAAAGCAGCAGTAAATGATGAAATGTCTACTCTTATAAAAAATAAAACCTGGGAGTTGGTGTCCAGGCCTAAAGGTATTACACCAGTAGGGTGTAAATGGGTTTTCTCATTAAAATATAATTCAGATGATCTCTCAATAAGCATAAAGCTAGGTTAGTTGCAAAGGGTTTTACCCAATCATATGGAATTGACTATGATGAAACTTTTGCTCCAGTTGCTATGTTAAACACTATTAGGATAATTTTTTCAATTGCTGTCAATCTAGATTGGGAATTAGCTCAACTTAACATAAAGAATGCGTTCCTTAATGGTGAGTTAAAAGAACAAGTGTTTATGACTATTCCTCCAGGGTTTGAATCTGTTGCTACTAAAGGTAAAGTGTGTCAGTTAAAGAGATCTATTTATGGTTTAAAACAATCTCCAAGAGCATGGTTTAGTAAGTTCTCACAAGTGCTTCTTGGTTACGGTTTTCAGCAAGCACAAGGTGATCACACCTTATTTGTTCAGTTTTTTGGTAGGACTGTTACAATTTTAATTGTATATGTTGATGATATAATATTGACTGGTAACTGTTGTATGAGTATTCAGAAGGTTAAACAATATCTTGCATCTAAGTTTGAAGTTAAAGATCTTGGTCCTTTGAGATACTTCCTTGGTATGGAAGTGGGAAGAAGCAAAACAGGTATGGTTATGTCCCAACGTAAATATGTGTTGGACTTGCTTCAAGAAACAGGGATGACAGGTTGTAAACCTGTTACTACATCACTAGTACCAGGTAACAAGAATATATCACAGAAAGGTGAGGTTATTTCTGATATCATCTCATATCAAAAATTAGTGGGAAAATTGATTTATTTATCTCATACAAGACCTGACATTTGCTATGCTGTTAGTTATGTAAGCCAATTTATGCATTCACCTGCTAACATTCATTTACAAGCAGTTATGAGAATTTTAAGGTATCTCAAGGGAACTCCGGGCCAAGGCTTGTTTTTTGGAAAACATGATACCAGGGATATACAAATCTACACTGATGCTGACTGGGGAGGATCTAAAGTGAGTAATATGAGGTCCACATCAGGCTATTGTACGTTTCTTTGGGGTAATCTTGTAACATGGAGGAGTAAAAAGCAATCGGTTGTGGCACGTAGTAGTGCAGAGGCAGAATTAAGAGATCTAGCTCTTGGACTGTGTGAGGGACTTTGGATGAAAAGGATACTCAAAGACTTGCATCAAACAAGTGCTCAGATGAAAATTTACTGCGATAATGTCTCTGCCATTCATATGGCTGAAAATCCAATACACCACGATAAGACCAAACATGTGGAGATAGATAGACATTTTATTCGGGAAAGATTAGAAGATCACACTCTCAGCATCCAGCATATATCTACTTCAGATCAGGTTGCTGATATTCTAACGAAGTCTGTATCACCAAGTATATTCAATAGGTTACTGTCCAAGCTTAGGTGTATTAATATATACACTAAGCTTGAGGGGGAGTGTAGAAAATAAAGGGTAAAACTAATAAAGTGTAAAGTGTATATAGCCGTTGTAAACTGTAAGGACATCACTTATCTGGTGATGTCATAGGAAATAGCCGTTGAGGCTAATAGTTTTGTTTTTATGATTCTTCCATGTATATATATCAATTGTACTGTGAATAAGAAACTAAGTTGGATGTTCCAACACTCAGTCCTCTATTATTGTTTCCTCCAAGTATCTTGCATTATTCTACCATCTTTCTATAATTATCACATAATGCAGTAATTGCTGATGGCCTAATATCTTGATGTAAATCCTTTAGAACCCGTTGAGCCTATATGCCTAAAGTCAATGCCCTCAATTCCGCTTCAGCACTGCTCCTAGCCACAACACTTTGTTTTTTTACTCTTCCATGTTACAAATTTCCCCATACAAATGCACTATATCCAGATGTAGATCTCATATCTGTCCTTGAGCCACCACAGTCTGCATCTGTATAGACTTTAATACTCCTGTCTTCATTTTTCCTGAAAAACAATCCCTGTCCTGGAGCTCTTTTGAGGTACCTGAAGATTCTCATCACATCTTGAAGATGTACATTAGTAGGTGAGTGCATAAATTGACTGACACAACTCACTGAATAGCATATATCAGGACGAGTATGTGAAAGATAAATGAGCTTATCAACGAGCTTTTGATATGAGTTAATATCAGTAAGAACAGTACCTGAGTCAGTATCAGAGATGACACCGGGGACTAGTGGTGTGTTTGCTGGCTTGCAACCTAGCATTCCAGTTTCTTGAAGAAGATATAAAATATATTTTCTTTGTGATATGAACATACCATTTTTACTTCTTCCTACTTCCATTCCAAGAAAATGTCGTAATGTTCTCAAATCTTTAACTTCAAATACAGTGGACAAATGATCCTTTACTTTAGTTATTCCTATTATACAATCACCAGTCAAAATTATATCATCTACATACACAATGAGAATAATAACTGACACACTAGTTTTTAAAATAAATAGAGTGTGATCACTTTGTGCCTGTCTGAACCCATATCTAAGCAAAACCTATGTGAATTTCGAAAATCACGCCCTTGGAGATTGTTTGAGTCCATAAATTGCCTTCTTAAGTTTGCACACTTTACCTTGTGTATGTACAGTGTCATACCCAGGTGGAATAGCCATAAAAACCTCCTCTTTTAAGTCTCCATTTAGAAATGCATTCTTGATATCTAACTACAGTAAAGGCCAATCCAGATTAATATCAACAGAAAAAATAATTCTTACAGTATTTAATTTGGAAACTGGAGCAAATGTCTCCAAATAATCAATACCAAAGGATTGAGAAAAGCCTTTAGCAACTAGCTTGGCTTTGTACCTATTGAGGGAGCCATCAGAATTATACTTCAAAGAAAAAACCCACTTGCACCCTACAGGTTTATGACCTTCAGGTTTCTTAACAAGTTCCCACGTGTCATTCTTAATGAGTGCATTCATTTCATCATTTACTGCCTTTCTCCATTCATCATGACCTAAAGCTTCATTAATGGATGTAGGAATAAACATTGCATCTATACTTACAGTGAAGGTTTCATAGGACAAGTAATTCGTCAAAGGATGTATAGTAGTACATACCTTAGAGGTAAGTAAGTGATAATCATTAAGTTTAGGAGTTAGATAGTTGGTACACTCCCTGGTGCCTTTCCTTAAAGCTATATGTAAGTCAGTTTGATCAGTTTAAGCTCCTGTAATAGAGTCAGCTATGCTTGAGGGATTATCCATGGGTGTTGAAGTGTTTACCTGTTGTTTCCTTCGAGTATATACTTGAGTAATAGGAGGTTGGTAGTCCCTGGTTTGTTGTTCCATTGAAGGCTGCTCTTCTTGAACTGAGTCATCTCCATTGTGAGATAGTCCTTGATCAGTTGGTGTTAGAGTACTTCCTTCAGATGAGTGAGATCATGTAAGTGAGACATCAATAATACTCCAATAATCTTCATGATCTGACCTGTAAGAACTGGATTGGTGACTTGTTCCATAATAGGGTGTATGTTCATCAAAACACACGTCCAGCGTAGTATAAACTTTCCTGGATACAGGACATAGACATTTATAGTCCTTTTGTGCACCTGCATAGCCTATGAATATACATTTTATTGACCTTTTATCAAGCTTCCCCCTGTGATGTCCCTGAAGGTACACATAAACTGTACATCCAAAGGTTTTAAATGATAATTCAGACAGTAACAGAAAATAAGGATATGTGCCAAGTAATTTGTCCCTTGGACTCAGATATCCAAGCACCCTAGAGGGTGTCCTATTGATGAGATAGGTTGCAGTTAAGACTACTTCCCCCCATTGATGTTTAGGCACATTCATGGAGAACATGAGGGATATAGCAACACCTAAGATATGCCTATGTTTCCTTTCAGTCACTCCATTTTGCTGTGGAGTATAAACGTTAGAGGTCTGATGATGTATCCCTTTCTCAGTTAAAAAAGACTTTACTTCCCTATCCAAATACTCACTTCCATTATCTGACTGGTGAAATTAAATGTCAAGAATTTTGCATATAAGTAATTGACTGTTACGCCAATCGAGAAAAAATTCGAAAAACAATAATAAAATTTTCAAAAACAAGGCAGATATATCCCTTTTGTTTATTATATTTTTTTCACTTTTCCCCTTTCCACGTCCACGTCCACGTCGTTGTCTTCCTCGTTTACACTGCTACTTCTCTGTTTTACTGTAATATTTCCAGCCTTCTTTCTGTGAGTTCTTATCCGAAATTTTCAAGAAGAAATTCTTTCTCCACAGATTTAGTAGTTGCTTTGAGAGAAGAGAGACTTTCACTTGAACCCAGGTTAGTTTTCCTGGTATGATGGAAACAAGAAGTGTATACTGTTCTGGAGTATTTCGTTGGGTAGAAATGAAGAGTATGCTGGTGAGAACATCAGAGATTTCAGATCCTTGAGATATAGATTGAGCTATATGGCTCTGGTACCATGAAGAAATACTAATATCAGTAATTAACAGAGGATGAAGGAAGAATCAATTCTTATTTCCACAGAAGAGGTAGAACCTCAATCACTTATGTTTTATGTTCCGCATACATATATACAAGAAAGAGAAAACAGTTTCTAACGGCTACATTTCACATCACAGAGTTGATGATGTGGCTAACGGTAACTAACTTTTCTACACAGCATTCCTAATCTTATCAACCTCACTCTGGTCTGTTTCAGGCCCCTGCAAAAAACGGTTGCGAAGAAAAAAAAAATAGCCTTTATTCGTTAAATTAAAATTAACGTAACTGTGGATGAAATGACCCTTGGAATTTAATTAATAACAGTGTACGATTTATGGGCGAGCAGTTCGTAACTTGTTAGTGGATATATTTGTTATAAATGAAGGTTAAGTAATAAGAAAACAAAATATAAAGAACAAAGCATAAAATATATAATAAAAAAATGGGTGCCGTGGGTTAGGTTAAAAAATAAAAAATAAAAAAAAATAATAAATAAAATAAACAGTAACCGAATGGAGGGGATAAGGGGAATATTTAACATATTTGAAAAAAAAGGATGAGGGCCACGATTATGGGGCAACTGCCCCCACTAATTTTCATACAACTGAGGGTAAATAGTAAGAGATAAGCGGGTAACTGAAAAGAAAAAAAAAGGAGGAGTAAAAGAATAGAAGAGAGAGAGCAAAGGCTGAGACAGGAGAGGCAGCCGCAGTGAAGAAGGGATGGAAGGAGAAAGAGAGAAGAGAGAAGAAGAAAGAAGAATAAAGAAGGAGAAGCGCGCAAAACGATTCCCGACTCATTCGCGGTGTTTGTTAAATCGTGTCATTGGTTTCATCAGGTAGGTTCCTTTTCTCCCTCCATTTGGTGCAAATTCAAGCATGCTCTAGTGGTATTTTATGTGCTTTTGTTGTTTTAATTGTTGAAATTCATAACATGTGGTTCGATCTGTGAAAAGCATGAGTTTTGATAACTGAGAATACGTTTGATGGCTGTGGGATGCGTGTATATTGTTTGCGTGTGTCTGATTTGATTTTAGGGAAAAATTTGATAATCAAAATGGTAAAAACTCTTGCAGATTAGGGACTTTTCATTTTGTTTTGGCCTTAGAATAGGTTCCCTTAGACTGGAAATAGGCGAACATATAGATCGGGGTCGAAAAACGGTCGCCGGAGACCGCCGGTGCGCCACACACGCCGCCGGAAGCGGCCACGCGTGGCGGCACGTGCCTCTGTTGTCCCAGGCGCTGGGAAATTGCGTGAAAAAAAATATATAAAAAAAGGTAAGATACTAAAAAGGGCCGAAGGCCAGTCGTGGCCCAAATTTGCGAATTATAAAAAAAAGAGGCTGGCAGCTTAGCGGACCGGGCCGAATGGCCAACGGATCGGACCAGTTGGTGCCGGCCCAATTAGCGAAATAGTAAAAAAAAAAAATTAAACAAATCTGGCGCAGGCCAGCCATTGCGGACCGGGCCTGCGCAAGTGGAGCGGACCGAGCTGGCTGGTAGGAAGAGACCAGCCCAATAGAAATATAATTAATAAATAAAATTCTGAATTTCTGGATTTTATTATAAATGGTTTTAATTAATTTAAAATAGAAATAATTAAAGAAAAATATAAATAAATATCAGAAAATTCTAAATAAATTCCAGAAATTATAAAATGCTGAAATTAAATTATTTCCATTAAATTTTGGTAATTGTGATAATTTATTTAATTTGAATAATTAGGTAATAAATTGAAATAAATTAGGGAAAAATGAGGAAAAATATAGAAAATGAATAATAAATATATACAAACCATGGAAAAATAGGCTTAACGTCAAACAACATTAAATCATTACTCGGATAATAAATGAACCTAGATTTGAGAGCTGGAGAATGGTGAGGATGGGCCAGGGGCCTCAGACAATCTTTAAATGAACCTAGATTTGAGTGCCGGAGGATGGTGAGGATGGGCCAGGGGCCTCAGGCGATTGTGTTTTTGCATTCATGGCACGTGCATTGCATTGATGGCGGGTCGTGACGTACGGGTCACGGGCGCTCAGGATGGTGTACTGTTACGACCCGATATCCGGGGCTAGTGGAAATGATGAAAATAGAACGCAAATGCGATATTGATGAAATTTCAGTGGAATTATAAATTTCTATTTAGAATTAATAAAGACATCGATATTAAATATCGGGGTTAGAAACACACATAAAAATAACATTAAGGTAAGTTAACTGATATAACGAGACTGGTTGGGACTAGACAATGACCGTATAGGACATACAAGGTATTTAAATAAATTAGTCGGTAACAACATAAGTCGATAGAGATAAATCAAAACGAATAAAAATACCCGATACGATAACTACAATACACACTAGTATCATATTTTCTTTCACTTTATCCTACATGGCAACAAAAGACAAACCCTCTCCCTATCTTTCCCCCATGGCCGCCCCACCCCCTTACACAAGTGGGAAGAATCTTTACTTTCTTCACATGGCAAACTATGTCAACCTTATTACACACCCCACTTCCTTTCACTTTTCTTCAACTATTCCAACATGCCCACAAAACAAATAATTTTTTCCCTTTCCCCTTTGAATTTTCGGTTAAGCACCTCAAGAAAGGAGACAATTTTACTTTTCTTTAATTTATTACACCCCATCATTCCTTTACTTTACAATATTCTTCTACTTTTATTAAACAAAGCAAACCACTTCACAAATGAATTCTTCCACCTTATTTTTTGTTTCTACTTTTCGGTCATGGATGTGCAAGAAAGCACATTTGAGACTTCTTTATTTTATACACCAATTATTCATCTCCTTGCTACAAGAAAAACACTCAAACCCATTTCCTTCCTAGAACTTTCGGCCAATACATTCAAATGGAGCAAGAAGAATTGTTTTCTTCATATCTACACCAATAACCATTCCTACACTAAGGTTAGACAAATTCCCATCATTCAAGAAAGGATCCAAGAGTTGTAATGTTTGGAATAGAAGGAAATCAAGGTAAGAAACTCCATGAACTTAGGCTAAATTCTTCTATTTTCTTTATCTTCATAAGTTGTACACTAACTCTCCTTTTTGGGCATCATAACCGTATACACCAAGGAGAAGGAGGAGAAATGTGTTCTTCAAATCCAAGTGAAGGAATCACCATCTAAGAGTAAGAAAGGTGAAATCAAGGCAAGTATTCTTCTTAGATCCTACATGGTTTTACAAATATTAAGTATTTATGTTCATATTAAAGTTGGATCATCATGTAGTATGTTCAAGATTCTCTTCTCAAGAAAGTATAGGTCTATATTTGAATAATAAGTATATACATATATACACTATATACACACGCACACTATATACATATATATACACTATATATAAACACGCATGTACATATACATAGTATAAAGTATGTATGTTGATATATATTTATATATGTATAAGTGTATAGATCTACATATATGTATGTATAGATGAGAAGATGCATATATATACACATATAAATACATGGGTTTGTATAAAAGCATATATGTATATATATGCGCTTTTATATATATGTATGTATAGATGTATAAATGTATATATTTATACATGCTGTTTTGAGTATAAATGTATATATGTATACAATCGGTTTTTGATGTATAAATGTATATATACATTCGGTTTTTATATATATATGTACGTATAGATGTATAGATCTATATATGTACATATACGGATCTATATGTATATATGTATATGTGTAATATATGTTCAAGACTTAAAAGTGAATAAGTTTATGTGTGTGTGTATATATATATCTCACTGTTTTATGTATATATATAGATATATACGTATATACGTATGTGTATGCAACATATACAATTCGGCCTTAAGGCCATTTCAAGGTTAAAATATGATTTTATATGTTTATGTATATATATGAGTAATATATATGTTAAAGAGAGAAATGAATAAGTATTGGTGTATTATGTTTTATGTATTATGTACATATGTACTATATATATATATTTCGGTTTTATATTCTAATTATGATTATAAATAATTTTTATATGTATTGTGTACACATAAGTATATTACATATGTTAAGATATGTAAATGAATAAGTTTAAGATGTTTTGTTAATGTATCATAAGACAAATTATCTATGTATTCATGGTATATGTATGTATTCGGCCATAGGCCAATTAAGGTAAAAAAAAATGATTTAATTATTATGCATAAGAATATATATATATTATATATATGAAGATATGAAAGTGAATAAGTTTTGAATATTATATAATATATCATAAAATGATTTATATATATATATACTATGTATATATATATCTGGCCATTAGGCCTTAGTGACAAATATAATGATTTCATTATATTTTTACACAAATACATATGTATATATGAGGAATATGTTAAGTTATGAAAGTAAGTTAAGTATGGAAATTATGTATTAAGTTATGAAAAGTATGAAATCCCTAGGTGATATGTTGACGGAAATAGGAAGTTTATGCCCTATGTACTTAAGTTATGATTTATGAAGTCTATGTGTGGACTTGATATTAAGAGAAGGAGTGTTACGGTATTTCTTTAAGTTATGATAATTAGACTGTAAGTATGTAAGTGATATTACTAGTGGTAGTATGACAAGATACCCTTATTTGACTGAGTCTCACGTTGCATGAAAACAAGATTTGCAAAGTTATGTTTTCACATCTCATATTTTGAAAAATCATATGCATGTGAATAATAAACGCGAGACGATTGATTCCATCGACACACGATATGTTATGTTATGTTATGTTCATGATTACGATCATGTTATGTTCGCCAGTGTGACATTGGTACCGGGGTGGTAGATGTCAGGGGCATATGATTACGTATGTGACTGAGTGTAACACCGGGTCTGGGACACGGGATCTCTGTCATAGCGCGTCACCGTTGGTACATGTACATATGTTGTGATGTTTATGTCGTACATGTATTATATGGGGAATCAATCGGTATGTCGTGTGTTATTATTCTTATGAAAAGTGCTATAGCCATGATGTAAATGTTATGTCTTTATGCTATGAAAAAGTCATGTTATGCAAGTTACGAATATGTCATGTTATGCAACTTATGAAAATCATGTCATGATTATGAAAAGTCATGTTTTATGCATCACGTCATGACCATGTCACCTTAGGGTTATGATTAAGAATTCTTTAAGTATATGATAGCACTACAGTGGACAATGTAGTGTTAAGCATGAGAATGTAGTACATGTAAGATATGCGAAGATGGTATAAGTTATGGATTAGAAGTTAAGTATGGATGTAGTATGATGTTACGGATTAAGCAGAATGAGATGCTGTTATGCTATGTATGCGTTGAAATCTTCTTTATTTACCTGCTTCCAGTTTACAGCAGTTTATTGATATGATATGATAATGTACTTGTTAAAAAGGAGACGTGCTTATTATACTCAAAATGTAATGTATTATGATTTTGTTATCCCGTCTTCCCATGTATGATCCACATGTCGTATCTGGTAAGACTACTTGCTGAGCGATTAAAAGTCGGTGGCTATCGCTCATACTTGCCTCATTTAAAACTTTCCAGATAACAGGTATCACTATACAGGCTCGTTGAAGACATGCTAGATAGACCTTTGATAACGAAGAGCATACTGAGAGATTATTTCGAAGGCATTAAGTTTCGGATTATGATGTATGATATATTATTTCAGTGTTCTGTATATGATGATTGTACAGTTTATGATGTAGTACAGTACATGTCGATGAATATTTGTTTATGTTATGTTGCTTCCGCTTATCGATTCATTATTCATGTCGACATATACATGTATAGTATCGACGCTTTGTACTCTATGGAGTAGAGTACGGCGGGTGCACTGAGCCGGAACCCTGGTTTCGGGCGGGGCGCTACAGTTGGTATCAGAGCAGTGGCTCTAGATCCACTGCGGACACATGAGATAAACAACGACATGTATTAGGTTATGATAGTAGAACCTAAGTTAAGATTTTAGAGTCTAAGAAGAAAATTTTAGAATGCGAGCAATAATCTTAGAATAGTTCCCTTAGAATGGTTTAGCAAAAAAAAAAATGTCCGGAATGATCCTGTGTCTTTAAAATTAAGTAAGTTAATCTAGAGTCGTAATAATTAGACTATTTTCATTAGGATATGCATCACAAAAAAAAGGGGCTCCAGATATACCGCAGGCACATAAGTAAACAATGACATGAACTTAAGCAATGATCTTAGAATTTAAGAAATGATCATAGACGTAAGAAACGATCTTAGATGAAAGCGACAGCCTTAGTATAAGAGAAATAGAACGGTATTAGACAAACACGAGAAAACTAGAAAGTATAAGTAGGTCATTTAGGCTTTCCGACATTTGTACAGGTCAAGTCACTAGAATACCTCAATGCTATTTTCTAGTTAGTAACATAGTTGTTATAAACTGTAATTTCCACAATTTCAGGTTTAGCTCTAATTTGGATAACATTTGGAGACAGTGATAGAATTTCTTAGGCTGATTAAGATATGATATGTAGTAGAACTATAAGAAGTGACTTATAAGAATTTCGATGATTAGAGTTTGTCAAATATATGGCACAAATAGTGCGTGTATGAATAAGACGATGAAATTAGAAATTTTCAGAGTAGGTCAAAGATGTTAGTCGTATTAGGGGTGTAAATTAATAGTGATAAGAGTATGATTATATAAATAGATATGAGGATATAATGAGTCAGGAAACATTGGGAGCTAAATTATGAATTTAGAAAGTCGTCGGACTATCTGATTTGAATTAGCATGCATAAGTTGAATCAGAATAGGCATGACTAGAATTAAGTTGATATGATTGAACAGGATTAGGGTTAGTGGCTGAAAAATCGGTAAGTATAAAAGTTACTGTAACGCGCAGAGATATGAAGTTGTAGAATACCTAAGCGGATTAACAGGAGGTATACGAAAATTGTAAATTTAAAAAAAATATCATAAGTTGTCAGATATTAAGTTGAATCAAAAGCGATTAAGAAATGACGCTAGAAATTAAGTATTTAAATCATTAAGGACAAAATCGATACAACCCCTAAGTTTCGAAAACGAAACTTTTTATAAGGGGGGAAGAATGTTACGACCCGATATCCTGGGCTAGTGGAAATGATGAAAATAGAACGCAAATGCGATATTGATGAAATTTCAGTGGAATTATAAATTTCTATTTAGAATTAATAAAGACATCAACATTAAATATCGGGGTTAGAAACACACATAAAAACAACATTAAGGTAAGTTAACTGATATAACGAGACTGGTTGGGACTAGACAATGACCGTATAGGACATACAAGGTATTTAAATAAATTAGTCGGTAGCAACATAAGTCGATAGAGATAAATCAAATAAAAATACCCGATACGATAACTACAATACACACTAGTATCATATTTTCTTTCACTTTATCCTACATGGCAACAAATGACAAACCCTCTCCCCATCTTTCCCCCATGGCTGCCCCACCCCCTACACAAGTGGGAAGAATCTTTACTTTCTTCACATGGCAAACCATGTCAACCTTATTACACACCCCACTTCCTTTCACTTTTCTTCCACTATTCCAACATGCCCACAAAACAAATAATTTTTTCCCTTTCCCCTTTGAATTTTCGGTTAAGCACCTCAAGAAAGGAGACGATTTTACTTTTCTTTAATTTATTACACCCCATCATTCCTTTACTTTACAATATTCTTCTACTTTTATTAAACAAAGCAAACCACTTCACAAATGAATTCTTCCACCTTATTTTTTGTTTCTACTTTTCGGTCATGGATGTGCAAGAAAGCACATTTGAGACTTCTTTATTTTATACACCAATTATTCATCTCCTTGCTACAAGAAAAACACTCAAACCCATTTCCTTCCTAGAACTTTCGGCCAATACATTCAAATGGAGCAAGAAGAATTGTTTTCTTCATATCTACACCAATAACCATTCCTATACTAAGGTTAGACAAATTCCCATCATTCAAGAAAGGATCCAAGAGGTGTAATGTTTAGAATAGAAGGAAATCAAGGTAAGAAACTCCATGAACTTAGGCTAAATTCTTCTATTTTCTTTATCTTCATAAGTTGTACACTAACTCTCCTTTTTGAGCATCATAACCGTATACACCAAGGAGAAGGAGGAGAAATGTGTTCTTCAAATCCAAGTGAAGGAATCACCATCTAAGAGTAAGAAAGGTGAAATCAAGGCAAGTATTCTTCCTAGATCCTACATGGTTTTACAAATATTAAGTATTTATGTTCATATTAAAGTTGGATCATCATGTAGTATGTTCAAGATTCTCCTCTCAAGAAAGTATAGGTCTATATTTGAATAATAAGTATATACATATATACACTATATACACACGCACACTATATACATATATATACGCTATATATAAACGCGCATGTACATATACATAGTATAAAGTATGTATGTTGATATATATTTATATATGTATAAGTGTATAGATCTACATATATGTATGTATAGATGAGTAGATGCATATATATATATATATATAAGTACATGGGTTTGTATAAAAGCATATATGTATATATATGCGCTTTTATATATATGTATGTATAGATGTATAAATGTATATATTTATACATGCTGTTTTGAGTATAAATGTATATATGTATACAATCGGTTTTTGATGTATAAATGTATATATATACATTCGGTTTTTATATATATATGTACGTATAGATGTATAGATCTATATATGTACATATACGGATCTATATGTATATATGTATATGTGTAATATATGTTCAAGACTTAAAAGTGAATAAGTTTATGTGTGTGTGTATATATATATCTCACTGTTTTATGTATATATATAGATATATACGTATATATGTATGTGTATGCAACATATACAATTCGGCCTTAAGGCCATTTCAAGGTTAAAATATGATTTTATATGTTTATGTATATATATGAGTAATATATATGTTAAAGAGAGAAATGAATAAGTATTGGTGTATTATGTTTTATGTATTATGTACATATGTACTATATATATATATATATATATATATATATATATATTTCGGTTTTATATTCTAATTATGAGTATAAATAATTCTTATATGTATTGTGTACACGTAAGTATATTACATATGTTAAGATATATAAATGAATAAGTTTAAGATGTTTTGTTAATGTATCATAAGACAAATTATTTATGTATTCATGGTATATGTATGTATTCGGCCATAGGCCAATTAAGGTAAAAAAAATGATTTAATTATTATGCATAAGAATATATATATATTATATATATGAAGATATGAAAGTGAATAAGTTTTGAATATTATATAATATATCATAAAATGATTTATATATATATATACTATGTATATATATATTCGGCCATTAGGCCTTAGTGACAAATATAATGATTTCATTATATTTTTACACAAATACATATGTATATATGAGGAATATGTTAAGTTATGAAAGTAAGTTAAGTATGGAAATTATGTATTAAGTTATGAAAAGTATGAAATCCCTAGGTGATATGTTGACGGAAATAGGAAGTTTATGCCCTATGTACTTAAGTTATGATTTATGAAGTCTATGTGTGGACTTGATATTAAGAGAAGGAGGGTTATGGTATTTCTTTAAGTTATGATAATTAGACTGTAAGTATGTAAGTGATGTTACTAGTGGTAGTATGACAAGATGCCCTTATTTGACTGAGTCTCACGTTGCATGAAAACAAGATTTGCAAAGTTATGTTGTCACATCTCATGTTTTGAAAAGTCATATGCATGTGAATAATAAACGCGAGACGATTGATTCCATCGACACACGATATGTTATGTTATGTTATGTTCATGATTACGATCATGTTATGTTCGCCAGTGTGACATTGGTACCGGGGTGGTAGATGTCAGGGGCATATGATTACGTATGTGACTGAGTGTAACACCGGGTCTGGGACACGGGATCTCTGTCATAGCGCGTCACCGTTGGTACATGTACATATGTTATGATGTTTATGTCGTACATGTATTATATGGAGAATCAATCGGTATGTCGTGTGTTATTATTCTTATGAAAAGTGCTATAGCCATGATGTAAATGTTATGTCTTTATGCTATGAAAAAGTCATGTTATGCAAGTTACGAATATGTCATGTTATGCAACTTATGAAAATCATGTCATGATTATGAAAAGTCATGTTTACGAAAAGTCATTTTATGAAAAGTCATGTTTTATGCATCACGTCATGACCATGTCACCTTAGGGTTATGATTAAGAATTCTTTAAGTATATGATAGCACTACAGTGGACAATGTAGTGTTAAGCATGAGAATGTAGTACATGTAAGATATGCGAAGATGGTATAAGTTATGGATTAGAAGTTAAGTATGGATGTAGTATGATGTTACGGATTAAGCAGAATGAGATGCTGTTATGCTATGTATGCGTTGAAATCTTCTTTATTTACCTGCTTCCAGTTTACAGCAGTTTATTGATATGATATGATAATGTACTTGTTAAAAAGGAGACGTGCTTATTATACTCAAAATGTAGGGTATTATGATTTTGTTATCCCGTCTTCCCATGTATGATCCACATGTCGTATCTGGTAAGACTACTTGCTGAGCGATTAAAAGTCGGTGGCTATCGCTCATACTTGCCTCATTTAAAACTTTCCAGATAACAGGTATCACTATACATGCTCCTTGAAGACATGCTAGATAGACCTTTGATAACGAAGAGCATACTGAGAGATTATTTCGAAGGCATTAAGTTTCGGATTATGATGTATGATATATTATTTCAGTGTTCTGTATATGATGATTGTACAGTTTATGATGTAGTACAGTGCATGTCGATGAATATTTGTTTATGTTATGTTGCTTCCGCTTATCGATTCATTATTCATGTCGACATGTACATGTATAGTATCGACGCTTTGTACTCTATGGAGTAGAGTACGGCGGGTGCACTGAGCCGGAACCCTAGTTTCGGGCGGGGCGCTACAGTTGGTATCAGAGCAGTGGCTCTAGATCCACTGCGGACACATGAGATAAACAACGACATGTATTAGGTTATGATAGTAGAACCTAAGTTAAGATTTTAGAGTCTAAGAAGAAAATTTTAGAATGCGAGCAATAATCTTAGAATAGTTCCCTTAGAATGGTTTAGCAAAAAAAATGTCCGGAATGATCCTGTGTCTTTAAAATTAAGTAACTTAATCTAGAGTCGTATTAATTAGACTATTTTCATTAGGATATGCATCACAAAAAAAAGGGGCTCCAGATCTACCGCGGGCACATAAGTAAACAATGGCATGAACTTAAGCAATGATCTTAGAATTTAAGAAATGATCATAGACGTAAGAAACGATCTTAGATGAAAGCGACATCCTTAGTATAAGAGAAATAGAACGGTATTAGACAAACACGAGAAAACTAGAAAGTATAAGTAGGTCATTTAGGCTTTCCGACATTTGTACAGGTCAAGTCACTAGAATACCTCAATGCTATTTTCTAGTTAGTAACATAGTAGTTATAAACTGTAATTTCCACAATTTCAGGTTTAGCTCTAATTTGGATAACATTTGGAGACAGTGATAGAATTTCTTAGGCTGATTAAGATATGATATGTAGTAGAACTATAAGCAGTGACTTATAAGAATTTCGATGATTAGAGTTTGGCAAATATATGGCACAAATAGTGCGCGTATGAATAAGACGATGAAATTAGAAATTTTCAGAGTAGGTCAAAGATGTTAGTCGTATTAGGGGTGTAAATTAATAGTGATAAGAGTATGATTATATAAATAGATATGAGGATATAATGAGTCAGGAAACATTGGGAGCTAAATTATGAATTTAGAAAGTCGTCGGACTATCTGATTTGAATTAGTATGCATAAGTTGAATCAGAATAGGCATGACTAGAATTAAGTTGATATGATTGAACAGGATTAGGGTTAGTGGCTGAAAAATTGGTAAGTATAAAAGTTACTGCAACGCGCAGAGATATGAAGTTGTAGAATACCTAAGCGGATTAACAGGAGGTATACGAAAATTGTAAATTTAAAAAAAATATCATAAGTTGTCAGATATTAAGTTGAATCAAAAGCGATTAAGAAATGACGCTAGAAATTAAGTATTTAAATCATTAAGGACAAAATCGATACAACCCCTAAGTTTCGAGGACGAAACTTTTTATAAGGGGGGAAGAATGTTACGACCCGATATCCTAGGCTAGTGGAAATGATGAAAATAGAACGCAAATGCGATATTGATGAAATTTCAGTGGAATTATAAATTTCTATTTAGAATTAATAAAGGCATCGACATTAAATATCGGGGTTAGAAACACACATAAAATTAACATTAAGGTAAGTTAACTGATATAACGAGACTGGTTGGGACTAGACAATGACCGTATAGGACATACAAGGTATTTAAATAAATTAGTCGGTAGCAACATAAGTCGATAGAGATAAATCAAAACGAATAAAAATACCCGATACGATAACTACAATACACACTAGTATCATATTTTCTTTCACTTTATCCTACATGGCAACAAATGACAAACCCTCTCCCCATCTTTCCCCCATGGCCGCCCCACCCCCTACACAAGTGGAAAGAATCTTTACTTTCTTCACATGGCAAACCATGTCAACCTTATTACACACCCCACTTCCTTTCACTTTTCTTCCACTATTCCAACATGCCCACAAAACAAATAATTTTTTCCCTTTCCCCTTTGAATTTTCGGTTAAGCACCTCAAGAAAGGAGACAATTTTACTTTTCTTTAATTTATTACACCCCATCATTCCTTTACTTTACAATATTCTTCTACTTTTATTAAACAAAGCAAACCACTTCACAAATGAATTCTTCCACCTTATTTTTTGTTTCTACTTTTCGGTCATGGATGTGCAAGAAAGCACATTTGAGACTTCTTTATTTTATACACCAATTATTCATCTCCTTGCTCCAAGAAAAACACTCAAACCCATTTCCTTCCTAGAACTTTCGGCCAATAACCATTCAAATGGAGCAAGAAGAATGGTTTTCTTCATATCTACACCAATAACCATTCCTACACTAAGGTTAGACAAATTCCCATCATTCAAGAAAGGATCCAAGAGGTGTAATGTTTGGAATAGAAGGAAATCAAGGTAAGAAACTCCATGAACTTAGGCTAAATTCTTCTATTTTCTTTATCTTCATAAGTTGTACACTAACTCTCCTTTTTGGGCATCATAACCGTATACACCAAGGAGAAGGAGGATAAATGTGTTCTTCAAATCCAAGTGAAGAAATCACCATCTAAGAGTAAGAAAGGTGAAATCAAGGCAAGTATTCTTCCTAGATCCTTCATGGTTTTACAAATATTAAGTATTTATGTTCATATTAAAGTTGGATCATCATGTAGTATGTTCAAGATTCTCTTCTCAAGAAAGTATAGGTCTATATTTGAATAATAAGTATATACATATATACACTATATACACACGCACACTATTTACATATATATACACTATATATAAACACGCATGTACATATACATAGTATAAAGTATGTATGTTGATATATATTTATATATGTATAAGTGTATAGATCTACATATATGTATGTATAGATGAGTAGATGCATATATATATATATATATATATATATATATATATATATATATAAATACATGGGTTTGTATAAAAGCATATATGTATATATATGCGCTTTTATATATATGTATGTATAGATGTATAAATGTATATATTTATACATGCGTTTTGAGTATAAATGTATATATGTATACAATCGGTTTTTGATGTATAAATGTATATATATACATTCAGTTTTTATATATATATGTACGTATAGATGTATAGATCTATATATGTACATATACGGATCTATATGTATACATGTATATGTGTAATATATGTTCAAGACTTAAAAATGAATAAGTTTATGTGTGTGTATATATATATCTCACTGTTTTACGTATATATATAGATATATACGTATATACGTATGTGTATGCAACATATACAATTCGGCCTTAAGGCCATTTCAAGGTTAAAATATGATTTTATATGTTTATGTATATATATGAGTAATATATATGTTAAAGAGAGAAATGAATAAGTATTGGTGTATTATGTTTTATGTATTATGTACATATGTACTATATATATATATTTCGGTTTTATATTCTAATTATGAGTATAAATAATTTTTATATGTATTGTGTACACATAAGTATATTACATATGTTAAGATATGTAAATGAATAAATTTAAGATGTTTTGTTAATGTATTATAAGACAAATTATTTATGTATTCATGGTATATGTATGTATTCGGCCATAGGCCAATTAAGGTAAAAAAAATGATTTAATTATTATGCATAAGAATATATATATATTATATATATGAAGATATGAAAGTGAATAAGTTTTGAATATTATATAATATATCATAAAATGATTTATATATATATATATACTATGTATATATATATTCGGCCATTAGGCCTTAGTGACAAATATAATGATTTCATTATATTTTTACACAAATACATATGTATATATGAGGAATATGTTAAGTTATGAAAGTAAGTTAAGTATGGAAATTATGTATTAAGTTATGAAAAGTATGAAATCCCTAGGTGATATGTTGACGGAAATAGGAAGTTTATGCCCTATGTACTTAAGTTATGATTTATGAAGTCTATGTGTGGACTTGATATTAAGAGAAGGAGGGTTATGGTATTTCTTTAAGTTATGATAATTAGACTGTAAGTATGTAAGTGATGTTACTAGTGGTAGTATGACAAGATACCCTTATTTGACTGAGTCTCACGTTGCATGAAAACAAGATTTGCAAAGTTATGTTGTCACATCTCATGTTTTGAAAAGTCATATGCATGTGAATAATAAACACGAGACGATTGATTCTACCGACACACGATATGTTATGTTATGTTATGTTCATGATTACGATCATGTTATATTCGCCAGTGTGACATTGGTACCGGGGTGGTAGATGTCAGGGGCATATGATTACGTATGTGACTGAGTGTAACACCGGGTCTGGGACACGGGATCTCTGTCATAGCGCGTCACCGTTGGTACATGTACATATGTTATGATGTTTATGTCGTACATGTATTATATGGAGAATCAGTCGGTATGTCGTGCGTTATTATTCTTATGAAAAGTGCTATAGCCATGATGTAAATGTTATGTCTTTATGCTATGAAAAAGTCATGTTATGCAAGTTACGAATATGTCATGTTATGCAACTTATGAAAATCATGTCATGATTATGAAAAGTCATGTTTACGAAAAGTCATTTTATGAAAAGTCATGTTTTATACATCACGTCATGACCATGTCACCTTAGGGTTATGATTAAGAATTCTTTAAGTATATGATAGCACTACAGTGGACAATGTAGTGCTAAGCATGAGAATGTAGTACATGTAAGATATGCGAAGATGGTATAAGTTATGGATTAGAAGTTAAGTATGGATGTAGTATGATGTTACGGATTAAGCAGATTGAGATGCTATTATGCTATGTATGCGTTGAAATCTTCTTTATTTACCTGCTTCCAGTTTACAGCAATTTATTGATATGATATGATAATGTACTTGTTAAAAAGGAGACGTGCTTGTTATACTCAAAATGTAGGGTATTATGATTTTGTTACCCCGTCTTCCCATGTATGATCCACATGTCGTATCTGGTAAGACTACTTGCTGAGCGATTAAAAGTCGGTGGCTATCGCTCATACTTGCCTCATTTAAAACTTTCCAGATAACAGGTATCACTATACAGGCTCGTTGAAGACATGCTAGATAGACCTTTGATAACGAAGAGCATACTGAGAGATTATTTCGAAGGCATTAAGTTTCGGATTATTATGTATGATATATTATTTCAGTGTTCTGTATATGATGATTGTACAGTTTATGATGTAGTACAGTGCATGTCGATGAATATTTGTTTATGTTATGTTGCTTCCGCTTATCGATTCATTATTCATGTCGACATGTACATGTATAGTATCGACGCTTTGTACTCTATGGAGTAGAGTACGGCGGGTGCACTGAGCCGAACCCTAGTTTCGGGCGGGGCGCTACATGTATGGTGGCGGGCCACGACACTCAGGATGGTGTACAGTGGCGCGACCATGCACACTCAGTATGGTGACTTTGGGGTGTACGACCTGCAGTCACTCAGTAGGACCCAGGTTCATGCATTGCACGGTGGAGATATCGGCATTCTGTGTGACATGACTTTGTTGCGTGTGACATGCATAGTAGGACATGCATCACGATGTTGCACATTCTTTATCTGGAGTGAATTACTTTTCCGCATTCATACGCTTATGTGATATTATGTCCTACGTGCTATGTGCTATATCATTATTGTATGCTTGTCTTGTATTACTCGGAGGCGGGTGCCTACTGAGTGATTTCCCAGTCACTCACCCCTACTCTCCCCCCCACCAGGTGAGCATGAGGAAGAGTACGACTATGTCTTTGTTGAGGACGAGGCTGACACGGTGGAGTGGGCAGACTGATGGCCGCATTTAGGATACGGGACGATCTTGCGGACATTTGTTATTATTCTGTTGGGATTTCGTTAGTCACTATTCTGATTAGACAGCTGGCATATCGATGTTGTTGTTAGGACATGTTTAGTGTTTTATGGAGATAGTTTCTTTTATTTATGAGATTTAATTAATGGTAATTCGTTTCCGTCCGCGAAAAATTTCTATGGATTTTCGAACAAGTAGAAAGTCGACTCGACGCTTTGTATTCTTCTCAGCGAGATACGGCGGGTGCACCGTTCCCGATGCTAGGGTTCGGGAGCGGGGCGCTACAGGTGGTATCAGAGCAGAGGCTTCAGATCCGCCTCGGGAACGCAGGATTAACTAGATCACCTAGACATAAGCTATGATCTTCTTCTAGAAATGCCAATTATACCCTAAATAAATGAAGTAGACCTAAGTTATGATCGGGATTGGGAGGTGTGTGCCGTTGGTGAGCTTTCTCTATTTAATGATCATTAGACCCCCAAACCTTCGCATGAGCCTCATAAGGTCTCGAATCCATCGATCACTCCCGTCCGAATTCTCATCAAGTTTAGCACGAGATCCAGGAAAGTACCGCTCTGTCGTGAATAATCTGGCAAAGGAGGCAACGGCGCCTGTGGTAACGACCACCAGGATCAGGGGGCATTCTCCAGGCATTAGTTGACACCATGGCCACCACTTTAGCGTAATAGCGGCAGTAGCAGTTGAACCAACGGCTTCCGCCGCTGCCACCACCAGATCTGAGGTTCTACTACATGGAAATACAGGACTTCCGGAATCTAATGTTTAGAAGGACCCTTCACCGGAGAGACGTAAATATGCGACATGGCCGCTAATAATTACAAGATCGCTCGCGATAGAAGTACAGTCATAGAGGAGTGCATGGCAACCGCTGCCACCATGTGCTCATTGTTGACTCCACATTTGGGTCGGTGTGAGGGAATTATGCAAGGATGAGTGCGACAACCAGGACGTTTTACGAGAAAGGACACTGAGCGGAGGCCGGCACCACCATCAGAACAGAATCAGGAACAGTATACAAAGGAAGCAAGGTCAGTGCCCAGATCTCCGTGATGACTGATGCGAACAGCGGGGAGGATGGCGACGTCATATCAGAGTTCAACCGCCGTCGACCAGGTATCAATGACTCATCATCAGTACAGAGGACGTTAGTCAGAGATAAATGATTAGAGTTGCACAGCGGAAGCGTGACTTCCTTAAGTCACGTAAGTTCAGAAGAGTGAACCTCACTGGAGCTAAAGAAGATTAAGGATATCGCTGAGTAGCACTGACCGACCAAGGTGACTAAACTAAGGAGTTCTCTTGGTTTGGCCAGCTGCTATATGGAATTCGTTTAAGGATTTTTGTCAATACTGGTGTTCCTGAGCAGACGAAAGCATAAGAAGGCAAAGTTCGAGTGGACAGTTGTTATCAAGAGTTAATTGCACCTGGTATCCATTCTTTTCCACGAAGTTTTAAGTAGCATCCAATGTTTCATGAAACACACTTGGCATCCAGACTTATAGGGTTAATAGACATCTGGCATCCGGCAACCGGGAAATCACCTACTATAGGCGGTTTTTAGCAATTTTCCTTTTATTTTTCAATTTTCTCCCACTTGGCACCTAAAATTTTCAAACCATGGTTAATTCCACTTTCTTTCAACCATCTTTCTCTTTCTCCTGTGATGCTTTCTGCTTTCTGCTATGAATGAAGAGTTTGATCCATTTCACCTTGCTGGAGGACATATTTCTTTAATCAAAATTGAAGAGTTTCCAGCTTCAGTTTCCATCTGGGCATGCCTTGGGGGAAGATCTTGTACTTGCATTTGATGAATTGCAGTCCCTTTTGTAGAGTTAGGAATATGGTGGGAGACCCATCTTAAAAAGTTCTCCCTCCCTTCTCTCTATAAACCAAAAACCTCAACGGTAACATCTCCCGTCTCCCCCTTCCCCATTCCCCCACCTCAACCAAGTCGGAACAGGAAACCCATCTGCAGCACTCTTTGTTCCGTCCTTTCCGCCCACCTGGCCTCCACTGGTGGTGGGAGATTTTCCGTCCATGTCCAAATCGCGTCGGAAAATGCTCGATATGCTTATTTTTAACACGATTTTGTCACAGATAGCAGACGAATAGAGAAAAAAAATGAAAATTTTCTCAGTCAAATTGCAATTGGAGCTCTTCAAGCAGATATCTCTTAATCCTGTTGAAGGAATCAACAATTTCCAGCTCAGACATATCTGAAGTAATTTATGAATATCAGTGCTCATTCTAGCCTGCCTCCATAGTCTAGCTAGTTCCACCTCAGCAGCAATACACCTTCTTTGAAACCACGGCCAAAAGTTTGGTCCTCCCATGAACCGCCTACAAATACATTCAAGCATCTTAATTTGAAAGGAAACGTAATTCCATATGTTTATAGCTCTAACGCCTAGTGATGGCACCAATAGAAAAAAGAACACCATGGACTGCGATTCGAAGTACAGAAGGCATGCAGCTCCAGAAACAATGGAGTTACCAACCAACAACATGAATTTAAGAATTTGACAATGAAAATAATCAGAGATAAAAGTAGAAGAAGATAAGTAGGAAGAGTGAAGGAAGAAGAAGGAGAAGATAAGTAGGAAGAGTGATGGATGTGGGATCAGGAGACTTGGGTTTGATAATTTGGGTTTCTGCTGAAATTGTTGGAGAAAGAAGAGGGTAGGAGAAAGGAAGGTGGATTGGTAGGGGAGGGAGGTGGATGGCGGGAGTGGGGGGTGGGGTGGGGGTTTTCTTTTTTATTTTTGAATTAGTTTTTCTTAAACTTTTGTTTTTCCTTTAATTTTGAAGGTAAAATAGTGAACTTTGGTTAAAGTTGAGTTAAAAGTAGGGTTAAGTCCGGTCAAAGGTCGATTTCAGCGGTCAACGGTCGTCCAGCCGGTCATCTGGATACCAGGTGTCTATTAACCCTATAAGTCTGGATGCCAAGTGTGTTTCATGAAACATTGGATGCTACTTAAAACTTCGTGGAAACCAATGGATACCAGGTGCAATTAACTCTTGTTATCAACAAAGATATCAACAAAGCTTCGCCGAGCCAGGAAAAAAAAGTAATAATAATAATAATAAAATTTAAACACAAGACCGTAATACCCAACGTTGCTAATTGACTATAAATACACGCACTAATTAACAAAACATACTTTAACGACATATTCCCACATATAACCACGTACTACAACATTAACATACAAAATCCAGCATAATTACGCCAAAAGATATAACACAGTAAAAAAAAGATACCACATAACCTAATGAACTATAAATAAACAACGACATAAGTCAACGATATGTATGCACACACGCACACATATACATACATATACCTAAATATATACACATATACATATACAGACAAAGCGACCAACATGAAAACACGAAGTAATTGGTAAAAGCTCACAATATATACACATAATACGATAGCAACGTAGGAGTAGCGATCATGTAAAAGATATACGATAAGTCAGGATTATACGTAAACGTTAAGTTGTTGAAAAAAAAAACCACACACACAAAACCAAACCAAACAGCACTGAGTCTATTGCAACAACAAAGAAACATATAGATAAATACAATTTGTTACCACGTTAATAATATAACGTAAATAAGTCAATTTACGAAAACATGCAAACTGATACACGAAACAAAAGTAATTATACGATGTCACGTAAATATGCATAGGTATGCACCCAACTATATCAATGACACCACGACATGACCAATACAACAAAACAGTAATAAACATCATGACATATAATGACAACAAACAATACAATTACAAAGAATACAGTAATACAAATACTTTTTATACAAGACATGGATTACGATACATCATAGTATAGATTAAAGTATAAATAACTTAATAACGTGACCTATAAAAAAAGAGGTTAAAAAAATTTATACTTGAACACCCAAGTAAATTATATATCTAAATTACGGAGAAAAAAATCTATGTATTTATGCATTTTTTTTGAAATAATATATACAACGACATTTATACAACAATAAAACAAGCTAGTACGAGAAATATAGAGTACTGGTAAACAAAAATTATTAACGACTAACATAAGTACAACAAGAGAGATCACGACAAACAAAGACTAAAATGAGTGCGCACAGCGTGTGTACCACTTAAAAAAATCAACTAATATACAATATAAATATAATACACATGACAAACTACAGATAACGGTGGTGAATTCATTTGCTACATTTGATACATAAGTCATACATGCTTATGACATAAGGATACACAGCATACTATATATATATATATATATATATATATATATATATATATCTATATATCTATACCAAACATGTTCAAACAAATTAACCATTAAAGTGATGCACATATTAAAACTCGCGTATGCCGATGTATATAATGGACGGAGCTACGTTTGAGCATTGTATTTCGTTCTCCGACCGATGAGCATTCAGAGAAGACGATACAGACGTTGGAGGACGTGATGAGGGCTTGCGCCTTTTACTTCAAGAGGAACTGGGATGATAGGACCAAGTTGATTGAGTTCTCCTACAACAACAGCTACCATAGCGCCATCGGCATGACACCATTTGACGCGCTCTATGGGCGCAAGTGTAGATCCCCTATCCATTGGATTGAAGGATAAGCTGAGGCCTTGGTATATTGGCCCTACGAGGTGCTCAAAGGGACTGGTTCATTAGCTTCCCGTTTGGCGTTACCTTCGGCATTGGCCCAGGTACACAACGTATTCTATGTTTCTCAGCCGAGAATGTGCGTTTCTGATTCAAGCCATGTACTAGACGCACAACGTTGAGAATCAGACCAGATGTGTCATATGAAGAACCTCATGTCCGGATTATAGACCGTAAGGAACAAGAACTGGGGAGGAGGATCACTGCGTATGTCAAGGTGCAATAGAGCAATCACAGGAAGAACAAAACGATTTGGGAACTGGAGGATCAGATGTGCGAACGCTACCCTGAACTTTTTGATTAAGGTACGTCAAGTTTCAAGGACGAAACTTCTTGTAAGGAGGGGAGGATGTTATATCCTGAAATTTTCGAAATAGCCTTTATTCGTTAAATTAAAATTAACGTAACCGTGGGTGAAATGACCCTTGGAATTTAATTAATAACAGTGTACGATTTATGGGCGAGCAGTTCGTAACTTGTTAGTGGATATATTTGTTATAAATGAAGGTTAAGTAATAAGAAAACAAAATATAAAGAACAAAGCATAAGATATATAATAAAAAAAGGGTGCCGTGGGTTAGGTTAAAAAATAAAAAATAAAAAAATAATAAATAAAATAAACAGTAACCGAATGGAGGGGATAAGGGGAATATTTAACATATTTGAAAAAAAAGGATGAGGGCCACGATTATGGGGCAACTGCCCCCACTAATTTTCATACAACTGAGGGTAAATAGTAAGAGATAAGCGGGTAACTGAAAAGAAAAAAAAGGAGGAGTAAAAGAATAGAAGAGAGAGAGCAAAGGCCGAGACAGGAGAGGCAGCCGCAGTGAAGAAGGGATGGAAGGAGAAAGAGAGAAGAGAGAAGAAGAAAGAAGAATAAAGAAGGAGAAGCGCGCAAAACGATTCCCGACTCATTCGCGGTGTTTGTTAAATCGTGTGATTGGTTTCATCAGGTAGGTTCCTTTTTCCCCTCCATTTGGTGCAAATTCAAGCATGCTCTAGTGGTATTTTATGTGCTTTTGTTGTTTTAATTGTTGAAATTCATAACATGTGGTTCGATCTGTGAAAAGCATGAGTTTTGATGACTGAGAATACGTTTGATGGCTGTGGGATGCATGTATATTGTTTGCGTGTGTCTGATTTGATTTTAGGGAAAAATTTGATAATCAAAATGGTAAAAACTCTTGCAGATTAGGGACTTTTCATTTTGTTTTGGCCTTAGAATAGGTTCCCTTAGACTGGAAATAGGCAAAAATATAGATCGGGGTCGAAAAACGATCGCCGGAGACCGCCGGTGCGCCACACGCACCGCCGGAAGTGGCCACGCATGGCGGCACGCGCCTCTGTTGTCCCAGGCGCTGGGAAATTGCGTGGAAAAAAAATATAAAAAAAAGGTAAGATACTAAAAAGGGCCGAAGGCCCTGATTTCTGGACAGGGACAGCCTTAACGGGCCAGCACTGGTTGCAGTCCTGGCCAAAATTTGCGAATTATAAAAAAAAGAGGCTGGCAGCTAAGCGGACCGGGCCGAATGGCCAACGGACCGGACCAGCTGGTGCCGGCCCAATTAGCGAAATAGTAAAAAAAAATTAAACAAATCTGGCGCAGGCCAGCCATTGCGGACCGGGCCTGCGCAAGTGGAGCGGACCGAGCTGGCTGGTAGGAAGAGACCAGCCCAATAGAAATATAATTAATAAATAAAATTCTGAATTTCTGGATTTTATTATAAATGGTTTTAATTAATTTAAAATAGAAATAATTAAAGAAAAAATATAAATAAATATCAGAAAATTCCAAATAAATTCCAGAAATTATAAAATGCTGAAATTAAATTATTTCCATTAAATTTTGGTAATTGTGATAGTTTATTTAATTTGAATAATTAGGTAATAAATTGAAATAAATTAGGGAAAAATGAGGAAAAATATAGAAAATGAATAATAAATATATACAAGCCATGGAAAAATAGGTTTAACGTCAAACAACATTAAATCATTACTCGGATAATAAATGAACTTAGATTTGAGAGCTGGAGAATGGTGAGGATGGGCCAGGGGCCTCAGACAATCTTTAAATGAACCTAGATTTGAGTGCCGGAGGATGGTGAGGATGGGTCAGGGGCCTCAGGCGATTGTGTTTTTGCATTCATGGCACGTGCATTGCATTGATGGCGGGTCGTGACGTATGGGTCACAGGCGCTTAGGATGGTGTACGGTGGCGGGGCCACGACACTCAGGATGGTGTGCAGTGGCGCGGCCATGCACACTCAGTATGGTGACTGTGGGGTGTACGACCTGCAGTCACTCAGTAGGACCCGGGTTCATGCATTGCACGGTGGAGATATCGGGATTCTGTGTGACATGACTTTGTTGTGTGTGACATGCATAGTAGGACATGCATCACATGTTGCACATTCTTTATCTGGAGTGAATTACTTTTCCGCATTCATACGCTTATGTGATATTATGTACTACGTGCTACGTGCTATATCATTATTTTATGCTTGTCTTGTATTACTTGGAGGCGGATGCCTACTGAGTGATTTCCCAGTCACTCACCCCTACTCTCCCCCCACCAGGTGAGCATGAGGAAGAGTACGACTATGTATTTGTTGAGGACGGGGCTGACACGGTGGAGTGGGCAGACTGATGGCCGCATTTAGGATACGGGACGATCTTTCGGACATTTGTTATTATTCTGTTGGGATTTCGTTAGTCACTATTCTAATTAGACAGTTGGCATATCGATGTTGTTGTTAGCACATGTTTAGTGTTTTATGGAGATAGTTTCTTTTATTTATGGGATTTAATTAATGGTAATTCGTTTCCGTCCGCGAAAAATTTCTATGGTTTTTCGAACAAGTAGAAAGTCGACTCGACGCTTTGTATTCTCCTCAGCGAGATACGGCGGGTGCACCGTTCCCGATGCTAGGGTTCGGGAGCGGGGCACTACATTTAGGCAGTTTAGTTCAAAGGGGAAATATGTTACTAAAAGAATTTCGGTGTCTGAATTTGCAGCTGTTGATGTGTAGCGCCCCGCTCCCGAACCCTAGCATCGAGAACAGTGCACCCGCCGTATCTCACTAAGGAGAATACAAGGCGTCGCCTAAATCTCTTACATGTCAGAAATGACGTAGAAATTTTTCTCGCAGAAACGTAGATCATAACTTAAATTAAACTCCAATAATCGTCAATATATTACTGAATAAAAATTCTAATAATAAAAGTACTAAGAAGTCTGTGAAAAATCCCCAAAGTATAAGTAAACACAAACAGCTGCAGAGCCCCCTCGTAACATGGATGCAGCTATCAACCAGCCCACTCCGCTATGTCCGTCCCGTCCTCAACGAAGATATGCTCGTAGTCCTCATTCGGCTCACCTGGGAAGTAGGGGTGAGTGACAGAAATCACCCAGTAGATGCCCGCCTCAAACCAATACAAAACGTGCGTACCAAAACGATATAGCCACAAAGCACATAAATATAAGCTAAAACCACATAGCACATGAATATATGATAACATGCATAAGATAAAGTAAATGCAGTAAGTAAAGCACTCCATGTAAAATGCGCAAGTACGTGATGCATGCTCAATCAACGTGTCACACGCAACAAAGTCATGTCACACAGAATGTCGATATCTATACCGTGCAATGCATGAACCCGGGTCCTACTGAGTGGCTGCAGGTCGTACACCCCACAGTCACCATACTGAGTGTGCATGGCCGCGCCACTGCACACCATCCTGAGTGTCGTGGCCCCGCCACCGTACACCATCCTGAGCGTCCGTGACCCGTACGTCACGACCCGCCATCATGCAATGCACGTGCCATGAATGCAAAAACACAATCGCCTGAGGCCCCTGGCCTATCCTCACCATCCTCCGGCACTCAATATTTGGTTTTGTGAAATTTTTGAATATTGGAAAGTTGTTATTTATCGCCACCCTTATTTTCCCTTAGCTTGTATTAGTTTACTAAAATTTTCTACTAATTTTCCCTATGTTTCCCTTACTTAATTCTATTTATTACTATTAACTTTTAATTACTTAAATTTACCAAACTTCAGAAATTAAGTGAAAATAATTTAATTTTTAACCTTTTATATTTTCTGGAATTTATTTGAATTCTTATTGGTATTATATTTTCCTCGCCTGATTCGCCACGCCCGATACATTTTTTTTAAGAGGTTAATGGGCCGCCTTCGGTCCGACCCGCTGGCCAGCCGACCCGATCCGTTGGCCGGCCTGTTCTCTGCTTTAATTTAATTATTTATTTATTTATTTAATTGGATGTTCCACCAGTGCCAACGCGCGCTGTGATTTGTTTTTCGATCCCAACCCCCATTTTCTCCTATTTCCAGTCTATAGGAACCTATTCTAAGGCCAAAACACAACTTCTTAAAGGCTCCTAATGTAAAAGTTCCCCTTTTTCCCCCTTTTTAAAAGATATTTTGTTTTCGATTCAATCATACCATCAATTTCACACACACATACACGCACATAGCAGCCATAAACAATATATCTCATGCTTTCCAACATATACAAAATTTACAACTTAAACAAATAAAAACAACGAAACAAAATTTATAACTTAAACAAGTAAAACAACGAAACACATTAGTATACCATCAAAGCATGCATGAATCATACCCCGTTTGAGGGGGAAGAGGCACCTACCTTTTTTGACGAATTAACTTTCTACGCGGAATCTTTTCTTCCCAACCCCGCTGACCTCTATGCTTGGTATTGGGCAAATTCTTCCTTTCTTCCTAAATGCCTCGGATGATTGCTTTGGAAAATGACAAAAACTTTAACTTCCACACTTAATCCAGAAAGTTGACAAGTACAACTTTAAACACCTTTTCGCCTATCATTTTATTACCGTTTCAATTCCAATTTATGATCCACGTGTAAGTATACCCGCGTATATATCCGCGCCTATACACGTGCATATACGCGCTTATACTTATATGTTTCACTTTGGTTCACTTTTCTTTTCCAAATCCAAATTACTTTTTGGCCATTAAACGCACAGTAATCACAAAACGTAATCATATATACATATGAGACACTACCATGCACAAATCATCAAAATTTATAACTCACGCATAAGTGCATAACTACATATACTTTACTATATATTTATATAATCATATACACGTATAATCATGCAATAAATATTATAATTTAAGTTCACATAGGCCACTGCTCTGGCCTGGCAAAACAATTATATTTTTCGGCCTTCACAAAAAATCTCTTTAAATACATATTTACATACTCAAGCCTCAACAACCTTCAATTTCCTTTGTGCATGCATAACACAGCGGCCACTACACACACAAGGCACTTGTAAATATCATTCATGCATAAGCATAAATATGTAGCCACTGTTAATTCTTATTTAATATACATGCATATATATATATGCATTCCAGCAAACTTTCGCTTTACAGCATGAAACTTTTTTTTTATATTTAAAATAAAACTAGTCGATGCCATATTAACAATTGATGCCTTGGAATTCTTGATTCGTATATATGTATATTTTGAAAAATAAATGTCCTTTGGGTCGTTGTCTATGGAGACGGTCGATCCTCTTGAATTCAATTACACTAACGAGGAAAAAGAACAAATATCACTCATGTGTGCATATACGATTGCTACATACAATTACCGTATACATCTACATAAGCAACAATCTATGCAACCACAAATACGACATGCATGATCCGATTTAATACAAATATATAGGTATAATTTTCGCAAAAACATAACAAATATAGTAAGGGTACTTGCCTCGTGTCCGAGATATACGAAGAATCGGGATTACTTTAATCTTTCTTTCTTCATAATAAATCGTTGTTGCCAATCGCATAAAAGAAAGGATTGAAGTTGCTGCTGGAATGACTTGGCACCAAAGAATTTGGGTGGCGCTATTGGTTTTCTGCTTTGTTCGTAGGGGGCTGCTGTTTGCTAAAATATGAAAAATTGAAGAATTGAATTCTTAGAGTATAAGGGTGGCGGCGGAATTTCTGAGAATTTGGGAGAAAGGGCTACCGGCTGGAGGTTGATGATTGTGGGGGTTTGATTTGTGCAGGATGTTTGTATAGATATAGATGTATTGTGGATAGAATTCTAAGGGTTTAGGTTACCTTATTCTAATTTAATTAGGACTTTGATTTGTATTAAGATCCTATCCTTTTCTATTTTTTTTAGTATGATCAGGATACTAGAGTTTTATTCATATTTCCTAACATTTCCTTTATTCTGCCGTGTATGTGTGTAGTATATATTTATTTGTATATTTTGCTGTTATTTTTGCCATGAGTGTTTGTGTACAAAATATATATATTTTATTTGTTTGGTGACGTGTGTGTACATGGATATACATGCAATTTACGTTAAAAATTTTGTGGACATAACATTCTTCCCCTCTTACCATAAGTTTCGTCCTCGAAACTTGCGTACGACGAAATCAATGACTTAGTATGGTCCTACTCGATCCATTTACCTAGATAATGACCGTACTAAATATCCATTTCATATTGTGATACGTTAACCATATCACTTTCTTATCATAGACTAAGGCCTCGAAAATCATTTCTTGTATCCGACATGGTAATTTCTAAGTTCATCATTCTCTGCTTATTTAAGATCATAACCTACTCTTCTTATAACTCTAGAATCAAACTTAGGATATTGTCACCATACCGAGGGTTCCATAACCCAGTCATCATCAGTCGATATCGTACTTATATCTGCGGTCATAGCAGCCCTCTAAGATATGTTCTTATACTATAATCTTTAGCTTAAGTTGTCCAATCCTAATATGGCACACTAAATATTGATCGACTTAGGGCATTCTAATCATCATGCTTCCGCGCGCCACACTGATCCACCATGCCTCTTTATTCGGTTATTTCAACTGCAATTTCTAATTTAGTTAGATCTCACATGAAAAACACACATTACTTGTTCATGCTTACTCTATCTCAATTCAAGCCTACTCGATACATCTGTACTTACGTGTTTCTAAGAATTAACACTTAATCTAGGTTTGTAATAATTTGTCATTCCACTATATTTATTGTAGTAATGCTTGCTGATCATTATCAATTCATATCTCTAATAGGACTAATATCTTCGGCCTATTTGATAACCCAAAATTCAACATCTTAATCGTAACTATAAACCCTTCTGCACGATATTCTTTGGTAACTCTGCTGATCATAATGCTAATAAATTGTTTTCTTAGTAATTTGTTTTACTATATATCATTTCTTAGGAACTACGATCCCAACTTAGACCTAGTCACGTTCCGACACTACTGTCGAGGTAGAGGCGTGAACCCGCTTCATTTGTCATAATGGTAACAGTTTGTAGGGGTCGAATCTAAGGAATTATTCAAATGGTTATAACAGCACTTAGGTAAAGTAAATAATCCGGAGTCGTATAGTTAACCCTAGGTATATGAGGGCATATCCCTTATCTGATCATCACTTAGGTCTAATATCACGACTTATTTCTAGAATCGATACTAGGTATCATCATTCCTTACGTCTAAAATCATTAACTATTTCTAAGTTCAATGCTTAGAATATAATAACAACTTATGACTAAGATCAGTGCTTATGTTCAAATCGTCACTTGATGTTCAGATCACCTCTTATGTCCAAGATCATTTATTATTTTCAAATCATACTTAGTAATCAATGCTTAAGTCAAATATCAACTCTTAATCAAGATCATCGCTTATGTCTAAGATCATGACTTACGGATAAGATCATCACTTAATTTCTAAGGTCACGGTTTGTTTCCAATAGCATTGCCTAATATAGAATCATTGCTTATGACAAAAAAAAAGGATACTTATGTCTAAGATCATGACTTAAGGCAAAATCGTAACTTAATTTCTAAGATCATAGCCTAAATCTATGCTCCTGTCATGGATATAGAACCATGCTCTGGAAGATCGCACTGTCTAACACGTAGTACTTTTTAAACTTATTCCAAAATTAGATCCAAGTGGTTGGCGGTGTCAGTTGTGCTGCGCCATCACTCCTCTGTATCTCCTTGTCGAAGAATCTCAGGCCCGACTGCGATGGTGGTGGAGGCAGTGCATGCTAGTTCAGCAGCTGGTGCTAATGTGCTAAGGTGTTGGTCATGGTGACTATGGCATCTTCAAGTGCTTGCGGATGATCCCCTGATTTTGATGGTTCTCACCACCATTTTCAGCTGGCTCACGTCTTGGAGGCATTTCTGTAATTCCAATTCATGAAAAGAAATCAAATTAGTCAATAGCAAGTTAAGGGGGTTGGACTCGGGGTAAAATGGTAATTAGATAGGGAAAGCTCACCATCGGCTTACACCTCCCATAACCCGATCATAGCCTAAGTCTAAAATCATCTCTTAAGTCCTCTTTGTTTATTAGGGGTAAAATCGTCCTTTTACAAAAGATCGTAACTTATGTCTAGGTGTTCTAATTAATTATGCGTTTCCGAGGCGGATCTGAAGCCTCGGCTCTGATACCACCTGTAGTGCCCCGCTCCCGAACCCTAGCATCGAGAACAGTGCACCCGCCGTATCTCACTAAGGAGAATACAAGGCGTCGCCTAAATCTCTTACATGTCAGAAATGACGTAGAAATTTTTCTCGCGGAAACGTAGATCATAACTTAAATTAAACTCCAATAATCGTCAATATATTACTGAATAAAAATTCTAATAATAAAAGTACTAAGAAGTCTGTGAAAAATCCCCAAAGTATAAGTAAACACAAACAGCTGCAGAGCCCCCTCGTAACATGGATGCAGCTATCAACCAGCCCACTCCGCTATGTCCGTCCCGTCCTCAACGAAGATATGCTCGTAGTCCTCATCCGGCTCACCTGGGAAGTAGGGGTGAGTGACAGAAATCACCCAGTAGATGCCTGCCTCAAACCAATACAAAACGTGCGTACCAAAACGATATAGCCACAAAGCACATAAATATAAGCTAAAACCACATAGCACATGAATATATGATAACATGCATAAGATAAAGTAAATGCAGTAAGTAAAGCACTCCATGTAAAATGCGCAAGTACGTGATGCATGCTCAATCAACGTGTCACACGCAACAAAGTCATGTCACACGGAATGTCGATATCTATACCGTGCAATGCATGAACCCGGGTCCTACTGAGTGGCTGCAGGTCGTACACCCCACAGTCACCATACTGAGTGTGCATGGCCGCGCCACTGCACACCATCCTGAGTGTCGTGGCCCCGCCACCGTACACCATCCTGAGCGTCCGTGACTCGTACGTCACGACCCGCCAACATGCAATGCACGTGCCATGAATGCAAAAACACAATCGCCTGAGGCCCCTGGCCTATCCTCACCATCCTCCGGCACTCAATATTTGGCTTTGTGAAATTTTTGAATATTGGAAAGTTGTTATTTATCGCCACCCTTATTTTCCCTTAGCTTGTATTAGTTTACTAAAATTTTCTACTAATTTTCCCTATGTTTCCCTTACTTAATTCTATTTATTACTATTAACTTTTAATTACTTAAATTTACCAAACTTCAGAAATTAAGTGAAAATAATTTAATTTTTAACCTTTTATATTTTCTGGAATTTATTTGAATTCTTATTGGTATTATATTTTCCGCGCCTGATTTGCCACGCCCGATACATTTTTTTTAAGAGGTTAATGAGCCGCCTTCGGTCCGACCCGCTGGCCAGCCGACCCGGTCCGTTGGCCGGCCTGTTCTCTGCTTTAATTTAATTATTTATTTATTTATTTAATTGGATGTTCCACCAGTGCCAACGCGCGCTGTGATTTGTTTTTCGATCCCAACCCCCATTTTCTCCTATTTCCAGTCTATAGTAACCTATTCTAAGGCCAAAACACAACTTCTTAAAGGCTCCTAATGTAAAAGTTCCCCTTTTTCCCCCTTTTTAAAAGATATTTTGTTTTCGATTCAATCATACCATCAATTTCACACACACATACACGCACATAGCAGCCATAAACAATATATCTCATGCTTTCCAACATATACAAAATTTACAACTTAAACAAATAAAAACAACGAAACAAAATTTATAACTTAAACAAGTAAAACAACGAAACACATTAGTATACCATCAAAGCATGCATGAATCATACCCCGTTTGAGGGGGAAGAGGCACCTACCTTTTTTGACGAATTAACTTTCTACGCGGAATCTTTTCTTCCCAACCCCGCTGACCTCTATGCTTGGTATTGGGCAAATTCTTCCTTTCTTCCTAAATGCCTCGGATGATTGCTTTGGAAAATGACAAAAACTTTAACTTCCACACTTAATCCAGAAAGTTGACAAGTACAACTTTAAACACCTTTTCGCCTATCATTTTATTACCGTTTCAATTCCAATTTATGATCCACGTGTAAGTATACCCGCGTATATATCCGCGCCTATACACGTGCATATACGCGCTTATACTTATATGTTTCACTTTGGTTCACTTTTCTTTTCCAAATCCAAATTACTTTTTGGCCATTAAACGCACAGTAATCACAAAACGTAATCATATATACATATGAGACACTACCATGCACAAATCATCAAAATTTATAACTCACGCATAAGTGCATAACTACATATACTTTACTATATATTTATATAATCATATACACGTATAATCATGCAATAAATATTATAATTTAAGTTCACATAGGCCACTGCTCTGGCCTGGCAAAACAATTATATTTTTCGGCCTTCACAAAAAATCTCTTTAAATACATATTTACATACTCAAGCCTCAACAACCTTCAATTTCCTTTGTGCATGCATAACACAGCGGCCACTACACACACAAGGCACTTGTAAATATCATTCATGCATAAGCATAAATATGTAGCCACTGTTAATTCTTATTTAATATACATGCATATATATATATGCATTCCAGCAAACTTTCGCTTTACAGCATGAAACTTTTTTTTTATATTTAAAATAAAACTAGTCGATGCCATATTAACAATTGATGCCTTGGAATTCTTGATTCGTATATATGTATATTTTGAAAAATAAATGTCCTTTGGGTCGTTGTCTATGGAGACGGTCGATCCTCTTGAATTCAATTACACTAACGAGGAAAAAGAACAAATATCACTCATGTGTGCATATACGATTGCTACATACAATTACCGTATACATCTACATAAGCAACAATCTATGCAACCACAAATACGACATGCATGATCCGATTTAATACAAATATATAGGTATAATTTTCGCAAAAACATAACAAATATAGTAAGGGTACTTGCCTCGTGTCCGAGATATACGAAGAATCGGGATTACTTTAATCTTTCTTTCTTCATAATAAATCGTTGTTGCCAATCGCATAAAAGAAAGGATTGAAGTTGCTGCTGGAATGACTTGGCACCAAAGAATTTGGGTGGCGCTATTGGTTTTCTGCTTTGTTCGTAGGGGGCTGCTGTTTGCTAAAATATGAAAAATTGAAGAATTGAATTCTTAGAGTATAAGGGTGGCGGCGGAATTTCTGAGAATTTGGGAGAAAGGGCTACCGGCTGGAGGTTGATGATTGTGGGGGTTTGATTTGTGCAGGATGTTTGTATAGATATAGATGTATTGTGGATAGAATTCTAAGGGTTTAGGTTACCTTATTCTAATTTAATTAGGACTTTGATTTGTATTAAGATCCTATCCTTTTCTATTTTTTTTAGTATGATCAGGATACTAGAGTTTTATTCATATTTCCTAACATTTCTTTTATTCTGCCGTGTATGTGTGTAGTATATATTTATTTGTATATTTTGTTGTTATTTTTGCCATGAGTGTTTGTGTACAAAATATATATATTTTATTTGTTTGGTGACGTGTGTGTACATGGATATACATGCAATTTACGTTAAAAATTTTGTGGACATAACATGATGTTTCCTTGTTGGTTGAGCTTCCAACCATTATCAAATATTCAAATGGACCGAACAACTTAGAACCAGATATACTGGATATTGGAAAGACAACGTTCACAGAAACAAATGGAACACCAAAGGTTGCCATGTAGCCAGAAAGTTACCGTTGAACATTCAGCCGCTCATTTCTAACCGTCTCTCGTACTCTATTTGTTTTGGTTCAAATTTTTTTTTTTTTTTTAAAACAGATATGCTAAACAGCACATTTCCGACTCTTTATGTGTGTATCAATATGACAATATGAGGCAATTCAAAGGGGGGAAAATAATAATAACAGTAATAATAATAAATATGACAATATGAGACATTTAGACATCAACCAATTGGTGACAATACTAGTCATGCCAAAATTTTGGTTGGTGTTCACGGTTATACACCAATAGTATGAGCTGTGCTCTAATTGGATAGGACTGAGCCAGAAAGAAAAAGTAAGTTATGTATTTTTTGGTTATTTTTTATGGCTTCTATATTTAAATTTTAGTTAAAAATTGCTCAAATTTTGTTCACTAAAACCTAAATTATTAAAAATAAATAAAATTTGCTAGCCCTAATGCTACGTTTTTTTTAAAGTGAGAACACTAACCTGGAAAAGTTAAATCTTTTCTAAATAATATTTTAATAATTTGTCACTGACGAATAACGTAAGTTATGTATTACTTGCACTAACAAATAATATTGTAAGAAATAAAATCTGATAAGATTTGATTTCATAGTTGAAAGATTTGATAAGATTACAATCTCCGTAAATGTTGAATTAGATAGGATATCTTGTACTATTTATACCCATAGTGTAATGTAAATCAAAAAAAAAACAAGAAAGAAGAAATTTGTTTCTATTCTGAGTGTCTCTTTTCACATGGTATCAGAGCAATACCGATCTTAGGACTCAGAAATCAATTTCGTTATTGTCCAAAACAAGACGAAAAATCCGACCATACCCAGAAAAATACCAAACAAATATTTCTTTGTTTTGTGGACTCAGATTTTTAGCATCATCACTGTCCAAGAATACCTATACTCGGCCAAAAGACTAATCACAGAAAAGTTACCCGATATCACAGCATGTCTGAAGAAGGATCAATCCCAAAGACGGGTTCCAGTCTCTCAGACGAAATCACAGCCCAGTTGGCTCATTTACTTCGTCAGAGTCTAGGTTCCCCGACTCTAATGACGAACTCAGAAAACCTTACCATCGGAGTAAAACTCAACGGCGAGAATTACTCACTTTGGGCAACTTTGATACGCAAGGCCATTGGTGGAAGAGGGAAAGGCTCTCATCTTACTGGAGTGCCTGCACCTCCTTCACCAACTGACCCAGGATTTACCGTTGGGAACAAGATGATGACTGCGTGTTCACTTGGTTGATTCAAAACATTGAATCTCACCTTGTGACCAACGTATCTCAATATCCGACTTGTAAAGCATTATGATACGGATTGATGATTACTTACGGATCTGGCATAGACTCTCTCCAGGTGTTTGATTTACATAAAAAGGCTAACACCCTACGGCAGGGAACGCACACCCTAGAAGAAGTCTAGAATAAATTCCAGTCTATTTGGATGACAATAGACATCAAGGACTCCAATCCAATGAAGGACTCAGAGGATATCCGAATATATAACCAAAAAATCCAGGAACAAAGGTTGTTCCAGTTTTTGACAGCATTAGATGAAAGAATCGAACCAGAAAAAAGAGAGATACTGAAAAGGGAACCGTTACCCTCAGTGGAGACTGCATACGGGCTTATCCGCAGGGAAGAAGCCAGAATTCATATACTAAGAAATGACCCCTCAGCAGACAATACATCATCGGGGTATGGACTTGTGACCCGAAGCGGTGCAGGAAGAGGCAGGGGAGGTCCATCACGGCGCTTAGATAGACCATCATCTCGCTCAGACACTCACAAGAAGGACAAGATGAATCTCCAGTGTACTCATTGTGGCCGGAAGAAACACACAAAAGAGACGTGTTTTCTTCTGGTTGGATACCCAGAGTGGTGGAACAGCCGGAATCAGTTCAGTGGAGAGGCCATCGGAAGAGGCGCTACTGCCATTGGAGAAACCAACAAAAATGGTGCACAGATAGAAGAAGGAAGGGAGCGTTCGAATACCCAGCACCGAAGAGAGGAAGAATCAAGAAAGGAGAACGAAGCATCTGGAATAGGGGGAGAATATTCCAGAGAGAAAAGAGCAGCGGCGCAGGAATCAGGTAGGGTTGGGAGAAATCCCAACCCTCATTTCTTTTATACTCCGAATATTACTGATTTGGTCCCTAGTGTTTTCTGTTGTGAAAAAAAGAATCCTTCAAATTCGATTAAACTCAACCGTAGTCCTCCAGGTTTTTTAAACAATAAATGCAGCCCCTCAGCTTCAGTAAATGTCACCCAAGCCCTCCAACTTTCCAGTACTGACAAAATCAGTCCTGTAGCTCCTAAATATTCTGGCCAAGCCCTCCAGATAAATAATCCTGTCAAGTCCAATCCCTATGACATGTATGACCCTCGGCTGAATACCAAAAGCCATATCCAACCAAATCTTGCCAACTTAAATAATCCCAACGTATGTATAGCTGATTGTGGAGCCACAGACACCATGACCAATGATTTCACTGATTTCACTACATATTCCATGCCTTCGAAAACACATATTGAAACCGCCAGTGGTGAGCGACTCCCTGTATGTGGTGGGGGAACCATTCAAATCTCCCCCACAATGACTATACCTAACTGCTTATACGTTTCAGTATTGTCCTCCAAATTACTCTCACTTAGTCATGTGACTAAAGAACTTAAGTGTACCGCACTCATATATCCACATTGTTGCCTTTTGCAGGACATACGTACGAAGGAGACTATTGGGTGTGGCACTAAACGTGGCGGCCTCTATTTTATCGATGACGTTGCTCAAAAGGGTCGGTCCATGCTTGCTCACCGGGTAGCCATCGACATTTGTAGTTGTGGCACCGCCGTCTAGGTCATCCCTCTTTTGGATATTTAAAAATTTTGTTTCCTAGTTTGTTCACTTATCGTAGTTCTTTACCACAGTGCGAAACGTGTATTCGTGCTAAGAGTCATCGTACTACATTCCGACCAAATAATACTAGAGTTGGAAAAATGTTTGCTTTGGTTCATTCTGATGTGTGGGGCCCAGCAAATGTGTCAAATCTCCACCAATTTCAGCATTTTTTTATTCATTGATGATTTCTAACGCATGACTTGGGTATATTTCATCAAAAATAAGTCAGAAGTCCCCGAAAAATTTATTCATTTCTTCCATCTTGTCCAAGCACAATATAATACCACCATTCAAGTCCTACGCTCAGATAATGGTATAGAATACCGACCTCTCAACACCTTTTTTAAAGACAATGGCCTTATCCATCAAACATCATGCCCCCATACACTTCAGCAGAATGGTGTTGCAGAACGAAAAAAACCGCATCATACTTGAAATGACCCGAGCCATGCTTCTTGAATCAATCGCACCCAAGTATCTATGGCCTGATGCCGTAGGAACCGCGGTCTATCTTCTAAATCGTCTTCCCACAAAAGCCATAAATCATAAAACACCTCTTCAAATATTAGCAACACAAGCCAATATTCTTCCAGTGTTGACTCTTCCACCTCATATATTTGGGTGCGCCGTATATGTCCACATACCAAAAACCCAAAGATCAAAACTTGACTCCTGTGCAGAAAAGTGTGTGTTTGTCGGGTAAGCCAGCAATCAAAAAGGTTATCGATGTTATAATCCCCTCACCCGTCGCCTTCACATCACCATGGATTGTGTATTTCTTGAAACCGAATACTACTTCCACCACACAGTCGGGACTTAAGGGGGAGAGAGAGTGAGGTCCCATCCTTTCAGTGGTTACATAGCTTCACCTGGCCGACGGAAGCCCAACACGAGCAAGCAGGTGACGCCACCGAGCTGACTATGGTCGATAAAGTTGAGGTCCAATCTTCAATGCCCACTCCTGAGACGTCGACTTCGGAACATGTCCAACAAGAGGTGAGTTCTCCACATTCTGAGCCCATTGAAAGACAGGAACGTGTGCTCCCACCAAGAAGTACCAGAGGTGTTCCACCAGATAGGCATTCACCAGAACCAATTACTCGAATGAGTAGATATCCAGTTACTCAAGGACGAGCACTGCTAGCCGCAATATATTCAGAATCCATACCAAAGACAGTACAGGAAGCAAGGATGAAAAAGGAGTGGATTGTAGCAATGGCGGCTGAGATGGAGGCTCTGCTAAAAAATGAAACATGGGAGAAGTGTATGTTACCAGAAGGAAAGAAACCTGTAGGATGCCGGTGGGTATTTACCATCAAATACAAAGCAGATGGTATTGTTGAAAGGTATAAAGCGAGGCTTGTGGCGAAAGGGTACACACAAACATATGGGGTAGACTATTCGGAGACTTTTTCCCCAGTGGAAAAGATTGATACTATTCGGGTGTTGTTTTCTGTAGCTGCTAACAGAGACTGGCCTCTATATCAGTTTGATGTGAAGAATGCATTTCTGCATGGTGAATTACAAAAAGAGGTATATATGGAAGCTCCGCCAGGTTTCTCATACGAGTACAAAAGGGGTGAGGTGTGCAGATTAAAAAAGGCTTTATATGGACTTAAGAAAAGTCCACGAGCATGGTTTGGGCGGTTTACAGTTGCAATGAAACAGAATGGATATAAACAGAGCAATGCGGATCATACGCTCTTTCTTAAACAAAATAGAGAGATGGTGACGTGTTTGATTATATACGTGGATGATATGATTATCACTGGAGACGATGTTGAGGAGATAAAAAGACTTCGGCAGAGGCTATTCGTTGAATTCAAAATGAAGGATCTAGGAATGTTACAGTATTTTCTGGTAATAGAAGTTTCACGATCAAACAAAGGTATTATGATATGTCAGCAGAAACACATTCTCGATCTACTAGAAAAAGTTGGAATGGTAGACTGTAAACCGGCTAAGACTCCAATGGTAGTGAATCATAAGCTTAAGATAGATGACACAGAACCAATTAGTAACAAGGAGCAGTATCAGAGACTTGTTGGGAAGTTGATCTACCTCTCTCATACCAGGCCAGATATTGCATATGCAGTTGGAGTTGTTAGTCAGTTTATGCATAAACCGCAAAGTGCATATATGGTAGCTGTCAAGAGGATATTGAGATACCTTAAAGGGACGACCAACCGGGGATTAGTGTTTACAAATCATGGGAATCTTGATATCGAGATATTCACAGATGCTGATTGGGCGGAGAACCCAAATGATAGACGATCCACCTCAGGGTACTTTGCATTTGTTGGAGGAAACTTGGTCACATGGAAAAGCAAGAAACAAACGGTGGTTGCATTATCAAGTGCGGAAGCAGAATTTAGAGGGATAGTGAAAGGGATAATGGAGATCTTGTGGTTAAAAAGGTTGATGAATGAAATAGGAATTCTGGTACAACTTCTGATGCAGTTAAAGTGTGATAACAAGGTAGCAATAAGCATTTTTGAGAACCCAGTGCAGCATGATAGAACTAAACATGTTGAAGTAGATCGACATTTTATCAAAGAAAAACTTGAGGAAGGGATTGTAGAGTTACCATTTGTAAAGTCCGAAGATCAACTTGCAGATATTTTGACTAAAGCAGTCTCGGAAAGAGCGTTTGAAGATGTTTTGAGCAAGTTGGGTATTGGATGTTCCAATACACAACTTGAGGGGGAGTGTAAGAAATAAGATCTGATAAGATTTGATTTCATAGTTGAAAGATTTGATAAGATTACAATCTCCGTAAATGTTGACTTAGATAGAATATTTTGTATTATTTATACCCATAGTGTATGTAAATTAAAAAAACAAGAAAGAAGAAATTTGTTTCTATTCGCACAAATATTTGTCGGTGCCTGGTGTAAATTGATTTATTCGTTAGTGGTAATGACAAAAAGCGAGCTTTTGTCGTTTCAAAAAGCCTAGCACAACATTTGTGTAATTTTTGAAAAAATTTAGCATAATTTGAAAAATGTTTCCGAAAGAGTTTGTTCAGCATTATAACTTTTTTTCAGAAGGAGAGGTACAATTATTTATATGAAATACATGATAAGGGATTGACCCGTTCCAAGAACATCTGGAACCAGTGGATAGTCCCAAAGCTTTCATGATGTTAGATTTACCTTAATAAAACGTCAAGGCAATACAACGGCTCACTTCGTTTCAGTTTAGATTTAAGTCAAGTTTATCGTTTCTCACATATTTAATGTTAGAACTGGAACGATTTCTAAGTTCCAATTCGATGGTCCATACTCATGTGTGGAGTTCTATAGAATTTTTATATGCTAGAACTGTTTAATATGAAAGAAGAAGAAGATTGTGAAGAAAACCCTTTCATATTTTTTATAGTGTTGAATCAACAATATATATCCAACAGAAGTGAGAAAGAGACTAATTTTCCCAACGGCTATATCCTAGTCTTGTCATCCAGAGGATGACTAGAGCGAAGCCAACAGATACATTATTTTCTACATCTCTCTTCAAGTTTGGTATATACATTAGAGCATCCAAGCTTGGACAATAGTTTTTGAAACAGCCCAGGAGTTACAGATTTAGTAAGAATATCTGCTACTTGTTCTGATGAGGAGAGGTACTGAATACTAAGATATTGATCTTTAAGATTTTCTCTAATGAAGTGTCTATCAATCTCTACATGCTTGGTCTTGTTATGATGAACTGAATTTTCTGCCATGGCAGAAATATTATCACAGTATGCTGTAATTTGAGAGCTGGCAGTATCTTGATGTAGGTCATTCAAAACTCGTTTGATCCACAATCCTTCACATAATCCTAGAGATAATGCCCTCAATCCTGCTTCTGCGCTGCTACGGGCCACAACATACTTTTTTTGCTCCTCCAAGTAACTGAATTCCCCCATAGGTAAGTACCATACTCTGACATAGATCTCATATCACTCTTAGAGCCTCCCTAGTCAGCATCCGTGTATACCTGAATGTCCCTACATTCATGTTTGCCAAAAAATAATCCTTGACCAGGAGTTCCTTTAAGGTACCTTAAGATTCTTATCACTGCTTGTAAATGTATAAACTAACTAACATAGCTAACAGAGTAGCAAATGTCAGGTCTAGTATGGGACAAATTATTAACTTACCAACTAGTTTCTAATAGGAATGAATGTCACAGAGTACCTTACCATTCTGTAGTGTAGATGCACAGCCTGGTTCCATAGGTGTAGGAGCTGGTTTACAGCCCATCATACATGTCTCTTAAAGGAGGTCTAAGACATACTTCATTTGAGAGATGATCATGCCTGTCTTACTTATTTCAACTTCCATACCTAAAAAATATCTCAAGGGACCAAGATCTTTAACTTCAAATTCAGTGGCTAGATACTTCTTTACATTTGAAATACTCACACCACAGTTTCCAGTCAGAATTATGTCATCAACATATACAATGAGAATATTTATAACCTTACCAGAGATATGCACAAATAATGTATGATTACTTTGAGCTTGTTTAAAACCATATACTAAGAGAACCTTAGTAAATTTACTAAACCAAGCCCTTGGAGATTTTTAAACCCATAAATGGATCTTTTGAGCCTACATATTTTTTCCTTGGGTTTTAACATATTCAAAATCTGGAGGAATATTCATGAAAACCTGTTCCTTTAATTCACCATTAATGAATGCATTTTTAATGTCAAGCTGAGCTAGTTTCCAATCTAGATTTACAGTTATTGAGAAAATAACTCTTATAGTATTTAACTTAGCAACATGAGCAAAGGTTTCCATATAATCAATCCCATATGATTGGGTGAAGCCTTTTGCAACTAACCTTGATTTATACCTATTAAGTGAACCATCATAATTGTATTTTAAGGAGAACACCATTTACAACCTACTGGAGACACATTTTTAGGTATAGGAACCAAGTCCCAAGTACCATTCTTAATAAGAGCAGCCATCTAATCATTAATAGCTTGTTTCCATTTTTCATGACACAAAGCTTCCTTTATAGACACAGGAATAGACTGAGTATCTAAAGTGACAGTAAACAGCTTGAATTTTGAATTTAATCTATCATAAGAAAGAAACTTATTTAGAGGATAGATAGAAGTATAACCTTTATTACCCAAGAACTTGTGGCATTTTATGCATTCTTTGGTATCCTTTCTAATGGTAATGCGTAAGTCTGACTTAGTAGGAATCTCTAAATTTTGTTCAGATTCTTTCAAACTATCAGATTGGAAAGACTTTGAAAGAGGAGTAAGAGGAGTAAGTGTCTGTACCTTCCTTCTGGAATATACCTGCGTAATGGGTGGACGAGGCCTCACTATTGCTCCCTCCTGGCCTTCCTCTAGAGGTCTGGAATCCTCCTGAACATTACCATTGTCTGAGTTGTCCTCAGAGGTTGAACATTCTGTTATAGATCTAGGAATGCACCCCACTGTAGAGACAACAATAATGTTCCAAAACGTTGCCTGCTCAGAATTCTCTTGTCTAGACACATATGGTGAGTAATATGGAGTATTTTCATCAAAAGAGACATCCAGAGTAGTATAGATTTTTCTGGTGTCAGGACACATGCACTTATACCGCTTTTGAGATCCAGAATAACCAAGAAAAATACACTTAATGGACCTTCTGTCTAACTTACCTCTATATTGAGACTGAAGGTAGACATAAGCAACACATCCAAAAGCCTTAAATGGTAGCTCAGACAATAAAAGGCTATGGGGAACATACTCAGAAGTTTATGTCTAGGACTTATAAAACCAAGAATCCTAGATAGCATTCTATTTATCAAGTATTTTGCTGTGAGAACAGCCTCACCCCATAAATATTTAGGTACATTCATAGATACTATTATAGATCTAGCAACCCCTAGAATGTGTCTATGCTTCCTCTCAGTAACGCCATTCTTCAGAGAGGTATAAACATTTGTGGTTTGATGATGAATTCCTTTTTCTCCCAGAAAGGCCTTTACTTTTTTGTCTAGACATTCACTACCATCATCCGATATAAAGTTTTTTTTACAGTGGTGTTAAACTGATTTTGGTCAGCAAAATAAACATTTTGAGTATGTGAGACAATCCAGGCTTGTGCTTCATTAGGTAAATCCAAGTCATTCGTGTATGATCATCTACAAATATAATAAACCATCTATACCATTAACATTTGAAACTCTAGAAGGCCCCCAAATGTCAAAGCGAACTAATTTAAAGGGCTCGCTTTCTTTATATATTTTAGCCAGATACTGAGCTCTTGATTGTTTATTATATAAACAGGTCTCACATTAAGACAATCTAGAGAAACACCATGAAATAAATCAGGTTTAATTCTTTTCAAATACAGGAAGTTGGGATGACCTAATCTCTTATACCATAATAAAATAAGAGCCATTCTAGAATCACCTTTGTATATTCTAGGAACAATACTGTTGTTCATACAAGAATATACACAAGAACAATCTTCAAAATATCCTATTTTGGTGTTTTTCAAAATGAACAGTCCATTTTGATTATTAGCACTGCCAATCATCTCCTTGATGACCTTCTCCTTCATTGCTTTCTCCTGAAAGCAAGAATAAGAAGGAGGTAGGAAATAACAATTAGTAGGTGAAAAAATCATTCAGCAACTATTATCACTCATCAGCTTCCTAACTGATATTAGATTGCAGTCAAGGTCAGGTACATACAATACATGCTTAAGACTAAGTTTATTAGACAGTTGAATATCTCCATGCCCAAGTATATCTATGTTATCACCATTAGAAACCTTCACCATCCTAGGGACAGCAAATGATTCAAAACCGTTTAGCAAGAATTTATCAAAAGTCGTGTTATTTGTAGCACTTGAATCAATAACCCAAGCTGGATACTTACCACCTATACCGGTACATGCCATGGTAGCCCTGATCTAATCATTATGAACCTGAGATCGTTGACTATCTAACACTTTGAGTACAACATCTAGCTGTTCCTGGGTGAAGGTAGTTTCAGTGTTAGATCCAGCAGTTGCCATTGCAGCTCTAGAAGATCTCCAAGAGCCAGCGTCAGTTCTCCATGAACCACTTGAGTCAGATCGTCCAGAGTAGCTTTGCTTAAGGTTATTATGTTTGAAATATGAAGGAGGTGGTTTTACAGTAGAACCAGGCCTTCTGTAACACTCCTCAATTAGATGTCCATCTCTATGACAGTATCTGCAGTATTTCTTAGTAAAGCCTCTAGTATCATTAGAACCTGATTTAAATCCAGACCTTCTTTCCATAAGGCTCTTTTTGTCATCACTTTCTTGGGTCAGGAGTGCTGATGATTCAGATGGAACTAATGATGGTCCCATCATCACCTTAATACGGCTCTCCTCGTGTTGGATTTCAGAGAAAGCTGAGTTTATGGTAGGCAAAGGCTTAGTACTAAGGATTCTTCCTCTTACTGCATCAAAATCCTTATGTAACCCAGATAGGAAGCCAAATAATCTCCTATTTTCTTTAATTTTTCGATACAACTGATCATCCATCGTGCAACCCCAATGATACACCTCCAAAGAATCAATTTGTTGCCACACCTGAGATAGACTGCTAAAGAATTTGCTCACTGTTTGGTCACCTTACTTGATATCCTTCAGTTGTGTTTCCAGCTCGTATAGTTCAGAGATATTATCCTTTTTTGAGTACATTTCTTTAGTTGCTTTCCAAATTTCAACAGCTGTAGGATATAGAATGAACATGTTACTGACATCAGGAATCATTGAACCCAATAACCAGGACTGATCATAGAATTCTCTTCTTCCCAAGTAGAGTATTTCTCATCAGTTTTAGCTGGGATTATCATTTTTCTGAAAGATACTCTTTTTTCTCTTTCCTATGATGAATAACTCCACAGCTCTGCTTCATGATAAGAAATTTTTACCATACAGCTTCTGGTTTGTGATGGTCACAGGAGTTGAGTCCACAATGGATCCTGTAGACACAGCTCCAGATGTTTTCTCTCTCTCAGAAGCTGAGGTTACTTCGCTTCCTTGTTCAGCCATTACAGTGGGATGATGAAGTATAGCTTCTGGGTTGTGAATTAGAGCAGCAGAACATGAGATAGATTTAGATGAAGTTTTTCTTCTACTGGGAACAGGGAGAACTATATGAGCTGAGAGAATGGAGTAAAGTTTAAAGGGAAGGTGGGAGAAATGAACTGATGGAGAGATAAATTGGAACCGATTGATGTAAGGAAAAATGGTGGCATGGATGTGATGGGTTGTAGGCGGGTGTGATGGGTCTTGCGACTATCAATTTCGAAGTTAAAAAACCCAAAAAATATTAGAACTACTTTAGAATTTTGTTCCCACTCCTACTTGTGTCGATTTCATTGCTCCCATGCAGACAGTCATGCAAGTGACCACTTGTTCAATGGACAAGCTTATGGTGAAGACACGTTGGACTTTTGGAGGACACGTTGGCCTTCTTTTTGAGAAATTATGCCACGTTGTGTTTTTTCCCTTTTCCCAGAAATTTCTTTGTTGTTTTTTCCTTCTTGACACAATTGCCCTTAACTTTCCAAAGATTTCTTTTTTCGGTTTTCACACAATTGCCCTTAAACTTTACTTTTCCTTTCACTTCCTGCTTCGTCTTCGCAACCGCTTCTTTCTTTTCCCGTGACTTACAGGCACATCTGCAATTTGCAGGCTTCTTTGGAGATTACTTGGTGAAGAGATAAGATTTCAAGTGCTAGCGTTTTCAGAGATGAATCTCCTTTGATTAAGACGAAATCTGTTAACAAAGTATGTTCTTCTCCTCTTTTTGGTAGAGGCTAACAGTCGCAGTACTGAGAATTGAAGTTTTTCTAAATGGATAGAAAATATAATAGCGTAATAAATCGTAATACAGATAATGTTTTGAAGATTGGTTTGAAGAATCTTAGAGAGAGTTCTTCTCCTTCCTTGTGTGATCTTATACCATATAGAACTTTTATAGGCTAGAATGTTTAATATGAAAAAAGAAGACGATTGTGAAGAAAACAGTTTCATATATTTTAATAGTGTTGAATCAACAATATATATACAACAGAAGTGAGAAAGAGACTAATTTTCCCAAAGGCTATATCCTAGTCTTGTCATCCAGAGGATGACCTGAGCCAAGCAAACGGCTACATTATTTTCTACAAGTACATATTAAGTCATTCACGGATATTTTGATATAATATCAATATACATTTTCACTTTCAATTTTGAAGTTCCAATTCGATATTCCATACTAATATGTAGAGTTCATCTTAAGCCATTCATGGATATTTTGATATAGTACCAATATACATTTTCGCTTTCGGCTTAGAAGTTCCAATTTGATGGTGCATGCTAATGCCTGGAGTTCATCTTCAGCAATTCAAGGATATTTTGATATAATATCAATATACATTTTCAATTTCAATTTTGAAGTTCCAATTCAATTCGATGGTCCATATTAATGTGTGGAGTTCTTCTTAAGCATTTCACGGATATTTTGATATAGTATCAATATACATTTTCGTTTGATTAGCACCATATATGTCCGCAGGCTACATCATACACCTTCAGTCATATTAACACATGAATTTTTTATACGTTAATCCATATAATATTTCAACGTTTGGGAATAGGTATATTTTGGTTCATTGCCCAGTCTACGGCTGGCTCATGATCATGGGTATTAATTTTAGGGTATGGTTGTATTTGACTCTCAGGTGAGCCTATTGAAACCAGCCAACTCAGTCGAAAGCAATTAAACCCAGCCTAGGTTGAGGCTGAACTTGGACAAACCAACCAGGTTGATGATTGGAGTATGGTTGATTTTCCTTTCCAAGCCAGCATGACCGTACAGTTAGTGTAGAAATATTGAAACATGGATTTGAACATAAATATTATTCAGACTTCGTCTCTCTATACTACTGAGGTTCCTTTTATAAGGAACAGGGAACAAACCTGTAACGGCTATGAACAGTGTTCAGCTAACAACTAGATTTTCTAAACCATTGAGCTAGTGGATATATTATGAATGAATGTATATACATTATATTTGTATATGTACATGTGTCTTTAGTAATATTTTTGTGCCTTTTGTTCTACTTTGCTGCCAATGCTATGCCCACCTCGGTCAATGCTCTGCTCTGCACATCTGCTTATTGCTGTTACCTCTTCTGAGATCCTCATATTCTGCTAGGTTATCACTGTGCTCGTCTCAGCTCGGTACATCTACTCATTACTGCCCCCATCTTAGTGAGTCACTGAGATCCTACTATTTTGCTCGGTCGTCATTTTACTCATCTCAGCTTGCCACATCTGCTCATTGCTGCCCCCATCTTATTGCCTCACTGAGATCTTAGGTTCTGCTCGCCTGTCATTATTCTCAACTCAGCTTGGCATATCTGCCCATCGCTGTCCATCGTTGCCTCATTGTGCAAGATGTGCCCATCGCTTTCCACCATTGCCACATTGTGGCTTCACCTTGTTACCTCGGCTCGGTATTTCATTACATCAGCTCAGGCACTTTATCACCTTGGATCATCACTTCTGCTCGACGCTACACATCACTCCAGCTCGGTACTTCATCACCTCAGCTCAGGTACTTCATCACCTTGACTCAGTGTTTCACTGTACTTCATTTCTGTTCTCCTCACCTTGGCTTGGCACCTCGGTTCGGCACTTCATTCTGAACTTTATTCTACAAACTATATTTCAATGCTTCCCCTCAAGCTTGTGTATTTTTACAACCAAGCTTGACAATGACAATATTTTTGCAGACTATATCAGTACTCTCCCTCAAACTTGGTGTATTGACATATACAACCAAGCTTGACTTCTGCTTGGCTCTGCCTCCATCCTTGTCAAATATATTCCTTGACTTGTTGCCTTCTCTGAGTATATAAAAAACTTAAGACAAAATTGAACAAAATTGAAGTGTGCATTAGCATAATCATGTGTACAATTTTTCTAATTTCTTTAAATCTAAAAAATGTTCCTATTATATCATCAATATATAAACTTCTGAAAAAGAATAAAATTGAATTAGTCTTATAACTAATGTCACAATTATTACTTACGTTTGTCCTATACACAACAACAACAACATTACCCCATCGCCGTAGAGGCTCCCGTCTATGGCGGGGTATGGGGAGAGGATGTATTGAAGCATACACATGTGTTAGGAACACACAGAGGTGAAAATAACCCATAATGAAAATTGCGTCAAACTGTGTCGATCAGCCGCTACTTCACACATATATATGCCAACAGATCTATAACCAAATTGAGCGGGTTGTAAGAATGAATGCAATCCTTCCTTTTTAGAAAAGTGTTACACCAACTTGCTATTCCTCAATTGTGTAGTTTCAAGAACGCATACAACCTAACCTGCTATGCTCCGAAAATTTTGTTACGTCAATACGTGTTTAATATCGTACTTAGAGACATTTAAATTTTTCGCGTGTATTAAAACATGTGATATATCAATATGCAACGAAATTTGATTAATGAACGTTACAGTATATGATAAAAATTAAAACTAGACTAATACATAACAACTTAAGTGTTAGGATAATTTAAATCAAAACAAAAACACATGACACAAGAAATTAGGGATAATAAAATAAAAGGAAAAAGAAAGCAAGACATGACTAGATATTTTAGACAAGAGGGAAAAATTATATAATGTGTATATATATGTACAAGTTTGGGGCGGTCAAGGGTAGAAAAATGGAAAAAGAAATTGAGTTAGATTAATACCCCAACAAAATACCAAGTGTCAAAAATTGCGTAGAAACCAATAATAAAATTTTGTCCTATTCTACCCACTCCCCTCCCATTTGGCCGTCTACTCTAAGCAAGGAAGAAGATAAGATTTTTGTCTTGCTTTACCCATATGAAGAAATAATATGTTTATATGAAAAAGCCTTCCAACCCTTACACCTTTTCTTACATTTCTTACACTCTTCAACCAAGCCAAAACCACTCCCTCCCACTCCATTCTAGCCGCCCACTCTAGTCCAAGGAGGGAGAAGATTTTTTCATCTTCCTTCACTCTATTGTGTTGCACTTTCAAGACAACAACTACTTCATCTTCTCCCATCAATCTTCCAACTTCATGGTGAAGTCTTACTCCCACTCCAACCTCCCTCACCCACCCCCTCTCTATAGAAAGAGGGAACTCCCTCTTTCTTCACACTTAGCAAAAATTAACAATCTTCTTGCAACTCTCTTTCCTCTCCAAGAAGAGAAACAAATCTTCCAAGCCTCCATTTCTTCTTCTTCGGTAGAGAGTTACAATGGAAGAACCAAGAAGGAGATTTCTTCTCTTCACCCCACACAATCATCCAAGGCAATAGTAAGAACATTCTCCTTCATCCAAGAAGTGTTGGACGAATTTTGTTGAGCCAAGAACCAAGGTGTAGCATGGTAAGGACTTCATGTAAAATGAGTTTAACTTCTTCCATTTATCTATTTTTATGGTTGCTCACTAACCTCTCCTATTTTTTATCCAAACCGTGGTTACTAAGGGAGAAAGGAGAAGGATTTTTTCCAAGCTAAGCGAAGGAATCTTCACTTTCATACTAAGATTAAGTGAGAAAGACAAGTACTCTTCCTAGATCCTTCATGGATTTTCAATGATATAAGTATAGATGTTCATATCAAAGTTGGATCATTCATGATGTAAGCTCAATGTTTTAGTACCAATAATATGCAAAAGCTATGTTTCTAAGTGATGTATATAGTGTGATATCTGACCTATATAAATTCGTCCATTATAGAAAATATAGACTTATATATATACATATATATATATATATATATATATATATTCAGTAAAAGAGATATTTTATTATGCCTCACTTATGGCAGAGGGAAACCATATTACAAAAGTTGAGCAAATGAATAATAATAGTACAATGAGCATATAATATCTAATCTCCAATCATATATGATATGCCGCATTAAAACCTTGCCAAGTAAAACCACCCTTGTGGATAAAACCTTGGCGAAGGAAAAAGCGTACATATTTATATGAATGGAGTGAAATTTGGAATATAACATGAGAGTATGCGTGATGTTTGTTGAACGCAGCCGTTGAATGTTGCATATTGTGGGTTGGTCCGTCCTGATGGGAGATCTCCGCCAGCGTTGTTGCATCAATAAGGCCATGCATAGAAACATAAGCGAGTTAGTACACATATTAGTATGGTATGGTGCGTGAGATGGACGTGCACGTGATTTGCAGCACAAGGAAGAGTTTAACACATTACCCAAGTTACCCATATCAAGGGATATGGGTAACTGGAAATTTGCAACTGATAAATGTAACTCGGTGTAAAGAGACATCATAGTGCAGAAAACAAAGCGTACCTATGTTGCCCATATCTTGTGATTTGGGCAACTAATGCGAATGCTAGCCAAGTTCATTTCTAAGATGTGGCGTGTTCTCCGTTAGATAACATGCTCGAACCATTGATGACAGAGATGCTACCATGGGAAAAACAGTAAGCTTTTGCTGGAGTTGGCCATATTGAGCTAGATAATGCGCTGGCTGATTTGCTTCGCGAGGAATGTATGTGACTTCAGCTGATGTCGACCTTAGTAACTTTCGGAAGATTGTCGCATGACCATCAATATTATGTTGTACTGTTGAAACTACTCCATATGCATCTACTTCCACATCAATTGGCCCCCATTGTGTTGCAAAATATAAATAGCCAAGATATGCTGCTTGAAATTCTGCTACAGCAGGTGTAGATAGCGATAAATGAAACGAAATAGCCCCTATGAATGTACCAGAACTGTCACGTAATATTGCTCCAGCAGCTGCAAAAAATCTCCCATGGGCTGCATCTGTGTTTAACTTCAATCTACCCGACGGAGGTTGGATCCATTTGACGATGATGCATCTAGAAGGACGGAGCTTTGGAGATAAATCAAGATTAATTAATGATTGGTCTGAGACTGCAAACTTCTTCCCACTTTGTGCAGATGCCCAATCATACAAGGCACGTCAAATATTCTCAACCACTGTTGTCTTTCGCCAAAGTTCATCACCATAGATTATAGATGTATATGATTTCCATATCTCCCATACAATTATAGATGGAGCCACAATGCGAAATATGCCTTTAAGTGTTTTGCCTTTGGTTGACATCCACCATTGTATTAAATGCTGTTGTAAACTTCTAACATTTGTTGATGGACCATCCAAATGAGCCACATACATTTTCCATATCCCAGTGATGTCCGGGCAATGTAAAAATATATGATCCACTGTAATTTGTGATTGGAGACAGAAAGGACATTGCGTGGGGTGAATATACACAAACTTCTGCAGGTTTTCAAGAACAGGAATTGCACCTTTATACATACGCCACAGAAACAAGCGGATGTGAGGAGGAATGTGCTTATGCCAAATGAATCTGTATGATATACGTGAGTTTCTGACGCCACGAATCTGATCATAAGCAGTTCGAATGGTCCGGTGATCAGGGTCTAGATTCTCATGACAAAATGTATGGATACGACATATCCATTTCCATACCGGAGAATCTGTGATACGTATGTCATAAGAATTGCGATGAGCATATCGTGCATGTAGAAAGTTACTCCATAGAGAGTTATTCTCTTGATATCTCCACCATATTCTGCAGGAGTATGCTTTTTGTATATCTTGTAAAGTTCTCAGACCTAGTCCCCCCTCAGATGTTGGCCCAAACAGCTGAGTGCTTAAAATCCATGCTTAACCTGTCCTTGTATCCGTGCTCCCCCGGAAAAATTTGATCATTGTTCTCATTATTGTGCGAATAATACTCTGTGGTAGTTGACATGCCGATAGGATGTGTAACGGAATGGCAGCAAGAACATGTTTGATTAAGATTAATCGGCCTGCTTGATTTAAGAACTTGTTTTGCCACATTGCTAACTTTGCCTGAACAATGGAAAGAAGACTCGCAAAATGGGTAGATCTTTCCTTACCTCGATGTAACTGAACTCCTAAGTACTTGATTGGCATAATGACTGCTGTAATATGTAATGCCTGCTCCATGCGATTAATTTGTGTGCTAGAAAGGTAGGCTGACGGAAGAAAATGACTTTTCTGAAAGTTTACTGCTTGGCCCGAAGCTGTCTGATACAATTCCAGAAATTTCCTGAATTTTCTTAGATTTCTCAGCCCACCATTAAGAAACACCAATAGGTCATCAGCAAACGCTAGATGGGTAACTGCTTTAGGTCTGCCTGCTGAAAAGGGAGTGATTATTCCTTGTTCCACCATACTGTTAATGCCCCGTGAAAACGCCTCAGATGCTAGGATGAATAGGATGGGTGACAAAGGGTCACCTTGCTTGACCCCTCTTGTTGGTTGGAAGAAGCCGGAAGGTATGCCATTGATCAATATGGATAAATACGTGCCCTTTAAATGATTGAAGATAAGCTGAGTAAATCTTTCTGCAAAGCCAAATTTATGCAACAGCTTGGAAAGAAAGGTCCAATTAACCCTGTCAAACGCTTTCATCATGTCTAATTTTATGATAACATTGGATCCTCTAGATTTCATGGGCAGCAAGTGTATCATCTCACGAGCCAGAAGAATCTGTTCTGAGATATCTCTACCCTTCACAAACCCTGCCTGCTCAACTGTAATAATTTTTTGGAGAAGAGGTTGTATTCGCGTTGCAATAATACGAGTTGATAACTTGGATATGAAGTTTGCTAGACTAATAGGCCGATAATCCGAAAATGAGCGTGGGGATTGAGTCTTTGGCAGCAAGATGATTAAGGTGCTCCCCATTGCCTTTGGAATAGGAATGCCCAGGAAAAATTCTTGTATTGCTTTGTGTACATCCTCTCGGATTATATCCCAACTGCTGCGGAAGAAATATCCATTATATCCATCTGGACCCGGTGCACTGTTTGGATCCAGTGACCAAACTGCTGCTTTCACCTCAGATTGTGTTGGTAAGGCCATGAGCATTTGGTTATCCATTGAAGATATGAGATGTGGAATATGGTCAAGAATAGATGTGTCATCTGATATTGGCTCTGCTGTGAACAATTTTCTATAATATTCAACGGCCGCATGTTGTATTCCGGCTTGTGTGTCAATGGCCAACCCCGCCTCATCGTGTATTTGGTGAATTGTCTGACGGGAATGTCTGTCCTTTACTATATTGTGAAAAAACGCCGTGTTTGCATCCCCTTCAGCTATCCATTTCTGTCGTGCTTTTTGAGCCCAATATTGAAGTTGCTTGCGTGCAGCGATCTTGTATTTTCCTTGAGTTTCATGATAATGCATGCGTGTCTCTTGTGTTGGATTTGCGTCATAGGCACGTTCACACCGAGTTAGCTGCTGTTCCAAATGAGATACTTGGTCAAAGATATTACCAAAAACATTTCTATTCCATGTTTGCAGATCTTTCTTCAGGCTTTGCAATTTTTTGTATAACCCTCGCATGCCTCCTATTGTGGGGTAAGACTCCCAAGACGATTTCACAAAGATATGAAAATCTTTATGCTCAACCCACATGTTTTGGAACCGGAAGGACTTAGGGCCACTGAATGATGTCTGTATTGAACGAAGGAGCAACGGTGCATGATCAGATGTTAGTCTTGCAAGATGTTTCACCCGAAGATTTGGAAACAACGCATTGTAGGACTCTGAACATAACATAAGATCTAATCGTCTCCAGACCATTCCTAATCCTCGGCCACTTGCCCAAGTATACATTGAGCCCTCATACAGCAAATCTATTAATTGACAATAAGAAACACAGTCACTGAATTCTTCCAATGAGGAAATCGAAGGTGTTGATAATCCATCATGCTCTGAAATAGATAGAAATGTGTTGAAATCCCCTCCAATTAACCACGAATCCGAATAATTATCATGATGGAACTGCAATGCATTCCATAGTCGACGGCGATCCGTGATAGTATGTAACCCATATACTGAAGTGTACCAAAAAACAATGTCTGTGCCAACTAACTGAAATTTGAAATGAGAGCATTGCTCATCATACACTGTAGAAAGAAGTTTGAGGTATTGGCTTGCCCAAAAGACCCATATTTTACCCCGACACACGGATTCCGCTTGCGAAAATTTTAGACGATGTTGTATTTGAGGCAAATGTACAACATCTCTCTTTGGTTCAATGATGACTAATAAATGTAGCTTGTGAGTCTTTACTAATTTGCGAATGCGTACCATTGAGGCCGCAATTCCCCGTACATTCCAAACTAGACAATTCATTGGGAAGAAGAAGAAGATAAGTGTGAAGAACGGGTCAGCCTGTCTGTAGGCTGTGCATATGAGGCCGCCATTTCTTGTTTAGTACGACGTCTTCTTGTGATTGGATTAGGCTCCTCCAGCTCTTGCAGCAGTTGATCTATAGTTTTTGCAAAGGAGCCCTCTGTTTGTTTGTACATCACGACCTTTATGGATGGGATTGGTGAGTTGCTGATGATCCAGTAGGGGAGCTGCTGAAAGTGGATTTTGTGGTGGATGCATCCCAGGAGGCTCCGTGTCATGTGTGAATAATTCTGAATCTGACCTTGTGGCATCTAATACATCATCGTTATCCTCCATAATTTGGACCAAAGATACTCCTGTTCGTGATACATCTTGTTTTTCTGACAGCGTTTGTAATACAACGTTGTCATCTAAAGTTTGTGTGGCGTCTTGCCGATCCTCATCCTGACAGTCCTCGTCATGGTGGTTATCATCTGGTGCAACGTCATCATCATCCTCCCCTTCCATTGTCACAGGCTGTATAGGAATATTTTTCTTCGGTGTCCATCGCTTAGCTTTTTCTTTTGGTTTGATAGGGTTTTGGGATGGTTCATTGTGCTGTATTTCCTGCCCCTCCTTGTTTGGTTGTTTGCAGTTCTTGTCATCATGTCCCAATATGCGGCAAGTAGTGCAGAATTGAGGGACATTCTCATATTCTACTGTTGGATAAATTTCATGATCTCCCCCTTGAATATGGAGGCGTGTGGGTAGGGGCTTAGAGATGTCTACTTCAATACATAGCCGTACCACCGATGGCCTCAAACCAGTAGATGTTGCAGAATCCATTTTCAAGGGCAGACCTATCATATGAGCAATCTTCCACAGGGCAGATTTATTTTGCAAATATAGGGGAACACCACGGATGGATACCCATATTGGAACAATTGGCTTATCAATCTTGGGATCGAAATCTGGCGTCCACTTTGTTACCCTCATAATATAACCGTTAACAGACCATGAACGACGTAAAAAGCATCTATGATAATCTTCCGGTTGTTGAAATGTCAGAATAACATGCTGATCATCTAGCAGGCCTAACTTAGGAGTTGTTTTAAATCCAATCCGTTCCATGCACGCTGATAATTGTTTCATGTTTGGCCTTCCATTCCAAAAAGAGCCAACCAACGTATATTTGTATGGCAATGAATATCGATCAACTTCATCTTTTGTGAATGAAATAGAAGGCATACCTTTATATCGTGTTATTGATCGAATTGATGAAGCCGGCTCCAGAGTAGTGGGAGCAACCGCCGCTGCAAAAGTTTTGGTGAAAATATGCAGAGAATTGAGAAGAAAGACGGAATTTTGAGCCATGTTTAGCCGTCACAAGCGAAATCGCCGGAGCCGCCGCAGTCTATCTCGTTATATGTATATGTGTGTGTGTGTGTACTTATATATATATATATATATATATATATATATATATATATAAAGGAAATGAAATAAACACTCTTATGTGATTTATGTAGAAGTTAAAGAAAGAATATGAAGCCATATGATATGTTAGGAAAAGATCACTAAGAAGACATTTTGATGCATGTGTTCATATGTTTTCTGTGAAGAGCATCACTTATGTTTGTTTATGATTTTGGCTTTCATGCACTTTTGTGTCATTGATTTAGCATGTTATGAGGCACTTATATTCATGGCTATTCATCATATGCTCAGAAGGTTTTACTCGTGGGTTGAACAGATTATTCCACTCTCAGCAACTTAAAGGTTTTGCGTCTAGCAGAGTTGTGCCAGTATCTCATTTAGCCTACGCGGATGATTTGTTAGTTTTTCTCAATGCCTCAACCCTCAACTTGGCACGATTTCAAACCTTCCTTCAAGAGTATCAACGTGCTTCGGGACAACTTGTCAATTTAACGAAAAGCCAGTTTGTATTAAGTTCATATATCACGCATCGACAGCAAAATAATGTCATCCAAGTGTTGGCAATGCAGCCATCCTCTCTCCCAATCAAATACCTGGGATCCTATCTTCATCGTGGAGTCAACCGCGCTTCTTACTGTATCTCACTATTGCAACATTTTGACTCCAAACTCACGGGCTAGTCTAGCCGTCTCTTGTCACCTGGCAGTCGTCTTATATTACTTAAATCGGTTTTAACATCTATCCCTCTACATATTTTCGCTGCATCTCGCCTCCCCAAGAGTATCATCCATGAGCTCAACAGGAAAATCTCGTTTTTTCTATGGGGCGGACAGCATCAATGGGCCACTCTTGGAAAACTATGCTATCCCGAGACTGAAGGGGGTTGGGGAATCAGAAACTTAATACAAATACAACAAGCTTATGATTGCAAGCTTTGGTGGAATTATCATTCAAGTGACTCACTGTGGGCAAACTATATGCGGGCACGGTATGGTCATAGAACGGATTACTTGGCCCGTATATACGACTCCCCTGGTTGGAAAGAATATGTTCTACACACACTCTCTGCATGCAACTCACGACAAGCCACCCCTCTCCATTTTGGCGGTCAAGCCCAACTGGTCAATTCTCACTCAAATATGCGTATGAAGATGTTAGGCCACATCATGCTCATCTATTCTCTCATAAGTTCATTTGGTGGAAAGGAGTTCAAATAACTATAAGTCTGTTTATCTGGAAACTGCTTCATTCGGCACTACCCATGGAAGACAATGTAAAGGCCTTTTCTTGCGTTTGTCCAACAATCTGCCCATTCTGCAAAAATGCCTCAGCTTCTATCTCACATGTCTTTCTACTTTGTCCGCGTGTTCAACCTATTTGGTCACAGCTTTCTGTGTTACTTGATGGCCCGATGCCACAAACAGAGAACATACGTCAATACCTTCTTCAATGGTGGCTTCTCTCTTCAGCTACATCCTTAAAAGGTAACTTTAAAGTTGTTGGCCCAATCATGCTTTGCTGGGCAATTTGGAGAGTCTATACAAATCATCTATTTGGTGAATCTGATCTGCCAGTTACACATATCCTACACTTAACTAAACAATCTTGTTTTGAGTGGGCTGCCTCACGATCTGGCACGGCAATAGCATAATGCATACCCTCTTTGATTAGCAATGGTTTCTCTCCTCGTCTTCGACCAAAACGAATAATACCATTGAAGTGGGCATGTCCTCCAACTGGGAAATTAAAATTAAATGTAGATGCTTCGGCTGGCCACTCACATGCTGCGGCAGGTGCAATACTTCGTGATACCAATGGCAAGATGGTAGCAGGCATCTCATTTCGCCTACCCATTGTGTCCCCCCTCAGAGCAGAGCTACAAGCGATTGTTTTTAGCCTATTATATTTTGGCTTGCTACATCGTAACATTATTATTGAGACGGACTGTCAGCAATTAACACAGTTATCGGACAACACAATCACTGCACTTCCGGAACACAACAGGCTTCTACAACTCCTACAGCTCACGGGCAGTACACTACATCATATCCCTAGGGAGATCAATATGGTGGCACATTATCTTTGTCTACATGCTCGATTGCAGCCAATCACTTGTTTGTTCACTTCTGCCTCCCAGTTGCCCCAGTTGGCACGTGCATTTTATCGCACAGATGGCCGCATCCATGCGCTTCGAACGTAATATACACAACTGGATACGAATATTGGTTGCCTGCATCTACTGTATGCAGGCAACGCGGGTATACCATCTATCTCTCATAACATATGTCTGCTGCATTTGTTTCTATCTGTTGCCCGTAGTCTATGGACTACGGGCAACACCGGTACGCTTTGGAAGTAATATTTTGCTGCTGCCATTTAGAATTTGTGCTGTGACTAATGCATCATTATCTTTGTTATGTCGAGGGACATCTATATTGAAGCAGATTATCTCACTATCACTGGCATGCACACCTAGCTGCAACCCCTGTTATTGGATCACCAAGACTGCTCTTCTCAAAGGCTACTACAACCACGCATCAAGACAGTTGAGCCCCATCCTCAAGTACATCCTTTCGGTCATAGGGACGTTATACAAATTTCTGAATGTACAAACATGCAATACTTCCAATCAAATAAATATGTACGCTTTTTCCTTCGCCAAGGTTTTATCCACAAGGGTGGTTTTACTTGGCAAGGTTTTAATGCGGCATATCATATTTGACTGGAGATTGCGCATTCTATCAGCTTTATATTTTTGGTTTACGTATGATATCCACTGATGTAAAAAGGTATTCTCCACCATAACGGAGACTCAACTTTATTAATAAAATTTCTTTTAAATAAAAAAAAATAAATAAAGTATGATAGAAAATGTGACCACTTTACGTATATTCTTATGATATGTGAAAGCATGTGAAAATGAATATTAAATTAGGATTTTTGGCCATTTTAACTAAGTGTAAGATGTATATTTTAAGGAAATATTGATGGAGAAAAAGGGGATAAAAGTGGCCTATTTTGGGGTTAGATGGCCGAGAGTTTAGGGAAGGGATAAGGTGGTATATTTTCATGATTTAAGGCATGCATTATGTGCATATATGTGGGGATTTTATGATATGATGTTATGACAATGTTTAAGGACATATAGATGGAGAGATGGACTAATACGCCGAGACATATACATTCATTTGCATCTCATAAGATGTTTTAAAAATTCACTCTTGCACGTCGAATCATATCGTTTACTCGGATATCCCATGACATGTTTATAGTATGTGTATGTTCATTTGGTGCGCCGTCATGACATTGGAACCGATGTGGTTGATGTCATAGGCATATAGTATATTATCATCGATGATTGGAGGCATGTCACTAGAACCTAGGGAGGTTGGTGACATGGGCATATGGTACGTTCTTTACAGGCCTGAGTGTAACACCTTGTCAAGGACATGGGAACTCCGGCATATCGAGTTACCGTTAGTGATATGTACGTATGATGTAACACCATGTGTGACGCATCGGGATTCATATTTGTACATAGACTATATGAGGGATTATTCCATTACTATGACGATATCATTTGCACGTAAGGTAAAAAATGCTATAACCATCATATGAAAAACGTCATGTTTATGAAAATGTTATGTTTTGACATGTTATGGAAAAAATGGATATGTTTACCATGATTTATCATTTATTGTTATGGAAACTTTATGGCATCGTTTTAAAGACACCGCCTCGCAAGAATATCGCATTATATGTTTTATGTGGGAATTTAAGGCATATAGAGAATGATACTAGGTATGATGATTATCTTAAACCTTGATTTGGAGAATATTAAGGATGGACATGTATAAGTGGCATTTTTATGGACTTGATAGTAGAGAATGTTTACTTTGATGATGATGTTAATCATATATGTGTTATATGTTATTTAGTTATATTTATGTTATGCACTTTGTCTATTAAAATTGGAGAAGTGACATATTATGTTCATATGTACGCTTTATTATTTTATTACCCTGTCTCCTATGTACGATCCACATGGTGTATTTAGACGGACTACTTTCTGGGCGATTAGTGTTATCACTCATACTTGCCTTATCACATTGCAGAGAACAAGGATACTGACACGGTATTCATAGTAGATGAGCCCTGCTAGATTACTCGTGAGTGAAGAAGTATGCCCTTTTGGATATGTTAGACATTTTGATCATAATGTACTTATATTATTTTGGGACATTGTACATTATGATTTGTACGGACTTATGACGATTTCTATTTATATGTATGTCATATGTTTATCTTTATGTTGCTTCCGCTATATCAATTCATGATTCATGTCGACATGCACATGTATGGTATCAGCGCCTTGTAATTCTCATAGTAGAGTACGTCGGGTGAACTGTGCTGAGACCCTAGTCCTGGGCGGCACGCTACCGGTGGTATCAGAGCGAAGGGCTCTAGATCCACGGAGGAAATAGTAAAGTAAACGGATTAGAATTTAAGTGATGATTTTAGAACTTATGTGATGATTTTAGACTGAGAATTCTAGTCTTAGATTAAGTCAATTAGAACGGTTTAGACTTAACGGACAAATTAACCTTACTTAAGTAATAGATGGATATATATTGAAAACCCAAAAAACAGAAATATTATCTAGGGAATATGGAAAATGACTTGAATAAAAATTTTCATTATGTGAACTATTGAATTGATATAAATGTTTCTGATAGGCTGTCGTTACGACCCTGAGGGAGACATGCAATAATAGACTCGCACATTTCCGTCCTCCATAACAGGTACCCCGGCGCATAGCAAGTACCACCACATGCTATCCAGTACCCTCGCCTCAGCAGCAGGATCAAGAAGACTTTCATCAGGTTGTACTTAATGCTTTAATACAGACTAGTCAAGCGGTCAGGAATAATAATAACCATAATCATATCGCACCTCCGCCACCACCTCCGCCGCCATAGCATGGTACTTGTTTCTTTTATGGGCAGTTGAAGAGAGCCCGATTGCCGAATTTCGAGATAGGATCAAACCCTGATGTAGCTGAGGAATGGCTTGATGAGGTACAGAATAACTTTGAGTTGATACAGGTGCCGAACGAGATGAAGGCACATGTGATCCGACCTTTTCTGATTGGAGAGGCCAATCAGTGGTGGAAGACTAATGTTCAGCACTTGTAACTACCAGTCACTTGGACACGTTTTCTGGAGGTGTTCCATAACTTTTATATTCCACTCTTAGTGACATTGCAGAAGATTGGGATGTTTGAGTCTTTGAGACAGGCGCCCAACATGACTGTATATGATTATGCTAATAAGTTTACAACTCTAGGGAGATATGTTCCATTATTATGGGAGTTGAGCGCCTAAAGCTTATTAAGTTCGAGCGGAGTCTGATTTCTCGTATTTGCACTTGGATTGTGAATGCGAATCCGACAGACTTTAGAGAGCTGCTTGACACATGCTATCACGTTTAATGCGATATTCTGAGACACGGTGAGGAGATAAAAGGCAATAATCTGCGAGACTTTGTTGGTGATCGATCTGGACAGTGGGCCATGACAGAGAGGGGAGCAGGTGGTAGACCCCAGCAACGACAGCAGCCTTAGCATCCACCACAGTTTCAGCAGACCCCACAGCCACAGCATCAGCAACCACATCAGTACAGGGCTAGACCATAGACAGCCATTCCCCCTTGCCCCATTTGTCAGAGATTACACATTAGAGAATGTTGACTGAAGACCGGTGCTTGTTTTAGATATGATAAGACCATTCATTTGATGAAGGGCTGTCCAACGTCTAGGAATGGACAATAGAGGAATGTTCCACAGCAGAGGGATTGCCCGCGGGCCAATGACCTTGTTCATGTGATGACGGATGCTGAAGTCCTAGATGCTCCTAACATAGTGACATGTATATTTAACTTTCCAAATTAAGTATTATTATGTTATACCTGTTTAGAATTTCTACTTGAATTATAAATTTTCTCAGGCGCGATTTTAGTAAACATTATACCCACAAATGTACTGTTTCATAGTGGTGAAAGTCGCTCTTTTGTATCTAAGAGGTTTGCTAAGAATCTTCATAGCTGTCCTACATAGTCAGAGATGCCTTATCTATTCAGATAGTTGCCGATCAGGTTCTTATTTCACATCACCTCTACAAGGATTTTGAAATCAAGATGGAATGGCAAAAGTTTGATATATCCTAATTCTAATACAGATATGGGACTTCGACATTATTCTAGGCATGGTTGGCTGTTCAAGCACCAAGCTTCTATCAACTGTCGTGGAAAGCGTGTAGTGATCAAGGACCCGACTTCAGAAGTTGTCTATCAGGAAAACCCTAAGATGAGAAAGATACCGCATAACATATATCTGACCGCAGCTCAAGCCTACCGATCACTGAAGAAAGGAGATGAAGAGTTTCTTGTGTATGCCCTTAGTGAAGAGCCAGAGATGCCTACGCTTGATATTATTCAGGTAGTCAGGGAGTTTTCGGATGTTTTTTCGGATGATTTGCCTTGTTCATCTCCGGACAGAGAGATGGAGTTCGAGATCAATTTCTTACCAAAAGCAAATCCTATTTCCAAAGCACCATATCGGATGGCTCTAGCGGAGTTAAATGAGCTGAAGGTGTAGTTACAGGAATTGATCGAAACGAAATCTATACGGCCCAGCGTATCACCTTGGAGAGCTCTAATTTTGTTCGTGTAGATAATGATGGCAGTATGAGACTATGCATCGATTACTGGGAGCTAAACAAAATCACAATCAAGAATAAGTATCCACTTCCGAGGATCGTTGAGTTGTTTGATTAGTTTAGCGTGAGTAATTTAAATACTTAGTTAACACTAATATGTATGAATATAAACTGTAACCGTTGCATACAGGGTGCCAAGGTGTTCAGCAAGATTGATCTTTGCTCCGGATATCATCAATTGAAGATCAAAACAGAAGATGTTGCTAAGGCAGCCCTCTGCACTCGATATGACCACTATGAGTTCTTGGTGATGCCATTTAGGATGACTAATGCCCCATCAGCATTTATGGATTTGATGAACACTGTCTTCCACGAGCAGCTGGGCAAGTTTGTAGTTGTATTCATCAATGACATTCTTGTGTATTCACCCGATGAAAAAGCCCATACCGAGCATTTGAGGATTGTGTTGAGTATATTGCGGGAGAAGCAGCTTTACGCCAAGTTCCGTAAGTGCGAGTTCTGGCTACGCAGTGTTGCATTCTTGGGTCATGTGTTTTCCAAGGATGGCATATAAGTAGATCCTAAGAAGATCGAGGCCATTACTAAGTGGCAAAGACCGACAAATGGGACATAGGTCAGAAGTTTCCTGGGATTGGCAGGATATAATCAGAAATTCGTCGAAGGTTTCTCCAGGATTATCGTTCTATTGACTAGATTGACACATAAAAAGACGAAGTTTGATTGGACTGCCGCATGTGAACAAGCTTCACCGAACTTAAAAAGAGACTGACCTCAGCCCCAGTTTTAGTGCAACCAACTTCCGGTGAAGGGTTTGTAGTGTACAGTGATGCATCAAAGAATGGGTTAGGTAAATGAATAAATGACTTCATTGTTTAAAATTTCCATAGAGTATACATGCGTTAACCCTTTTCTTGTAGGTTGCCTATTGATGCAGAAGGAGTGGGTAATTGCTTATGCTTTGAGACAGTTGAAACCCTATGAGCAGAATTACCTTACGCATGACTTGAAGTTGGCGGCAGTAGTATTCGCGTTGAAAATCTGGAGACGTTACCTACACGGCAAAAGATGTGAGGTATATACGGGTCATAAAAGTTTGAATTATCTTTTCACTCAGAAAGAGCTGAACATGAGACAACAAACATGGCTCGAACTGATAAAGGACTATGATCTCGTGATACATTATCATCCAGGTAAAGCAAACAAGGTAGAGGATGCACTGAGTAGGAAATCGATCTATGCCCGACAGACGCCACTTGAGAGGGAGATAGCCAAGTTTAGATTGGATGTGGTTGAATCAACTACGAATATTCTGGCTAAGTTGGTGATCACCCCTACTCTGATTGATCGAACAATGGAGGCGCAGAAGAATGATACCGAGTTGATGAAGATAGCTGAGCAGTGGAAAGAAGAGCTAGTAAGGGATTTTTAGCTTCATGATGACAGCAGCCTTTGGTTTCAAGGGAGATTGTTCATATCCGATGTTGACGAGCTTAAGAAAGAGATCATGTTTGCCAACAGGTTAATGAGGAATATCAGCGACCTGCCGGTCTATTACAGCCATTTGAGATTCTAGAATATAAGTGGGAACATATGACTATGGATTTTGTTACTGGACTTCCTAAGACTCGCAGCGGGAATGATACGATTTGGGTAATCATTGATAGACTCACTAAATCAACGCATTTCTTACCTATGTCGATTCAAGCGTCTATGGAGAAGCTAGTGAGCATGTACATGGATGATATTGTGAGCTTACATTGGACACCGATCAACATCGTATGTGATAGAGATCCACGCTTTACTTCATGATTGGAGGGCGTATCAGCAGGCTGTGGGTATTGATATCAGGATGAGTACAAATTTCCATCCTCAGACGGCAATCAGAGCGAACCATACAAACATTGAAGGATATGTTACGTGCTTGCGCTTTGGACTTCAAGGATGTAGGATCTGCAAGGCACCACTAGAAGGGGGGAGGGGATGAAAAGTGGGTGTGGAAAATGTGGTTTTTAAAATTTGTTTAAACCAAAAACCCAACTTCTGAAAACAGCTTATGTTTTCAGGACCAGTTTTAAAATGTTTTGAAAACTAGGTTTTAGGTCTTGAAAAATTCTGAACTTTTGAGAGAACTTATCCTAAGATGTTATGAGTTTCGCCTAAAAATTTTTGATTTAAATTCAACCTTTAACCCCTTCAAAAATTGTTGGTGGTCAGATTGCGCGAATCTGCCACAAACGGTAGACTGATTTGAAAATTTTATTTCTATTTGTACGTAACTCCAAATGCTCTGAAATTTTAACCACTAACCACTTATAAGTTATATTTAAATAGTTTGAAACAGTTTTGAAAAATTCTTTTGGGAAGTTAGTCAAATACGATTAAAGTCTCAACCTTTGCAAGCCTGAAAATCAGACTGCACTAGTCTCAGAACTTTAGACGTTTGGCTGACTTATACTTGTCCAAAAGGGTTGAAACTTGCGCCAAAAGAACCTTAAAACGTGTGTCAATGAATCTGAAAAGTTTCGTAATTTTTGAAATTCGTTTACTATTTTTACGAACGTGATCAAAAACGATAAACAGTGTTAAAACTGAAAGTAAGTGCTGAAAGTAAATGACACCAATAATTTTATACTGGTTCGGTTATAAACAACCTACTCCAGTCTTCGAGGACACCTTCTTCGGTTATCACTAATCACACAACACAAAGAACACCTTACCACAGGGTTGATGGAGTTACACACCAACTCCAACCCTTTACAAACCTTGTATAAGAGTACAATGATCACGAACACCACCACCTTGCAAGTCCAAGATTAATCACACCTTGATCAATCTTTTACAATGATAAAGAATATATGTGGTGGTATATAAGAAGACTATTCAAGTATATGAATATAAGTACAATAGGCTTTTAGAGAGAAGAATGAAAGAGGTGTGGAAGAAGATGATGAAGACCATGTTTTTGGCACTTTGAATTTGCAAGTCTTGTCTTGTTTTTGTTTGCTCTTCTTCTCTCCTTTTAATCACATTGCCCCCCCCTATAGCTCATTCCTCTCTTGAAAATTATCTTCTAAGTCCTTGGAAGAGTATATGGCATCATTGTGACATGTCTTTGCTTACTTGGCATCTCCTCATTGGATGATCATTAAGCTCTTGCTTACTTGGCACTCATTGATTAGTTGGATGTTGTCATCACTTGATGACTAGACAAATCTGAGAATAACACTTAAAACATATGCCAAAATCATCATAAAATGGTTACCATAATTCACAAGATCATTACACAAAATTGGCAAGCCAAATAATTCCAATCTTATCTCATAATTCAGCCATAACAACCTTTTGCACATGCTGAAATTTCAGCATGTGTAACACTCTCATTTCATTCAAAATATTTCCAAGTTTACTTTGATTTAATCCAAGAAATCAATGACCATTTAGTACAAGACATTTTCATCATGTTTGAAATAAATGTTTGTCACTAATGAGGCCAAAATTTCGGCCACTATACATCCACACGTGCTGAAATTTTCAGCATGTGTGATATTCAAAAATATCACTTTAATTATTCCATAAAATATTTAAAATACTTCCATACAATCTCCCAATTAATTCACTTAATTCAAGAAGTAAAATATGCTTCAATATCTTGATAAAATCGGCCAGCTCCAATGCACATGCTGAAATTTTCGGCATGTGTTACAAATGTGACAAAAGTTTGAAATGTTACCTTGTGTAGCTCCTTTCTTTATGTCACCAACTTTGTATGCTTCATTCTTGACCAATCAAGACGCCAACAAAGCTCAACATTTGCTCCAACTCAGCTGGAATAGGCGTGTGACATGGTTGTGCATGTGCTGAATTTTATTTTTTGCAAACTTTGTAAAATAGTGCACATGTATATTCCAATCAGCCCTTAATTGAATTTTCTAGAACACTTTGAGATGTATGAAATATGTAAAAAGTGTCTAGATACATGTTATATGATGTGCCAAAAATTGTTCCATGTGTCGTGTACGTAGAAAACCGAATTTTCGACGTTTATCGATTACCCGATTTTTCTCTAATTAAATTCCAAAATTTTGCACATGTTATATATATTATGTTACACATAATATACATAAATTAAACTTTAATATTCAGCACTTAGCTGATCTTAAAGTGGCGCCTAAACCATGTGACAAAATTAAAATTGGAATCTCCACAATTTGGCCTTAATGTGGGGTGATTTGTGTGTGCCAATATGGAATGATTTTATGTCTGTTCATATCATGAAAGCCACGAAAATTTATGGCTATTTTTGAAGTGTAGGGGCTGGCCATCTATTTATGGCAAGTACGTGACACGTAGGCGGAGTTTCGGTATTCGTCCGATACGACAATTTTCGGTTTAGAACCTTTTAACGTGTCGTATTAAATTTGTCATCACCATGACTTATATCATGTGATATAAGATCTGATTATACTCATAAATATGATTTAATTATAGTGGTGTGACGTTAACGTACGTACGTAAAATATATAACGTGTCGGTAGCACGTTGGAATAAATGTGTATGTGCCTTTTTCAAAAAATATAAAAATATATATACATATATATGGTAATGGCGTGTGATATATGTGTGGAGAGGAGAGTGGAAGACTTTCCTTTATTCACCTTGTTGCCTTTGTGCCTTTTCCAAATGTTGCTTCCTTTAATGAACTACTTAGTTTAATTAACTAAGTACTTCACTTAATGAACTAGTTTAGTTCATTAATGGTGGCACCTGAAAATAGTTCAAACACAACAAATGTTTGCCATTTGATGTAAGCTTTAAAGCTTCATGGCTTGTTAGTATGACAACATTATATATGAACTATATAAGGCAACTTTTACGCAACAACGTGTTATGTCATAAAATATGTCATGCATTTCCTTGTAACACGTTATTTAAATCATGCATTTTGAAATCATTCAAACCCCTTTTTCTCTACAATCTCCCCCTTTTGATGATTTTCAAAATAACCTACATTCATGATTTAAATCTTGTCGCTCCCCCTTCAATCGTGCATAAATTTAAATTTTGAATTTCAAATTTCAAATCGCTCCCCCTTGATTTGTGCAATTAATCTTTCTCTCTCCCTCTTAAATCATGCATTCTCTCCCCCTTTATTTTGGAAAGATAATCAAAAGCGCATGTAAAGAAGAAAACAAATCATGCATTTCATAATATCAAACGTGCGCTCGTAAGGGTTATTTATTCAACCCTTTGAAAATGTCCCTTTTGGTACCCAAATTTGGGTGACCTTTCTAGGTCTTCCAAAAGGTGAGAAAGGTGATGAAAACATAACATAATATACGTTAGGTGCAAATGCGTTTGGCCTTTGGCCAAGAACTCCTTTATACGCATTATATGTAGGACATTTTTGATATGTCCTTGTGTTAGTGTGCGTAGTGTGTGATCTAGATGGATGAAATGAATGTCGTGTATGCATCACTTGTTTCTACTCATATCTATATGGTACAAAATTGTATTTCTTATGATATGAAGAAGAAGTATGACGAGATGTGGGGAGAGGGGGTCTTTGCGTCATCTTAGACGCCGTATTTGATTTTAGAGTGTCTACTTTCTTAGACACTACAAACTTGGTTGGTTTAATAGATACTTCATTTGTTTCAATATCTCCTAAACCCGTTTTATCACTATCATGCTTTTGTGAAGAAATAATGTGATCTAGCATGTTTGTTCCCGTATCAAATTTCTTCACCATTTTCTCTAAATTCGCATTCCTTAATTTCAAGTTTGAAATCTCGGACTTCATTCTGTTATTGTGCATGGTCAATGATGAGACCTCTGATTTTAATGCATTAATGATGCATGACGATTCTTCTTTTGAATCGTTTAATTGAGAAACAAGGTTCGTGTTAGAAGATTCTAACAACTTCTTGTCTTCAATTAATCGTTTCTTTTCTTTTGCAAGAGTCTTTGAAAACTTATGCAACTCTAAATATTGACTAAATAAATCATCATAAGAATATTCAGAATCAGAATCAGAGTCGGAAGATACCTCATTTGATGCTTTAGATGTAAAGCATACTTGTGCCTTTTGTTCTTCCGTATCATCAGTCTCAGAGTCGGATGTGTCACTCCAAGTGGAGGCTTTGAAGGTTCTTCTCATTTGCTTAGGTTCTGAGATGAGTCTAGTTTTTGTCCGATCCTTGTCAAGGTATTTGTTCATTTGTTTGTCCTTGTTTGGACAATCATTTGACAAGTGTCCAGGTTGTCCACATTCATAACACTTTATTTCCTTATTTTTATTTTTATGATCCTTAGATGAAGTAGACTTATGTTTAATCGACTTTCTCAAGATTTTTCTTAATCTTTTAGCCATCTTGATTAAATCCTCATCATCGGAATCTGTGTCACTATCATCTACGACGTATTCATTTGATTTAAATGCTATAGCCTTATCGTTATTGGAAATAGACTCAGAATGTCTTAAAGTGAGTTTGTTTTTATATACCTTAAGTGATCCAATTAGTTCTCCCATCTTAATCGATTTAGTTTCTTTGCTTTCTTCTATGGCCGTTACTTTAGGGTCCCACTCGGATGGAAGGCTTCGCAAGACATTTTGTACCTTTTCCTGCATAGTAAAGGCTGTTAGGTCCGAAATACACTCTAGAGGGGGGGGGGTGAATAGAGTGTTTGGCTCTTTTGCGGAATTTTCTCGTTTGCTCAACTCAAAAAGGATATTCAAAATCAGTGCAAGAATGAGAGATGAGAAGTAGTGAATGAGTACACCGGATATAGAGTGGTTCGAATCGTAAATGATTCTACTCCACTACCACTTTGTTTCCAAAGTGGATTTTCAACAACTACTCTTCTTATTATGAACAATAAGAACAACCACAGCAACACTTACACTAACACTTTAGTGTAAGCAACAACAACAGCAACTTCTTGCACAAAACACACTTGTGCAACTACAGCAACTACAGCTCTTAGCAAGAACAACTTCTTGCTTCCTCACAACTTCAACAAAAGTTCCCTCAAGAACTTCTCACAGTGAGTTGAAGAAATATAGTAAGGTTCACACTTTCTCACAAGTCTGAGCACAAGCAAGAGATCAAATATTTATGGTTCCTCTTGTGCTTGACTCACTTTCTCTCAATATACAACAATGAAGAACAAAGACAAGCTAAACAAGCTTTAAGCCAATTTACAAGCATGAGAGAACTATACAACAATGGAAAATGAAGCTAGATGATGTTGAAAGTGTGTGTTTGCCTCATCTAAGACTCCTCTATTTATAGATAAAGTTCACCACCTTTTTGAGGCTCTTCACCAAGTCTTCATCTTCAAAAGTGTCAAGATAATGCCCAAATAGTCTCTAGCCACCCTATGGAGTGATTTGATCTTGGATAGCCACCCTAGAGAATCTTAGACATGTATACAATAGTCAAGGAAGCATGTAATAGGTTGGGTTAAAGTCCACAAGAAATTTGAGCAAGATTGGAAAGAGAAAACATCATAAATCTCCCTTGGATTTTGTTCCAGCGTTCAGAAAATTTGAATTCTGGGGGACATCGATCGATCAAAGTGCCTGGAAGGGAGAGATCGATGTCCTCTGTCTAACATCGATCGATCGATGTCAGGGGCTGAAGTGACATCGATCGATCGATGTCACTTGGTTTAGAGATCGATGTTCTCTGAACAACATCGATCGATCGAAGTCCTTTGGCTGAGAGTTCAATGCTCTCTGATTGACATCGATCGATCGATGTCAGAGGCTGAAGTGACATCGATCGATCGATGTCCCCAGCTTGAGAGATCGATGTCAACCAGTGAGTTCCAATCTCAACCATTTTTATCATAGAGTGATTTTCTCATTTTGCATCAAATATCAAACACAAATTTAACTCATTCAAAACATCTTTTCATCATCAAAACATTTTACAACTTAACAATCTCCCCCCTTTTTGATGATTTCAAAACCATGATTCAATAGATGTTTTTACATAATACTTTTTCAACTAAACTTGATATTTTACAACTCCCCCTTTGTTCATGCTCCCTCATCATATGAACACATCAAAAAAAAATTTCAATCTACCCAAAATGTGTTATCAATACCAATATGCTCCCCCTCAACCTATGCATCAAGTTTCACATTTTCATCATTTCAATATATAAAGCATATCAAGAAACTTCATGTCATGCTATACCAAATTCAACTTCTCAAGCTAAGTTATGTGATGCAAAAACACCAATATCATATCAAGATGAGACATTAAGATACCAAGCTATGACATGCCAAAACTAAATCATGCAATGTCTAACCAACAATGCCAAATATGGAAAATCCAATGCCCAAACAATCATGCCAAAAAACCAATGCCCAAACATGCTAAAGCCCAATCATGCCAACAATAATTTCTACCATGCCAACAATACCAAGATCAATTATTACTTACCCATCATGCCAACAATGCCAAATACCAAGACCAAAAACATCATGCCAACAATGCCAAATACCAAGACCAATTACTACTTAAACATCATGCCAACAATGCCAAATACTTCTCCCCTTTTTGAAAGCATCAAAACATAAGAGATACCAAAACAAAAAGATAAATACCATTGAGAAATATCAAGTTTTGAGATACATACTCAAACTTGCAACACTATACATAACTACGAGGGAATGAGGAATCATAAAAGACTACTCCTCATCGGAGGAAAAACACAATCCGGAGAGAGCTGCCTTGAGTTTAGTTTTTAGCTTTTGGTATTTTGTCTTCTGAACATCCAATTCCATTTGCAGAGCCGTAACTTGAGTGTTGACTTTCGTTTCAATGATGTTGATACGCTCCTGAAAGTTCTTATATTCCTTTTGTAGATCATCAATACGGACTGCTTCCGTGGTCAAGTCTTCACCCCATTGACCAAGTGTATGACGAATATCGTCAATTTCGGCCTCTGCATCGAACTCTACATCTGACCCACTTCCTTCTGTCATCGGTGCTTTTCCTTTGTCCTTTTTGGAAGTGGAGCTTGGTTGTGGAGGCGGTTGTGGTGAAGGATGAGAGGAGGGTGCCATGGGAGGTTCGGTAGGAGATGGTGGAGGGATAGGATCTTCCGGCTCTTCCTCTTCTTGTTCTTGTTGTCCTCCCCGTTTCTGAGCCTCCTTCCGAGACTTATGTATTTATTGGATGTTTGCCTTGGTGTAATAGTCCTTGTTGGTAATTTGTTCAGTATAATCTTCATCCAACAATACATTACACTTCTTGAGCAATCTATAGATGAGATGGCTATAGGGAAGAGCTTTGGATTGCTTTGTTACGGCTTCCAGCATATTTGCAAATATAATCTCCCCAAGATTCATAGCTTCTCTATTTGCAAGCCGTTAAGCTATATAAAAATCCAAGTTGCTCAGAAGTTTAGATGATTTCCCATTGATACAAAAGGTGACAATGGCAAGTAAGACTCGATATACCAAAGGTATGTCGTTTGTATTTTTGGTGGGCTGAAATCCAAGAAAGGTTTTTACTTCATTTTCAGAAATTTGATATTTGTAGGTATCCCACCTCCAAGGATCAAAGTCTTCCCATCCCTCAGCAGGAAAATCAAGCAAATCATTTATAGTCTTAGAACTAAACATCAACAACTGTCCATCTATCAGTGAATGTAAAGCATAAGGCACACCCTGTCGATATTCTACCCACATATTAGCATAAAACATCCTAGTGTATCGGGTAGACATATTTGTCATTTGATTGACATCCTAAATATGCATCCATTTTTGATGATTAAACCAATCAATGATTGGTTTTAACTCTTCATTTCTCAAAATATCTTCAATTTTGAGCAGTTTAAGTGGAATTGTGGATCTTTTCTTGCGCTCCCATTCATGAAATATCGTCTGAGCTTTAAGAGTGATGTAGCCAAATTTACCTGTCCCCGTTGCCTTTGAAACCGTTGGCTCTTTCAAAGCATCCTTGTAATCTGAAGACTTAAGCCATGGAAAATTGTTGAGGGTTAGCTTTTCCCTTGTTTCCTTTAACTCAGTGTTTTGAGATGCAGTTGATTTCTTCCTCAGTCCTTGTGTTCTAGACCCAGTTGGATGTGATTGTTGTGCCTCACCTTCACCTTCTTGTGAAGTTCTTGCTCTCTTGGAAGAGGGTTGTGTTTTTGAAGCCATTTGAGGTTAGGGTTCGAATTTTGGAGATGGATTTGAAGAATAAGGTTGTATTTGTATCAAAGATGGAGTTTTTCGTAAGAATTCTGAGTTTAGCAGAGAGATTTGGTGTATTTGGGACAAATTTTTTTCGGTTTTGTAGAGTGAAAGTTAGGGATTTCACTTGGGAGAAGAAGGAAAGTGAAGAGGAAAGAGAAAAGTGCAGGTTTTAATGGCCTGTCCGCGTTGACATCGATCGATCGATGTCTGGGACTTCGATCGATGTCTTAGACATAGATCGATCGATGTCTGTTTTATAGCAGTCTCTGAGACTGCCACATAGATCGATCAATGTATGCAGGAATCTGTATTTTTGACCTTTTTAACCTTCTATCCTTGGTTTATCATCCCTAATCTTGATCTAATTGATTCGAATGTCTCAGTGGGAAGGGATTTGGTAAAGATATCCGCCAGTTGGTCATTTGTTGGAACAAACTCAATGCATACCAATCCTTTTAGAATGCAATCTCTTATGAAGTGATGCCTCACTTCAATGTGTTTGGTTCTACTATGATGAACCGGATTTTGTGCTATACTTATGGCAGATGTGTTGTCACATAGAATGGGAACTTTATCAAACTTAACATTGTAATCATTCAATGTGTTTGTCATCCAAAGTAGTTGTGCACAACATGAAGCGGCTGATATATATTCGGATTCTGCCGTTGAAAGTGACACACTATTTTGTTTCTTGGAAAACCAAGAAACTAAGCAATCTCCAAGGAATTGACATGTCCCGGAGGTGCTTTTCCTATCAACAAGATTTCCGGTATAGTCGGAGTCACTATACCGTCTTAGATCAAAATAACCATTTTTGGGATAAAACAACCCAAAGTTCAAAGTTCCTTTTAAATACTGAAGATACGTTTAATGGTAACTAAATGCGATTCCTTAGGCATACTTTGAAATCTAGCACATAAGCACACAGCATGCAAGATATCCGGCCTACTAGCGGTTAAATAAAGTAAACTACCAATCATACCCCTATATTTTGTTACCTTAACCGGCTTTCCTTTTTCGTCTTTGTCAAGCTTTGTACTTATGCTCATCGGAGTGCTCACACTTCTTCCATCCTCAAATTTGTACTTCTTGAGCAAATCCTTTGTATACTTTGTTTGAGATATGTACACTCCATCTTGAGTTTGCTTGATTTGTAGACCAAGGAAGTAGTTGAGTTCACCCATCATGCTCATTTCAAATTCTCCTTCCATCAATTTTGCAAAATGCTCAAAAAGAGAATTATTAGTAGCACCAAATATAATATCATCCACATAAATTTGAACAAGCAATTGATGGTTTCCTTGTTCTTTAATAAAAAGAGTAGTGTCGGCTTTTCCTCTTGAAAACTTATTCTCAAGTAGGAAGTTACTTAATCTATCATGCCAAGCTCTAAGAGCTTGTTTAAGTCCATAAAGGGCCTTTTTGAGTCTAAAAACATGATTTGGATAATCATGATTTTCAAACCCCGGTAGTTGAGCTACATAGACCTCTTCTTGAATTATTCCATTCAAGAATGCGGATTTCACATCCATTTGATATAGTTTGAAATTCTTATAGCATGCATACGCTAATAGCATCCTAATAGCTTCTAACCTAGCTACGGGGGCAAAGGTCTCATCATAGTCTATGCCTTCCTCTTGCCTATATCCTTGGGCTACTAACCTAGCTTTGTTTCTAGTGATGTTTCCTTTATCATCCATTTTGTTTCTAAATACCCATTTAGTACCAATTACGGGATGATCACTAGGTTTAGCAACTAATTCCCAAACCTCACTTCTTTCAAATTGATTTAATTCTTCTTGCATAGCTAATACCCAATCTTCATCCTTTATTGCCTCCTTTATGTTTTTAGGCTCAACTTGTGAAATAAAGGCATTTTCATTGAATTTTCTCCTAGTCATTATGCCTTGTCTAGTTTCACCTAATATCAACTCTTTAGGGTGATCTTTCCTATATTTATATGAATCTGGTAAATTTGAGGTATCCCCTCCTACTTCTTCATTTTCCAACTTAGGTTCAAGGGGATCAATCCTAAGGTCAATAACAATATTACCTTTTGGATTCTCAAATTTCTCTATATCACTTACTTCAATTATTTTATCATCATCATCATCATTAATGTTTGATTTATCCTCATTGAGTTCACTAAACTTGACATGAATTGATTCTTCAACTTTCATGCTTCTTTTATTATATACTCTAAACGCCTTGCTATTTTGAGCATAACCCATAAATATTCCTTCATCCGCTTTGAAGTCAAGTTTATCCAAGTTATCTTTGGTATTAAGTATAAAGCACTTACAACCAAATACTTTGAAATAACCAATATTTGGTACTCTACCTTTCCAAAGCTCATAAGGAGTCTTTTAGAGAAATGGTCTCAAATAAACTCTATTAATCACATGACAAGCGGTATTTACCGCTTTGGCCCAAAAATATTTGGGTAGCTCGAATTCGTTTAGCATGGCTCTACTCATTTCTTGAAGTGTTCTATTTTTTTTTCCGCAACACCATTTTGTTGAGGAGTTCTTGGAGCCAAAAATTGTGTCCATACCCTTTGGATACACAAAATTCTTGAAATTCTCCATCAAACTCACTACCTCTATCACTTCTAATTTCCTTAATTGTGTCTTCTCGTTGATTTTCTAATCTCTTACAAAGCTTTATAAATTCTTGACATGCATCATTCTTTTTAGCTAAGAACATTACCCAAGTGTACCTAGAGAAGTCATCTACCACCACAAAGGTGTAATGTTTTTCACTTAGACTTGTTGTACCAATATCCCCATACAAATCCATATGTAGCAATTGTAGAGGTTTGGTGGTGGAGATTTCACTTTTGGGCTTGAAACTTGTTTTAACAAGTTTTGCCTTTTGACAAGTGTCACATAAGCCATGGTTTTCGAAATTTAATTTTGGAAGACCTTGGACTTTTTCATTTTTGCAAATATCTTTGAAATTTTTAAAACTAATATGTCCAAGTCGTCTATGCCATAGTTGAGTCAAATCATTTTTGGCAACTAGGCAAGAAACATTTTGTGATATCAAATCATGTGTGCTAAATTTGTAAACATCATTTTTACGTATAGCCTCAAAAACAATCTTAACATTCTTTTTCACAACACATTTTCTTTTCACAAATTCAATTTGAAAATTAGCATCACATAGTTGGCTAACACTTATCAAATTATACTTAAGCCCTTCTACATATAGTACATTATTAATAGTAAAAGAAGAGTTACCAATTTCTCCATGTCCAAGGATTTTGGCTTTCCCATTGCCAAAATGTACCGTTCCACCATCTTGGAGCTTGAGCTTAGTGAACAACGTTTTGTCTCCGGTCATGTGCGTTGAACATCCGCTGTCCATAAGCCATTTGGTTCCTTCTTCTTTGGCTACTCCATTTATCTTGAGAGCCTACAAAACCAAAAGATGTATGCATTGGTACCCTTTGATGATTGGGTACTTTAGGGTTAGTTTGTCGACCCTTAGGCTTCCAAACATATGTGCTTCCAAATCTAGCTCTACATGCTTTTTTCACATGTCCTAGTTTGTTGCAATAGAAGCAAGTGGGTACATGCTTTGGTTTTGAAGGTGATGAATTTTGTTGTGTTTTTCTATTATTTGCCCTTTTCTTTAAGGCCTTGGGTTTAATATATGAAAGTGATGAGTTAAATCCTAAACCGGATTTATCATTTCCAATTCTTTGATTTCCAAGTAGTATATCTAAATTGTTTTTACCATTTGTTAGTCTTTTTAGGTCTAACTTTAGTTTTTCACATTCCTTTTTAATTTCTACATTTTCAAGAGCTACGGTTTTATGAATGGTAAGTATGATGTCATGCTCTTGGAACGTCAAAATATTCTTGTCATGCAAGCTCTTATTCTCTAAGATGCATTTCTTGAACTCTTTCTTCAAATGCTTATATTTTAGATTCAATTTTTCAAAGTCATCTTGCAAGTCTCCTATTTCATCATGAAAATTTGAGGGGTTAGAATTTACCTCAAGATCATCTTCAATTGCCATAAGACAAGTATGTTGAATCTTTGAATTGTCAACCATTGCAACAAGTCCAACACCTTGATCTTAACTTTCTTCTCCTTCCGATTCCGAAAGAAGATCATCCCACGTGGTTACCTCTGCATTGAGGACTTTCTTCTTTTGAGGAAAGACCTTCTTCTCTTGCTTTTGCGGCTCTTTTACATGGCAATCGGCAATGAAATGACCGGGTCGATCGCATCTATAGCAATTTTCACTTGCTTCCTTTTCTTTAGATGGTCTTTTGAAGAACTTTCTTGCTTGAGCTTTATTTCTAGTTGTCATTCTTCTAAATTTTCTTACTAGAAGAGCAACTTCCTCATCCGATTCATCGGACTCTACCACCAATCCTTTGTGTGATGTTTGTGCGGGCTTGATAGGGTTCATCCTATTTTGTTCATCAATAAGAATTTCATGAGTAAGAAGATTACCGGATAGCTCATCAAGCGTAAGAGTCTTGAGATTCTTTGATTCGGTGATGGCGGTGACTTTGGGTGTCCATTCTCTTGGTAAAGAGTTGAGGAGTTTTGAGACAAGGTCTTCATTTGAGATTTTCTTGTCCACCATGGAGAGTTGATTCACTATTCGTGTGAATCGATCGATTGTCTCCTCAATCTTTTCATCGCTTTTCATTCCGAACATCTCATACTCCTTCATGAGCATACGTCGTTTGGCCATTCTTACTTGCTCAGTTCCTTTATGTATCATTTCAAGCCTTTTCCATGCCTCATGGCTGTTTCAAGACCTTGAAGTCTTATAAGCTCGGTGGTGGTGAGAGCACTTGAGAGAATATCAAATGCTTTGCCATTAATGGCAAATCTTATCTTTTCTTCATCGGTGTAGTCATCCTCATCTTTGAATATTGATTCTCCTTTTGAGTTGGTAATCATAGGAACTTCAATTCCTTTGACAACAACTCTCCATATATCAAATCCACAGCCTTTCAAGTGATTGATCATTCGAAATTTCCACAAAGAATAATTTTGGGCATCAAACATAGGTGCTTTAGTGTTTGATCCGGAAAATAGTGCAGTAGGCTTAGGAGATGAAGAGGTTGAGGTTGTCATTGCCATGATCTTTAACCTTGCTACTTGCAAAGATAGGCCAAGCAATCATGGTTAGGCTCTGATACCAATTGTTAGGTCCGAAATACACTCTAGAGGGGGGGGTGAATAGAGTGTTTGGCTCTTTTGCGGAATTTTCTCGTTTGCTCAACACAAAAAGGATATTCAAAATCAGAGCAAGAATGAGAGATGAGAAGTAGTGAATGAGTACACCGGATATAGAGTGGTTCGAATCATAAATGATTCTACTCCACTACCACTTTGTTTCCAAAGTGGATTTTCAACAACTACTCTTCTTATTATGAACAATAAGAACAACCACAGCAACACTTACACTAACACTTTAGTGTAAGCAACAACAACAGCAACTTCTTGCACAAAACACACTTGTGCAACTACAGCAACTACAGCTCTTAGCAAGAACAACTTCTTGCTTCCTCACAACTTCAACAAAAGTTCCCTCAAGAACTTCTCACTGTGGGTTAAAGAAATATAGTAAGGTTCACACTTTCTCACAAGTCTGAGCACAAGCAAGAGATCAAATATTTATGGTTCCTCTTGTGCTTGACTCACTTTCTCTCAATATACAACAATGAAGAACAAAGACAAGCTAAACAAGCTTTAAGCCAATTTACAAGCATGAGAGAACTATACAACAATGGAAAATGAAGCTAGATGATGTTGAAAGTGTGTGTTTGCCTCATCTAAGACTCCTCTATTTATAGATAAAGTTCACCACCTTTTTGAGGCTCTTCACCAAGTCTTCATCTTCAAAAGTGTCAAGATAATGCCCAAATAGTCTCTAGCCACCCTATGGAGTGATTTGATCTTGGATAGCCACCCTAGAGAATCTTAGACATGTATACAATAGTCAAGGAAGCATGTAATAGGTTGGGTTAAAGTCCACAAGAAATTTGAGCAAGATTGGAAAGAGAAAACATCATAAATCTCCCTTGGATTTTGTTCCAGCGTTCAGAAAATTTGAATTCTAGGGGACATCGATCGATCGAAGTGCCTGGAAGGGAGAGATCGATGTCCTCTGTCTGACATCGATCGATCGATGTCAGGGGCTGAAGTGACATCGATCGATCGATGTCACTTGGTTTAGAGATCGATGTTCTCTGAACAACATCGATCGATCGAAGTCCTTTGGCTGAGAGTTCGATGCTCTCTGATTGACATCGATCGATCGATGTCAGAGGCTGAAGTGACATCGATCGATCGATGTCCCCAGCTTGAGAGATCGATGTCAACCAGTGAGTTCCAATCTCAACCATTTTTAGCCATAGAGTGATTTTCTCATTTTGCATCAAATATCAAACACAAATTTAACTCATTCAAAACATCTTTTCATCATCAAAACATTTTACAACTTAACAAAGGCTTTGCAAAGAGACTCAAGAGAATTGTAAATGTTAGTCAAGCGAAGATCCATATCAACGATAGATTCATTTGGCAATAATTTAAATGACTCAAGTGTGGACATAAGCATGTTGATCTTGGACTCTTTTACTTGACTAGTGCCTTCGTGTTTCATTTCAAGAATTTGCCACATCTCTTGAGCATTAGAACAATTAGACACATAACTAGACTCACTTTTACTTAGACTGTTTAAGAGTAGTTGCATGGCTTTAGCATTCATACTCAACTTCTTTTTGTCATCACTAGTGTATTCTTGTTTCGTTTTTATAACCTCTAGTGTGACACCATCAACAATTGAAAACTTTGAAGGAACAAATGGACCGTCTTCTATGATGGACCATAGATCAATATCAATAGCCATAAGAAAAAGTTTCATTCTTAATTTCCATTGAATAAAGGACTCACCGTCAAAGAGAGGAGGCCTTTGACTGGACATACCTTCTTGTTCGGTTTTGAAGTTTGTGATTGCCATCTCACGTAGATCGTTGGATCCTTTAGATGTGAGTGTTCCTGCGTTCTGATACCATTTGTAGGATCTGGAAGGCACCACTAAAAGGGGGAGGGGTTGCATAGTGGGTGCGGAAAATGTGGTTTTTAAAATTTGTTTAAATCAAAAACCCCACTTCTGAAAATAGTTTTTGTTTTCTGGACCAGTTTTAAAACGTTTTGAAAACTAGGTTGCAGGTCATCAAAAATTCTGAAATTTGAAGAGAACTTAGCCTCAGATGCTATGAGTATCTCCTAAAAATTTCAGATTTAAATGCAACCTCTAACCCCTTCAAAAATCGTTGGTGGTCAGATTGCGTAAATCTGCCAAAAACGGTAGTGTGATTTGAAAAATTAATTCCTATTTGTACGTAACTCCAAATGCTTTGAAAATTTAAATAATAACCCCTTATAAGTTTTATTTAAATGGGTTGAAACAGTTTTGAAAAATTCTTTTGGGAAGTTAGTCAAATACGATTGAAGTCTCAACCTTTGCAAGCCTGAAAATCAGACTGCACTAGACTCAGAACTTTAGACGTTTGAATGACTTGTACTTGTCCAAAAGGGTTGAAACTTGCGCCAAAAGAACCTTAAAACGTGTGGCTATGAATCTGGAAAGTTTCGTAATTTTGAAGTTCGTTTACTATTTTTACGAATAAGATAAAAAACGATAAACAGTGCTGAAACTGAAAGTAAGTGCTTAAAGTAAATGACACCAAGAATTTTATACTGGTTCGGTTATAAACAACCTACTCCAGTCTTCGAGGACACCTTCCTCGGTTATCACTAATCACATAACACAAAGAACACCTTACCACAGGGTTGATGGAGTTACGCACCAACTCCAACCCTTTACAAACCTTGTATAAGAATACAATGATCACGAACACCACCACCTTGCAAGTACAAGATTGATCACACCTTGATCAATCTTTTACAATGATAAAGAATATATGTGGTGGTATATAAGAAGCCTATTCAAGTATATGAATATAAGTACAATAGGATTTTAGAGAGAAGAAAGAAAGAGGTGTGGAAGAAGATGATGAAGAGCACGTTTTTGGCACTTTGAATTTGCAAGTCTTGTCTTGTTTTTGTTTGCTCTTCTTCTCTCCTTTTAATCACATTGGCCGCCCCCCTTATAGCTCATTCTTCTCTTGAAAATTATCTTCTAAGTCCTTGGAAGAGTATATGGCATCATTGTGACATGTGTTTGCTTACTTGGCATCTTCTCATTGGATGATCATTAAGCTCTTGCTTACTTGGCACTCATTGATTGGTTGGATGTTGTCATCACTTGATGACTAGACAAATCTTAGAATAACACTTAAAACATGTGCCAAAATCATCATAAAATGGTTACCATAATTTACAAGATCATTACACAAAATTGGCAAGACAAATAATTCCATTCTTATCTCATAAATTCAGCCATAACAACCTTTTGCACATGCTGAAATTTCAGCATGTGTAACACTCTCATTTCATTCAAAATATTGCCAAGTTTACTTTGATTTAATCCAAGAAATCAATCACCATTTAGTACAAAACATTTTCATCATGTTTGAAATAAAAGTTGGTCACTAATGAGGGCAAAATTTCGGCCACTATACATCCACACATGTTGAAATTTTCAGCATGTGTGATATTCAAAAATATCACTTTATTTATTCCATAAAATTTTTAAAATACTTCCATACAATCTCCCAATTAATTCACTTAATTCAAGAAGTAAAATATGCCTCAATATCTTGATAAAATCGGCCAGCTCTAATGCACATGCTGAAATTTTCTGCATGTGTTACAAATGTGACAAAAGTTTGAAATGTTACCTTGTGTAGCTCCTTTCTTTATGTCACCAACTTTTTATGCTTCATTCTTGACCAATCAAGATGCCAACAAAGCTCCACATTTTCTCCAACTCAGTTGGAATAGGCATGTGACATGGTTGTGCATGTGCTGAATTTTATTTTTGCAAACTTTGTAAAATAGTGCACATTTAATTATACACACATGTATATTCTAATTAGTCCTTAATTGAACTTTCTAGAACACTTTGAGACGTATGAAATATGTAAAAAGTGTCTAGATACATGTTATATGTTGTGCCAAAAACGTTCCATGTGTCGTGCACGTAGAAAACCGAATTTTCGACGTTTATCGATTACCTGATTTTTCTCTAATTAAATTCCAAATTTCTGCACATGTTATATATATTATGTTACACATAATATACATAAATTAAACTTTAATATTCAGCACTTAGCTGATCTTAAAGTGGCGCCTAAACCATGTGACAAAATTGAAATTGGAATCTCCACAATTTAACCTTAATGTGGGGTGATTTGTGTGTGCCAACATGGAATGATTTTATGGCTGTTCATATCATGAAAGCCACAAAATTTATGGCTATTTTTGAAGTGTAGGGGCTGACCATCTATTTATGGCAATTACATGACACGTTGGCGAAGTTTCGGTATTCGCCCGATACGACAATTTTCGGTTTAGAACCTTTTAACATGTCGTATTAAATTTGTCACCACCATGACTTATATCATATGATATAAGACCTGAATATACTCATAAATATGAGTTAATTATAGTGGTGTGACGTTAACGTACGTACATAAAATATATAATGTGTCGGTAGTACGTTGGAATAAATGTGTATGTGCCTTTTTCAAAAAATCTGAAAATATATATACATATAAATGGTAATGGTGTGTGATATATGTGTGGAGAGGAGAGTGGAAGACTTTCCTTTCTTCACCTTGTTGCCTTTGTGCCTTTTCCAAATGTTGCTTCCTTTAATGAACTTCTTAGTTTAATTAACTAAGTACTTCACTTAATGAACTAGTTTAGTTCATTAATGGTGGCACCTAAAAATAGTTCAAACACAACAAATGTTTGTCATTTGATATAAGCTTTAAAGCTTCATGGCTCGCTAGTACGACAACATTATATATGAACTATATAAGGCAACTTTTACGCAACAACGTGTTATGTCATAAAATATGTCATGCATTTCCTTGTAACACGTTATTTAAATCATGCATTTTGAAATCACTCAAACCCCTTTTTCTCTACAAAGGATACCTGGGATAAGTCAGTGAAGTCGATTGAGTTCTCGTACAACAACAGTTACCACAGTTCTATTAGTATGGCACCATTTGAAGCACGGTATGGTCGTAAGTGTCGATCTCCTCTATACTAGGATGAACTTGGACAAAGAGCTATCATGGGTCTGGAGTTAGTAGAGCATACCTTGAACAAGATCAAAGTGATACACGCTAGATTGAAAGCAGCTCAAGATCGCAGTAAGAGCTGGGCAAACGTGAAAAGACGGTCGATAGTGTTTGTGGGTGAGAAAGTCTATTTGAGGGTTTCTCCTACAAAGGGCGTGACGAAATTTGGGATTAGAGGGAAGATGAGCCCTCGATTTATTGGTCCGCATGAGATATTGGAGAGAGTCGGAGCAATTGCATATCGGTTGGCCCTACCTCCTACATTATCACATGTACATGACATAATCCATGTATCGCAGTTGCAGTGTTATGTACACGACCTGAGCCATATATTGGAGCAGCAACCATTGATGATTAGAGATAATGCCACCTACGAAGAGGTTCCAGTACAGATTGTGGGTCGCAAGGAGCAGGTGTTGAGGAGGCGATCGATTCTGTTCGTCAAGGTACACTAGAGTAATCACACCGAACCAGAAGCGACATAGGAGCCTGAACAGCAAATGATGAATCAATATCCTCTGCTCTTCGGTTAAAGGAACGTAAGTTTTGAGGATGAAACTTTTTATGGGAGAAGAGAATGTTATGCCCTACAAAATTTTGTTACGTCAATACGTGTTTAATATCATACTTAGAAACGTTTAAATTTTTTGCATGTATTAAAACATGTGATATATAGACATGCGATGAAATTCGATAATGAACATTACCGTAGATGATAAAAATTAAAATAAGACTAATATGTAACAACTTAATTATTACGATAAATTAAATCAAAACAAAAGCACATGACACAAGAAATAAAGTATAATTAGATAAAAGGAAAACAAAATCAAGACATGACTAGATATTTCAGACAAGAGGGAAAAATTATATAATGTGTATATATATGTACATGTTTGGGGCAGTCAAGGGTAGAAAAAAAGGAAGAAGAAATTGTTGTCAGATTAATACCCCAGCAAAATACCAAGTGTAGAAAATTGTGTAGAAACCTATAATAAAATTTTGTCCTATTCTACCCACTCCCACTTCCATCTGGCCGTCTACCCTAAGCAAGGAAGAGGACAAGATTTTTTGTAATGCTATACCCACATGAAGCAATCATGTGTTTATGCCAAAAAGCCTTCCAACCCTTACACCTTTTCATACATTTCTTACACTCTTTAACCAAGCCAAAACCGCTGTCTCCCACTCCATTCTGGCCGCCCATTCTAGCCCAAGGAGGGAGAAGATTTTTTCATCTTCATTCGCTCCATTGTGTTGCACTTTCAAGACAACAACTACTCCATCTTCTCTGACCAATCTTCCAACTTCATGATGAAGTCTTCCTCCCCACTTCAACCTCCCTCACCCACCCCCTCTCTATTGAAAGAGGGAACTCCCTTTTTCTTCACACTTCACACATAGCAAAAATTAACTACCTTCTTACAACTCTCTTTCCTATCCAAGAAGTAAAACAAATCTTCCAAGCCTCCATTTCTTCTTCTTTGGTCGAGAGTTACAAGGGAAGAACCAAGGAGACAATTTCTTCTTTTCATCTCACACAATCATCCAAGACAATAGTTAGAACATTATCCTTCATGTAAGAAGTGTTGGACAAATTTTGTTGAGCCAAGAACCAAGGTGTAGAAAGATAAGAACTTCATGTAAAATGAGTTTAACTTCCTCCCTTTATTCATTTCCATGGTTGCTCACTAACCTCTCATATTTTATGTCCAAACTATGGTTACTAAGGGAGAAAGGAGAAGGATTTTCTCCAAGCTAAGGGAAGGAATCTTCACTTTCAAACTAAGATTAAGTGAGAAAGGCAAGTACTCTTCCTAGATCCTTCATGAATTTTCAAAGATATAAGTATATATGTTCATATAAAAGTTGGGTCATTCATGATGTATGTTCAATGTTTTAGTATCAAGAATGTGCAAAAGCTATGTTTCTAAGTGACGGATATAATGTGATATATGACCTATCTAAATTCGGCCATTATAGAAAATATAGACTTATCTATATAAAGGAAATGAAATGAACACTCTTATGTGATGTATGTAGAAGTTAAAGAAAGAATATGAAGCCACGTGATATGTTAGGAAAAGATCACCTAAGAAGACATTTTGATGCATGTGTTCATATGTTTTCCATGAGACCATCACTTATGTGTTAGTTTATGATTTTGGCTTTCATGAACTTTTGTATCATTGATTTAGCATGTTATGAGGCAATCATGTTCATGGCTATGATTCTAGCTCACAAAAGTTATTTCTTGATGATCTTCATGTTTATTTCCATATAGATACACCTGGCCAAAAGGGTAATTTTTAGCATCCTTACTTTGTTTTCATGATTTCCACCATCTCGTATGTTTATGTATTTTATCATGATATTTCAAGTCATCATATCAATGAAAACTAATATGCATATAGTTAGAAGAAATGTTTAAGACAAAATATATGTAGAAGGTGTGAAAAAAATAAGTTTTATGTGACATATACATAGTTGTATATACATTCGGCCATAAGGCCAAGAATGAAGAAGAAGTAATTGTTATTACAAGTTATGTATATGCATGTGTATGTCTCGGCCATAAGGCCAAAAATTTGGAAGAAAGAAAGTGTTACATGGTTATAAAAATACATATTTGAGTATGTATATAATTCGACCAAAAGGCCATTTATGTATGCATTTATATAGTACATGGATTTAAGCCTTGTTGGCATGGAACAAATAGCTTTGTACATGTTTATGAAATATATATGCATGAAATAAAGTATGATAAAAAATGTGACCACTTTACGTATGTTCTTATGATATGTGAAAGCATGTGAAAATGAATATTAACTTAGGATCTTTGGCCATTTTAACTAAGTGTAAGATGTATATTTGAAGAAAAAATAATGGAGAAAAATGGGATAAAAGTGGGATGTTTTGGGGTTAGATGGCCGAGAGTTTGGGGAAGGGAGAAGGTGGTATGTTTTCATGATTTAAGGAACAGATTATGTGCATATATGTGGAGTTTTTATGATATGATGTTATGAGAATGTTTAAGGACATAGATGGAGAGATGGACTAATAGGCCGAGAGATGTACATTCATTTTGCATCTCATAAGATGTTTTAAAAGTTCACTCTTGCACGTCGAATCATATCGTATAGTCAGATATTCCATGACATGTTTATAGTAGTATATGTTCATTTGCTGCGTTGTCATGACATTGGAACCGAGGTGGTTGATGTCACAGGCATACAATATATTGCCATCGATGATTGGAGATATGGAATCGGAACCTAGGAAGGTTGGTGACATAGACATACGGTATGTTCTTTACAGGCCCGAGTGTAATACCTTGTCGAAGGCACGAGATCTTTGACATATCGAGTTACCGTTAATGACATGTACATATGATGTAACACCATGTGTGACGCATCGGGATTCATATTTGTACATATGACTAGATGGAGGATTATTCCGTTAATATGACGATATCATTTTCATGCAAAGTAAAGTGCTATAGCCATCATAAGAAAAATGTAATGTTTATGAAAATGTTTTGTTTTGACATGTTATGGAAAAATGCATATGGTTACCATGATTTATCGGTTATTATTATGGAAAATTTGTGGCACTGTATCGCAAGAATATCGCATTACATGGTTTATGTGGGGATTAAATATTTATTTATAGTAATTTTGGGTATCAAAATATATACAATTATATCCACTGCTTTTGGGCATTATAAGAATTTAATTATATTATTCTCGGTTTAGGCAGAGTTATAAATTTAAGCATATTACTTTCGGACAAAGATTCTATTTAATTATATAAAGTGCTTCTGGAATGAAGTGTCTATTTATTATGTTATTTTTGGAATTGAAATTAAATATTTTAATATATAAAATGGTCGGATAATCGTAGTGAAAGAATAAGAGTAATTCAAAGCAGAAGGAATTTGTGGTGTAAAGGTGAAGTTGAAGAGACAAGTTAATAAACAAATAATTGCCTTACATGTTCAAACATTTGGAGATTCCAGAGGATAAGTTGGACATGTATAAGCAGATACTTTTATGACAATCTTCTTCACATTCGAGCATAGAATAAAAAGCTAAGTGAACGATCAGAAGTAAGTGGTCTATCTATGCTTGTTATGTTTATCGTGCATTAGTGTGTTGTTCGTTGTATATATGTATATTAAATTATGCATGTGAGTTGTGTGTATATGTGAGATATGTGTGTACATGTAAACTGGGTGTATGTATGGTTGTAAGATTTCAATACATATTGCATATGTATATGGATGTGGGGGGTATACATGCACGTATATATGCATGTGCATAGGCGCGAGCGTATGCATGAGTATGGATGCACCAGATTACGAGAGATTATGCATTTGCATTTATGGCACGTGCATTGCATGGCAGGTTATGTCTAGATGGGCATGAATGTCAAAGTATGATGTACTGCAGATATAGTCCACATGCATCCAGATGATGTACCATGGATATAGGCTAAGGGCATCCAGATGATGTACTGTAGATACAGGACGTAGGCATCCAGATGGTGTACTGGGGATATAGGCCTCAGGCACTCAGTTAGGTCACCAGATCATGCATTGCATGGTAAAGATATAGGCATCGTGCATGACATGTCTTTTGTTACGTGTGACACGAAGAGAAAGGAATGCATCATGAAGTTGCGCATTATTATGTGGAGTGACCTACTTTCCACGGTTTATCTACTTAATTGGTATGCATTGTTCTCTTCTTTGTTTATGTGATTATTTGTTTGTTGTGTATGTCATATTTCAGAAGAGCATGCGTCACGGTAATGTATATTGAGCTGACGGATTTATCTATCTTGTTTGAATATTCTCGATGTGTCAACTATTAAAAATATTCAAGTGAATTTAATTATGTACTAGAGACATGTATGTTGATTTGTAAATGTTATATATAATTGTTTCTACATGTATGATTTCCATAACGAATATAGGTAGGTTGCTTACTGAGACCGTTGATTTGGCTTACACCACCACTTACCAGTTTTGGCAGGTATGAGAAGTTAGGGTATGCTTACACGGAGTACGATGCCGTGTGAGGATGTTGGTGGACGTATGATACTTTTGCTGGATGACGTTGTGAGGATTTCGAATTACTGTTAGGTGAGTGGGATATTATGTATGTTTTAGTGACTTGTTGGGGTTATTTGTTACTATTTTGGGGTATAACTTACTTGGAAATGTATTTATTTAAAGGTTCTAATTATGACGTTTCTGCGACTGATTTCTGTGTCACATGCTGACGCGTAAGAAATTTATGTCGACGTCTTGTAGTTCTTGTAGTAGATTACGGCAGGTGCACTGTTTCCGATGCTAGAGTTCGGAAGTGGAGCGCTACACAGGATACATCGATCGATCGAATCGATCTATGTCACTTCGATCGATCGAAGTCTGCCACAATATTCAGTTTCATTTTTTCAACCACATTGATCAATTTAAATGAGACATGGATCGATCCATGCCATGTGCTAAACTATTCTTGCTTATTTAAACTCCAATCCACTCTCATTTTTCTTTTTATTGTCTTTACAAACTAATCTAACATTGCATGTATGGGAACCACCATATTTTGATCTCTTCAATATTTTTTTTTGTCTCCGTGCCCATTGCTTGATTTGCATTTTAATGAGTTGTCTCTGGGACCTCATCCTTGGAAAACCAAGAAATGAGACAATCTCCAAGAAATTGACAGGTTCCGGATGTGCTCTTCCTATCAACAAGACTCCCCGCATAATCGGAGTCACAATATCCTCTTAAATCAAAACATGCATTCTTAGGATAAAATAGACCAAATTTCAAAGTACTTCTAAGGTATCTAAGGATGCGTTTTACCGCAATAAAATGCATCTCCCTAGGATCACTTTGAAATCTAGCACATAAGTACACTGCATGTAAAATATCGGGTCTACTAGCCGTCAAATAAAGTAGACTACCTATAATACCACGATACAAGGTTACCTCGACATGCTTTCCCTTTTCATCCTTGTCAAGCTTGGCACTTGTGCTCATAGGAGTGTTTACTTCTCTTCCTTCACCAAAGTTGTACTTTTTGAGCAAATCCTTTGTGTGTTTGGTTTGGGAAATGTACACGCCCTCTTTGGTTTGCTTGATTTGTAATCCAAAGAAATAGTTGAGCTCGCCCATCATGCTCATCTCGAACTCACCTTGCATAAGACTAGCAAATTGCTCACAAAGACAATTGTTAGTAGCACCAAAAATAATATCATCAACATATACTTGAACAATTAATTGATTTCTATCTTGTTCTTTTATGAACAAAGTAGTGTCAACTTTGCCTCTTGAAAAACCATTATTAAGAGAAAAGTACTTAACCTCTCGTACCAAGCTCTTGGAGCTTGTTTGAGGCCATAAAGAGCCTTTTTAAGTTTGAAGACTTGATGTGGTGAATCATGACATTCAAACCCGGGAGGTTGTGCAACATACACTTCTTCTTGAATAACACCATTCAAGAAGGCAGATTTAACATCCATTTAATAAAGTTTAAAATCCTTATAACAAGCATATGCTAATAACATCCTAATAGCCTCAAGCCGTGCTACGGGTACAAATGTCTCATCAAAATCGATGCCTTCTTCTTGACGGTATCCTTGAGCAACTAACCTAGCCTTGTTTCTAGTGGCATTACCTTGATCATCCATCTTGTTACGAAAAACCCATTTCGTACCAATAATAGGATGATCGTGTGGTTTGGGAACTAACTCCCAAACATCACTTCTTTCAAATTGGTTTAATTCTTCTTGCATAGCCAAGATCCAATTTTCATCAAGAAGTGCATCTTTAATATTTTTAGGCTCTATAAGAGAGACAAATGCATTCTCTCTATACTGCCTTCGTGTGGTGATACCCCTATTTAAATTACCTATAACCAACTCGTGTGGGTGAGAACTTAAATGCTTAAATGATCTAGGAAGATTGGAGACATCTCCTCCAACTTCCTCATGATCATGTTCCGGAAGTGATGAACCTTCATCATTCACATGAATCTCATGTTCCGAAATGTGTGATGCATTATCTATATTTTGTGTATCAACATGAGTATGGGAAATATTTCTATTTGACTCACTAAGTTCATGCACACAAGGTGGAGGAGTACCTTCAATTGGTTCTACTCTCAAGTCAATGAAGATGTTTCCGTTTGGAGGATCACCAACAATCTCTTGTTGAGGAACTACCATAGGAATATCCTCAAGAATTTCTTCTTGAGGAGTCACATCTTCATTTTCTTCACAATCCTCATTAAGTTTAGGTTCGTCACTAAGTGACTCGTTAAACTTAACATGGATTGATTCTTCCACCTTTTGACTCCTTTTGTTGAAAACACGAAATGCCTTACTATTTGAGGCATAAACTAAAAAGATACCTTCATCCGCTTTGAGGTCAAGTTTGTCCAAAGTATCCTTGGTATTAAGTATAAAACACTTGCAACCAAAGACTTTGAAATGCCCAATGTTGGGAACTTTTCCATTCCAAAGCTCATAGGGTGTCACATTTAGGTATGGTCTCAAATATACACGATTGATCACATAGAAAGCGGCATTTACCGCTTCGGCCCAAAAGTATTTGGGCAAACCAAACTCATTCAACATTGCTCTACACATTTCTTGTAGAGTTCTATTCTTTCGTTCGGCCACACCATTTTGTTGTGGAGTTCTAGGTGCCGAAAGGCCATGAGAGTATCCTTTGGATACACAAAACCTTTCGAAATCACCATCAAACTCACCACAAAATGTGATTGTTGAACGCAAGCATCAACATAGACTCAATACATAAAGAGCCCTTAAGTTTCAGGCCAGTATGGCTATCTGCAATTGGGGATATTAAGCAGTTTATCTAATCAACATTTTGCTTACACCATTATTACATAAACAAACACCTCATCAACTTCTTTTTACGACTGTACCTTCATATAAGAATCTCAAAGTATTTTGTTAGCAATACTTCTTCACATAAAGCCAAGTTTGAACCCAGAGCTGTTTCATGTGTTTATCTTGGATTACTTTGTCACACTAAGGGTTATCTCTTATTGAATTTTAATTTATAGGGATGTTCAATTTCATGAGCATACCTTTCCATTTGTCACTGATTCATCTTCATGTTTGTCATCTCCATCTGCATCCAACAATCTATACCCTAGCATTACCAAACCTCTGAGTAACATTCCTGACTCTTTGCAATTTTCATCAGAAAATGTACCTCAACATTCATCTTCTTCGCCATCTCCTAGCAATCCTTCACATCATGAGAATCTTGATGCATCAGAAACAACCTCAGTTGATTCCAACTCTTTTGAGTCTACTACACCTCAGTCTGACACTCATCCTTGAATTGGAATTAAGATCCACTTGCCTCTATCCCATAAACATGAATCCTCCAAGTCGGTTAGAGTTAAACAACCTCCCATCTATCTTCAAAATTACTATTGTGGGCTCTTATACAGTACATCTATACCTCGTCTACCTTCTTACTTTGCATCTCCTACATCTTATACTCCTTACTCCATTAAGAATTACATGTATTTTGACATATTAACGCCTAAATATAGATCCCATGCTCTTAATATTAGTATGCACAAGCGCCAACATCTTATCAAGAAGCAGTCAAATCTGTTCATTGGCAGAAGGCTATGCAATTGGATTTAGCTACACTTGAGCCAATCATACATGGTCTTTAGTCCCACTTCCTGATGGCAAAAAACCTATTGGCTGCAAATGGGCAAACAAGGTAAAATATAAATCTTATGGGAGCATAGAGAGATACAAAGCTAGACTTATGGCAAAGAGATTTACACAACAACTAGCATTGATTATGCAGATACTTTCTCACCTGTTGCCAAGTTAACTACTGTAAGGTCACTTCTTGCAGTGTCATCCCTAAAATAGTGGCATGTGCATCAGCTAGATGTGAATAATACTTTTCTACATGGTGACCTAAGCCAACAAATATACATGAACTAAACAATGATTGCATACATGGCTGCCAAGAAATATACATGACCTAAGCATGGAGTTTGTTTTAATCTTTTTCAAACAACAGATTTTTCAACTTTTTTTGCTCGCGCTAATGTTAAAAATTCTTGAATTTCTTGCACTACCAGATTGAATTTCATAACTCTTTTTGTATTTTACTTCTTATTAGTACTGCTAAGATATTTGCACATATAGGATATACTTGGCTGCCCGATCATGGCCGTGATCATGGGGATCCAGGTGATGATCCGGGTGAAACTGAGTTACAACCGTAGGATTAAATGCTTAATCAACGGTTAGTGTTGAAGAAGGCATTGAGAAATCACATATTGGGTGAGATATGGTGGATGGAGCAAGGTGCAGATAGCACTCTACGCAACTGCGCCTGAAGGAGAAGAAACTGTGGCGCGAAGAGTTTAAATGCAGTACAATGACAGAAGTGCCCTTGCATCTGCAGCAGTGACAGAATTATTTGGATAATCTTGTAATTTCACATGAGCAGTTATCCTCTTTGTAAACAAGTGTTGTATGTATAGGTGTTTGATGATGCTTTAACGGAACCTTTGCCCCCGGGACAAATAAGGTATATAACTAGACATTCTCAAATTTTATATGATAAATGGGATGATGATGAAAGAGCAACCATCCCACTCAAGTTGCTTAGAATAAATGATATTCTAAGCAATAATGAACTAAGCCCAATCATTGAGTGGTTAGATGTTCAAGAGTCTTTTTCTATTTCTGTTGAGGGGATGAAAAACAAAGATCTAAAGGCAAAAGCAGAGAATTAAGGCAGTACCTGAGTTTATGGTGGTCGACGAACGAAACTAAAAAAATGGCCGGAAAAGGTTCACGGAAGAAGAAGGCTGCAGTATTAAAAATTTGCAAAAACCGGTAAAAGAAAAAGAAGTGATCTTAATTTGAGAAAGTGTTTTAGTTATAGTGAACTGTGAAATTACGGAAACACTCTCAGTCAGGCTGTTTAACAGACCAGTGAAGAGGTATACTTTTACCATCAACGGTCTTGTCAGTTGTGTCTTTCGGTATTGTGAGAAAGAAGTTCAAACCTTTTATGGGTACCCCATGTACCCAGAAAATAGTTATTCTTGGAGTTAGAGTCCTAAGTGTTTATTATATAAAATACTTAAACTTCGGAAAGCTTATATCTAACGGAAGTCAACAAACACTTTCGGGATCCTGTAAAAGCTCTCAGGATGTTGGCCTTCAAGGCTCCAGAAGCCACATGGCATGGAAGTTAGTTACGCTGAACTATGAGAATCTTGAGCGAAAATATCTATCTGAAAACTATCACACTTTACAGATATGCATTTGGTTATTAACCCTATGACATACACATGTCCCTATGTCTGTAACGTGTCTCCCTATGTTGGAGGTGGTCCTATTTAGAATGAATATTCTTGGTCCGTTTAATACACTTGTTCACAAAGTAATGCCATAGGTTGAGGGCATAAATGTCATTACAAAAGACATAATCTAAGCTATAAATGAGATCTCTCCACAACAGGTAAAGAGTTCTACTTCTCATTCTCTTCTTATTCTATACATCTACGTTGTAAGCTGACTTAGGCATGAGAGAGACTCTAGGCCGCAACCACTCCACCAGGCTTTAATGCCGTCTTCTTTCTTGTAGGTACCAAGAAAAAGAGTTGGTGGTGTACAAATTGCTTGACCCGACTAATCTGCCTCAGTTGGATTAAATTCGTATCGAATTGAACATTCTATTGGATATTGTAAGTGAAGAAATGTGTCTGTTATTGATATCAGTATAACTGTCTTGCCAAGAGTAAGAAACTTTATCTACAAAGTGGTTAGCCAACTTATCTACAAAATATCTACAAAATATCTAGACTTGTTAGTTGTATATCACAATAGTAAGCATTATATTTTAGTGTTGGTATCAGAACATCTTATATTTAGTGTCTTAAGTGATTATTCTGTTTAAATGTACAAGTATTGAGGCAGCAGAGTCCGTATTGTTCATGATGTTGTCATAACACGAGAAACAACAAAAGAAATCGATGATGTAAACGGAAGAATTACTTGAAGGTTATTCCATTATGATATATTATTTTATGCAGTCAGAATATCTGTTTGAGACTGATTTGAATCTCATGAAATATTGTGATAAGGATACTGATTGGATCATTTTGGAAGTAAATAATCAGCATTATCTTTTTACTGAGATATCACAATTCAAGAAGAAGATTGGATTCAATCATAACCTATCAATCTTCATCTGTATAAGAGAAGAAGCTGTGTTTTTGAAGAAAGGGATTTCCCAACATGATATTCAAAAGGGTTTTATTTTACATGCTTATTTTACATTTGGTGAAGATGGTGTACGGGAGTAGAAGGTCAAGGGCGCTGATCAATATCGGTTCATGCAAATAGATCTTGCTTGATCAGTTTTAATGCGAGAGATTGATGTTGGTAGCAGAGATTGGATTAAGAAGGATAAGATCTTCATTTTATGAAATTCTGTATTGATGACGTTATTTTTGAGTTCATCGTGGAAGTTGATCTAGACGTGGTTTCACAGACTTAGGTGATACTGACAACTTATTACGTAAACAATGCTTGTGTTTTTATTATTTCACATTTTATTTTTAACAATCGTTTGTTTATTTTGACTAATAATCTTATAAGTGGTATTAGACACAGGAAATTGATCACTTTGATTCCAAATCACGTGTGATCGCATGCGGTTAGTGTAGCGCCCCACTCCCGAACCCTAGCATCGGGAACAGTGCACCCGCCGTATCTCGCTGAGGAGAATACAAGGCGTCGAATCAATCCCTTACACGTCAGAAATAACGTAGAAATTTTTCTCGCGGAAACGTAAATCATAATTTAAATTAAACTCCATTAATCGTCATTACATTACTGAATAAAGACTCTAGAAATGAAATAGTAAAGTAGTGCGTGGAAATCCTCAAAATATAATAGGAACCAAACAGCTGCAGCGTCCCCTCATATCCTAGCCGCAGCTCTCAACCAGCCCACACCGCTATGTCCGCCCCGTCCTACATGAAGATGTGCTCGTAGTCCTCATCCGGTTCACCTGGGAAGTAGGGGTGAGTGACAGAAATCACCCAGTAGATGCCCGCCTCAAACAAATACAAAACGTACATACCGAAATGATATAGCCACATAGCACACAAACATGATATAACACATAGCACATAAATATAAGGTAACATGCATAAGATAAAGTAAATGCGGTAAGTAAAGCACTCCACATAAAAATGCGCAAGTACGTGATGCATGCTCAATTAACGTGTCACACGCAACAAGAATCATGTCATGCAATATGCCCTAGACCTATATGCAATGCATGATCCCGGGATTGACTGGATGCCTGTAGCCCGTACACTACAATCCACCCTGACCGATGCCCGTGGCCCGTACACCACGATCCACCACTACCGATGCCCATGGCCCGTACACCATGATCCACCCACTCGAGCGTCTGAGACCCGTACATCTCAACCCACTCCAAATGCAATGCACGTGCCATGAATGCAACAACAAAAATCGCCTGGGGCCCGTACGCCCATCCTCACCATCTCCGGCACTCAATATTTGGTTTCATAAATTTTACGAATATTGGAAAGTTGTTATTTAGCATCCCCCTTATCTTTCCTTAACTTGTATTAATTTACTAGAATTTTCTACTAATTCCCCCTATGTTTCCCTTACTTAATTATATTTATTATTATTAATTTAAATTACTTAAAGTTACCGAACTTCAGAAATTAAGTGAATATAATTTAATTTTAGCCTTTTATATTTTCTTGAATTTATTTGGATATTCTTATTGGTATTTAATTATATTTTCCTGGCCTGATCCGTCAGACCCGATACATTTTCTTTGAGAGGTTAATGGGCCGCCTTCGGTCCGACCCGCTGGCCAGTCGACCCGGTCCGTTGGCCGGCCTGTTCTCTGCTTGAATTTAATTGTTTATTTATTCATTTAATTGGATGTTCCACCAGTGGCAACCCGCGCTGTGATTTGTTTTTCGATCCCAACCCCCATTTTCTCCTATTTCCAGTCTATAGGACCCTATTCTAAGGCCAACACACAACTTTTTAAAAGCTCCTAAAGTAAAAGCCCCCCCCCTTTTTTCCATTCTTTAAGGTTATTTTGTTTTCGATTCAATCATACCACCAATTTCACACACATATACGCACATAGCAGCCATAAACAATATATCTCATGCTTTCCAACATATACAAAAATTTACAATTTAAACAAATAAAAACAACGAAACAAAATTTACAACTTAAGCAAATAAAACAACGAAACACAATTTACAGCATAAACAATTAAAACAACAAAACACATTAGTATACCATCAAAGCATGCATGAATCATACTCGTTTGAGGGGGAAGAGGCACCTACCTTTTTGACGAATTAACTTCCTACGTGGAATCTCTTCTTTCCAACCCTGCTGACCTCTATGCTTGGTGTTGAGCAAATCTTTCCTTTTTCCTAAAGGCCTCGAATGGTTGCTTTAGAAAAGAACAAAAACTTTAACTTCCACTCTTAACCCAGAAATTTGACAAGTACAACTTTAAACACCTTTTCATTTACCGTTATGGTTAGCCGTTTACGATTTTATTACCGTTTTAATTCTAACTTATCTCCTACATATAAATATACTCACGTATATGTCCGCACTCATGCACATGCATATACGCGCCCTATTATCACCAAATTTAAAATTTATTATCCTTTTTTTTTTCTATTCCGACGACAAAAACCCTAACTTAAATCACATAAATAAGTTGAAATCATGTCTATTTTGTCTACATAATAGCCATACCACATCGGCCAAAGTGGTTTTTTTTTTTTTTTTTTGAATTCTCAGTGACACAATCGCATCTACCCCCAGCAACCAAATATAACATAGCATAGCTCATGGATATAGATGTTTTAATTGAGATTTCGCCGACATTAAGCAACGTTTGATGATTATAACTACATATATTTTAACAAAATTAAGGAATGATTACATCTCAAAGTATTTATTGACCTAATCTAAAGACCATGAAATTCGGTCATATTGACATATAAAGCAGCCTAATTTCACCGTATACACATTATTACAACAGTTCCCATATACATACATACATATATATATATATATATATATATATATATATATATATATATATGTATTTATATTTATATACTCGGCCATATACGGACACATACATATATTCATCTATGCATTCAAATTACTTATGTATGATCCAAATTTGGTACGAACATAAAGCCATAAGATCTATAAAAACATAGCAAATATAGCAATGATACTTGCCTCGTGTCTCGAGTATACGCAGTATACAAAGAATCGGGGTTGAACGGATGAAGAATTCACTTGGTTCTTGTTCCTATAGCTGGCGGCAGGTTTGAATCCATAAAAAAGGAGGGGTTGACTCTTGTTGCATAATTGGAAGATTGAAGAAAGTAATGTTTAGGAGACATAAGGGTGGCTGCTGCTTATGGTATTAAGATTAATGGAGATGTTTGGGAGATGCTATGGTGGCGGCAGCAATTCTTGTGGTAATGGGGAGGGCTGCCGATTGGAAGAAAGAGGGAGGCGGCAGGTATGGGGGAATAGGGTTTGGGGTCATAGTGTATAAATAAGCAATTAGGTAGTTGTTAAAGGTTAGGAAGTTTCCTTATAGATAAAGTTTAATTTAGATAATTCTAATCTCTTTTGGAATTTGATTACTACTTACTCTTTTAATTCTAATCTAGTTAGGATAAGTGTTTTAATATATATATATATCTACCCACATAAATATTTATATATGTTTTTCTTTTTTTTTTTCTTTTAAAAGTAGCGGTCATAACATTCTCCTCTCCTTACAAAAAGTTTCGTCCTCGAAACTTGCGTATTACGTAATCAACGGCTTAGTATGGTTCTACTTAATCCTCCACGCTTCTACGCACCGCTCTAATCTACCGTATATCTTTAAGTGTTATTTCAACCGCTACTGGTTCCTGCTTAGTTTATACCTATTAGATTCATTAATGCTTACGTGTTCGTATGTTCATCTTAATTCTCTATAATTACAACTTATAACCTTCTACTTATCCACTTGACATGTATCATCCAACTAATTGCAATCTATGATTCTGAATTCTTAACTCCTCATATATGATTCTTCTCCTAGTTATATGACCGTCCAAGATATCCATTAAGTCCTTCGACGTATTAATCGTTACACTTCATAAATATAGAATCACGTCTTCAACATCAATTCTTATATACTTACGAACTAGTTCTATGATCATGTCCTTACTTTTCTCAGAGATATCATCCACAACCTAATATACGAAGTATGTATATGGACGTATTTTTCTTCAACTTAAAAGAAAAGTAGCTTACGTAGCTACAATTCGGAATATGGCTACTTACTATTATTTTTTTTTTTAAACACAAAATTAAAGTATCATATATTTGTTTTCGCAACACAGTGTCTCCATTGACCATTTATGAAACAATCATATAACTTGTTCGCAAAAGTATTACGGTTAAAATAACTTTAAAAATTTGGGACACACACAAAAAAAATTAATTTTTTTTAATTAATTTTTTTTTTTACAAAACGATTTGAACACGGTGTCTTTTTCTTTCCAATGAAATATATGTTTTGAAGGCTAAGTTTTATTTTGCAAAATACAACGATCAACAATTCAGCAAATATAAAGTTTTAGAAAACAATTTTGAGTAAGGTACCTCTCATTTTCGAGAAGAAATATATATATTTCGAGACTATTTCTAGTTCGCAAAATTGAACAAGTTCATCGCAAGCAGATACATTATTTCAAAAACATTTAATGGGTAAAATACTTGTAATATTTATAGTTGGCAAGTAAAATTATTTTAGCAAAATTAACATGGCTAAACAAAAATACGAAATATACAAACATATCGTTCTTCGAAAACATCGACGTTTAAAAATATATCTATTTTTTTTTTGAGTTGTCAGGGGTAATTGAAATTCAATTATGTTGATATACAAATACGGAAGAAAGTATAGCCTTGTAAGATTAATAGGCCATACAAAGAAATGAAACTAGTTGGAATACTTAGAAGCGAAAATCTTTAGAAAAACATATAAAATATAGAATATATCTTGGTATACGTTCTTAGATGACAACGTTTAACTACTTGAAAAAAATGTTGTCCATACTTCGTATAATTTTTCTAAGTCACCCCTTAATGTCAAATGAAAAATCCACTTAGGTACCGTTTCTTATAAATCTTTAACTTAATTTGTCTAATCCTAGTATGACACACTAAACTTTGATCAACTTAGATCATTCTAATCTACCATGCTTCCGCGCGCCACACTGATACATTGTACTTCTTTACTTGGTTATTTCAACAGCTAATTTTAACTTGGTTAGATCTCATCTGGAAATCAACCACTGCTTGTTCATACTTACTCTATTTCAATTTAAGCCTTCTCGATACATCATTACTTACATGTTTCTATGAGTCAACACTTAAACCAAATTCATAATAATTTGTCATTCTACTATACTTATTTTAGCAATACTCGTTTATCTCTAACAATCAACATCTCTAATGAGAATAATATCTTTGGCTTATTTGATACTCTAAAATTCAACATCTTAATCATAACTATAAACTCCTCTGTACAATAATCATCACTAAACTCTACTGATTGTAACGCTAATAAATCCATTTTTTTTGTTTTACTTTATATCATTTCTTAGGAGCTACGATCCTAACTTAGACTTTGTCACGTTCTGACATTACTGTCAAAATAAATGCATGAACTCAGTTCATTTATCATAATGGTACCGGGTTTGCAGAGGTCGAACCTAAGGAATTACACAAATGGTTATAATCAGCACTTAGGTACGACAATTAATTCAAATCGTATGGGGCACCCTAGGCATAGGTGGGCATATCCTTTATCCGATCATCAATTAGGTCTAATGTCATGACTTATTTCTAGAATCAATACTCGGTATCATCATTCCTTATGTCTAAAATCATTACTTATTTCTAAGTTCAATACTTAGAATATAATCGAAATTTACGACTAAGGTCAGTGCTTATGTTCAAATCATCGCTTATGTCTAAGATCACTTCTTAGTTACAATCATACGTAGTATATAATCATCGTTTATGACTAAAATTAATGCTTAAGTCAAAGATCAACTCTTAATCAAGATCGCCGCTTATGTCTAAAATCGTGGCTTATGGGTAGGATCATCAGTTAATTTCTAAGGTCACGTCTTACTTCCAATAAGATGCTTCATATGTAATCATTGCTTACGACTAAAAATCGGTACTTATTTCTAAGATCGTGACTTAAGAGCAAAATCGTAACTTAATTTCTAAGATCATATCCTAAATTTATGCTTCCGCTGTGGATCTAGAGTCATGCTCTGATAGATCGCACTGTCGAACACTTAGTACTTCTTAAACTCATATTGAAATTAGATCCAAGTGATTGGCGGTGTCAGTTGTGCTGCGCCATCATTCCTCCGCATCTCCTTCTCGAAGAATCCCAGGTCTAAGTGCAATGGTGGGGGAGGCGGTGCATGCTAGTTCAGCAGCTGGTGCCGCTGTGCTAAGGTGCTGGTCATGGTGACTATGACATCATCAAGTGCTTGGGGATGATCCCTGATTTTGGTGGTTCTCCCCACCATTCCCAGCTGGCTCACGTCGTGGAGGCATTTCTTGTTATCAGAGTTCATGAGAAGAAATCGCATTAGTCAAAAATAAATCGAAAGGTTGAACGCCGATAAATCGATAGTTAGACAAGGAAAGCTCACCATCGACACACACCTCCCATAACCCCGATCATAACCTAGGTCTAAGATCATATCTTAAGTCTACTTTGTTTATTAGGGGTAAAATCGAAATTTTATAAAAGATCGTAACTTATGTCTAGGTGATCTAATTAATCCTGCGTTTCCGAGGCGGATCTAAAGCCTCGGCTCTGATACCACCTGTAGCGCCCCACTCCCGAACCCTAGCATCGGGAACAGTGCACCCGCCGTATCTCGCTGAGGAGAATACAAGGCGTCGAATCAATCCCTTACACGTCAGAAATAACGTAGAAATTTTTCTCGCGGAAACGTAAATCATAATTTAAATTAAACTCCATTAATCGTCATTACATTACTGAATAAAGACTCTAGAAATGAAATAGTAAAGTAGTGCGTGGAAATCCTCAAAATATAATAGGAACCAAACAGCTGCAGCGTCCCCTCATATCCTAGCCGCAGCTCTCAACCAGCCCACACCGCTATGTCCGCCCCGTCCTACATGAAGATGTGCTCGTAGTCCTCATCCGGTTCACCTGGGAAGTAGGGGTGAGTGACAGAAATCACCCAGTAGATGCCCGCCTCAAACAAATACAAAACGTACATACCGAAATGATATAGCCACATAGCACACAAACATGATATAACACATAGCACATAAATATAAGGTAACATGCATAAGATAAAGTAAATGCGGTAAGTAAAGCACTCCACATAAAAATGCGCAAGTACGTGATGCATGCTCAATTAACGTGTCACACGCAACAAGAATCATGTCATGCAATATGCCCTAGACCTATATGCAATGCATGATCCCGGGATTGACTGGATGCCTGTAGCCCGTACACTACAATCCACCCTGACCGATGCCCGTGGCCCGTACACCACGATCCACCACTACCGATGCCCATGGCCCGTACACCATGATCCACCCACTCGAGCGTCTGAGACCCGTACATCTCAACCCACTCCAAATGCAATGCACGTGCCATGAATGCAACAACAAAAATCGCCTGGGGCCCGTACGCCCATCCTCACCATCTCCGGCACTCAATATTTGGTTTCATAAATTTTACGAATATTGGAAAGTTGTTATTTAGCATCCCCCTTATCTTTCCTTAACTTGTATTAATTTACTAGAATTTTCTACTAATTCCCCCTATGTTTCCCTTACTTAATTATATTTATTATTATTAATTTAAATTACTTAAAGTTACCGAACTTCAGAAATTAAGTGAATATAATTTAATTTTAGCCTTTTATATTTTCTTGAATTTATTTGGATATTCTTATTGGTATTTAATTATATTTTCCTGGCCTGATCCGTCAGACCCGATACATTTTCTTTGAGAGGTTAATGGGCCGCCTTCGGTCCGACCCGCTGGCCAGTCGACCCAGTCCGTTGGCCGGCCTGTTCTCTGCTTGAATTTAATTGTTTATTTATTCATTTAATTGGATGTTCCACCAGTGGCAACCCGCGCTGTGATTTGTTTTTCGATCCCAACCCCCATTTTCTCCTATTTCCAGTCTATAGGACCCTATTCTAAGGCCAACACACAACTTTTTAAAAGCTCCTAAAGTAAAAGCCCCCCCCCCCTTTTTTCCATTCTTTAAGGTTATTTTGTTTTCGATTCAATCATACCACCAATTTCACACACATATACGCACATAGCAGCCATAAACAATATATCTCATGCTTTCCAACATATACAAAAATTTACAATTTAAACAAATAAAAACAACGAAACAAAATTTACAACTTAAGCAAATAAAACAACGAAACACAATTTACAGCATAAACAATTAAAACAACAAAACACATTAGTATACCATCAAAGCATGCATGAATCATACTCGTTTGAGGGGGAAGAAGCACCTACCTTTTTGACGAATTAACTTCCTACGTGGAATCTCTTCTTTCCAACCCTGCTGACCTCTATGCTTGGTGTTGAGCAAATCTTTCCTTTTTCCTAAAGGCCTCGAATGGTTGCTTTAGAAAAGAACAAAAACTTTAACTTCCACTCTTAACCCAGAAATTTGACAAGTACAACTTTAAACACCTTTTCATTTACCGTTATGGTTAGCCGTTTACGATTTTATTACCGTTTTAATTCTAACTTATCTCCTACATATAAATATACTCACGTATATGTCCGCACTCATGCACATGCATATACGCGCCCTATTATCACCAAATTTAAAATTTATTATCCTTTTTTTTTTCCATTCCGACGACAAAAACCCTAACTTAAATCACATAAATAAGTTGAAATCATGTCTATTTTGTCTACATAATAGCCATACCACATCGGCCAAAGTGGTTCTTTTTTTTTTTTTTTGAATTCTCAGTGACACAATCGCATCTACCCCCAGCAACCAAATATAACATAGCATAGCTCATGGATATAGATGTTTTAATTGAGATTTCGCCGACATTAAGCAACGTTTGATGATTATAACTACATATATTTTAACAAAATTAAGGAATGATTACATCTCAAAGTATTTATTGACCTAATCTAAAGACCATGAAATTCGGTCATATTGACATATAAAGCAGCCTAATTTCACCGTATACACATTATTACAACAGTTCCCATATACATACATATATATATATATATATATATATATATATATATATGTATTTATATTTATATACTCGGCCATATACGGACACATACATATATTCATCTATGCATTCAAATTACTTATGTATGATCCAAATTTGGTACGAACATAAAGCCATAAGATCTATAAAAACATAGCAAATATAGCAATGATACTTGCCTCGTGTCTCGAGTATACGCAGTATACAAAGAATCGGGGTTGAACGGATGAAGAATTCACTTGGTTCTTGTTCCTATAGCTGGCGGCAGGTTTGAATCCATAAAAAAGGAGGGGTTGACTCTTGTTGCATAATTGGAAGATTGAAGAAAGTAATGTTTAGGAGACATAAGGGTGGCTGCTGCTTATGGTATTAAGATTAATGGAGATGTTTGGGAGATGCTATGGTGGCGGCAGCAATTCTTGTGGTAATGGGGAGGGCTGCCGATTGGAAGAAAGAGGGAGGCGGCAGGTATGGGGGAATAGGGTTTGGGGTCATAGTGTATAAATAAGCAATTAGGTAGTTGTTAAAGGTTAGGAAGTTTCCTTATAGATAAAGTTTAATTTAGATAATTCTAATCTCTTTTGGAATTTGATTACTACTTACTCTTTTAATTCTAATCTAGTTAGGATAAGTGTTTTAATATATATATATATCTACCCACATAAATATTTATATATGTTTTTCTTTTTTTTTTCTTTTAAAAGTAGCGGTCATAACAGTTAGTAACTCAACCATGAGTATGAAAGAAAGCACTTCCATTGTGAGACCACCTCTGTTGGATGGTCGTACTATGCACAGTGGGTTGACCGTAGGCAAGCGTTGGAAAGCCACGAAGCCAATGGAAATCAGAATGAAAAGAAATTATCACTCGCAAATTCTAAGGCCTTATCTGCAATCTTTTCTGCAGTTGATTATACATAATATGGTCTTATCACAAATTGTGAATAAACGAAGGAAGCATGGGATATTATTCAAGCTGCAAATGAGAGAAACAACTCCGTTAAGATGTCAAACTTGAAGCTTATTTCCACACAATATAAGGACCTCAATATGGGAGAACATAAAGATATAGATTCATTCAATTTGAGGTTGAGTGATATAGCAAATGAAGCATCTCACCTAGGGAAGAAATACACTGATGAAAAATGATCAAGGTGCACCTCAACTCATATTCTGTATAGATTAAAGAATGAAATTGACATTCTGTACAGTGCAGTGTGTGTCTTCGTGTCTTCAGCCAAGCACGGAAGAGCTGTAGAACAATGAATGTCCTCAGCCAAACAGCAGGGCTCAGCACAAACCAGAGCTCAGCATAAGGAAGAGCAGAGCTCAGGACAGGGAAGAGCTCAACACAGAGAAGAGCTCAGCATGCAAACCGAGGCGAGTCCAGGACTCTGTCCTTAAGACGAATTTCTCCGGTATACTGTGCCCATCTGGAAATTGCAAACGTCTTCCACAATACAACGGCTAACAGTTCGACCGAGTGAGACTACTACTAAGAACTCTACGAACCTGACAAATGTTCTGACTTCTCAGATTGATGAAATGTAATAGCATTATATGCAGAATGCAGCAATATTGTATGCAGAATGGTCGTATGCAGCAGAAGAAGGGAAGAAAAATTTCTGTGTTTTCTCAGAAGCAGAGCATTGCTTTCATTTATAGAGGGAAATCTTGGAGGTTACGGCAACCCACGACCGCAACGATCGAACAGTAACCCCCACAATCACCACACAACCCACGACCACCTCCGATCAGCCAGTAACCCCCACGATCACCCAGTAACCTATGACTATTAGGATCGGTTAACTGGGAACTGGTTCAGTTAAATCATAGCCGTAGGATTAGGTAAATTATTTTCTGAAAAAGTTTAAAAGAAAATTTGTCCAAAAAGATAAGAACCGGGCGGACGATCCACGAGCACGAGCCGGCCGAGCGACGGCAGCGCACGCACGCGTGTGTGGCAGCCATCTGCGTCTTCCCTCTGGTCAAAAACTCTCTTGCCCTAAGGGCACATCTAAAGTGTTTCTCCTAACACTATATTTGGTGGCATTTTTTTCTCGATTGGCCAATGTGGTATATTTGTAAAAAGGTGGTGTGTCTCCTTCTCATGAAGCCACATCACCAATTTTCCAATTTGCAACCAATTTTTACTCCTACTTTGAGCATTAATTTCTCATTCACCCGGTATCGAAATTGAGTGATTCAAAAGCCTAAAATCATCTACTCATTACGTAGATAATTTTGGACTAATTAGTTTATATTTTTGATTAACGGATACTAATCATAATTAAACTCAAAATATGTTGCTCATCAATTTTGGACAAACTCATTTCCAAAATTTCATTGTAACACAAGAAAACTTTGATTGCTCTACCCAAAAAAATTTGCAAAAAAGCCCACGACGATGGAAGAGACCAAACATATCTCAAAGATAATGCTGGACAAACTCATGAGCTCTCATAGGACATATGAAATGACCAAAAGTCGTAACGAGAGGGATACCAGCATTGCCTTGCAATCAACATCTGCTGTTGTGAATCATGTTGGTCTAGATGAGGATGTTGCACTACTAACCAAGGATTTTGGTGTAGTGACCGTCCCAAGCCCTAGTACTCGTAACGACTCATCCGCCGTATTTCGTTAAGAAAACTATAAGACGTCGATAATGATGGAAAACACGTCAGCAGCGTGACACAAATCGATGTCAGCAGAGGTCAAATAAAGCCTCAATCATCATAAATAATAAGCACGTACAGTGGTCTAATCAATGGTCAATAGTACATCATCGAAAATAAAGGTAAAGGTCTAAGTCTCCAACAAGTATATAAAATGGAACTGCAATCTCTAGTCCAAATTCAATAATGTCCTCAGTCCAGCGGTCAATGCCCTCACTCAGTATCATCCTCGAAGTACACTAAATCGTACTCCTGATCATCTGAAAAATGATAAAGAGTGGTATTAACGACACTTCGCCCAGCAAGTAACCTTATTATATTTACCATGAGATCATGCACGGAGAAGCAAGGATAATAACAATAAATAACAGTACTGAAAATAACATGCTTCTCATTCGCAAATGATTTTACAATTTTACCCCTTATCATCCAAAACAACGATAGCAAATAGACTCAACAAAAACATACCATGAAATAGACCAATGACCAAGTCAAACCAAACGATAGCCAAGTAAAGGTTAGTCCATAACATGATGCAACTTTCCAAAACGATGCAATGCCAATGTTCCAATATTTCAAAACCAAAGTTTCCAATTTCAATGTCCAATGTCCAAATTCAATGTCCATATCCAATTAATCCGGTCTAAAAATCCAAATAATCAAAATCCGGTTTAATAGGTCCAAAGTCCAAAATCAAATGCAATGGCTATATCACTTTCCTTACAAGTGAATTATACCTTAAGACTTACGAATTGATTCCTCCAAAAACAAAATATACTATAGACACCCTGTCTCAGACTAGATCGTTATGTCTATAACACCAAATATATGCCTTTGCACCCGTCCCAGACTAGGGTAGTTACGCTCAGGCCCAAATGTGCATACAGAAGCCCTGTCCCTGACGAGGTAGTTATATCTACAGCAATCCAAACAGGCATACAGAAACCCTGTCCCTGACGAGGTAGTTACATCTGCGGCGCTCGATAACCAAAATAGGAATCAACACGGCTTACCGATATATTTTCCTTGTAAGGGTAAATTTTAAAAGTTATGAATGCAATTTTCTAAAAGAATTATTTTCTGAGTGTCGAAATTAGTCTAAACTATAAACTGAGCCAAATTGCCAAAATTTCCAAAATTACCAAAATGCCCTACAAGTACCAAATAATTCCAACAAATATACCAAATTGTCCAAAATTTCAAAATACTAAAAGTATCACCCTCAGCCGTATATGTATACACGTGCGTATGCTCACGCCCATACATATGTATATACACGTATATACATACACGTACCTTTCTCAACCCAACCCCAGCCCCAGCCCCAGTTCACTCCCCAAAAGAAACCCACCATACGTTCAGCCTAGTGGCTAGGGTCACATAAAATCATAACTTCTATGCGTAACCGTACTTAATATATAGACTACACAAATATATAGGTCGTGTACGCATATATATTTATTGAAACTGGCCGATGCCCAGACAAGCGGGCAGAGGCTCACGTATGCACACACTAATTCCCCCTACACTTTGCAAGTTTACATAAGACAAAAGAAAGATTCCACTCAATTCTATATTCATGCAGAGGAAGAAAATAATGGACAGTACCCTATTTTTTTTAAACACATATATAATGGAATAGAGTGTTACGTACAGTATTTTTGTGTGTGGAAACTACAAAAATAACATAATTATCCTAAAGGTAGTTAATTGGAATAGGAAGATTATGGTGTGATTTAGGGAATCAAATCCTAATATACTTAGAATATACCTTTTTATACCTTTTATACTTATCCTCTAATTATCTATTTAATTAAGCTAAACCAACTAACCATAGATACCCAAAAATCCCCCCCAACCTGCAGCCCTCTCAGCAAAGAGAAAACAAAATTTTCTCCCCTTGGTCCCTTACTTTTGCTGCTAATACCATAGACAGGAAATTTGTTGCAAATGTGCACTTGGGAAATGGTAAAACTTTCCAGGGCATGGCAATCAACGTTTTCCAATCCAATAACAAGGAATATCCGCTTGTTTGGGGTGGTAATATTCTAAGTAGCTTGGAGAATCCTGATTTTTTCCAGGCATTGTCTGCAAGGATCACTGGATGCAAAGAAGGCTAAAGGCAGAATTGTTCTATGTGATGCAACGGGTAACGGGATCGGTCAACAAGAAGCCGGGGCAGTAGGAACTATTATGCAAAACGATGCTGAAGATTACATAGCCACATTCGCTATACCTGCTTCTACTTTAAATGCAGAATATAGTGCTGAAGTTTTAAAGTATATTAACACCTCAAGTAAACCAACAGCCATGATTGAAAAGAGCACTGTGATTGGAGATAAGCACATTGAAATTATACATTTTGAAATCACTCAAACCCCTTTTTCTCTACAAAAAGGGCCAGTGGCCAATGCATGTGTGTGTATAGTTTTCGCATGGCTTAATGTGTATATGTGAAATTTGAATATATATATATATATATATATATTATTAAAATATATTAGAGGGTGAATAATTGAGTGGGGATTTTGTTTGGTGTTGTATGGTGCATAACAGTAGGGTGGTTTTCTTGCATTCATGGCATGTGCATTTGCATGAGGTATACTGCGTCTATAGGGCGTGGGTACTGGGATGATATACTGTGTCTATAGAGCATGGGTGTCATGAGACATACTATGTCTATAGGGCGGGGGTGTCCAAACGGCAAGTGGTGGCTAGAGACCACGACGCTGGATTTAGGACCCGGGAACATGCATTGCACGGTAGAGGTTTGGACATATCGCCTGGCATAATCTCGTTGCGTGTGACATGATGACGTGAGCATGCATCACTTAGTTGCACATTTTTATGTGGAGTGTTTTACCTTTCCGTATAAGCCATGCTATCTTGTTTTATGTGTTACGTGTCGATATCTTTTTGGGTATGCACGCTTTGTATTGTTTTGAGAGGCACCTAGTGGGTGATTACCGTCACTCACCCCTACTTCCCAGGTGAGCTGGATGAGGACTATGAGTACATCTTCATTGAGGACGGGACGGACATAGCTGAGTGGGCTGATTGATAGCTGCAGCTAGGATACGAGGGGAACTCTGGAGCTGATTTTTCGTAGTTATCTTTTGGGGATTTTCACAGACTTCTTTATTACTTTTATTATCAGAATTTTTATTCATTAATGTAATGACGGTTATTGGAGTTTAATTTAAGTTATGATTTACGTTTCTGCGAGAAAAATTTCTATGCCATTTCTGACGTGTAAGAGATTGATCGACGCCTTGTATTGTCCTTAGCGAGATACGGCGGGTGCACTGTTCCTGATGTAGGGCTCGGGAGCGGGGCGCTACAGGTAATATCAGAGCCGAGGCCTCAGATCCACCTCGGAAACGCAGGCTTAATTAGATCACTTAGACATAAGTTACGATCTTTTATAAAATTTCGATTTTAACCCTAATAAACAAAGTAGACTTAAGATATGATCTTAGACCTAGGTTATGATCGGGTTATGGGAGGTGTGTGCCGATGGTGAGCTTTTCTTGTCTAACTATCGATTTATCGGCGTTCAACCCTTCAACTTATTATTGTCTAATCCGATTTCTTCTCATGAACTTGGATAACAGGAAATGCCTCCACGACGTGAGCCAGCTGGGAACGGTGGTGAGAACCACCAGAATCAGGGGATCACCCCCAAGTACTTGAAGATGCCATAGTCACCATGACCAACATCTTAGCACAGTAGCACCAGCTGCTGAACTAGCATGCACCACCTCCTCCAACATCGTACTGAGACCTGAGATTCTTCGACAAGGAGATGCGGAGGAGTGATGGCGCAACACAACTGACACCACCGATCACTTGGATCTAATTTCAAAATGAGTTTAAGAAGTACTACGTGTTCGACAGTGAGATCTTTCAGAGCATGGCTCTAGATCCACGGCGGAAGCATATATTTAGGCTATGATCTTTGAAATTAAGTTACGATTTTGCCCCTAAGTCACGATCTTAGACGTAAGTACTGATTTTCAGTCGTAAGCAATAATTATGTATTGGGCATGTTATTGGAAATAAAACGTGACTTTAAAAATTAAATGATGATCCTACTCGTAAGTCACGATTTAGACATAAGAGACGATCTTGATTAAGAGCTGATCTTTGAAGCATTAATTTTAGGCATAAACACAAATTATATACTAAGTATGATTTGGAAATAAGACGTGATTTTAGAAGTTAAGTGATGACCTCGCCCGTAAGTTATGACTTTAGACTTAAGGAATCACGGTACGAAATATGGCTCTAGAAATAAGTGGTGATCTGAACATCCGGTGATGATTTGAACATAAGCACTGATCTTAGTCATAAGCTATGATTATATTCTAAGCATTGAACTTAGCAACAAGTAATGATTTTAGACGTAAGGAATGATGATACCAAGTATCGATTCTAGAAATAAGTCATGACATTAGACCTAAGTGATGATCGGATAAGGGGTATTTCCACGTATACCTAGGGCGCTCCATACGACTTTAAATTAGTTGTCACATCTAAGTGCTGATTATAACCATTTGAATAATTCCTTAGATTTGACCCTGCTAACCCGGTACCATTTCGGTAAATGAACCGGGTTCACGCCTCTACCTTGATAGTAGTGTCGGAACGCGACTAGGTCTAAGTGGGGATTGTAGTTCCTAAGGAATGATTTATAGTAAAACGAAGTACTAAGAAAAGGATTCATTAGCATTATGATCAAGAGTTTAGCAAAGAATATCGTACAAAGGGGTTTATAGCCATGATGAAGAGGTTGAATTTTAGAATGTCAAATAAGCCAAAGATATTAGTCCTATTAGAGATATTGATTGATAGTGATAAGTGAACACTACTAAAATAAGTACGGTGGAATGACGAATTATTATAAATTGGATTAAGTGTTGATCCCTAGAAACACGTAAGTACAGATGTATCGAGTAGGCTTGAAGTGAAATAGAATCAGTATGAATAGGTAGTAGATGTTTTTCAAGTGAGATATAACTAAACTAGAATTAACAGTTGAAATAACCAAGTAAAGAAGTATGATGGATCAGAGTGGCGCAGCAGAAGCATGGTGGATTAGAATGACCTAAGTCAATTAATATCTAGTGTGCCATACTAGGATTGGACAACTTAAGTTAAAGAGTTATAAGAAACAGTACATAAGTGGATTTTCACTGATATTAAGGGGTGACTTAGAAAAATTATCCGAAGTATTGGACTATTATTATGTAGTTAAACGTTTTAATATAAGCACGTACACCAAGATATATCCTACATTTCAAAGGTATTTCAAAGATTTTTGCTTCTAAATATTTTAACTACTTTCATTTTTCTATATAGACTATTAACTTTACAAGGCTATATTTCTTTTCGAATCCGTATAGCAAGCTAACGGAATTTCGACTACCTCTGACAAAACTAATATATTTGAAAATAATGATGTTTTCGAAGAACGATATATTTATATACCTTTTATATTTCTCGAACTTTTGTTTAGCTATATCTACTTTGCTAAAATAATGTTATTTCACAACTATCGATAATGCAAGCATTTTGTTTCATTAAATACTTTGAAGTTAATGTGTTGACTTGCGATGAACTTATTTTGGTGAAGCAGAAATAGTTTCAAAATATGTATATACTTCTTTTTGAAAAAGAGGGGTACTACGTCCAAATTGTTTTATGAAACTTTACTTTTGCTGACTTTTCAATTGTTGTGTTTTGCGAAACAAGGCATAACTTTCAAAATATATATTTCTTTGGAAAGAAAAAGACATTGCGCTCAAATCATTTTGTAAAAGGATATTTTACAATTGTTGTGTCTCAGTTGTTTTAAAGTGGTTTTAACCGTAATATTTTTGTGAACCCGTTACATCATTGTTTTATAACAGTCGTTTGAGACACCCCGTTACGAAAACAAATATATGATACTTTGGCTTTTGTGTTTACAAAAAACTAGAAGGCATATTATTTTAATTAGTTAAAGCCATATTCCAAATTATAGCTATGTAAGCTACTTTTCTTTTGAATTAAAGAAAAAAAATGTCCATACACATACTTCGTATAATAGGTTGTTGATGATATCATTGAGAAAGGTAATGACATGATCATAGAGCTAGTTCGCAAGCATATAAGAGTTGATTTTATGGACTTGATTCTACATTTATGAAGTGTAATGATTAATATATTGGAATACTCGATGGATATCTTGGATGGTCATGTAACCATGAAATGAATCGTATATGATGAATTAAGAATACGAAATTGTAGATTACATGTATATAAGTGGTAATTATAGAGAATTAAGTTAAGGATTGTACTACACCTAAGAATTGATTTTAGAGGACTAGTGATGACCACATATGTAAATACATTATAAACCGACAGTTGGGATATAAAACCCCAATATGATGACGATACCCCTAAGATTGATCCTAGATCTTTATGAAGACAGGTTATGATCTTAAATAAGCAGGGAATAATGGACTTAAAGCCTACCTTGTTAAGTACAAGCAATGATTTTCGAGACCTTAGTCTATGATAAGAAAGTGAATGGTTAACGTATCAGAATACGCAAAGGGGGTTTAGTTCGATAATTCTCTAAGAAAATGATTAAGTAGAATAAGTATCATGCCATACGCAAGTTTCGAGGACGAAACTTTTTGTAAGGGGGGAGGAGTGTTACGCACAGTATCTTTGTGTGTGGAAACTACAAAAACAACATAGTTATCCCAAAGGTAGTTAATTGGAATAGGAAGATTATGGTGTGATTTAGGGAATCAAATCCTAATATACTTAGAATATACCTTTTTATACCTTTTATACTTATCCTCTAATTATCTATTTAATTAAGCTAAACCAACTAACCCTAGATACCCAAAAATCCCCCCTAACCTGCTGCCCTCTCAGCAAAGAGAAAACAAAAATTTCTCCCCTTGGTCCCTTACTGTTGCTGCTAATACCATAGACAGGAAATTTGTTGCAAATGTGCACTTGGGAAATGGTAAAACTTTCCAGGGCATGGCAATCAACGTTTCCCAATCCAATAACAAGGAATATCCGCTTGTTTGGGGTGGTAATATTCCAAGTAGCTTGGAGAATCCTGATTTTTTCCAGGCATTGTCTGCAAGGATCACTGGATGCAAAGAAGGCTAAAGGCAGAATTGTTCTATGTGATGTAACGGGTAACGGGATCGGTCAACAAGAAGCCGGGGCAGTAGAAACTATTATGCAAAACGATGCTGAAGATTACACAGCCACATTCGCTATACCTGCTTCTACTTTAAATGCAGAATATAGTGCTGAAGTTTTAAAATATATTAACACCTCAAGTAAACCAACAGCCATGATTGAAAAGAGCACTGTGATTGGAGATAAGTCAGCTCCTTTTGTGGTTTCGTTTTCATCTAGAGGTCCACATCCTTTCACTATCGACCTCCTTAAGCCTGATATAACAGCACCAGGAGTAGATATTCTAGCAGCATGGTCAGGGGCGGCCGGGATAGCAAAGGGAGATAACAGAGTTTTTCCGTACAACATTATCTCAGGAACTTCCATGTCTTGTCATCATGTCTCAGGTGCAGCTGCTTATGTCAAAGCTTTTCACAAAGACTGGTCTTCTGCAGCTATCAAGTCAGCCTTAATGACAACCGATTTGAGCCTAGAGGAGAAGGAAGTTAATTCGTCAAAAAGGTAGGTGCATACTATTTATTCCCTCAAAATGGTATGAAGATTGCATGCTCAAAGCGGTATCTTTATGTGTTTATTGTGTTCTTTTATTCTTGATTCGATCATGATCTTATTGTTTGTATAAGTTGATGAATCTATTTATATGTATGTATATGTGTTAACGGCAGGTGTGCACAGGCTTTGTATAGAATTATTTAGTTTGCCAAGGGGAGGGCCACTGGCCGAAATGTAAATTGAAATTGTAAGAACATGTCTGCTATGCATGCGTGAATAACCATTTTGCAAAAAGTGTAGGATCTGCAAGGCACCACTACAAGGGAGGGGGGGTTGAATAGTTGGTGCGGAAAGTGTGGTTTTTAAAATTGTTTTGACTCAAGAACTCAACTTCTGAAACAGTTTCTGTTTTCAGGACCAGTTTTAAAACGTTTTTAAAACTATGTTGTAGGTCTTCAAAAATTCTGAAATTTTTAGAGAACTTAGCCTCAGATGTTATGAGTGTCTCCTAAAAATTTCAGATTTAAATGCAAACTTTAACCCCTTCAAAAATTGTTGGTGGTCAGATTGCACGAATCTGCCAGAAACGGTAGACTGATTTGAAAAATTTATTCCTATTTGTACGTAACTCCAAATGCTCTGAAATTTTAACCACTAACCCCTTATAAGTTATATTTAAATGGTTTGAAACAGTTTTGAAAAATGCGTTTGGGAAGTTAGTCAAATACGATCAAAGTCTCAACCTTTGCAAGCCTGAAAATCAGACTGCACTAGTCTCAGAACTTCAGACGTTTGGTTGATTTATACTTGTCCACAAGGGTTGAAACCTATGCCAAATTAACCTTAAGACGTGTGGCTATTATTATGAAAAGTTTCCTAATTTTTGAAAAACATTTACTATTTTTACGAATGTAATAAAAATGATGAGCAGTGCTGAAACAGAATATAAGTGCTGAAAGTAAATGACACCAAGAATTTTATACTGGTTCGGTTATAAACAACATACTCCAGTCTTCGAGGAACACCTTCCTCGGTTCACACTAATCATACAACACAAAAACACCTTATCACAGGGTTGATGGAGTTACACACCAACTCCAACCTTTTACAAACCTTGTATGTTGAATACAATGCACACGAACACCACCACCTTGCAAGATTGAACATTGATCACACCTTGATCAATCTTTTCCAAAGATAAAGAATATGTGGTGGTCTAAGAGAAGCCTATTCAAGTATATAAATGTAAGTACAATAGGCTTTTAGGAAGAAGAAAGAAAGAGAGTGTAGAAGAAGAGAGTGCTAGGTGTTTTTCTCTTTTGATTTTGCAAGACTTGTTCTTATTCTTGTTTTGCTCTCTTGCTTCCCTTTTAACATTATGGCCGTCCCCCCTATTGGTCCTTCTCCTCTTGAAAATTATCTTCAAAGTCCTTGGGAGAATATGTGGCATCATTGTGACATGTTCTTGCTTACTTGGCACCTCCTCATTGGATGGTCATTTAACTCTTGCTTACATGGCACTCATTGATTGGTTGAATGTTGTCATCACTTGATGACTAGGAAAATCTGAGAATTCCAATAAAAAATGTGCCAAAATCACCATAAAACAATTACCATAACTTTCAAGATCATCACATAAATTAAGCAAGATAATTTCCTCACAACAATGATGAAAAAATCGGCCATTATGGAGACTTGACATGCTGAAATTTCGGCATTTGATACATGGGTCTTCAATTCAAATTATTACCAAGTTTTCTTTGATTTATCTCTTAAAAATAAATCATCAATTATTAGACAATATTCTCATCAATTTTGGGAATAAAATTGGACAATAACATGGCCAAAAAATCGCCTAGGTACATTCACACACATGCTGAAATTTTTCAGCATGTGTGATATTCAAAATATGACACTTTTACTTTCATATCTTATTCAAATTAATTCCAATTTGCCTTCTAATTACTCACATATTTCAAGACACAAATTATGGCCCCATAATGGATGAAATTCGGCTAGCCTATAATCCACATGCTGAAATTTTCAGCATGTGTTACAAATGAAATAAAATTTGAAACATTACCTTTTGTAGCTTTTTTTCTTTAAGTCACCAACATTGTATGCTTGATTCTTGACCAATGAATATTCCAACAAGGCTCAACATAGGCTCCACCAAGCTGGTATAGGTGTGTATGATATGTATGTACATGTGCTGAAATTTACTTTTGCAAACTTTGTAAAATAGTGCACATTTAATAATACACACATGGTATATTCCAATCAGCCCTTAATTTAATTTTCTAGAACACTTTAAGATGTATGAAATATGTAAAAAGCGTCTAGATACATGTCGTATGATGTGCCAAAAATGTTCCATGTGTTGTGTACGTAGAAAACCGAATTTTCGATGTTTATCGATTACCCGATTTTTCTCTAATTAAATTCTAACTTTTTGCACATGTTATATATATTATGTTACACATAATATACATAATATAAAATTTAATATTCAGTGCTTGGTTGGTCTTAAAGTGGCACGATATACATGTGACAAAATTGAAATTGGAATCTCCACGATTTGGCCTTAATGTGGGGTGATTTGTGTGTGCCAACATGGAATGATTTTATGGCTGCACATAATATCATACCCACGAAATTTTGAGTATTTTTGAAGTGTATGGGCTGGCCATCTATTTATGGCAAGTACATGACACGTTGGCGAAGTTTTGGTATTCGGCCGATACGACAATTTTCAGTTTAGAACCTTTTAACGTGTCGTATTTAATTTGTCATCACCCTGACTTATATCATATGATATAAGAACTGAATATACTCATAAATATGATTTAAGTATGGTGGTGTGACGTTAACGTACGTACATAAAATATATAACGTGTCGGTAGTACGTTGGAATAAATATGTATGTGCCTTTTTCAAAAAAATCTGAAAATATATGTATTTATGTATATATATGCGTGTATATATGTGGTGAAGGAGGAGGAGGATACTTTCCTTTCTTAGTCTTGTTGCCTTTGTGCCTTGTCCAAATGTTGCTTCCTTTAATGAACTACTTAGTTTAATTAACTAAGTACTTCACTTAATGAACTAGTTTAGTTCATTAATGGTGGCACCTGAAAATAGTACAAACACAACAAATGTTTTGCCATTTGATGTAAGCTTTAAAGCTTCATGGCTCGTTAGTACGGCATCATTATATATGAATTATATAAGGCAAGTTATATGCAATATGTCATGCACATTTATGTCTTGCACGTTTTTTAAGCACATTTAAATCATACATTTTGAAATCACTCAAACACCTTTTTCTCTACAATCTCCCCCTTTTGATGATTTTCAAAATAACCTACTTTCATGATTTAAATCCTATCGCTCCCCCTTCAATCATGCATAAATTCAAAATTTGAATTTTAAATTTCAAATCCGCTCCCCCTTGATTTATGCAATCAGTATCTCTCTCCCCTTAAATCATGCTTTCTCTCCCCCTTTATTTTGGAATGTCAATCAAAATATTCTTGTAAATAAGGAAAGAGAATCAAATCAAATCACATCAGCATAAATCATGCCTAATTTAGAACGAAGAGATTCGTACGTGGCTTGATTTAAGGCTTTAGTGAAAATATCCGCTACTTGTGCCTCTGTTCGTACGTGATCTATGACAATATTACCATTATTTACGAGATCACGAAGAAAGTGGTAGCATACTTCTATATGCTTGGCCTTAGAGTGTAACACGGGGTTTTTAGACAGGTTAATTGCACTCATACTATCACAATATATAGGAATTTTATTTACGGTAATTCCAAAGTCCGAGAGTTGTTGTTTTATCCATAACAACTGTGTGCAGCAAAGGCTAAGTGCCATGTACTCAGCCTCAGTAGTGGACAAAGCAACGCTTGCTTGCTTTATGGAAAACTATGAAATGAGTGAGTTTCCTATAAATTGGCAAGTGCCACTCGTGATTTTTCTATCTATCTTACATCCACCGTAATCTGCATCAGTATAAGCATGTAAGTTAAATTCACAATCTTTATCATACCAAATGCCTAAGGTGGGCGTGTGCTTAATATAGCGGAATATTCTTTTTACCGAATTATAGTGAGACACCTTAGGTTGACTTTGAAAACGTGCACACATGCATACACTGAACATGATATCAGGCCTACTAGCAGTAAGATATAGCATTGGAACCAATCATAGATCTATATAAGGCATTATCAAAATCTTTACCATGTTCATCCTTATCCAATTTAGTGGTGACACTCATAGGGGTGGGGGATGGTTTTAAATTTTCAAAGTTGAACTTTTTAATCATGTCATTTACATATTTAGCTTGACTTATGTGAATGCCTTTACTCGTTTGCTTAATCTGCAAGCCAAAAAAATAGTTAAGTTCACCAACCATAGACATTTCAAATTCGGATTTCATGAAATTTTCAAAATCTTCAACAAGTTTATGTGAGGTAGAACCGAAAATAATGTCATCAACATAGATTTGAATAATAAGTAAATCCGATTTATCTTGTTTCAAAAATAATCTACTATCTATAGTATCTCGTTTAAAACCATTTTCTAAAAGGAAAGTAGCAAAACGATCATACTATACTCTAGGTGCTTGCTTTAGTCCGTATAGTGCCTTCTTTAGTTTGTACACGTGATCGGGATGTTTCAAATCTTCAAAAATGGGTGGTTGCTTCACGTATACCTCTTCTTGTATAAATCCATTTAGGAATGCACTTTTTACGTCCATTTGATTAAAGTTTGAAATCTTTCATGCAAGCAATGGCAAGTAAAAGTCGTATAGCTTCTAGACGTGCTACGAGTGCAAATGTTTCATCATACTCAATTCCTTCTTCTTGATTATAGCCTTGAGCTACAAGTCTAGCTTTATTTCTAACGATCTTTCCTTCTTCATTCATTTTATTTCTAAATACCCACTTTGTGCCTATTATGGTCTTATCTTGTGGTCGTGGCACTAGATCCCATACATCATTTCTAACAAATTGATTAACCTCATCATGCATAGCATCAATCCAAGAAGAATCACTCAAAGCATCATGCACATTTTTAGGGTTCAATTTCGGAAATCATAGCATGAAATTGATTTATTTCATCCGAAGTTATTCTTCTACGTGGTCGCACACCGTGAGTGATGTCGCCTATAATGAGATCATGTGGGTGATCTCTATGCTATCTTGGTTGATTATTTTCTATGTTGTCATGCATTTCTAAGTGATCATGCATTTCTAGTGTATCATGCATATCATGCATATCAAACGTACCATCATCTTCATTCAACACGGGTTTCAATTCAAAGTCATCATCATATTCTTTATCTTTATCAATCTCACCATATTCATTAAACTTCACATGAATAGATTCTATGATTTGTCTAGTGAGAGGATCATAACATCTATATGCTTTTGAATTTACAGAATATCCAACAAAGATGCATTCAATTGATTTAGATTCAAATTTATCTAAATTATCTTTTGTATTTAAAACAAAACATTTGCATCTAAACACACGAAAATAGTCAATCTTAGGCATGCGATTGTTTATCTCATAGGGCGTTTTGTTTATTTTCTTTCTAATGA
>AP025045.1:21767308-21823875 GCA_036186865.1 Eustoma russellianum | reverse complement strand
TGTGACTCCATCTACAGTAGATAACTTTGATGGATCAAAAGGACCATCTTCTATAATCGGCCAAAGATCAATATCTATTGCCATAAGAAAATATTCATTCTTAATTTCCATTGAATGAAACACTCACCGTCAAAAAGAGGAGGCATTTGGCTCGACATACCTTCTTGCTCGGTTTTGAAATTTGTGGTTGCCATCTCACTTGAATCATTGGATCCGTTAATGTGAGTGTTCCTGTGCTCTGATACCACTTGTAGGATCTACAAGGCACCACTAGAAGAGGGGCGGGGGTTGAATAGTTGGTGCGGAAAGTGTGGTTTTTAAAATTGTTTTGACTCAAGAACTCAACTTCTGAAAACAGTTTCTGTTTTTAGGACCAGTTTTAAAACGTTTTTAAAACTAGGTTGTAGGTCTTAAAAAATTCTGAAATTTTGAGAGAACTTAGCCTCAGATGTTATGCGTGTCTCCTAAAAATTTCAGATTTAAATTCAACCTTTAACCCCTTCACAAAATGTTGGTGGCCAGATTGTGCGAATCTGCCACAAACGGTAGACTGATTTGAAAAATTTATTCCTATTTGTACGTAACTCCAAAGGCTCTGAAATTTTAACCATTAACCCCTTATAAGTTATATTTAAATAAGTTGAAACAGTTTTGAAAAATGCTTTTGGGAAGTTAGTCAAATACGATCAAAGTCTCAACCTTTGCAAGCCTGAAAATCAGACTGCACTAGTCTCAGAACTTTGGATGTTTGGTTGACTTATACTTGTCCAAAAAGATTGAAACTTGTGCCAAATTAACCTTAAGATGTGTGGTTATGATTATGGAAATTTTCGTAATTTTTGAAAAACGTTTACTATTTTTACAAACGTAATCAAAAATGATGAGTAGTGCTGAAACAGAATATAAGTGCTGAAAGTAAATGACACCAAGAATTTTATACTGGTTCGGTTATAAACAAGCTACTCCAGTCTTCGAGGAACACCTTCCTCGGTTCACACTAATCACACAACACAAAAACACCTTACCACAGGGTTGATGGAGTTACACACCAACTCCAACCCTTTACAAACCTTGTATGTTGAATACAATGCACACGAACACCACCACCTTGCAAGATTGAAGATTGATCACACCTTGATCAATATTTTACAAAGATAAATAATATGTGGTGGTCTAAGAGAAGCCTATTCAAGTATATGAATGTAAGTACAATAGGCTTTTAGGAAGAAGAAAGAAAGAGAGTGTAGAAGAAGAAAGTGCTAGGCGTTTTTCTCTTTTGATTTTGCAAGACTTGTTCTTGTTCTTGTTTTGCTCTCTTGCTTCCATTTTAACATTAAGGCCGTCCCCCTCTTGGTCCTTCCCCTCTTGAAAATTATCTTCTAAGTCCTTGGAAGAATATGTGGCATCATTGTGACATGTTCTTGCTTACTTGGCACCTCCTCATTGGATGATCATTTAACTCTTGCTTACTTGACACTCATTGATTGGTTGAATGTTGTCACCACTTGATGACTAGGAAAATCTGAGAATTCCACTAAAAACATGTGCCAAAATCACCATAAAACAATTACCATAACTTTCAAGATCATCACATAAATTAAGCAAGATAATTTCCTCACAACAATGATGAAAAAATCGGCTATTATGGAGACTTGACATGCTGAAATTTCAGCATGTGATACATGGGTCTTCAATTCAAATTATTACCAAGTTTTTTTTGATTTATCTCTTAAAAATAAAGCATCAATTAGTAGACAATATTCTCATTGGGAATAAAATTGGACAATAACATGGCCAAAAAATCGCCTAGGTACATTCACACAAATGCTGAAATTTTTCAGCATGTGTGATATTCAAAATATCACACTTTTACTTTCATATCTTATTCAAATTAATTCCATTTTGCCTTACAATTACTCACATATTTCAAGACACAAATTATGGCCTCATAATGGATGAAATTCGGACAGCCTATAATCCACATGCTGAAATTTTCAGCATGTGTTACAAATGAGATAAAATTTGAAACATTACCTTTTGTAGCTTTTTTTCTTTAAGTCACCAACATTGTATGCTTGATTCTTGACCAATCAATATGCCAACAAGGCTCCACCAAGCTGGTATAGGCGTGTATGATATGTATGTACATGTGCTGAATTTTTTTTTGCAAACTTTGTAAAATAGTGCACATTTAATAATACACACATGGTATATTCCAATCAGCCCTTAATTTAATTTTATAGAACACTTTAAGATGTATGACATATGTAAAAAGTGTCTAGATACATGTCGTATGATGTGCTAAAAATGTTCCATGTGTTGTGTCGTAGAAAACCAAATTTTTGATGTTTATCGATTACCCGATTTTTCTCTAATTAAATTCCAAATTTTTGCACATGTTATATATATTATGTTACACATAATATACATAATATAAACTTTAATATTCAGTACTTGGCAGGTCTTATAGTGGTGCCATATACATGTGACAAAATTGAAATTGGAATCTCCACGATTTGGCCTTAATATGGGGTGATTTGTGTGTGCCAACATGGAATGATTTTATGGCTGCACATAACATCATACCCATGAAATTTTGATTATTTTTGAAGTGTATGGGCTGGCCATCTATTTATGGCAAGTACGTGACACATTGGCGAAGTTTTGGTATTCGTCCGATACGACAATTTTCGGTTTAGAACCTTTAAACGTGTCTTATTTAATTTTTCATCACCATGACTTATATCATATGATATAAGACCTGAATATACTCATAAATATGAGTTAAGTGTGGTGATGTGACGTTAACATACGTACGTAAAATATATAACGTGTCGGTAGTACGTTGGAATAAATGTGTATGTGCCTTTTTCAAAAAATCTGAAATTATATATATATATGTATATATATGCGTGTATATATGTGGTGAAGGATGAGGAGGATACTTTCCTTTCTTAGTCTTGTTGCCTTTGTGCCTTGTCCAAATGTTGCTTCTTTTAATGAACTACTTAGTTTAATTAACTAAGTACTTCACTTAATGAACTAGTTTAGTTCATTAATGGTGGCACTTGAAAATAGTACAAACACAACAAATGTTTGCCATTTGATGTAAGCTTTAAATCTTCATGGCTCGTTAGTACGGCAACATTATATATGAACTATATAAGGCAAGTTATATGCAATATGTCATGCACATTTATGTCATGCACGTTTTTTAAGCACATTTAAATCATACATTTTGAAATCACTCAAACCCCTTTTTCTCTACAAAAAGGGCCAGTGGCCAGTGCATGTGTGTGTATAGTTTTCGCATGGCTTAATGTGTATATGTGACATTTGAATATATATATATATTATTAAAATATATTAGAGGCTGAATAATTGAGTGGAGATTTTGTTTGGTATTGTATGGTGCACAACAGTAGGGTGGTTTTCTTGCATTCATGGCATATGCATTTGCATGAGGTATACTGCGTCTATAGGGCGTGGGTACCGGGATGATATACTGTGTCTATAGGGCATGGGTGTCATGAGACATACTACGTCTATAGGGCGGGGGTGTCCAAACGGCAAGTGGTGGCTAGAGACCACGACGCTGGATTTAGGACCCGGGAACATGCATTGCACGGTAGAGGTTTGGACATATCGCCTGGCATAATCTCGTTGTGTGTGACATGATGATGTGAGCATGCATCACTTAGTTGCGTATTTTTATGTGGAGTGTTTTACCTTTCCGTATAAGCCATGCTATCTTGTTTTATGTGTTATGTGTCGATATCTTTTTGGGTATGCACGCTTTGTATTGTTTTGAGAGGCACCTACTGGGTGATTACCATCACTCACTCATACTTCCCAGGCGTGCCAGATGAGGACTATGAGTACATCTTCATTGAGGACGGGACGGACATAGCTGAGTGAGCTGGTTGATAGCTGCAGCTAGGATACGAGGGGAACTCTGCAGCTGATTTTTCGTAGTTATCTTTTGGGGATTTTCACAGACTTCTTTATTACTTTTATTATCAGAATTTTTATTCATTAATGTAATGACGATTATTGGAGTTTAATTTAAGTTATGATTTACGTTTCTGCGAGAAAAATTTCTACGCCATTTCTGACGTGTAAGAGATTGATCAACGCCTTGTATTCTCCTTAGCGAGATACGGCGAGTACACTGTTCTCGATGTAGGACTCGGGAGCGGGCCGCTACATAGAGTGCTTGCACATTCCTACCAAATAAACAAGAATAAAGTATGTCCAAGTGGTTTTTTTATTATTATTATTTTGTTCATGGGCCGCTGGCCCTTTTTTCCTTGCCCAATCAACAATTTTTTTTTCCTTTTAGTTCTATACACATACACCTTCAGTAACCATAATACCACATCGGTTGCAACAAGTATTTTCACAATGAATTGAAACTGTAATACATGAGACAAATCACTTTATATCATTTCTATAAGCATATCGACAGAACATACATGTGTTATATATATATATATATATATATATATATATATATATATATATATATATATTCAAGCATCTATGAAGACAACAATATATACATCCATGATCTATGGGTTTATACCAAAATAAGCAAATAAGTTTCGCAAAAGCATAAAAAATATACCAAATTCCAAAAGTAACAATGTTGATACACATATAAAGATATATGGCAAGGTATTAAGAAATTAACACTAAATTTTATGTTTTCATCATAAGATACCTTCTCGGCTACCACCGCCCAAAACATACATAGAATGTACACACCCACCATGTTTATGCATAAAAATCCATTTTTATTAATATCAAGCAATTTTATATAAACTGGTTACAAGTATATGTGTATATAATGCATAAAACCCAATTAGCTGTGTCCGAATGGCCACTGACTCTTCATACATTTATAATTACTGCACACATACACATAAAATTATACATACAACAAATAATCTATGAATGCATATATACGAATACATGATCCGAATTTATAGAAGTATATAAGTTTTGCCAAAATCATACTAAATACACCAAAGTTACTTACTTTAAATGGATTGTATTATAGCGTAAATGGATTCGGAATGGGTTCAAGATAATATGTTTCCTTTTCTCCAAAAATTGGTCTCGGCAGTGGCTTATTGGGGGAAAGAATATTTCTTTGGTGTTGTTGTTTTGTTTTTTTTGGGGGAGCTTCGACCAATCACCACCGGTCAATTCCGCAAATTTCCTTACCTGCATTAAGATTTAAAAATTGTCGTAAAAAAAAGCAATCAATTAGAATCAGGGGGGTTGCTGGACGAAGAGAAAGGGATTTAAAGGAAAATTTTCCTTTATTTATTTAATTAGATTAAGGGGAGTAACGTTGGGAATTGGGCATAATGGTAGCAGGCTGGCGAAAATCATGTGGGGGAATAACTGAAGGGTGAGGGCTTAATTAATGGGTTGTGGGGAATTAAATCTCGTTTTGACGTTATCCATCCATGTATCGTCCCGCTTTCGAACTCTAGCATCGGAAACGATGTACCTGCCGTAGTCTGCTACGAAGACTACAAGGCGTCGTTCAATTCTCTTACACGTCAGCAGTGACGTAGAAAATCTCGCAGCGGAAACGAAATAAAATGAAATAAACATTTATTTATTACAACTCAAGTCCGACTTCTGATAAGTACATAGTCTATATTTATTATTACATCTCATCGTAAATGAAATAGAGTTGCAAATGTAAACATCTTCATCTGGCTCTAACTACCCCATTGTCCGAACTCGACTGTGTTTTCTACGTATATGTAATCGTACTCCTGCTCAACTGGGGAAAATAAAGGGGTGAGTGATATAGAAATATCACCAGTAGGTTCTCGCCTCTTTCCGAACAATTTCATATATGGCAACAAATAACATGAAATACACATATAAACATGAATAATTGTGTAAATAAATAAAATCACAGCACAACAGTAATGCGATGTCATGATGCATGCTTGTGTCACACGCAACGATATCTCAACACACGAATGTATATCTCCCCACCGTGCAATGCATGAACCTCGAGGTGATCCTATCAGACGTCTCGTCAGGCCAGACTCCTCATACGGCCACACGCCTCATAGGGCCACACCACATAGGGTCACACGCCACATAGAGCCACATGTCCCGAGGGACAATGCACGTGTCATGAGATGCAAATGCAATATATCGCATAACACTTTTTTTTTTCTTCTTTTCCTCTTTTCTTCTTCCTCATTTTCACATTTCTTATCAATTCCCTTATAATAATAATTTTCCCTTATTTATTTACTTCTCTTTATGAACATATTAATTTATTTATTAGTGAAGCTACTTAACTTGGTTTTCCGAAATTATCCTCAACTATGTTTTAAATGTTTATGTTGATACATATTATTTTTTTCCCGTAATGTCAAAATTGCATTTATTTTATAATTGCAAAAATAAGTTAATTATTTTTTTCCGTTTTAAATGTTCAGTTTGTTAGTTTTTATTTTTCTATATACCATAGTTTTTTTCCCTTAAACCAACACTACTTTTGTTTAAACAAAGTAAACTTTTCCTTCCCCCAGTTCCAGTCCTGCGTAAGTAACCAATAAACTAGTACATATTCTAATGCATATACAATGCTCTCACGTACATAATTATTCATTCTATATGTAAGTTATTAATTAAGTGAATACAAATAATTACTATGTATATTATATTTCGTGAAGCGATCCGACCCTTCTCCAGACCCTGTACAAACGCAGAAGACTAGTGCAGCAAGAACGACGTTTTATAGACCAATTATCAGCCGCTTTTTAGGAAAATGCCCAGTCAATGTCCCATTATCCTTATTCACTTTCATATCCGATAAACTATTGACAGTGTATCTATTATTCTGTTCACTTTAACTTTTTTCATATATGTAATTTCTACATGTTAAATTATTAACATGTATTTCTAAAATTCATGAAGTATGTAGTAAGGTTTGTGCTCAACTCAACACGAAGTAATTAAACAAAGCTAATGTGATGGCCACGTGAAAAGAATAGCAACACTGTTGTATATGTATCATCGTACATCTTCATGTCCAGAATATTTGCTTCCTTCCAATGGGTGCGTGCCACCACATCATTATTTGGCAACCCATTTATGAGCTTTTTGCATGGGTCGTGGACCTATGGATTTTTGTTACATAATATTTTACAATGTGCATTCTGAATTTGACTACATTTTTAGCTTTTTTTTTTCATCCAGGAGTCGTCAAATCGTGGTAGTAAAATTTGTCGTGGTACACATTGATATTGATAGAAAGAAAATAAGAGAGTCGCGTGTAAGCATATATGAACATTTGTATATTGGTATTATAATCCATGTATTATTTTTTTATTTTGTTTTATAAAATAATACAATACGATATATTGAAAAATAAACTGTGGCAATATTTTTAAGGGATAATTACCTTTACCTCCTCTGTGGTTTGGCTAAATAGACGTTTACCTTCCCTCTAGTTTGGGTTAAAGTGGTTTCCGGCCAACACAGCCTCCTATGGTTTGGACGGAGTTGGCCGGAAACCACTTTAACCCAAACTAAAGGGAAAGTAAAGGTCTATTTTTAAAACACAAGGAAATTTTTAGCGAATTAGTCAAATCACAGGAGAGGCCGTAAAGGTAATTATCCCTTTATTATTTTGGTACTTTGGCGCAGGATTAACATTTGGGGCGCTCAGCAAATTTAAAAAAAAACGTCAAATCAACTACAAAAACCTGAAACGAGAAAGAGTAGGGCATTCAATGCCATGAATGTGAAGGTTTTGGGCATATTCAAGTCGAATGTGCAACATGGGGAAAAAAAAGAAGGCAAGTCTTTAGCTACCTCATGGGGTGATCATGATGGAGAGAAGGGAAAAAATCATCAGAAACTATATTGCCTTCAATACAATTGTAAAAAATTCTGATGATGAAGCAGATCTTAATAGCAGCTCTCATGTTGTGACAGCATCTGACACATCATCGAGTGAGCTTCAATGTATAATAGACACAACACCAAGTGAGCTTCAGTGTATAATAAACACAGAGGCAAAGGATAGTGATGGTGGGGTGGGCATTGAGGATCTGGAGGCAACATATAAATTGATGTACAACAAAAGGATTGAAGCATGCAAGGCGAATGCTGAGTGAAAAGTGGAGGTTGAAGTGTTGAAATGAGAAGAGGAAATAAATGATACAACAACAACATTACCTTCATTGTCTTAGAGGCTCCCGCCTTTGGCGGTGTATGGAGGGTCGGATGTACGCAACCATACTCATGTGTTAGAAACACGCAGATGTTGTTTCCCGATGACTCATAATGATGCGTCAGGCTGTATCTATCTACTGCTACTTCACAATATAACTAGCGCAGCCAATTTAGTGAGTTATTTTGTTTTATTCCATCATATTCCAAAGTCGTATTCTTCACTCCATTGGAAATGGAAATAGAGGAAATAAATGATAAATGTCTCAAATTAAAGGAAGACCTTGATCAAGTGATATCAGTCATAGAAGAGATGTGGATAGAATAAAGTAAGCGGAAGAGATGCTGGTCAAAATGAATAAAGGAAAAGCAAATCTGGATGATATTTCCTGAAGATTTACTGAAGATAAAAAAATTGGTGAGTTTGAATATTTGCAGGATTGTGAAAAGATTTGTTCTGATGAGATTATGAATGTGTGAAAAAGAAAGTAAAAGATAAAGTTAAATGGAATTAACACGTGCAAATACGAATCATAACTCGCTTGTATTATTATTCGGAAAAATCATTCAAAAACCGAAACAATGTTTTTTTTCTTAGCACCATAGCCATGGTTGTCGTCTTATATATAAACACACTAGTCTAATGTAAACCAAAACCTAGTTTGAATCGATAGATATTACTAAGGAATATTAAAATATACATTCTATCCTAAGTTCCTACAATCTAGGAACTATTAAAATCCTAATCCAATGACGAAAATTATCCAACATTCTCTCCCTTAATTTCCGAATGTAACCCCAGGATCTCTTCGACGCTAATCAAGCTTCGCATTTCTTTGAACCTTGCGCAAGCTAACGGTTTAGTGAGGATGTCCGCCTTTTGCTCGTCACCACGAACGTGATCAACTTCAACCAGTCCATTCTCCACACACTCTCGAATAAAATGATATCATGTATGTATATGCTTGCTCCTTCCATGAAACACGGGATTCTTCGTAAGCGCAATGGCCGCTTTGTTGTCCACTCGTATAACCACCTTTTCTTGCTTCCAACTTGTTATTTCACACAACAACTCTTGAAGCCACAAGGCTTGGCATGCCACGGCTGTGGCGGTCATGAACTTGGCCTCGCACGAAGATAGTGCAACGGTCCTTTGTTTTTGAGAACACCATGTAATCAGAGACTTATTGAAGTAAATATGTGTCCGGTAGTGCTCTTCCATCGTCTTGGTCTATATCGTGACTACTATCACTATATCCAACAAGTTTCTTGAAGTTTCCTCATATAAGCATTATCCCAAGTGTTGTGGTTCCCTTCAAGTACCTTAGGATATGTTTAATGGTGTTTCCATGGGACTCTTTCGGATCTTGCATATAACGGCTCACAACACTAACTGAGTAAGCAAGATCGGGTCTTGTATGTAACAAGTATCTTAAGCATCCTACCAATCTTCAATAGCGCGTGCCCTTTACCTCATCTTCATTCTCGACTTTCGTGAATTTAGTGCTGGGATCCATAGGAATATGTGTTGCGTTACAAGCATGTAAACCTGCTTCTTTAAGTATCTTCAACACATAACTTTCTTGTTTCAACGTGATGCCTTCGTGTGCTTGGAAAGCTTCAATGCCGAGATAATATGTTAGATGGCCAAGATCGGCCCTCTCAAATTTGGTTGTCATGTCTCACTTGAACTCTTTAATAAGTAATACAGTTGTTCCAGTTACAAATAAGTCATCAACATATACGACCACGATAAGTAATCCTTTGTCCCTCGTCTTCTTGTACACCGATTTTTCCTTGGTACATCGAACAAAACTCAAGCCTTTTAAGATCTTGTCTAGTTTCGTATTCTAACACCTCGGTGCTTGTCGCAAACCGTACAAGGACTTTCAAAGCTTGTAGACTTTATCTTCCTCTCCCCTCATTTCGAAGCCTTCGAGTTGCATCACATATATTTGCTCCTTTAACTCACGGTGTAAGAATGTTGTCTTGACATCAAGATGATGAATCTCCCAACCATAGGAGACGGCTAAAGCAACATGTAATCGGATAGTCTCAATGTGTGTCACGGGCGCAAAAGCTTCATCGTAGTCAATACCGAATTTCTGAACATACCCTTTTGCAACTAGACGAGCTTTATACTTGTTTATAGAGCCATTGGCATGCTTCTTAATCTTGAACATCCACTTCAACACTATTAGTTTAACACCTTTGGGTTTATCAACTAGAACCCAAGTCTTATTTTTATTGATAGAATCAATCTCATTTTTCATGGCAAGCATCCATTCTTTAGTATTTTGCTTCAACAAAATTTCTCTGCTCATCATCAACCATCAACAACAAATCACCTTTATTTATATTTGAAGCAAGCACATAATCATTAAGGTACCTTGGTTGAGGCTTCATTTGGCTTGACTTACGCACAAGTGGTGGCGGCACGCCCTCTACACTCTCAGGTATGTATGCCTCGGTCGGACTGCCCGTGATTGAGGATGGCCGTTCTTGTGAATACTTGGACTGGCTTGCCTCGGGCTGCCTAGGCATAGCCGGGCTTGTCACGCTTGCACTCGGCTGCGGCTGTTGCGTGCTTAAATGCACCGGCTTGGTGCCTTCATCAACCGTGTAACCCCCAATAACTTGAAACATATCCGGCGGTTTGGACACTTCAACCTCATTTGACTCCCATTTCCATCCATTTCTTTCATCAAATATCACATCACGGCTTACAAAACCTCTCCATGTCTTAGGATCAAAAAGTCGGTATCCTTTGGTACCCGGTTTTCTTCCAAGATGCACTAAGGGGCATGACCTATCATCCAACTTCTTCAAGTGCGAGGAATCAAGTTTTGCATAGGCAAGGCAACCGAATATCTTCAAGTGTTGTAGACTAGGCTTCTCCCCTTTATACCTCTAGCACGGAGTCTCATTTGGCAAGGCTTTCGTAGGCAAGCGGTTAATAAGATAAGTAGCATGTTGGACCGCTTCTCCCCACAAATAATTCGATACATCCATATCTTTAAGGATACTCCTGGTCATCTCTGTTAGTGTCCTATTACGACGTTCCACAACTCCATTTCGTTGAGGGGTATAAGGAGTTGTCAAATGCCGTAGTATGCCATTCCTTTTACAAAAATCATTGAACTCGGTAGAAGTGAACTCGCCTCCTCTATCAGTACATAAGACCGTTATCTCTCTTCAGGTGTATTTCTCAACCATAGTCTTGAAGTTCTTGAAAGCTTCAAGTGCTTCATTCTTTTCCTTCAACATAAAAGACCACATATACCGAATATAATCATCAATAAGCACAAATACATACCTATTGCCGCCAAGTGTGCTCGGAGTGATAGGGTCGAGTAGATCTCCATGTAGTACCTCCAGTAGGCCGCTGGCTCTAGTGGAAACGGCTGTCTCGATTGCTCACCAACAAGACAAGATTCGCAAACACAGTTTTCTTAATAAATATAAGGCATTTCACGCACCATCTCCTTTTTCTTCATCTTCTTTATTATTTCGAAGTTGATATGCCCAAGTCAAGCATGCCACTTCCAAGCATCATCATCCATCTTAGCTTGAAGACATATCGGAACACCCGACTTTATACAAATCTTGTACAACCGATTCGGACGCTTTTTAACCCTCCTCAACAAACGGCCGCCCCTATCATACATCATCAAGTACTCGCCCTTCAAACTCACCTCACAACCGGCCTCTGTGGCTTGCCCGAGGCTAAGAATATTGCTTCGAAGTTCCGGTATATAATAGACCTCAGTAAGTAGCTTTGCTCCCCTGACTTGCCTTGAAGAATTATCGTTCCTTTACCTTTTATATCAACACTTGAACTGTCACCAAATCTTACTATGCCGTGTACATTTATGTTGATCTTCGAAAAGTAAGATTCTTCACCCGACATGTGATTACTAGCGCCATTATCTAGATACCATTCTCATTTGAAGGCAAAGGAAATTTACTCGGAAATGTAGATCTCTCATTCAAACACACCCCTTGAGGCACATAATCAACAATTTCGTGAACAAATACCCTTTCATCTACATCGTGCACCTCTGACACAAGTGCTTCATTCGACTTCACCTTTCTTTCGGGAAATTTACTAGCAAAGTTTCTGGGCCTATCGCAACGAAAATAAATTAACTTCGCGCGATCCTTCCTTGTATCTCTCCCCTGTCCGCGGCTGTTGGAGGATGAGGAGGAGCTGTTTTGAGGCTGATCATGTGCGCCATTCCAGCCACGGCCTTGGCCTCGGCCTCTACCTCGAAACCTGCAGTCTCAACCCCTTTGCCTGGCAGAATCTTTACTTTGTTGATCAGAAGAAGATAAATACAACAAAGTACTGTTTGATGTAGTATTGACACTTTCTTCGTTAATTCGTTCTTCGTACGCTTTCAAGCAACCAACAACATCTTCGAATTCAATTTCGTTCAAGTCCAACATTTGATCCAGTGACGCAACAATGTGTATAAACTTCGATCTTGATAAGCCGTTAAGAAACTTCTTCACCAATTTCAAATCTTCCAAAGGCTGCCCTAAGGTGGCCGATTTTGCAGATATTTCGGTTAACTTTCAGGCGTACACATTAATTGAATCCGTTTCTCTCATCTTGAGCCTATCAAACTCGGCGGTTAGAGTTTGTAGGCGTGCCTCCTTGACCCTCTCGGCAACCAAATGTCTCGTCTTTATAGCCTCCCAAATTCCTTTAGATGTTTCTTGATGGCCTACTTGTAGAATCATATTCTCGAGGATGGCTTGAAACAAAAGAGCAATTGCTATTATTCTTCTCGGCATCATCTGAACCTGGATCTATCGTATCCCACACTTTGTGAACTCTTAGAACAATTTTTATTCGCATAGCCCACACGGTGTAATTGGTCAGAGAAAGCATCGGACACTATACGGCAGTCAATCCAAACTCTCTCCTATGCGATTGAGAGGTGCTACTTCTTAGTTGAACGATACTCTCGCCAGTTTCGCTCATAGTCTTAAATTGAAGAATCCTTTGCTAACATGAATCTTTAGCGAATGATGAAGGAGGAGGACTCGATCTCCTTGATGTTTCGGCTGTGACAAAATCACGGTAAACACCAATGGTTCGGTCCACCCACGGCACCGACAACCACACGGATCAGTACCCCCCAAGAAAAGGGATTTCAACAAATTGAGGAAAATCGACAATTTGAAGAAAAGGATGGCAGGTTTATCTGAAGGCAAGATGCCTTCTATTCAAGACTTGGATATCGACTTAACCGAAGAAGGCCAATCCTCTGAGTCCAACGCTGATGTCTGCAGCTGCAATAGCGGTCCTTAGCAACGGCGTCAACAAGTCTTTCAATCAACTTTGACTCTGATATTAATTAAAGTTAAATGTAATTAACACGTGTAAATACGAAGCATAACTCGCTTGTATTATTATTCAGAAAAATCACTCAAAAACCGAAACAATGTTTCTTTCCTTAGCACCATAGCCATGGCCGTCCGTCTTATATATAGACACACTAGCTTAATGTAAACCAAAACCTAGTTGAAATAGATAAATATTACTAAGGAATATTAAAATACAAATTCTATCTTAATTTCCTACAATCTAGAAATTATTAGAATAATAAGATCAATGATGTGTTTAAATTTGTGGAGGCGGTTGAAAAGTAGAAAGAGGAGAAGTGTTGTGAATATTGTGAATTTGAATCCTCCTAAAATCACTCTTATAGGATTCTTTTTTCCAACAAGGCTACCTTTTCTGTTTCTAATGCGTTTTTCTCTCTCTCAAGTTGTCCTTGTGGCAAAAGGTTGAATCCAACCCAAAGGTCCCTTACTACTTCAGTCTCAAAGAGTTGCATGGAGGATGTAAATTAGGAGCCCAACGGCCTCCTATATTAGGTGAGATCTTACGCAGTTACTCACACAAATTGTCCTAATCTAGAGAAGGTACTTTTTCACATTTTTGGGTTTTTAAAGTCTAAATACTATCATATATTCGCTTTCTTATCACATTTTTCTCTCATGATATCTTTTCTATTCCATCATTTTTTAAAGGAGAGTAACACTTAGATAATCGAGTTGTTATTTTAATTATAAAATTGTTTTAAAAAAGCGGAAAGTTCAAACCGGAACACACGTACTGTGAATACAATCCTATTGTCCAAATCAGTAATAATTATACTATTGTATCTGACCTTTAAAGAGTTAATAGCCCGGTTTGTAACTAACCGGTTTTTGGCTATGCATTACCAATCTATCATGCCACTGAATTTATGATTGTATCACCCACACATCTTCATACATTGAGGTAAGGTAACATCTGGGGAGCATGGATCAAGAAAAGAAAAGAATACTATCATGAAATTACCACCTCCTACCTCAGGCCATCGTCACCTCCAACCACCTTCCACCTGATGAGACCAGAATTCTCACCGGGTGGATCAGAGATGACCCGAGTTGTGTACTGTTAATCTTCCATCCAAATCCTTCAACAGAACCTGAGAAGGAGGAAAAACGTTAGAGGTCCCGGGAAAACCCTCCGACGCTTAAGTCAGTTATGGGTGTTTTGAGTAGGCAATTTATGCTGGAATAGAAGGTTTAAACAAAACCTATAAAAGATCTAACTGAGTTTATGAGTTTTGTGCTTTTGCCGAGATGGAGTTCTTTGAGAAGTCTCCAATAGTTATTCTCTCAGAATTCGGATCCCCCTCGTCTGGATAGAGGGGTATTTATACTTGAGGTTGAGGAGGTATGATCTCCTTGACTGATTGATGGGACGGTGATGTGGCTGAGATGGCTGTCTCATCCGCTTCAGAGCTACAGTATAATGGTACAAAAGTCTGAGATCGTAGCTGGTGTGTAGGTCGGCTTGTAATGATGACCTTGTCCTGCACCATTCGTTACTTGACACCTGGAAATTATTATGCAGAGCCGATTAGTGGGTCCCAGAAGACGATATATAATATCTTCTTCTGATCTTATCTGATGCAGTTTAGTGTAGCAGAGCCAACATGTAGTCGAGGCTGATGTCAATCTGAGACCGAGATAAATAAGTTCCCTTCATTCGCCGAGGTTGATTATCAAAGGGCTGCTTTGACTATTGCATTACCGAGCTGAGATATGATAAGTCATAATATCATGTAAGACTTCATTCTAACCTTTCCTGATCGTGTGTGAACAAGTACCGACCTGACTCAGGTATGAGGCCAGAGGTTATTATTGAATTTGCCTTAGCCATTTTAACAAACTTGTTTTTTAGCTACAGGCATAAAACCGCTGAGCAGAAAATGTATTCATGCCGAGCTGAAGCTGAAGGTCAAGCCTGCTTCCGAGGTAAAAACCTTAGCATATTCTTTGCTAAGATGGAGAATGCTGTGGGGAAATATAGCCAAAGTGTAGCTTGGCCGAGCAGCAATGCATTTGTGCCGAACTGCTGGAGTTGAACCCTTCATGCATAAATTCTGACGTTGACCGTTGTTGACTAGCATATGTTTATTTTTGGCTCATCATTTGCCCCCAGATTAGTTTGGCTGAGCTGACCAGAGAGGGCAGGCTAATCAATTCAGAGCCTTTAATGAGTTGTCCTTTCAATTGTGACGTGTCGGCCTCTGATTAGGCTGCTCTGCACATTTACTGTTTGCACAGAGTACGAGGCATCAGTTAGGTACCTTTTCGTATTCGGCGGTTACAGAGATCGAGATTGATAGCATCAAGGTGATCTTTGGGCTGCCGAGATGAAATCCTATAAATAGGGCCCTCAAACACATTTTTACTTCTTATGCTTTCTGCGCTCTGCACTGTTATTCCTTTCTTCTCCGGCATCCCTTTCAAACTCCGGCGATTCAATCTTTGTTCAGCTTCTCTCCAGTCTCTTTCTTTTCCTCGAGTTTTCTGTGAGTCTTCTTCTACAATTCCTCATTATGTCTTCTTCTTCCCGTGATTCTCAAAATCTCTCCGAAGGGGCTTCTTATGCCGCCGGTGATGGAGGAAGATCCAGTTCTGCTTCTTCTTTGTCTGGTCAGACGGTCTTTAACGACGACCTCCCCATTAGTACTCTGCGTCAGACCACTGATGACGTTGCTCAGTCCAGTAGAGCCGTAGTGGTTGACTCCTTGCCGGAGCAAGCAGGAATTGCTCCTGCTCCGGCATCTGTAAATCCCCCGGACCCACTAAAGGGTCCATCTCTGTTCTCGGGGGTCATTGAGAGAGGTTTGCCTTCTGTTCTTGTCCAAGAGTCTTTTTCCATCCTGTCCGAGGCCGATCTGGACAGGATCTGTAAATTCCATAAAATTGACCGAAATCTGTTTGGCCCAGTCCTTCCCTTGCCTGGTCAGACTGCTTATGATCTCCCTAGGGATTATGAAGCAGTCTACGAGGATTATTTCAAGTCAGGATTTAATCTTCTTGTTCCTGAACTCTTGTCTGTATTATGCGGGCTTATGGTCTTAGACTTCCTCAGATCCAACCAAACGGTCTGAAACTTATTCTTTGCTATCTTCTTTTCCTCAGAATAGCTGAGTTCCCTTTCAATGCCACTGTTTTTAGAGCCTTTTTGCTTGTCGGGCGTCGCATAGCTGGTATTATTTCAGCAAGCGAGCGTCTAACACTAATTTTCCCTTTGCCATTAATATTCCTACATTCAATAAGAGATGGAAATGTAGATTCTTCTACGTTAAGAAAGCTGAGCTGCCGAGTGGAAATATCTGGAAGTTTGCAGAGCAGACAACATGTAGCCGGGCCCAGAATACTGCAATGAGGCAGCCACACTACGAAGTCTCCCAATAGTCATTCATTGGCAAAGGGTGGACTATGATATTTGGATGGCGGCCGACCTGAGCCATTCGGCTGTTGGTCAAAACTATCTGCCCCTTTCTCCTGACAACATGCTCATTGTCAGAGGTCGGTCTTGATGCTCTTTTCTCTTCAGTATTTTTCTTATTTTCAGTAACTAACTGTTTTCATTCTTGATGCAGGCGCAATGGCCAATGGGAATGCTTCCCATTCTAGCAAACTAGCCGAGCTGGCAGCCAGAAAAAGAGCCTGCAAGGCTAGAAGAGTGGCTGCTCTCTCTGCTGGGGGAGCCTCTACATCAACTCTGCCCCTAGTTCCTGCTGCTGCTGAGCCCATGCAAGCAGATCCCGAACCAGGTAACTAGAACTCTTTCCAATCTTGAATTTTTCTAAGTGTTGAGCTTTATTTCTGACTTGTTCTCTTTACGTTTTCTTCAGCTCTGCCGATAGAGATCCAGGATGATGAGCCTGAAGTCCAACCTCAGCTTCAGGCCTCATCTGAGATTGAAGAAACGACAGAGGTGGGTGATGGTTCAAGCCTTCGCCCAAGAAAAAGACAAAGGGGCAAAGGTTCTAGTGACCGAGATCCAGGGCCGTCTCAGCCTTTGGAAATGGCTTCTGCCGAGCCAGCTGAAGAAGCCCTGCCTCAGCCGACTGAGTCGCATGACCTAATTCTTATTGGGTTTTTAGAAGGCGATTCAGCTGTGGACCCGGCCACAGCCAGGAAGCTGAACAAGGTGACGGTTCTTCCCCTGGACCAACAAAAGTTCAGAACAACTTCTTGGGAGGAATTGAGGAGCATCCTTCATTCCAACGTCGCTTTGGTAAGCAAAACTTTCCTAAGTACTTGTTTTGCTTTCATTACTTAGTCATTTTTCTAACTTTGCCCCCTGGCAGGTCCGAGCTCAGGAGTTGGAGGCCTTAGCTCGAGCAGAAGAGTTTTTTGAAGAACTTCAAGCTAAGTCCAAAGAGCTTGAAGAGGCCAATCAGTAGAGAACTGTGCTGACTCAGCAAGTCAACACTCTGCAAGCCGAGGTCTCCACTTTTCAGCAAAGGACTGAAGATGCTGAGATGAAGCTAGCTACCTCCAATTCAAAGACAGATGAATTGGAACGTAAAGTAGCTGATCTGGAACTGGCCTCCACTCAATCTCTGACTGAGATTGAGGTCTTGAAAAAGAATGAAGCTGAGCTGTTGTAGAAGAGCAATGCTTATGAAGAGCAGCTGGATCAACTACGTCAACAATTGGTCGAGGCTGAGGTCAAGGCAGTTGCTGATTTTAGGAGGTCCAAACTATTTGAAGAAAATATGCTTCTGCTGCAGAGTTCAGCAATAGAGGTCGGCCGAAGAGAAGCCATTGACATCTGCTCAAAAGTTGATCCTGAGTTAAACAAAGAAGATCCTTGTTTGGCCGAGCTAGACAACCCAAATGCTTCTCAAGAGTTCGACGCTCAGTTCCAACAGTTCTTGGATAGAGCCGACTTGAGGAAAGACGAGGACTAGACTTAGGATTTTCTTTGTTATTCTGTTGAGTAGATGTCAGTTGTACCCTGTACTTTGAAATCCTTATCAATGAAGAAAAAACTTTCTAAGTCTTTGACAATTTGTAGCTCTTCCTTCTGTTCTGCTTTTCCATTTCAGCTTTTCTGCTGAGTCTTTGCTTTCAAAACTTGTTGTTGCCGAGATCATATGTCGGCCTTAGCAATCTTAATCAGTTTAACTGAAAATAAGCCAAGTTATCAATCTTCAAAATATAGAATAAACCTGTTATTCTGTTGAGCTGAGATGAAATCTTTTGGCCCAAGCTTTCCTTGTAAAGGCTGAGATGCGTGAATAATAATTTAAACTTTTGCAGAGTTGATCTGATCTCCAGGATCTGCTCTGCTTCAGACTTCTTGGATTCCTCCAAGTATAAAATGTTAAGTCATGTTCTTATAAGACCGATCTGGTCTCCAGGATTTGTCTTATACAATGCGGCCCAGGTTTCCTTTGTAGCAACCGAGATAATTGTGTTCAGTAAATTAGAAATGAACTTTTGTAGAGATGATCTAGTCTCCAGGATCTGCTCTACTAAAACTTTCTTGGATTCTTCCAAGTTTTGATTGATGAATAATAGGACCGAGCTGGTCTCCAAGGTCTGCCCTATCTTTTCAGCTCAGCAAACTTTAATCTGAGCTTTCATAAAGCTGATCTAGTCTCCAAGATCTGCTCTGCTGGATTCTTCTTGGATTCTTCCAAGTATTAAGACGAATGAGTCGTTTCTCTTCATAGGTCTGATCTAGACTCCAGGGTTTGTCCCATATTATATGGCCCAAGTTTCTCTTGTAGCGGCCGAGATGGTTATGTTCAAAAAATTTGTGTACTGAACTTTTGTAGAGCTGATCTAATCTACAGGATCTGCTCTGCTTAATCTTTCTTGGATTCTTTCAAGTATTAATTTCTTAGGACTGATCTGGTCTCCAAGATTTGTCCCATATTTTCTGCTCAGACATTTTTTTCCTGAGCCTTCACAAAGCTGATCTGGTCTCTAGGATCTGCTCTACTGGATTATTTCTTGGATTCTTCCAAGTATTGATTGTTGAGTCATTTCTCTTCATAGGACTAATCTGGCCTCCAGAGTCTGTCCCCTATTGAGTTTATGAAACTTGTCATTTTCAGTAGATATCCCCTAGTTGAGCCCCCGCATGGGAGGACATTTAGTCTGAACTGTGCCATGGTTGGGAAGATACCATATTACCTCCTTAACCTGCTGAGCCATAAGAAAGAAGCCACCGAGATGGGGAAGCTTGTGTCCCTGGCCACTTTATGAGCCATAAGCCAGAAATTGGTTAAGCGCGAATCATGTCGGCTCTAATTTTGTTACAACTCGTAAAGTGGGAGTCAAGGAGGCACAGAACTTCATTTCCAGTCTGGATGGATCTTTCTGCATGAACCAACCAGGGAAAAGAAAATAAATATGCCCCCAAACCAAGCTGGATAGCAGTCTGACTAAACTGATCTGAACTGAACCTTGCCGAACAAAAAGGCCGAGCAGAGCTGGTTGAAGAACTTGATTGATATAATGAGAGTTTAAATCTTACAATATAAAGCATTTGCTTAATATATTGACTATTCTCTTGCGGATATCAAAAGTGCATTCCATTCACATTTGTGTACACGAGAATTTTGAATACAAATTTGGAAGATGAAACATGATTCTTTTGTGGGCCTATGCTTTTAGATCAGTCGTATACTTTTCAGAAACCCGCAATCTTTGCCCATCCAAATCTGAATCTTCTTCTTTTGGTGACCTATGTTGCTGCTCAGGTCGGCAACCTTTATCAGAAGGAAGCCTACCAAAGTTGAGCCTGTTGTGCAGCCTTGACCTCGAATTGTAGAACTGTTGTAGGTGGCCGAGCTCGATTGGACGCCCGATCTCTTGGCCGAGGAACCTACGATCTTCTGTATCATGCCCAATATCATGATGATAGAGGCAGTACAATTGATGATTCCTCTTGTGGAGTGGTCCTGTGAGGGGCCGAGGTTCCCTTGCTAGGCTTTTCTTCCTCATGTAAGAAAGAATATGAGCCTTTGAAGCCAGTAAAGAGTTCCTTTCTTTTCCTCGGCCTCCCAACCGGGTCTTAACGGAGCGTCTATCCTGTAGCAGAACTCCGCTTTTCTACTGATGACTAGACCTCTTTCCTGATCGTCTAGCCTCAGCCATAAATTCACTCTGTCGTCTGGGATGATAATCAGGCCGGGTCGGAGAGTATTCCAGTTGCTCCTCTTGTGGAAGAGAACTACTGGGGTGAATCCCGCTGGGTCCCACCACATAAGCTTTTCCTTTCATCTCCTTCAACACAGCTTGGAATACATTTGGATTTTGAGCCACATAACGTATGGCTCGCATATGTTCCTCATAGGTGAAGGCAACAGTGGGAGTTAAAGATTCTCCCAGCTCCAAAGAACACCGTTCCATTTGCTGTTGTTGAGAAGATCTTTGACATCTCTTGAATGTGATGGGTCGTTTGGACCCTTGTCCATCTTTTTTGTCCATTCTTTCAACGGATAATTATTGACAAAAACCCTTGAAAGGCTGTTTTTAAGAAATTCGAAGGTTCAGACGCTTCCTCTAGCGCCAAATGATGAGACCAGAATTGCTCACCTGGTGGATCAGATATGACCCGAGTTGTGTGTCGTTAATCTTCCGTCCAAATGCATCAACAGAACCTGAGAAGGAAGAAAAACATTAGAGGTCCCAGGGCGCTGCCCCGGGGAAAACCCTCCGATGCTTAAGTCAGTTGTAGGTGTTTTGAGTAGGCAATTTATGCTGGAATAGAAGGTTTAAACAAAACCTGTAAAAGATCTCACTGAGTTTATGAGTTTTTGTGATTTGGCCGAGATGGAGTTCTTTGAGAAGTCTCCAATAGTTATTCTCTCAGAATTCGGATCCCCCTCGTCTGGATAGAGGGGTATTTATACTTGAGATTGAGGAGGTATGATCTCCTTGCCTGATTGATGGGACGGTGATGTGGCTGAGATGGATGTCTCATCTGCTTCAGAGCTACAGTATAACGGGACAAAAGTATGAGATCATAGCTGGTGTGTAGGTCAGTTTGTAATGATGACCTTGTCCTGTACCATTCGTTACTTGACACCTAGAAAGTATTCTGCAGAGCCGCTTAGTGAGTCCCAGAAGACGGTAGATAATATCTTCTTCTGATCTTATCTGATACTGTTTAGAGTAGCAGAGCCAACATGTAGCTGAGGCTAATGTCAATCTGAGGCCGAGATAAATAAGTTCCCTTCATTCGCTGAGGTTGACTATCAACGGGCTGCTTTGACTATTGCATTACCGAGACAAGATGTGATAAGTCATAATATCATGTAAGACTTCATTCTAACCTTTCCTGATCGTGTGTGAACAAGTACCGATCTGACTCAGGTATGCGGCGAGAGGTTATAATTGAATTTGCCTTAGCCATTTTAACAAACTTGCTTTTTAGCTACAGACATAAAACTGCTGAGCAGAAAATGTATTCATGCCGAGCTGAAGCTGAAGGTCAAGCCTGCTTCTAGGTGAAAACCTTAGCATATTCTTTGCTAAGATGGCGAATGCTGTGGGGAAATATAGCCGAAGTGCAGCTTGGCCGAGCAGCGATGCATTTGTGCCGAACTGCAGGAGTTGAACCCTTCATGCATAAATTCTGACGTTGACCGTTGTTGACTAACAGATGTTTATTTTTGGCTCATCACCACCGGAGTGAACATCACCAAGCAACAAAATTTTCTCTCTTCATTTGCATGGTCAAAATTTATGTTTTCCTCTTTGGATTTCCCTAACCCAATCACCGGATTTTTTTTGTTTTCATTTCTATGATGAATACACGACAAGGATGCTGATTTTAAGACCGTTGATGTTTTATTATGCTCGTCTTGAATCAAATATGGCCGAATTAGGGCACTTAAACTGCAAGTCGACCATTTCTTTTTTCTTTTTTTGCTAAGGTCCAACCTTCTTATACTCGGATCTAGGTCTTTCTAATTAATATCTATGAGACCCATCAACAAATCCGGTGCTATTATCGCTTTTGCTCCATGAGAATCAAAGGTCTATCAATCTTCATCTTCATTTTGCTTAGATATAAAATCTTTGATGGTATTCTCCAATTTGTGGAAGAAATTCTATTTTGTGGAAGAAAGCGTGTTGTTTCATTGGAACTATTCTGCCTGTTCTTCTACTTGTTGAAGCAAGCATGTTTGCAATGGGAGATTATTCTTTTTGAAAAAGATGGAAGAAAGAAGTATTAGTGGGTCAAGTGAAGTTCATAATTGTATGGAGGCTTTACATATTGAATACTTTATTGAGGACTTAAATTTGTTGAGTTGTTTTTAAAGTTAATATATTGATCCTTGAGTAGGGGGGCGGTTTTGAAGCAACATGTAACGTTGTTGTTTTGTGACTTTGAGGTCACTGGTTTGAACCGAGTAAACAGTCTCTTACACAAAGTGTAGGGTAAGATTGCGTATCACAAAGCGACCTGACTCCTTCCCGAATTCTATGATGGGTCCAGATACTGGAGTTGGTAGCATTCTTTCTTGAAAATTTTGGAAGGTTGGTGGCACACCATTGACAAAATTTGAAGCACCCATATGAATAGTAAAAAGGCACATGTTTTTTATTCACTTCTCTTGCCTATAAATTGGCAAGCATCCTACAAAGGAAGACACACCAAAGAAACCAGAGCAAGAAGCATTCAAGAGCTTCTTGAGAGAGAAGAAAATAGAGAGAGAAAAAGAGAGTTGTAAGATTATACCAATCCGGTATAAGAAAATATTGAGTGTTTCAATTCTCTTGTATTTCTCAAATTTAAGTCTAAACTTGAGTTGTCTCTTGTTTCCCATAATTTTGAATAGTGGAAGTGATTCTCACTGCCCGTGGTTTTTTCCCTCCACAAAGAGAGGATTTCCACGTAAATCTCGGTGTCTTTATTTACCTAGCATTTACGGTGAATTGTGATAAATACACCGTGTACGTAATTTCTGTCTAAGGAAGTCGGATCTTAAGAGGGACTGTGTGTGACCCCTCCGGGTAAACCTGGGATTTTACATGGAATGATAATACTGTCTAGGAGGTGATTGTGATCTTTCTAGGATATTATCAAATCGGTTCACTTCACTTTTACTGTTTTTATTTCGATGTCATACTCGATGATTCTAGTGAGTAGTAAAATTACTATCCATGGTTTTATTCTGCTTAGAACCGGGTCTTAATTCCCAACAAGTTGTATCAGAGCTTGGTTATTTGGTTCTTGATTTTCTCAAATATGGAGAAATGAAATTCAATGTGGCAAAATTCAACGGAGATGATGGATTTTCCACATGGCAGAAAAAGATGAAGGATTACCTTATACAACCAGGTGTTCACAAAGCTCTTTATGGCAAAGAAAAAATTCAGAAGCCATGAAAGATGACGATTGGCAAGACATGGATGATAAAGCCGCAAGTGCAATCCGTTTGCACTTGTCCGACGAAGTCCGAAACAATGTAGATGGAAACGACTTAGCCATGGAAATTTGGACAAAGTTAGAAAGCTTGTACACATCCAAAACGATGACAAATAAATTGTATCTAAAGAAGCAGCTCTACACACTCTAAATGAGCGAAGGTACAAATTTTTTGTCTCATCTGAATGATTTCAATGGCATCATATCCCAAATAAGTCTTGGTGTTACTATAGAGGATGAGGATAAGGTGATCATGCTCTTGAGTTCACTTCCACCCTCCTTCAATGGTTGGACAACCACTTTACTTCATGGTAAAGAAACAATCACATTGAAAGAGGTCACATCATCTTTGTTGCTGCATATTAAGATGATGCAACCAGAGAAGCAAGGACATGCTTTTCTTACATAAGAAAGAGGAAGGAGATGAAATAGAAACTTTAGCTGTCATGATAAATCAAAAGATTATGACAAATCCAGAGGTCGTACCAGATCGAAAAGCGGACTAAAGTGCTGGAACTGTCGTAAGAATGGCCACCTTAAAAGGAACTGCAGGTCTTTGAAGCAAGACAAAGATCGATGTCAAAAGCAGGTGGGAGATAACAATACAGCAGCAGAAAGACAACATTGGTTTGTCACAAAAATGAATGTTGTCATGTCTCAGACATAGATCTTGAATGGATCGTGGATATATGTGCTTCATAACATTGTGCTACTACCAAGGAATACTTCTTCACTTATAAAGCTGGAGACTTTGGGGTGTTGAAGATGGGAAACAAAAGCACCTTATCGCTCGTAGGAGTAGGTGATATCACTGTGGAAACTTCACTTGGTTGAACATTTACATTACGAAATGTGCGACGTGTTCCATATATGAGATTTAATCTTTTATCTGCAAGCGCACTGGACAAGGAAGTTATGAGCATTTCTTTAGTAATGCGACATGGAAACTTACCAAAGGTGGTAGCAAAAGGGAAGTTATGTTGTAATTTTTACAAGATACACTTTAAGGTGTGTGAAGATCAAACAAATGCAGTAGAAGGCGTTACACAAACGTTGGGACACATTGAGCAGAAAGAGTTGTAGTTACTAGCAAAGCAATCCTTGATACCGTTAGACAAAGGTAAATCACTAGACCCATGTGATTACTGATTAATTGGAAAACAGCACCGTGTCTATTTTCAGAAGAACTCCAGGATAAAAGAAACAAATTGGAGTTGGTTCACTCTGACGTGTGTGGTCTCATTGAGGTATAATCTCTAGGTGGAAACAAATACTTTGTTACTTTCATTGATGATTCTTCTAGAAAAATATGGATCTACTTCATAAGAAATGAAAGTCAAATATTCCAAAGTTTTCAAAAATTTCACACAATGGTTGAAAGAGAAACTGGAGAAAAGTTGAACGCCTTCGCACTGACAATGGCGGCGAGTACATATCAATAGAATTTCAAGAGTACTGCACAAAACACGGTATAAGACATGATAAGACAGTTCCTGGTACTCCACAACATAACAGTGTTGCAGAACAGATGAATAGAACCATTGTAAAAAAAAGTGCGATGCATGCTCAAAATGGCTAAACTGTCCAAGTCATTTTGGGGAAAGGTTGTCAATACAACTGTCTACTTGATCAACCGATCACCTTCGGTTCCACTAAACTTTGATATTCCAGAAGTAGTGTGGAACAGAAGAGAGGTAAGCTACGCTCACCTAAAGGTTTTTGGATGTAAAGCCTTCATGCATGTTCCAAGATACCAGATCAAAATTAGATGATAAAACTATTCCTTATACCTTTGTAGGATACTAAAATGAGGAATACAGTTTTAGGTTATAGGATCCAGAAAAGAAGAAAATTGTCAGAAGTAGAGATGTCGTGTTCCAAGAACACGAAATGTTCAAAGATGCAGAAAGAAGTCTATTGCAGAAAATGTTACAGAGGTAACATTTATTCCTTTATTGAACAATGACACAAATGGAGAAAATATAGAAGAAACTTAAACAGGTGATGATTACAGTGGTGCTGAGCAGGGGGAGAAACCCCTTGCTTCTCTTGAATTGCAAGATGTGGATCCTCAACCGAGAAGGTCTGTTAGAAAACGTGCGTGTTCTACCAGGTATCCTAGTTCTCAATACATTCTTATAACTGATGACAGAGAACCAGAGAATTTTCAAGAACTGCAATCTCCCAGAGATAAAGATCGTTGGACAAAAGCCATGAAAGAATAGATGGATTCATTGAAACAGAATCTCACTTATGATCTAGTTCAACTTTTAGAAGGAAAGAAAGCTCTGAAAAAAATGGGTCTTCAAGTTAAAGAAAGACGGTGATAAGATGCTAAAGTACAAAGCTCGATTGGTGGTAAAAGGTTTTGGTCAAAAGAAAGGCATCGACTTTGATGAAATTTTCTCACCAGTTGTTAAAATGAGTTATGTTCGACTTGTACTTGGTTTGGCAGCTAGCTTGAATTTAGAGCTGGAACAACTATATGTAAAAACATCTTTCTTGCATGGAGATCTGGATGAGGATATCTACATGGAACAACCAGAAGATTTCACAGTTAAAGGCAAGGAAGACATGGTCTGCAAGTTAAAAAAGAGTCTGTATGGATTGAAGCAAGCACCACGACAATAGTACAAGAATTTTGACTCATTCATGCTGAGTCAGAAATTCTAGAGAACAGTTGATGATCCGTATGTATATATTCAAAGATATCTTAATGGTAAATTTATCATTATTCTTTGTATGTTGATGACATACTGATTGTTGGAGAAGATGGAAACATGATCCAAATCTTAAAAAAGAAATCATCAGAAACATTCTACATGAAAGATTTGGGTGTTGCAAAACATATATTGGTAATGGACATCATTCGAGATCGAGCAACAAGAAAACTTTGTTTATCGCAGAAGAGATGTATTAAACGAGTGCTTCAACGGTTCAATATGGACAAAGCTAAACCAGTTACAACTCCACTTGCTGATCATTTCAAGCTAAGCAGAGAGATTGTCCTTCGACAGAGAAGGAAGAAGAAGAAATGTCATTGATTCCATATTCTTCTACAGTAGGAAGCTTGATGTATGATGTGGTCTGCACAAGGTCAGACATTACTCATGCGGTAGGAGTAGTAAGAAAGTTTTTATCAAATCCAGGAAAGATGTATTGAGAAGTAGTGAAAAGATCTTTCGATACCTTAGAGGAACATCAAAATTATGCTTAACTTTTGGAGGTTCCGGACCAACTCTTGATGGATACACGGATTCAAATATGGCTGGAGATCTAGATGGTAGAAAATCTACTTCTGGCTATCTATTTACATTTGCAGGGGGAGCTATATCTTGACAGTCGAAACTTCAAAAGTGTGTATCATTATCGACTACTGAAACAGAGTACATTGCAGCTACAGAAGCTGGCAAGGAGATGCTTGTTGAGAAATATGTTTGGATAATTTTCAAAGTTATGATTTTAAGTGTTGAATGCATAAAAAGGTCACAAAGTTGAAATAAGTTGAAACAAATGAAAAAGGGACATCTATCTCTACATAGATCTCTCAACCAGAGATCGAAGTATACATAGATCTCTAAATAGATCTCTCTGTCAGAGATCGATGTACATAGATCTCTACATCGATCGATCGATGTCACATAGAATCAAAAACTCAAACTCACTGTGAGACATAGATCTCTCAACCAGCGGTACATCGATCGATCAATGTATACATCAGTCTCTTAAATTGAGACATAGATCGATCGATATCTAGCGTTTATGTAGAATTTTTTCTAAAAAGTGATAAAATGATTTTTTTCATTTACATATGTTTCATACATGTATATTCTGATTTTATTATTTATTTTTATGATAATAATAGTGTTTGTCACTAATGTGCCTTGAAAGTTTCTACAACTTACCAAAAGTACAAATTGGTATTTAGAGTTTTGTAGGAACATGACATGGTTAATGTTTCAAGGACACATTCATATTATATTTATCATCACAAAGGTGTTATTTTCTGACCATCCCGGTCATTTCTGGAGTTTTCTATCACTAGAGACATTTTGGTCATTTTACCCCTGAGGGCAGTTTTGGTATTTTCACTCAAGGAATCTCTTGAGTATATTATTATCTTCATTCTGAAGCTCATTTATGATTATAGTAAAGATTATTTGGTGGTTTTCTATTATTTCTCTCAATTGATGATATTATCAATAGTAGCGGGATATATGACGAGTTGTGATGTCCCATTCTATTTTTTTTTCTTGAAGACCTTCTTCTACATGTTATTGGAGGATATTAATCATTATTTTGCAGAGAATGTAAAGGTGTTGAAGGTGTGAATTGATCACAACATACAAGAAGAAAAGTGGGAATTTTGGTGTTATAGGTTGACATAATCTTGTCAATTATTATTTGTTGATTTCTTCTTCAAAAATCTGAGCTGATATACATATATATGGGTTGAAAAACGTGTATAAACATGTGGATATTATGGTGTACTCATTTTATGACTTGGTGACAATTGGATCAACCAAAAAGAAGCTAGTTGGCAAAATTAACAACTTGGACATTTTGAATTCAAAAGCAACGGCTAGTCAAGGAGGTTGGGAGCTGATTTTTTATTTGAATTATTCAGCCATCACATGCCTATTCTCATGGAAAGGAGTTGAGGGGATAGTGGAGGAATATGTCATTCTATCTTCTCCATATTATCTTCTTTTTTCAAGACATTCCAAGATGGAATTTTCGTCCAACATAAGTGTTCTAAGGTGGACCAATCATTTTTCTCTATGTTGCCAAGTGTGCAAGGTTTTTATGTGGCCAACCAATGATGTGAAGGCACTTAAGCATTGATTATGAAGATGGTGAGACATTGGAGTTCTTATCTTCAAGAGCAATTTCACACTATAAATATGAGGCAAAGGTGAAGAAGAAGAACACACACTTGAAAGCAATAGTTGAATTGTCTTGCTATCTTCTTCTCTTCATTCTTGTTTCGTTCTTTGTATCCAAGGTGTTCTTGTGATATTTATTGTAGAGCTACAAGCCTCTTGTGTCTTATTTTTAAGATTGATTAGCTAAATCTATAAGGCTATACCAATAGGTGATAGAGGTGTTGCAACCAAAAGTTGCATAGAGGTGTACGTCCAAGTCTTGAATAGGGTTGGTGTTTAACCCGAGGATCAAGCTTGGTTCTTGTTGTAATTTGGTTTATACCATTGTGGAAATCCAAGGAAAGGTATTTCTTGGGATTGGAGTAGGTCACATTGACCGAACCAGGATAAATCCTTGGTGTTCTTGTCTTCTATACATTTTTTTGTTTTCTGCCCCTTTTCACAGCAGATTTCACACAACTTCTCACGCTTTGAAAAATAGCTTAACACTTTAAAAATGTGTGATTTTTGGTGGAGTTTTACTTCAGACTATTAGCTTTCACTTGCAACAAAAATCACTTGATTTGAGCAAGGGAAAGTTAGTCTTTCAGTTGTTGCAAGATAACTGCTCCAATCTGGTTCTAAGGTGGTCTCAGATTCTGTTTTCAAATGGATTTTAATAAATGGCAGTAGTGTAATTTCCGGTAACCACTATTCAACCCCATCTGGTGGTGTTTATTGCATGTGCATGGTCCAACAATTGGTATCAGAACGAGGTCTACACCACTCTAAGAAGCAAGATTCAACACCATACGAACAAGACAAGGCCAAGAAACAACAATTCAAAGTAGCCTGCTAATCTCAAATCAAAGGTACATACAATGGCTATTGTTTCTCACAAAGATGAGTTGGAAGGTATGTCTACAACGTCCTCCTCTTTTTGATGGAAATAATTTCGTTCATTGGAAACTTAGAATGAGGCTATTCTTAATGGCTATAGACATCGATTTATGGTCTGTAGTTGAAGATGGGACGTACATTCCAATGAAAATTGTACAAGTTAGTGGAGTTACATAATAAGTAGAAAAATATAAAAGTGAATGGTCTTCCGAAGATAAAAAGAAAATTTCCATGAATGCTAAGGCTATGTAATTACTGTTAAAGGGACTAACGACATCTGAAGTAGGATATGTGTCAAATTGCACAAGTGCACATGACACGTGGAAATCTTTAGAATTAAAGCCTGAAGGTACTAGCGGTGTAAAAGAGTCAAAAATAAACATGCTTATGTCTGAGCTTGAATCTTTCAAAATATTGCCGAACAAATCTATAACATCTATGGATTTGAGGAATACTAACATTTTCAATGCCCTTGAAGCTTTAGGAAAATCATTTACCAACAGCGAGAAGGTTCAAAAGGTGCTGTGAAACCGTCCTGCTGAATGTGATCCTAAAGTCACGACAATTGAAGAAACGAAATCAATCAGTAAAATGGATGAATTGACCGGTTCACTTAGAGTTTACGAGGTAAAACTGAACCAACAAAAGTCCAAATCATCCAAATCATCCGGTAAGTCTATTGATTTCAGATCAACTGAGTCACATACAAATAATGATGATAGTAATAGTGATAATGAATTAGACGATGATTTAATATTAATAGTTAGAAAGCTTAGAAAGTTTTTCAAACGACCAAATAGAAATGGAAAACAATCTTCTTCTACTTCTTCTCAACCTAAGAAAAACTCTAATAACAAGTGGTATAATTAAGAGTTGAAGTGCTACGAATGCGATCAAAAAGGACATATCTCATATGATAGCCCAACAAAGAAAAATAATAACATCAGCAATAATAAACAAGCTAAGGACAAGAAGGTGCAAAAGACTAAGACAAAGGAGTCCAAGTCAAGAAGAGGCAAACGAGCAACGAAGGCAAGCACATGGAGCGACTCGTCCGACTCAAAATCCAACACTAAGGAAGCCCAAGTCTGCTTCGTATCCAACGAGGTAACTTCATCTGATGAAGATTCTGATAGTGAAATGTCATTTGATGAAATGTATGAAGAATTTCTAAGGATGCATGCTCACTGTAAAAAGCTCTCTATAGAAAAGAAGAAACTAATTGAAGAAAATGACAAGTTGAAGACGTCCGACTTGGAATTTTCCGATCAATTAGAATCTTTTAAACAAGAGTCTACTAATACTCTTGATTCTTTAGAGATTAAAATTGAATCATATAGGAAAAATGAACATGCATTAAAAACTGAAAATAGTATGTGAAATCTAAGTTAGAAAGTTGTGAAAATGAGATAGTTAAGCTTAAATCCTCTAAACTAAACTTAGAAAAAAATGTTAGAACAATTTAAATATGGCACGAACATGATTGACACACTTATATTGTCACAAAAATATGAAAATGATAAAAGGGCTTAGGTTATATAGAAAAAATGACAAGTTAGGTAAAAAGATTAATTTTGTATCATCTAAGTCTAAGTTGTCGTATAATACAACAAAATTAACTTTGCCTGCTATACCTTCTTCTACTCCTTCTTCTACATATTCCAAGGTAAAAATGCAGCATACAACCACAAAATCACACACAAATAAATGTCCAACCAGGCAAAACTTTGTATCTAGACAACCTAGAAATTATGCCTATATGTATACAAATGTGACTAGACATAATGAAATGCAACCAACTTATTATAATCCATATAGACATAATTATAGGCAACATTCATATAAGACTTATAGAAATGCATATGAACACATTACATAGCACCATATAAGAAACAAAATCACATGCCTTATACACACTATCAAAATTGGCCACTTTATAATAATTATCAACGAAGGTATAACATGTATAATCATGCATCATCTTTTAAATAGAATAGACAAGTACATGAAAATCCTTTATATTATTCAACTTTTAATAATGTCAAATATGTGCCAAGAAGGTACATCCAAGTTTGGATACCCAAAGGGTATATAAACAAGGGTGGTGCCCCTAACATTCAAGGACCCAAGTAAAGGGTATCTAAAATTTTGTCTCTATTGTAGGAAAATCGCAAGGAATGCAAGAAGGAGGCAAATTCAAAGAATCTAAAAACCAAGTGGTTTTTAGACAGTGGATGTTCAAGGCATATGACAGGAAACCCCCAACTATTCACCGAGTTGGAACATATCGAGAATGGAGGAAATGTGACATTCGGTCACAACAACAAAGGAAAGTTGTTGGAAAAAGAACAATCGGAGACCCCTAACACATTTCAAATACAAAATGTGTTTTTAGTAAGAAATCTTTCTTATAATTTATTAAGCATTTCACAAACTTATAGATTCCGGTTATTATGTTTCTTTTTCTCCCTGATTATTGTGATATAACAAATGAAAAGGAGAAATAATATTAAAAGGAAATAGGCATGGTAACATTTATACACTTTCACTAAGTAACATGTTAGATGCTAAGGTAAAGTGTTTAATATCACATGACTTAGATGTAAACTTATGGCATAGACGACTAGGCCATATAGGAATTCAACTATTGAAAAGTTATCTAGGAAGAACTTAATTAGAGGTATGCCTAAGTTAGACTTATATAATTTTCAATGTTGTGAAACTTGTATTAAAGGAAAACATATTAAAGAAACATTAAAATCAAAACATGAAGTGAGTACTAGTCATGCACTAGAATTGCTTCACTTAGACTTATTTGGTCTAAGTAGGACAAGAAGTCTAGGTGGACACTATTATGTGTCTGTCATAGTAGATGATACTCACGCTACACATGGACATTATTCTTAACACATAAAGACGATGCTCCATTGGCAATCGAAAATCTTATTAAGCAACTTGAAAATCTTATAAAGAAAATGTTACAAGAATTAGGTGTGATAGAGGCAGAGAATTTAAAAACAAAGATGTAATAAAGTTTTGTGAATAATATGGAATTAAATATGAATTCTCAACACCTGAAACACCACAACTCATGGAGTTGTAGAATACAAAAATAGAACAATTCAGGAAGTTGCTAGAACAATGTTATGTAAAAATAAAGTACCAAAATATTTATGGGCTGAAGCTGTTAGTTGTGCATGTTATATTATAAATAGACTTCCTATAATTAAACAAAACACCTTAAAAATTGTTAAGCAATAGACAACCTAAGGTAGATTATCTTATAGTTTTTGGTTGTAAGTGTTTTGTGTTAAACACTAAGGATAATCTGGATAAGTTTGAACAAAAGTCTATCAAATGCATATTTGTTGGTTATTCAACTAATTCTAGAGCATATAGGTTTTATAATCCTGCATCTAGAAAATAATTAAATATATGCATGTGAATTTTAATGAGAATGCATGTTTTAAAGGTAGTGATAAAATTCAACATAAACTAGAAAATAATGTTGAAAATACGTTTGATGATGATGATGATGTATCACTTGAGCCTTGCACTTGATCATCTAGAACCAATTAGCGACCCGTCCCGAGCCGTAGTACTCGAAACGGCTCACCTGTCGTATTTTCCTAAGGAAGATACAAGGCGTCAAATCGAAACAGGTACACATCAGTGGAAGTCGAAATTTAAAACCTCAAATAATCATCATCATAAATATCAATGGTAGGCAAATCTAAATCCGATACAAATGTCAAATGTAGATATAACTAAATCTCTAAAGTACATAAACCTCAAGTATCGAAAATCACTGTATCAACTAAGCCCTCGAAAGTCTCATGGGAATGTCATCGACCTCAATATCTCCACTCTTGGTCATCCTCGTTATGCTAACTCAATCACCTGTCTATCTGCAAAATATGTTAAAGCGTGGTTTGAGGTGAACAAGAAATGCATAAACCCATAGATGAAATGAATGAAGAAATTTTACAATTGGAAGATAATACAACTAACTTGCAAGATGTTCCAATTGTATATGATAATGTTCACACAAATGAAACATCTGAACAAGATGAGGGTGGACCTAGTCAACCTAGGAATTGGTGGCTTATAAAAGGTAAACATAAACACCCTAAAGAATTAATCATTGGGGATAGAACACGTAGTCAAACTGAAGGACATAGCTTAATCTTACACTTACAACCTAAGAATCTTAAGGAAGCCTTAGGTGGTATATCTTAGATAGATGCCATGCATGAGGAATTAAACCAATTCACCAGGAACATCGTGTGGGACTTAGTACCAAAAATAAGTCTATAATAGGGACAAAATGGGTATTCAGGAATAGAATAGATGAACAAGGAAATATCACACGGAATAAGGCTAGGCTAGTCGCACAAGGTTATAATCAACAAGAAGGAATAGATTATAAAGAAACCTTTGCACCTCGTTGCACGACTAGAAGCAATAAGATTGTTACTTGCTTTTGCAAGTGTAAGCAACATTAAACTCTTCCAAATGGATGTTAAGAGTGCATTCTTGAATGGATACATCCAAGAAGAGGTGTTTGTAAAACAACCCCCTAGATTCGGAGATCCAAAGAATCCTAACCATGTGTACAAGCTTAAGAAAGCATTATATGGTTTGAAACAAGCTCCAAGAGCTTGGTACGATAGATTTGCAAACTTTCTTATTGCAAATAATTATCAAAGGGGAGCCATAGACAACACATTATTTCTAAGTAGAAAAAATAACGACTTGTTAATAGTTCAAATATATGTAGATGACATAATCTTTGGATCAACCAACTCTACCTTAGTAAAAGACTTTGAAGAGTATATGAGGTCAGAGTTTGAGATGTCAATGGTAGGAGACTTGAATTACTTCTTAGGGCTTCAAATCAAACAAACCTCTCAAAGAATTCACATTAGCCAACTTAAGTATATCAATGATATGATTAAGAAATTTGGATTTGAAGAATTGAAACCAACACTTACCCCCATAAGTGCTAGCACCAAACTAGATAAGGATGGAAATGGTAAACCTTTTGATAACACACTATATAGGTCTATGATTGGATCATTGTTGTATTTAACTATATCAAGACCTGATATAATGTTTAGTGTTTGTATGTGTGCTAGGTTTCAATCTTGTCCTAAAGTATCACATTACAATGCGGTGAAGAAGATATTTAGATATCTTAAACACACACCTCACTTAGGACGTTGGTATGATAGAAACGCTAAGTTGGAACTATATGCTTATAGTGATGCTGATTATGGTGGTTGAAAACTAGATAGAAATCCACTAGCGGAACTTGTCAATTTATAGGAACCAACTTGATCTCTTGGTTTTCTAAAAAGCAAGCTAGTGTAGCACTCTCTACCACCGAAGCCGAGTATATAGCCTTAAAATTATGCACTACCCAAATACTTTGGTTTAAACAAAAAGTTAGTGATTTTGGCATTAAAATGAATAAGCTTCAAATTTTCTACGATAGCACCAATGCGATCAATCTTTCTCAGAATCTGGTACTTTTTTCTAAGGCCAAACACATTGAGGTAAGATATCATTTCCTTCGAGACCATGTTCAAAATGGGGACATAACCATAGACCATGTAAGAACTGATCATCAAATAGCTGATATCTTCACCAAACCACTTAATCAAGCCACTTTTGAAAACTTACGACCTAAGTTGGGTAGGATGACTTACGATACCATTGCATCGTTCTATCTTTTGTATGATTTGCAAAATAAAGGGGGAGATAGAATAAGAACATGATTTTTTGTTGGTAAGTCATGATTTAGATTTGAGTTGAATAATATGCTAAGTTTCAATTGGTATAAGTTTTGAGCATAGGTTAAGGGGGAGAGTATAAGTTGAGGGGGAGCACATGAACACATATGTTAAAAACATGTGATTTGAGAGTTTGAAAGCAATTGCTATAGAATTGATGAAACAATTGGTAATTGGTGAGGCTTTCAAAACAATTCAGTTGGTATAAAAGTGGTGAATATGTGATGAATAATTGTTAAGGAGTTGTGACATTAAAATCATGTTAAGTTATTTTGAAAATCATCCAAAAGGGGGAGAATGTTGAGAAATATGTTTGGATAACTTTCAAAGTTATGATTTTAAGTGTTGAATACATAAAAAGGTCACAAAGTTGAAATAAAGTTGAAACAAATAAAAAAGTAACATCAATCTCTACATAGATCTCTCAGCCAGAGATCGATGTATGTATATGTCTCTACATAGATCTCTCAGTCAGAGATCGATGTACATAGATCTCTACATCGATCGATCGATGTCACATAGAATCAAAAACTCAAACTCACTGTGAGACATAGATCTCTCAACTAGAGGCACATCGATCTATCGATGTATACATCAGTCTCTAAAATTGAGACTTAGATCAATCGATATCCAGCATTTTTGTAGAAAGTTTTCTAAAAAGTGATAAAATGATTGTTTTCTTTTACATATGTTTCATATATGTATATTGTGATTTTATTATTTGTTTTTGATGGTAATAATAGTGCTCTGTCACTAATGTGCCATGGAAGTTTCTACAACTAACCAAAAAGGGCCAAAATTGGTATTTTGAGTTTTTAGGAATATGACATGGTGAAAATATTTTAAGGACACATTCATATTATATTTATCATCACAAAGGTGTTATTTCTGACCATCGGGTCATTTCTAGAGTTTTCTCTCAGTAGGGGCATTTTGGTCGTTTTGCCCCTAAGAGCAGTTTTGGTATTTTCACTCAAGGAATCTCTTGAGTATATTATTATATTTATTTTGAAGCTCATTTATGATTATATTGAAGATTATTTGGTGGTTTCTATTGTTTCTCTCAATTGATGATATTATCGACAGTAGTGGGATATGTGACGAGTTGTGATGTCACATTCTATTTTTTTTTCTTGAATACCTTCTACTATATGTTATTGGAGGATAGTAATCATCATTTTACAGACAATTTAAAGGTGTTGAAGGTGTGAAATTGATCACAACATACAAGAAAAAAAGTGGGAATTTTGGTGTTATAGATTGACATAATCTTGTCAACTATTATTTGTTGATTTCTTTTTCAAAAATCTGAGTTGATATGCATACATATGGGTTGAAAAACGTGTATAAACAGGTGGATATAATGGTGTACTCATTTTATGACTTGGTGACAAGTGGACCAACCAAAAAGAAGCTAGCTGGCAATAAATTTTGAATTCAAAACCAACAGCTAGTCAAGGAGGTTAAGAGCTGATTTTTTTTGTTGAATTATTCAGCCATCACATGCCTATTCTCATGGAAATGAGTTGAGGGGATAGTGGAGGAATATGATATTCTATCTTCTCCATATTATCTTAATTTTTAAGACATTCCAAGGTGGAATGTTTGGCCAACATAAGTGTTCCAAGATAGACCAATCATTTTTCTCTATGTTGCCAAGTGCGCAAGGTGTTTATGTGGTCAACCAATGATGTGAAGACACTTAAGCATTGATTATGAAGATGGTGAGACATTGGAGTTCTTATCTTCAAGAGCCATTTCACACTACAAATAGGAGGCAAAGGTGAAGAAGAAGAACACGCACTTGAAAGCAATAGTTGAATTGTCTTGCTATCTTCTTCTCTTCATTCTTGTTTCATTATTTGTAGCCAATGTGTTCTTGTGACATTTATTGTAGAGCTACAAGCCTCTTGTGTCTCATTTGTAAGATTGATTAGCTAAATCTATAAGCCTCTTGTGTATCATTCATTTTATTTCTAAGAAGAACAACATGGTTGCTCACCATCTGGCGCAGTATGCGCGTATGTTTACAGCCACAACATGTTTTTACATTAGCTGTGTAGCTTCTTCCTACGGCACGTGGTTTCTATTATACTGACGGCACTATGCATGCCTTACGATCTTAGCCTTACGCGGCATCTTTACAACACAGTTTTTCTGAAGTTGCGTGTATCAATTTGATGCAGGCAACTTCGGTATGACTTCTTTTAACACATATCTTTTATTGTTGTGACTTAATGTCTCCCTACTAGGTTGACGCAATTCACTGTTTGTTTCTCGCAGTCTTTAGACTATGGGCAACTTTGGTATGAGGCTACTTTTCTTCTATTCGCTATTATATCATCTATTATTCCATCATGCATCCTAACGCATTTTTCTTTGTCACTTGCCAAGGACTTCTTTTCTGGATGTGTGCTGTGGAGCCTATCTTCTAATGCTGTTGTGTGGTCGAATACTGGTTGCTTTGGTCACATGTGACTGAAGCAACGGCGGTACGTGTCTACTACTTTCATCTTCCACTTCTGTGCGCTTTTTTTTCTTATATCATATATAATGGATTATTTCATCTTATTTGTGACAATGAGGACATTCCAACCAACGATGGAGCACATGGTGTGTAAGACAATCGCAAACACGCCCCACTCATCCATATGCAAAAGTTGGTTTATGCACAGAAGTAAAACCCGTTATCATTTGCGCGACATGGAGCTCAGAATAGGGGTTCTTTATTCGTTTCTTAGTTTGTTGTTCTCTTATACATTTCACTTTCTATATGTGTTTCTTACGTTGCATTGTTTAGTTTGGGAGAGTCTCCCACCTTAGTATCTACATTTAATATAACCACAGTATTCCTCCGCCACAAGTGAGGGCTTATGCATCAATAAAACAATCGGACGACACTGCCCATCCTTCACCTAAAAAACCAAGAGTTGCATAGAGCTTTACATCCAAGTCTTGAATAGAGTTGGTGTTTAACCCGAGGATCAAGCTTGGTTCTTATTGTAATTCGGTTCATACCATAGTGAAATCCAAGGAAATGTATTCCTTGAGACTGGACAAGATCACATTTTGACCGAACCAGGATAAATCCTTGGTGTTCTTGTCTTCTTTACATTTTTTTGTTTCCTGCCCGTTTTTCATAGCAGATTTCATACAATTTCGCGGACTTTGAAAAAATAGCTAAACACTTTCAAAATTCGTGCTTTTTGGTGGAGTTATACTTCAGACTGTTAGCTTTCATTTGCAATAAGAATCACTTGATTTGAGCAAAAGAAAGTTAGTCTTTTAGTCATTGCAAGATAATTGCTCCAATCTGGCTACAATCTGACCAGTTTTGAGAAAACCTGAATTCTGTTTTAACCAAGAATTGTTTAAGGTCAGGGCCTTTTGGAAACACAAATTAGACATTATAAGGAGTGATTTGACATAACAATCAACCTTTTTGGTTAAGTATTCAAAGAGAAACATGTTTTCAAAAATCATCAACATTCTGTTCAATTCTATACAGATTGACCGTCTGAATCTTTTTATGTGTTTGAAGGGTCAAATGGTCTTATTTTTATCTGATTTTTGGATAGAGCCTGTCAAGACATTGAAGTTAATTCTGGCATAATTTTGGAGTTGTGTACACTGATTTTGAATTGTTCAAAAATGGGTTCTGAATCTAAGGTGGTCTCACATTCTGTTTTCAAAGGGGATTTTAATGAAGGGTGGTAGTGTAATAAACACTATTCACCCCCCTCTATTGGTGTTCATTGCAGGTGTACGGTCCAACAATGCTTTGGATGAGACGATTGTTATAGGAGTTGGGGTTTAAACAACAATATATAGTATACTGCGATAGTCAAAGTGCAATTGACTTGAGCAAAAATATGATGTATCATGCAAGAACCAAACATATCGATGTGCGATATCTTTGGATCCGGAATGCCACTGAGGAGGAACAATTCCAGATCAAGAAGATCCACACAGACAATAACCCTGCTGATATAAATACAAAAGTCATTACAATGGAGAAGTTTAATTGGTGCGTAAAACAAGCTGGGATGGACTCACAATGAGAGTCGGAGTATGTCTCTAGTCTGGAGGGGGAGATTTGATGGGTCCAGACACTGGAATTGGTAGCATTCTTTCTTGAAAATTTTGGAAGGTTGGTGGCACAGCTTTGACAAAATTTGAAGCAGCCATATGAACAGTAAAAATTCACATGTTTTTTATTCACTTATCTTGCCCATAAATTGGCAAGCATCCTGCAAAGGAAGACACGTCAAAAAAACCAAAGCAAGAAGCATTTCAAGAGCTTCTTGAGAAAGAAGAAAATAAAGAGAGAAAAAGAGAGTTATAAGATTATACGAATCCGATATAAGAAAATATTGAGTGTTTCAATTCTCTTGTATTTCTCAAGTTTAAGTCTAAACTTGAGTTGTCTCTTGTATTCCCATTATTTCAAATAGTGGAAGTTGTTCTTACTGTCTATGTTTTTTCCCTCCACAGAAAGAGGGTTTCTATGTAAATCTCGGTGTCCTTATTTTATCTGGATTTACGGTGAATTGTGATAAATTCACTGTGCACATAATTTCTGTCTAAGGAAGTCGGACCTTAAGAGAGACCGTGTGTGACCCCTCCAACTAAACCTGAGATTTTACGTAGAATGGTCATACTGTTTTGGAGGTCACTGTGATCTTTTCTGGGTATTACCGAATCGATTCACTTCACTTTTACCGTTTTTGTTTTGCTGTCATACTCGGTGATTCTAGTGAATAGTAAATTACTATCCACAGTTTTATTCTACTTAGAACTGGGTCTTTATTCCCAACATTCTGTACAAACGCAATGATAACATGAACAGTGATTCTCTTCAAGTAGTGATTTCTAGTAGGTGGTTTCTGTAAGTTGTACTTTCTTTGGGTTCTTGATGCTGTAATCTTTTAGAATGAGTTTGTTGTATTCAAGGAAGGTGTGTTCTTGGGAAGATATATTATTAGTTTTCTCTGGCTTTATGCTGGTCCAAAGGGGGAGAAGTTGATGAATATTTTGTAGCATTTCGTTGCAACTGCTATGTTGTGTTGCTTCTACATTTTGTTACTACTGCTCTGTTGTATAGCTGATTTGCTTGCTATTCTTATCTGTTGCTGATTCTGGATCTTTGCATATTATGTTGTGTCACATGACCTCAAAGGGGGATATTGTAAGCATTATGCTTTGGAGTTACTATCACAACTCATATTTGACGCGTTATGTAATTATTATGCTGAAATGTACATGTCTTGAGGCAGAGTCCGTGTTGTTTATTGTGTTGTCACAACACAAAAATAAACGAATTACGATTTTGAAATCAGCAACCAAAATAGATGAATTACGTCAAGCTTATTCCATTATGATGTACTATTTTATGCAGCTAGAAGATATGATCAGGACTGATTTGAATCTCATGAAATATCATGATAAGGGTGTTGATTGGATTATTTGGGAAGTAACAGTCAGCATTATCTTTTTAATAAGATAACAATAGTTATCGCCAATCTCCCTCTCAGCTTGGGTTTTTCTCTTCATTCGCAGAGTGCCGTCTTCCTTTCGTTTCTTCGATCTAGGGCTTGTCTTCCATGGGCGAATCCGAACTAAATTCCCTCCTTAACTCCCTCTCTCTTACTGAATATGAAGGATCTGCTTCCTTCATCACAAACTCAGATGTTGAACCTGGTCTAAAGGAGAACCGTTGTAACTTTCTGGGGAAGGTTCTTGCCGTTCAAGAATTCTCTCCCAAAAGTATTCTGTGTGCTATGCAAAATTCATGGAAGTGTACCAATTTCATAATCAAGAGGCTCACGCTAACACCTTCCAATTTCTCTTCGAAGATAACTCCACTCTCTCCTCAATATTGGATGTGGGACCTTGGTGCTTCGAAAATCAGTTGGTTGTGCTTAAAAATTGGTCGTTAGACTGAACTTGAATCCAAACTTCTGTAATCTGGTGGAATTCTGGATTCATCTTAGAAACTACGCTTCTCACTATTGCACTGAAGCTGTTGGATGTCAAATTATATATGATTGACAGCCTGTAAATCTGGGCAACTGAGGGTTTAAAAAGGCTTTGGAGAAATTTTTTTAGATTCTGGGTTTCTGTTGGCGTCATGCAACATGTCCGTAGGTTCTACTGCCTTAAACTACCAGACTCGGACTTAGCTAGAGGATTTATCCAGTATGAAAGGTTACCAAATCTTTATAATATCTGCGGCCTCTTTACCCACACTGCCAATTTCTGCTCACAATGCAACAAGGAGCTTTCAGTGGAGGAAAGGAAAAATCTTCCCTATGGGGAATGACTATTGACAAAGAAGTCCTCAAAGCTGATCCAGGACCTGGAGCCTACAGCACCAGATGACCCATAGCCCCAAACTGAGCCTCTGTTGCTTGACGCCCCCCCCAAAGTACACCCTGCACCCTCACATCAAGATCCAATGCAACCCATGCCTACTCAATATCCCAACTGCCCACAACCCAACTCATTACACGAAATTCTCATAATCCTAGAAGCCTTTACCTTCCAGCTGGCCCCCTATCTTGGGATGGTTTCGGAGTGGACCTCTACCATGAAAGCACCCAGAACATTGGAAAACTCCTCCTGGGATCTCAAACAGGCCTCACCATCCAACAGTCAAGCACAAACACCCCTCTTCTGGCAACAAAGAAAGCAAAGAAAAGGACCTACAAAACACAAAACCCACTGAACCGATACTGGTTTTGTCTGACATCTCTAACACCCTAACTTCAACAGGGAAAAAACATGAGCTAGTCTCTACAGATTACCCTCTTGACGAGAACTGCAACAAGAAACACAAAGGTATGATGCCAATTCAAAGAAAACACAGGGTGTGCTTCGAAGCAACCCTGCCACTAAGAATGAGCCTTGTAGCTTGGAACCGCAGGGGAATTGGCCAAGCCCTTGTAGTTAGAGCTTTGGGTAGCCTTGTTAGGTCTACCAGACCCCTCATTTTATTCTTTTCAGAAACAAAAAAAGTATGTTGTAAATATTGGTAGGCATGTTGGCTTTTCTAATGTTTTTATAGTCAGTCCTGTTGGTCTTAGCGGTGGTTTGGCTATAATGTGGACTGATGAGTGTGATGTTAATCTTCTAAGCCTGTCAACTGGTCATATTGATGTTTCTGTAAATTGGGATCTTCCCCTACTTGGCATTATACTGGCTTCTATGGTAATCCATCCCACGAGGAGCGGCTTCATTCATGGAATCTACTGCGCAAACTCAATACGATCTCCTCTCTTCCTTGGCTTGTTGTAGGTGGTTTTAGTGAAATCCTTTTCCAATATGAAAAGGAAGGCAGATTAGAGAAATGTGGGCGTGCTATGGCTACTTTCCAGGATGCTTTTTTAGATTGTAACCTCTATGACCTTATTTATATTGGCCCCTTATTTACATAGGGCAATGGTAGGTGTTGTACCCCGACGAAAAGTCATATTGTACTTGAGGACTCGTATGAGTAAATTAATAAGTGGTATCCTTCAAGTGCCTTTCACTAAGTTTCCTTAGAGATTCTTTAATTTTAGGATGATAAGCAAATGATATAATCAATTCAAGCGTGAGTTATGGACTATATGAAGTGGTCAATTCACTCCCAAAGGCTCAAGAAAATTCAGCCACAAGGTATAAAAAGGGGCCTTAAAGGGGGTTTTCCAAATTATAGGAGAGGTTAATCTTAAGGGCCTTCTTAAAATAAGCCCAAAATGGAAATTAAGGAGTTGTAAGTAGTGGACAATGTTTCCCCCAACTATTACAAAATTTCGGCCCTTTAGCCATGAGGAATTAAGAATTTCCTAATTTTATTTTAAAACAAAAAAGGGGAAATTATCAATTAATTAGGGGACAATTATCCGCATAACTCTTCATTTAAGAAAAATTAAGCATGGTAAAGGGTCACCAAAGCCTAAGAAAACCGCCCCCCCCCATGGTTGACCAAGAAGAATACCATGGTTACTTAATATTTACTACAAGGTTAAAGAAGTAACTCTAGTTGGATAAAGTAACCTAGGTTAGCCATAAAGTAACTATAGTTGGCATAAAGTAACTATAGTTGACATAAAGTAACTATAGTTGACATAAAGTAACTATAGTTGAACTAAAGTAACTATAGTTGACACAAAATAACCTTGGTTGGGTAAAAGTAACCAATGCTAATTAATTCTAGTTAGCCTAACTAAGCTATGGTAAACCCCTTTCCCCTCTCACATTACCCGCGGCTACCTCCTTAACCAAGGGGAAGAAAACTTTCTTCAAAGAAACTCTAGAACATTCAACTCTCAAGAAGTCACAATGGAGCAAAGAGACTTTCCTATTTCTCCATTGTAGTATACGGGTTGTTGAAGAGGTCCAAGAACCATCTTCCAGCTCCAAGAATTCATCTAGGTAAGTACATGCTAAGCATTCTAAGTGAGTTCTATGTTTCAAAGAATGAAACTCACATTGGTATCCCTCTTGTCTTGCCAAAAACGTGACACTCAAATGGTCACTAGGAGAAGAAATGTCAAGCTACTAGGAGGAGCTAACATCTTAGTGGTTTGAATCCATTTCAAGCCCATCCAAGTTTCATTTTGGTAAGGAAATCATACCCTCAATATAGTTGTTTCTTCATTAAGATAATAACTAATGTTCATCCTTCTTCCTCCTCTCAAGACCGTGTGCTATAAATGAAGCTGGAGGAAGACTTCACTCCATTTCAACCAAGGCTCATGCTAAGAAAAAGCTCTAAGGTTCAAAGAGGCAAGTATATCCTAGCCAATTTTGCCTTATTTGTGAAGTGAATTCTTGAATGGCTAGCCATTATTAGGCTATGAATCTTAGTTAAAGATGCTACGTACAAGACATGAAAACTAGATGTTATGAGAAAAGTGATGGTATGAGCATTGATTTGTTGTATGAATGTGTGTGACTTTTTTGATATGATTCATAAACAGTTTATTTATGGTTTAAAGCATGTTATGAGGCTTGTAAACATTATGTTGAAGTGTGTGTTTAATGGGTATTAAGTCAATTTTAAGGAATGAAGTTGATTGGAAATGCTTGAACCATAAAAGTGAAGAAGTACTGGAACTACTAGAGCTGGGCAGATTTGTGAAGCTAATTGTGTGACATGAAAACGAGTCTTAGGAGGTTCAAATTGGCTAGTTTTTAGTATGATGTTAGCCTTATATGTTTATGAAATGTGTGAGATGGAATTTCAATAAAAGGAGTTGTGGTTTGTCCTTAATGAAATTTTTAGTAAGAGTTGGTAAAACAGAAGTACTGGAGCAGGACAGTTTTATGCGACATGTTTAACGACCTGGAAATGAACCTTAGGAAGGTCCAAATTGACTAATTTTTGGTATGATGATATCCTCATATGTGTAATAAATGTGTGAGTTGGAATTTTGGTAAATGAATGCGTGGATTGACCAGAGTGTAATTTTTAGTAGGAGCTGCTTAGACAAAAGTACTGGAGCTGAACAGTTTTATATGGTATGTTGTACGCCCTGAAAATGGACCTTAGGAATATTCAAATTGGCTAATCTTTGGTATGCTAATATCCCTATGTGTTTATGAAACGTGTGAGTTGGAAGTTTGGTAAAAGAAGTGGTGGATTGTCCTTAATGAAGTTTTTGGTAAAACTGGTCAAACAGAGTTGCTGGAACAGGACAGTTTTGAGTGGTAAGTTGTGAGGCTAGAAAGTGCACCTTAGGAATGTGCAAATGAGAAAATGTTTGGTATGATGATAGTTTGACGTGTGTTTGACATCTGTGAGTTGGAAATTTAGTAAAAAGAATTGTGGTTTTGTCACAATTAAATTCGTCGTAAAACTGGTCATTTCAGATTCAGCATGTACCTAGCTGGGAGAAAGTAATTAGTTGACCCCCTTAAACTTATTGGAATGCCTTGGAATTTTTATGGTAATTACCTAAGGCATATATGTACATGTTCATGTAAAGAAACCAGCATAAAACCACCATTGTGATGACTAACAACTGAGTTGAAGTTAGTTGTACAAAACTGGAAAACATGACAGTTTAGTGTCTTAAGTTGTAAGGCTTTGCTCTTGCTCATTTAAGCTTTAATGTGATGTTTGGCCTGATGAATATCGTTCCTTGGTGAGTTAGCTACGTTTTCCAGGCAATGGATTAAAATGAATAAGGTTTTATGACCCATGAAACTGAGGAAAAGCGGTACTGCCCTGCTGATTTCAGCAGTACCATTGATGATAGTATGATGTTTTGAGGTCGTTAGACTTTTCGGACTGTTACGAAATTTTTATGGTATGAGTCTGAGACTTCATTATGCATGTGTATGGCATGAACTTATGAAAATGAGCACGAATTGATTAGCACGAGGCTGTATGAACAGAATGTGATTGCTGGACAGTTTTTTCCCAGCTTAAATGACAAGTCTGTGCATGCATGTTATGATGTATTTGTTCACGAGTTGCATAGTGCATGTCATACATTGCATCATCGTCATTTACATGACTCATGGATGTGATTTTATGAGAAAGAAAGATGAAAAGCGTTTTTGAAGAAAAGATTCTGTTTTAAAAGAACGCTTCCCACCGGTACCGTGTGTGTATGTTCCTGGCCAGTAAGGACCCGCCCAGATCCGGGGTTAATTGATCTGATGATAACGACTGTTTGGGCCCGGAGAGAATAGACCCGATAAGTGATGACGTTACCGTTCTGAATCCAGGAATAATAGATTCGAAGGGGAGATATGACCGCCTCAGATCTGGGAAGATAGATCTGAACTGATGACGTTACCGTTCTGAATCCGAGAATAATAGATTCGAAGAGAAGACGTGACTGCCTCAGATCTGGGAAGATAGATCTGAACACTCTAAGGTTTTTCTTGACGATGATGTTTTGAAAGAAAGGCACGAAAGGTCATATCATCATTTTTATCATGATGCATCACACGTACAGACGCATGCATGTCACATTTATTGAGTCATCGTGTAGTGGCACATGATACTTAGACTGAGTTGTTATAACTTGGTAGTTCCTATGTTATGATCTTATTAGGTGATGATCCTTGATATGTTGCGAACTTATGCAAGTTGCAGCCTTTTATTGTTATATTCTTTAAGTAACGATCTTGCTTAAGTTATGATCTTGACGCATTAAGTGTTGATCACTAACGGGTATTGGATGGAGGTCAGGTATGTTTCTAAACAGAATTTTTGGGGTTCGGTTCTTGTATGTTCTTTCCATTTAATGCATGATTGCCTATGGTTTACTTGCTGGTGACTTTGTCACTCACCCCCTATTTTTCCTCCCAGAGGCTGCAGGGAACAAAGTAGAATGGATTGAAGATGAACCTAGGGTTTCTTACCCGTAAGATGTTTGAGAGATGGATGGCTTAGGAGACATGACGAGTTGGTTGTAATCGAGGACTTTTATGTAATTGTGATGGGAAACAGTTACTTTTGAGAATTTCCGTACTTATGATTTGGGTTGTAAAACTAAGAATGATTTCGTAGATGTTTTTTAATTTGAAGTTTTTATTCTGCCACGGTTTCACTTACTTGTTGACGTGTAAGCACGAACGTCCATGTATTTCATCATGGACTACGACATGTTATGGATCGATGCCTGGTACTCTCCTTAGTGAAGTACGGTGGGCGCACCGATTCCGCCTGGGCCGGGGTGCGAGGTGCCACAGGTGGTATCAAAGCTGAGGCTCCAGGTCCGAGCAGAATATAGAATTAAGTTACGATTTTAGCAATCTAAGTTTGATCTTAGATCTAAGTCATGATCCTAGACGAGAGTTGATCTTAGACTAGGATGACTTAGACTGGAAATTAGGGTTGCGATCTGATGATAAAGCCCTAGTTGATGGAAATTTAAGAACATAATCATGCCTGCTTGTATAACCTTAAGATCTTATTTGGATTACGAATTAAATTTTGTCGCTTAATCTGAATATTTATACCTTGAGTAAGACTCGAACACTTCGAGGCGCGGATGGCATCACAATTCAGTAAGTGACTCATCACTTTCACCCCAGGGGCAGTAAAGCTTTACTAGCAACAGTTAGTAAGAGCACGTATTCCGAGGTTTGGTAGAGAATCTAGTTCATAGTAGGCAGAAAGATGGTTAAACGAAGTTGAAGGTAACTTCATGCTGATACTGGCATCGGATAAGATGAGGGCAAGGATTCTCCGGCCGTTTTCGAATGATAAGGATAGCCAGTGGTAGAGGACTTGTATCCAGCCACTACCCCGATAGGTGCCATGGGCAAGGTTCTAGGCATGGTAAGAGAATGTAAGGATGAAATAAACTACTTAACGAGCGTATTGAGAAACAAAGTAGGAAAGGGGAGCCGTATCCGCATAAGGCTACCTTGCAGATAACAAAGAAACAACCAAGGTACGCCTAATAAATGAGAAGTACATGTGCCCTATGTCCCACTTTCTAGTATAAGTGATTATGATAGTTTTCTTTAAGTTATGATGAGTAGACCACAAGAAAATAAGTGGGATTATTAGTGATAGCATGACTAAGTATAACACCGTGTTTGGGACTCGGGGTCTTCGTCATGATGCCTCACTATTAGAACTCGCACACATTTTTTGTACTATATGAGGAATGGATCGGCATATCTGGTATCAAGAGTGCTATAGCCAAATTGGAACACGTTATGACATCACGATATGAAAGCACCATGTTAGGCAAGCTATGGAAAGCAGATCATGATTATGAAAGCCATGTTTTATGAGAACGGACCACGTTAGGATGATGATTAAGAATTCCCTAAGTCTATGAAGGCAACTCACCGAAGAGGCTTGCTGAACCAAAAAGGAATAAGTGCATGAGCTTTTAAGGGAGGAATTAATTTCCCAACGTTTCGTCTAGGGTGATTCCATGTTATTAATAGAAAAGAAGGATTGAGGCATGCAAAACTCAACATGGTCACCATAAGAATAAGTACCCTTTGACTAAGATCAATGATTTATTTAACCAGCTCCGGGTAAGCAATTGATAAGTGGTGTATTGTTTGGGAGTCAGGTAACTTGCTTAGTGAACCGGTATGTTAGAGTTTCTTATGACAGAATTTATAGAAATGTGGTAAGATGATGAAGTGTTACGGAACTATTTAGGAGAGATCTAAAACAATGGCCATTTGGGAGGTGGAATAGAGAATCCCATAAGACATAGTGTTTGGATCAGGAATTTATAAGTTGAGAACATCTCACTCCAGCAGAGTCGTTACACCTTGGCATATCCTCATTCCATATGTATAGCATGTGTTGGACCGTGCACCTGCAATAAACACCACTAGAGGGGGGTGAATAGTGGTTAGCGGAAATTACACTACAACCTTTTGTTAAAATCCCCTTTGAAAACAGAATCTGAAACCACCTCAGATTCAGAACCCGTTTTTCAAAAATTCACAAATAATTGTACACAATTCCAAAAATTATGAAACTTTCCAGAATTTAACTTCAATGAGGATTGTTTGACCCTTCAAACAAATAAAAAGATTCAGATGCTCAATCTAGACAGAATTGGACAGAATGTTGCTGATTTTGCAAAACGTGTTTCTCTTTGAATACTCAACCAAAAAGGTTGATCTTTATATCAAAACACTCCTTAGGATGTGTAGATGAATTTTTTAAAAGGCCCTAACCTTAAACAATTCTTGAAAAATACAGAATTTAAGTTTTCTCAAAACTGGTCAGATTGCAGCAAGATTAGAGCAGTTATTTTGCAAAGACTGAAAGACTAACTTACCCTTGCTCAAATCAAGTGATTCTTGTTGCAAATGAAAGCTAACAGTCTGAAGTATAACTTCACCAAAAATCACGAATTTTGAAAATGTTTAGCTATTTTTTCAAATTGTGAGAAGTTGTGTGAAAACTGCAGTCAAAAACGGGCAGAAAACAGAAATAAAGAAACAAGAGAAGAACACCGAGAATTTATCCTGGTTCGGTCAATGTGACCTACTCCAGTCCCAGAGAACACCTTTCCTTGGATTTTACTATCAAATGAACACCTTACAACAAGAGCCAAGCTTGATCCTTGGGTTATACACCAACCCTATTCAAGACTTGGATAATCACTTCTATGCAACTCTTGGTTACAACACCTCTACCACCTATTAATGTAGCCTTATAAATTTGGCTAATCAATCATACAAATCCAACTCAAGAAGGTGTGTATAGTGTAGCTGGACAACAAAGAAAATTGGAACACCTTAGCTACACAATGTATGAACGAAAATATGAGAAGAGAATAGCAAGACAACAATCTTCAATTTTGCTTTCAAGTGTGTGTCTTCTCTTCTTCACCTTGCCTCCTATTTATAGTGTGAATAGATGGCATATTCTCTTCAACTTTTAGACCATGTGATGGCTGAGAATTTTGAATTAAAGCACCTCCATAATCATCTCCAACAACCTTGTCTCCATTACATTCAAATTTGAAATTTCAAGTTGGCAACTTTTGCCAACTAGCTTGTTTTTGAATTTTCCACTTGTCCAAAAGTCATAAAATGAGTACACCACCTTCTCCACCTGTGTATGGACGTTTTTGATGTTGTATGTATGTATACCAACTCAAATTTTGTGAATAAAAAATAATGAATAAGTGTTGACAAGATTATGTCAACATATAACACCAAAATTCCTACTTTCTTCTCCTTTACATATTGTGATGAATTTTGCACCAAGGACACCTTGTAATCTCTAAAAGATGATGATTAATATCCTCTTATAACATATATAATAGGGTCTTCAAGAAAAAATAGAATGTGACATCTCAAATCGTCACATATCCAGCTATAGTCAATAATATCACCGGTTGAGAGAATAAGATATAAGATCACCATATAATCTTCAAAATAATAATAACACAGCTCCAAAATGAAGATAATAATATGCTCAAGAGATTCCTTGAGTGAAAATATCAAAAATACCCTTGGGGGTAAAATGACCAAAATACCCCTTGTGTGAGAAAACTCCAGAAATGCCCCCGATGGTCAGAAATAATCACAATACCACCTTTGTCATGATAACCAAGATAATAATATGCACTTGAAATATTTTTCACCATATGATGTTCCTACAAAACTTAAAATACCAATTTTGTCCTTTTTGGTAAGTTGTAGAAACTTCCAAGGCACGTTAGTCACAAGACAATAATAATCACCAAAAACACATAATAAGCACATAATGAGCATGTATAAATCATGTATAAATCAAAACAACCATTTTATCACATTTTAGAAAATTATTTCTAAAAACTCTAGACATCGATCGATCGAAGTACCTCAGCTTCATAGATCGATGTCTCACATAAAGGCTCAGGTTTTATCTCTGACCTACATCGATCGATCGAAGTGAGAGTTCGATGTACATTGATCGATCGATGTGTCTTAGGTTTAGAGATCGATGTCTCACAGAAAGGTCTTAAACTTTTCTGCCTTACATAGATCGATCGATGTGAGAGATCTATGTACAAAGATCGATCGATGTGCAACAACCTGAGAGATCGATGTCAACTTGTTCAACTTATTCAACTTTTAATCACATATAACACCATGTGTGACATTTTTAAATATTCATCACTTAAAATCATGACTTTAAAAATTATCCAAACATATTTCTCAACATTCTCCCCCTTTTGGATGATTTTCAAAATAACTAACATGATTTTAATGTCACAACTTATAACCAAAAGTTTAACCAAATGTTTTCAACTATGTTTTCAACGTTTAAATAGTATGCTGCTCCCCCTCAACTCATACTCTCCCCCTTAACCTATGCTCCAAAATTTATACCAATAAAAAACTTAGCATATGATTCATCATGACTTACCAACTAAAACATGACTTACTAACTAAAATCATGTTCTTATTCTATCTCTTAGCATATGATTCATCATGACTTACCAACTAAAATCATGTTCTTATTCTATCTCCCCCTTTATTTTGCAAATCATACAAAAGATAGAACTATACAATGGTATCGTAAGTCATCATTCCTAATTTGGCTCGTAAGTTTTCAAAAATAGCTTGATTAAGGGGTTTGGTGAAGATGTCAGCTATTTGATAATCAGTTCTTATGTGGTTTATCACTATATCCTCATTTTGAACATGATCACGAAGAAAGTGATATCGCACCTCAATGTGTGTGTTTGGCCTTAGAATGAAGCACCGGATTCCGTGAAAGATTGATTGCACTTGTGCTATCGAAGAAAATTGGAATCTTATTCATTTTAATGCCAAAATCACTAAGTTGCTGTTTAAGCCAAAGTATTTGGGTAGTACATAAACTCAAAGCGATATACTCGGCTTCAGTGGTAGAAAAGGCTACACTAGCTTGCTTTTTAGAAAACCAAGAAATCAAGTTGGTTCCTATGAATTGACAAGTACCGCTAGTGGATTTTCTATCTAATTTGCAACCACCATAATCAGCATCACTATATGCGTGTAATTCCAACTTAGCGTTTCTATCATACCACATTCCTAAGTGAGGTGTATGCTTAAGATATCTAAAGATCTTTTTAACTGCATTGTAATGTGATACCTTAGGACAAGATTGAAACCTAGCACACATATACACATTAAACATAATATCAGGTCTTGATGCAGTTAAGTATAACAATGAGCCAATCATAGACCTATAAAGTGTGTCATCAAAAGGTTTACCATTTTCATCCTTATCAAGTTTGGTACTAACACTCATAGGCGTAGTTGTAGGTTTCAACTCTTCAAAGCCGAACTTCTTAATCATATCATTGACATATTTAAGTTGGCTAATGTGAATTTCTTAAGGGGTTTGTTTGATTTGAAGTCCTAAGAAATAATTCAACTCTCCTACCATTGACATTTCAAACTCTGACTTCATACATTCTTCGAAGTCTTTTACTAAAGTAGGGTTGGTTGAACCAAAGATTATATCATCTACGTATATTTGAACTATTAACAATTCATTACCTTTTTTTCTTAGGAATAATGTGTTGTCGATGGTCCCCCTTTGATAATTATTTGCAATAAGAAAGTTTGCAAATCTATCATACCAAGCTCTTGGAGCTTGTTTTAAACCATATAGTGCTTTCTTAAGCTTATAAACATGGTTCGGATTCTTCGGATCTTCGAATCCAGGAGGTTGTTTGACAAACACTTCTTCTTGGATGTATCCATTCAAGAATGCACTCTTGACATCCATTTGGAAGAGCTTAATTTTGCTTATACTTGCAATCGCAAGTAACAATCTAATTGCTTCTAGTCGTGCAACGGGTGCAAAGGTTTCTTCATAATCTATTCCTTCTTGTTGATTATAACCTTGTGCGACTAGTCTAGCCTTATTCCTTGTAATATTTCCTTGTTCATTCATTTTATTCCTAAAAACCCATTTAGTTCCTATGATAGACTTGTCTTCAGGTTTAGGTACTAAGTCCCACACATTGTTCCTTGTGAATTGATTTAATTCCTCATGTATAGCATCTATCCATGATATGTCACCTAAGGCTTCCTTTACGTTCTTAGGTTCTAATTGTGAGATTAAGCTATGTCCTTCAAGTTTACTTATATTTCTACGTGTTTTAACCCCAACACTTGGATCCCCAATGATTAGTTCTCTAGGGTGCCACCAATTCCTAGATTGATTAAGTTCACCCTCATCTTGTTCAAATATTTCATTAGTGTGAACGTTATCATATGTAATTGGATCATTAGTTGTATCTTCTAATTGCAGAGTCTCTTGATTTATTTCATCTAAGGGTTCATGTTTGTCTTGTTCAGGGGGAGTTGGTTCAAGATGATCAAGTACATGCTCAAGTAATACATCATCATCAAACATATTTTAAACATTTGTTTCTTGATTATGTTGATGTTTATCACTAACTTCAAAACATGCATTTTCATTGAATTTCACATGTATGGATTCAATTATTTTTCTAGATGCAGGATTATAACACCTATACGCTCTTGAGTTAGTTGAATACCCAACAAATATGCATTCAATAGACTTTTGTTCAAATTTATCTAGATTATCCTTAGTGTTCAGCACAAAACATTTACATCCAAATACTTTAAGATAATCTATCTTAGGTTGTCTATTGTTTAGCAATTCATAAGGCGTTTTATTTAATTTCTTTCTAATAGTGAGCCTATTTATAATATAGCATGCACAACTAACAGCTTCAGCCCATAAATATTTAGGTAATTTATTTTCACACAGCATTGTCCTAGCAACTTCTTGAATTGTTCTATTTTTACGTTCAACAACTCCATTGAGTTGTGGTGTTCTAGGTGGTGAGAATTCATGTTTGATTCTATATAGTTCGCAAAATTTGATTACGTCTTTGTTTTTAAGTTCTCCACCTCTATCGCTTCTAATTCTTTTAACATTTGCTTCATAAATGTTTTCAAGTTGCTTAATAAGGGTTTCGATTGCTAATGGAGCATCGTCTTTGTGTGTTAAGAACAATGTCCATGTGTAGCGTGAGTAATCATCTACTATGACACACACATAGTAGTGTCCACCTAGACTTCTTGTCCTACTTGGACCAAATAAGTCTAAGTGAAGCAATTCTAGTACATGACTGGTACTCACTTCATGTTTCTGTTTTAAGGTTTCTTTAATGTGTTTTCCCTTAATACATGTTTCACACATTTGAAAATTATCTAAGTCTAACTTAGGCATTCCTCTAATTAAATTCTTCTTAGACAATTTCTTAATAGTTGAAATTCCTGTATGGCCTAATCTTCTATGCCATAAATTTACATCTAAGTCATGTGATATTAGACACTTAACCTTAGCATCTAACATGTTATCTAAGGTAAGAGTATAAATATTTCCATCTCTATTTCCTTTTAAAACCGTTTCTCCTTTTTCATTTATTATATCACAAGAATTGGGAAGAAAGGAGACATTATAACCATAATCTATAAGTTGAGAAATACTAAGTAAATTATAAGATAGATTGCTTACTAACAACACATTTCGTATTTGAAATGTGTTAGGGTCTCCAATTGTTCCTTTTCCAACAACTTGTCCTTTGTTGTTGTCACCGAATGTCACTTTTCCTCCATTCTTGACATGTTCTAATTCGATGAATAGTTTGGGGTTCTCCGTCATATGCCTCGAACATCCACTATCTAAAAACGATTTGGTTTTTAGATTCTCTGACGTTGACTCCTTCTTGCATTCCTTGCGTTTATCCTACAGTGGAAACAAAGTTTTAGGTACCCTTTATTTGGGTCCTTGAATGTTAGGGGCACTATTCTTGTTTAGATATCCCTTAGGTATTCAAACTTGAATATACCTTCTAGGCACATTTTTAGCATTCTTATAATTTTGAAAATAAGAAAAATTAGCATATACATGATCATTCCACATAAGTGAAGATGCATTATTATACATGTTGCGCCATGGTTGATAATTATTATGCATTGGCCGATTTTGGTAGTGTGTATAAGACATGTAATTTTATTTCTTGAATGGCGCTATGTATGTATGTTCATATGCATTTCTATAAGATTTATATGAGTGTTGTCTATACTTAGGTTCATAATAAGTTGTATGTATTTTATTCGGTCTAGTTGCATTTGTATACATGTAGGCATAATTTCTAGATTGTCTAGATGCAAAGTTTGGCCTAGATGTATGTTTATGCGTGTGTATATTGGTGGGTGTGTGTTGTATTTTTGCCTTGATATAAGTAGACGAAGGTGTAGAAGCAGATGCAGCAGGCAAAGTTGATTTTGTATTATATGACAACTTTGTACTAGATGAAACAAACTTAGTCTTTTTATTTACTTTTTCATTTTCTTCTTTATAGCCTAAGCCGGTTTTATCATTTTCATATTTTTGCATGATATTAATACATCTAACATGTTTGTTCCTGATTTAAATTGTTCTAAGGTTTTCTCTAAATCTAGTTTACATGATTTAAGTGTAAACACTTCATTTTCATAATCCTGTATCTTGGTTTTCAACACACTATTTTCAGTTCTTAAGGCTTGTTCATTATTTCTAGATGACTCAATTTTAGTCCTTAATGAATCAAGAGTACTTGATGACTTTTGTTTCAAAGACTCTAATTGATTAGAAAGTTCTAAGTTGGTTGTCTTCAACTTTTCATTCTCTTCAATTAGCTTCTTTTTCTCTTTTGACAACCTTTTACAATGAGCATGCATTTTCATGAATTCATCATACATTTCATCAAAAGTCATCTCGTTATCAGAATCAAAATCAGGAGTATACCTCTTTCGTAGACTTTGAGAATGCTCCTTTATGAGAGATAGATAACATGATGTATGATTTTAGATGAATACCTTGAATCTTTAATTAAGTGAATACAAATGCTCCAAACCTTCTTGAAGTGTTCAAATGCTCCAAACCTTCTTGATTTGGGATTAGCAGGCAACTATGATTTCTTGCTTCTTAGCCTTGTCTTGTTTGTACGATGTTGAATCTTGCTTCTTTTGAGTGGTGTTGGTCTGGCTTTGATACCAAATGTTGGACCGTGCACCTGCAATAAACACCACTAGAGGGGGGTGAATAGTGGTTAGCGGGAATTACACTACAACCCTTTGTTAAAATCCCCTTTGAAAACAGAATCTGAAACCACCTCAGATTCAGAACCCGTTTTTCAAAAATTCACAAATAATTGTACACAATTCCAAAAATTCTGAAACTTTCCAGAATTTAAATTCAATGAGTTAAGAAGACTCTGTTCACAAATCAGACAAAAATAAGATCGTTTGACCCTTCAAACAAATAAAAAGATTCAGATGGTCAATCTAGACAGAATTGGACAGAATGTTGTTGATTTTGCAAAACGTGTTTCTCTTTGAATACTCAACCAAAAAGGTTGATCTTTATATCAAAACACTCCTTAGGATGTGTAGATGAAGTTTCCAAAAGGTCCTTACCTTAAACAATTCTTGAAAAATACAGAATTTAAGTTTTCTCAAAACTGGTCAGATTGCAGCCAGATTGGAGCAGTTATTTTGCAAAGACTGAAAGACTAACTTTCT
>AP025045.1:21722959-21767298 GCA_036186865.1 Eustoma russellianum | reverse complement strand
GCTTTGATACCAAATGTTGGACCGTGTACCTGCAATAAACACCACTAGAGGGGGGTGAATAGTGGTTAGCGGGAATTACACTACAACCCTTTGTTAAAATCCCCTTTGAAAACAGAATCTGAAACCACCTCAGATTCAGAACCCGTTTTCAAAAATTCACAAATAATTGTACACAATTCCAAAAATTCTGAAACTTTCCAGAATTTAAATTCAATGAGTTAAGAAGACTCTGTTCACAAATCAGACAAAAATAAGATCGTTTGACCCTTCAAACAAATAAAAAGATTCAGATGGTCAATCTAGACAGAATTGGACAGAATGTTGTTGATTTTGCAAAACGTGTTTCTCTTTGAATACTCAACCAAAAAGGTTGATCTTTATATCAAAACACTCCTTAGGATGTGTAGATGAAGTTTCCAAAAGGTCCTTACCTTAAACAATTCTTGAAAAATACAGAATTTAAGTTTTCTCAAAACTGGTCAGATTGCAGCCAGATTGGAGCAGTTATTTTGCAAAGACTGAAAGACTAACTTTCTCTTGCTCAAATCAAGTGATTCTTGTTACAAATGAAAGCTAACAGTCTGAAGTATAACTTCACCAAAAATCACAAATTTTGAAAATGTTTTTTCAAATTATGAGAAGTTGTGTGAAAACTGCAGTCAAAAACGGGCAGAAAACAGAAATAAAGAAACAAGAGAAGAACACCGAGAATTTATCCTGGTTCGGTCAATGTGACCTACTCCAGTCCCAAAGAACACCTTTCCTTGGATTTTACTATCAAATGAACACCTTACAACAAGAGCCAAGCTTGATCCTTGGGTTATACACCAACCCTATTCAAGACTTGGATAATCACTTCTATGCAACTCTTGGTTACAACACCTCTACCACCTATTGATGTAGCCTTATAAATTTGGCTAATCAATCATACACATCCAACTCAAGAAGGTGTGTATAGTGTAGCTGGGCAACAAAGAAAATTGGAACACCTTAGCTAGACATAGTATGAACGAAAATATGAGAAGAGAATAGCAAGACAACAATCTTCAATTTTGATTTTAAGTGTGTGTCTTCTCTTCTTCACCTTGCCTCCTATTTATAGTGTGAATAGATGGCATATTCTCTTAAACTTTTAGACCATGTGATGGCTGAGAATTTTGAATTAAAGCACCTCCATAATCATCTCCAACAACCTTGTCTCCATTACATTCAAATTTGAAATTTGAAGTTGGCAGCTTTTGCCAACTAGCTTGTTTTTGAATTTTCCACTTGTCCAAAAGTCATAAAATGAGTACACCACCTTCTCCACCTTTTTATGGACGTTTTTGATGTTGTATGCATGTATACCAACTCAAATTTTGTAAATAAAAAATAATGAATAAGTGTTGACAAGATTATGTCAACATATAACACCAAAATTCCTACTTTCTTCTCCTTTACATATTGTGATGAATTTTGCACCAAGAACACCTTGTAATCTCTAAAAGATGATGATTAATATCCTCTTATAACATATATAAGAGGGTCTTCAAGAAAAAATAGAATGTGACATCTCAAATCGTCACATATCCAGCTATAGTCAATAATATTACCGGTTGAGAGAATAAGATATAAGATCACCATATAATCTTCAAAATAATAATAACACAGCTCCAGAATGAAGATAATAATATGCTCAAGAGATTCCTTGAGTAAAAATATCAAAAATACCATTGGGGTAAAATGACCAAAATACCCCTTGTGTGAGAAAACTCCAGAAATGCCCCCGATGGTCAGAAATAATCACAATACCACCTTTGTCATGATAACCAAGATAATAATATGCACATGAAATATTTTTCACCATATGATGTTCCTACAAAACTTAAAATACCAATTTTGTCCTTTTTGGTAAGTTGTAGAAACTTCCAAGGCACGTTAGTCACAAGAGAATAGTAATCACCAAAAACACATAATAAGCACATAATGAGCATGTATAAATCATGTACAAATCAAAACAACCATTTTATCACATTTTATAAAATTATTTCTAAAAACTCTAGACATCGATCGATCGAAGTACCTCAGCTTCATAGATCGATGTCTCACATAAAGGTTCAGGTTTTGTCTCTGACCTACATCGATCGATCGAAGTGAGAGTTCGATGCACATTGATCGATCGATGTGTCTTAGGTTTAGAGATCGATGTCTCATAGAAAGGTCTTAAACTTTTCTGCCCATAGATCGATCGATGTGAGAGATCTATGTACATAGATCGATCGATATGCAACAACCTGAGAGATCGATGTCAACTTGTTCAACTTATTCAACTTTTAATCACATATAACACCATGTGTGACATTTTTAAATAATCATCACTTAAAATCATGACTTTGAAAATTATCCAAACATATTTCTCAACAGCATGATGATCCAAATGTTTTATGAACACGTAAATAATGGTACGTACATGTTTCAAGTATCAAAAGAGAAAACAAGGATTTATGATGAACAAGAAACATTTGAAATGTCATAAAGGGGACATAAGTTTCAAAGGAGAAACCACAACTTCTAGTTCGATATTATGAAATGATCGCAAAAAGTAAAAGTTATTACGTAGTAAGGCGATCAGCGAGACGGATAAATGTAGCACATACCTTATGAAGAGCTTGGTATGTGTACCTTATGGGATTTATTCCGGGTGTCTTTGGATGCTATTTCATATGTAAGATGACCGTTACATGATTACTGAAAGGACGTTTGCAGAAAAGAGCCAATGGTCTATCTTCCAGAGTTAATGATGTAAAGAAAAAGGGGTTTGAGTGATTTTCAAATACATGATTTAAATGTGCACAAAAACGAGCATAAGATAAAACGTGCATGATATAAACAAACGTGTGCATGATACATTGCTATTACTTGCCTTATTTAGCTTATATATAATGTTGCCGGACTAACGAGCCTTGAAGCGTTAAAGCTTACATCATATGGCAAACATTTTTTGGGTCTATACTATTTTCAAGTGCCACCATTAATGAACTAAATTAGTTCATTAAGTGAAGTACTTAGTTTATTAAACTAAGTAGTTCATTAAAGGAATCCACATTTGGAAAAGACACAAAGGCAACAAGGCTAAGGAAGGAAAGTTTTCTCCTCCTCTCCTCTTTAATGATACACGCCTATACACATATGCATTACATATATTTTCAGATTTTTAAGAAAAGGCACATACACATGTATTCCAGCGTACTACCGACACGTTATATATTTTACGTACGTACGTTAACGTCACACCATTATATTTAACTCATATTTATGAGTATATTCAGGTCTTATATCGTATGATATAAGATATGGTGATGACAAATTAAATACAACACGATAAAAGGTTCTAAACCGAAAATTGTCGTATCGGGCGAATACCGAAACTTCGCCAACGTGTCACGTACTTGCCGTAAATAAATGGTCAGCCCCTATACTTCAAAAATGGATGAAATTTCGTGCACATGACAGAAAATTCAGCCAAAAATACTTTCCATGTTGGCACACACAAAATCACCCCACATTAAGGCCAAAATGTGAAGATTCCAAGTTTAATTTTGTCACATGTTAATGGTACCACTTTAGACCAGCCAATTGCTGAGATTTAAAGTATATATTATATATATTATGTATAACATAATATATATAGCATGTGCAAAAGTTGGAATTTAAATTAGAGAAAAATCGGGTAGTCGATAAATATCGAAAATTCGATTTTCTACGCACACAACATATGGAACGTTTTTGGTACATCATGTGACACGTATCTAGATACTTTTTACATATGATATACATCTTAAAGTGTTCTAGAAAATTAAATTAAGGGCAGATTGGAATATAACATGTGTGTATTATTAAATGTGCATTATTTTACAAAGTTAGCAAAAATAAATTTCAGCACATACACATACATATCCAACACCACCTACAGCTGAGATGGAGCTTATTTGGAGCCTTGTTGGCATATTGATTGGTCAAGGATGAATCATACAATGTTGGTGAATTGAAAAGAGAAGCTACAAATGGTAAGAATTCAAAATTTGTCTCTCTTATATCACATGCTGAAAATTTCAGCATGCTACAACTAGCTGGCCGATTTTGTGACATAAATATGATATAATTTGTCATCTTTTATTGTGTGATTAATTGGGAGAAGAAATGGAAATGATTTGAGTATTATTTAAATTAATAAAGTGTGATATTTTGTATATCACACATGCTGAAAAATTTTCAGCATGTGTAAAGACATGGTGGCCGAATTTGTGAGCTTGAAAGTGTCCAAGTTCATTTCTTATGTTATAGTAATACTTACCATAAATTGGTGATTCATTTTATAAAGAACAAAATCAAAGAAAATTGGGCATTATTTTGAATAAAATTGAATGATGCACATGCTGAAAATTCAGCATGGTAATGTGACATAATGGCCGAAATTATGCCTTAGTTGGGAAGGATTTTTGTCTTGCAATTTATGTGATATATCTTATGATTTATGGAAGTTATTTTGTGATGATTTTGGCACATGGTTAAGTGTAATTCTCAGATATTTTTTCCAAGTCATCATGATGACAACGTTAAACTAATAAGGAGGGGCCAAGTAAGCGAAGACTAAATGATCATCCAATAAGAAGATGCGAAGTAAGCAAGACCTTGTCACAATGATGACTTACACTCTCTCAAGGACTTAAAAGATAATTTTCAAGAGGGGGAGGCTACATCAAGGGGACGGCCATGCATCATTAAAAGAAAAGAGAAGAGGGCAAACAAAAAAAGCAACAAGCATTGCAAATCAAAGTGATCAGAAAGCCTAGCTCTTCTTCTTCTACATCCTCTTTCTTTCTCTCTTCTTGTAAGCCTATTGTATTCATATCTTTCAATCTTGAATAGGCTTTACATAGACCACCACTCATTATATATCTTTGTAAAAGATTGATCAAGGTGTGATCAATCTTCATTCTTGCGAGGTGGTGGTGTTCGTGCAAATTGTATTCACTATACAAGGTTTGTAAAGGGTTGGAGTTAGGTGTAACTCTATCAACCCTGTGGTAAGGTGTGTTGTGTGTGTGATTAGTGTGAACCAAGGAAGGTGTTCCTTGAAGACTGGAGTAGGTTGTTTATAACCGAACCAGTATAAAATTCTTGGTGCCATTTACTTTCTGCATTTACTTTCAGTTACTGCACAGTTTATTCTTTTTGTTGGCGTTCTTAAAAATAGTAAACGATTTTCAAAAATCACGAAAATTTCCAGAAACATATCCACACGTTCTAGGGTTAATTTGGCACAAGTTTCAACCCTTTTGGATAAGTATAAGTCAATCAAACATCAAAAGTGCTGAGACTAGTGCAGTCTGATTTTCAGACTTGCAAAGGTTGAGACTTTGATTGTAGTTGACCTACTTTCCAAAAGCATTTTGCAAAACTGTTTCAAAACACTTAAATATAGTGTATAAGGAGTTAGTGGTCAAATTTTCAGAGCATTTGTACGTTCACACAAATAGGAATAAATTTTCAAAACCATCTACCGTTTCTGGCAGATTTGAGCAATCTGAGTACCAACGGTTTTTGAAGGGGTTAAAGGTTGAATTTTAATTTGAAATTTTTTGGGGACCCTCATAACATCTGAGGATAAGTTCTCTCAAAATTTCATAATTTTTGGAGACCTAAACCTGGATTTAAAAACGTTTTAAAACTGGTCCAGAAAAAGAATCTGTTTTCAGAAGTTGAATTGTTTAGGTTTAAACAAATTTTTTTAAAAAAAACCACACTTTCCGCACCACCTATTCAACCCCCCCCCCCTTCTAGTGGTGCCTTGCATATCCTACAAATGATCTCTGCAAAGTTTTTCATATTTTATGAAAGAGGAAATTATAAGCCTGTTATGATCATGATTACACGGAATGGATTTCATTATTAGTACATAGTATAAAGGTTGCAAGTGCTTAAGATATGAGATAGGTTACGATAACAACTCTAGAAAATTTGAATAAGTTCCAATGAGACCTCTATGATGAATTGAATGAAGCAGTTGTGAGGTAACTAAACAGATGCTTTAATCTAAAGATAAGGAAGGAGCTCTGAAGGTTGTTGAGTCGAAAGAAAAGGAGTTGAGAAAGAGATCCATACCCATGGTAAAGGTTCGGTAGAAGTACCATCTTGGAGTAGAAGCCACATGGGAAATGGAAGAAAACATGAGGAGTAGATGCCCCATCTTTTGACTAGTCTCTTAAGTTTCGAGGACGAAACTTATGTTAAGGGGGGGAGAATGTTGTACTCTGACGAAAAGTCATATTGTACTTGAAGACTCGTATGAGTAAATTAATAAGTGGTATCCTTCAAGTGCCTTTCACTAAGTTTCCTTAGTGATTCTTTTATTTTAGGATGATAAGCAAATGATATAATCAATTCAAGCGTTAGTTATGGACTATATGAAGTGGCCAATTCACTCCCAAAGGCTCAAGAAAATTCGGCCACAAGGTATAAAAAGTGGCCTTAAAGGGGTTTTTCCAAATTATAGGAGAGGTTAATCTTAAGGGCCTTCTAAAAATAAGCCCAAAATGTAAATTAAGGAGTTGTAAGTAGTGGACAATTTTCCCCCCAACTATTACAAAATTTTGGACCTTTAGCCATGAGGAATTAAGAATTTCCTAATTTTATTATAAAACACGAAAAGGGGAAATTATCAATTAATTAGGAGACAATTATCCACATAACTCTTCATTTAAGAAAAATTAAGCATGGTAAAGGGTCACCCAAGCCTAAGAAAACCGCCCCCCCATGGTTGACCAAGAAGATTATTTTGGTTACTTAATATTTACTACAAGGTTAAAGAAGTAACTCTAGTTGGATAAAGTAACCTAGGTTAGCCATAAAGTAACTATAGTTGGCATAAAGTACTATAGTTGGCATAAAGTAACTATAGTTGACATAAAGTAACTATAGTTGACATAAAGTAACAATAGTTGAACTAAAGTAACTATAGTTGACACAAAGTAACATTGGTTGGGTAAAAGTAACCAAGGCTAATTAAATCTAGTTAGCCTAACTAAGCTATGGTAAACCCCTTTCCCCTCGCACATTACTAACGGCTACCTACTTAACCAAGGGGAAGAAAACTTTCTTCAAAGAAACTCTAGAACATTCAACTCTCAAGAAGTCACAATGGAGCAAAGAGACTTTCCTATTTCTCCATTGTAGTATACGGCTAGTTGAAGAGGTCCAAGAACCATCTTCAAGCTCCAAGAATTCACCTAGGTAAGTACATGCTAAGCATTCTAAGTGAGTTCTATGTTTCAAAGAATGAAACTCATATTGGTATCCCTCTTGTCTTGCAAAAAACGTGACACTCAAATGGTCACTAGGAGAAGAATTGTCAAGCTACTAGGAGGAGCTAACATCTTAGTGGTTTGAATCCATTTCAAGCCCATCCAAGTTTCATTTTGGTAAGGAAATCATACCCTCAATATAGTTGTTTCTTCATTAAGATAATAACTAATGTTCATCCTTCTTCCTCATCTCAAGACCGTGTGCTATATGTGAAGCTGGAGGAAGACTTCGCTCCATTTCAACCAAGGCTCATGCTAAGGAAAAGCTCTAAGGTTCAAAGAGGCAAGTATACCCTAGCCAATCTTGCCTTATTTGTGAAGTGAATACTTGAATGGCTAGCCATTATTAGGCTATGAATCTTAGTTAAAGATGCTAAATACAAGACATGAAAACTAGTTGTTATAAGAAAAGTGATGGTATGAGCAAATGATTTGTTGTATGAATGTGTGTGACTGTTTTGATATGATTCATAAACAGTTTATTTATGGTTTAAAGAATGTTATGAGGCTTGTAAACATTATTTTGAAGTGTGTGTTTAATGGATATTAAGTCAATTTTAAGGAATGAAGTTGATTGGAAATGCTTGAACCATAAAAGTGAAGAAGTGCTGGAACTACTAGAGCTGGACAGATTTGTGAAGCTAATTGTGTGACCTGAAAACGAATCTTAGGAGTGTTCAAATTGGCTAGTTTTTGGTATGATGTTAGCCTTATATGTTTATGAAATGTGTGAGCTGGAATTTCAATAAAAGGAGTTGTGGTTTGTCCTTAATGAAATTATTAGTAAAAGTTGGTAAAACAGAAGTACTGTAGCAGGACAAATTTATGTGACATGTTTAACGACCTGGAAATGAACCTTAGGAAGGTCCAAAATTGACTAAGTTTTGGTATGATAATAGCCTCATATGTGTAATAAATGTGTGAGTTGGAATTTTGGTAAAAGAATACGTGGATTGACCAGAGTGTAATTTTTAGTAGGAGCTGCTCAGACAGAAGTACTGGAGCTGAACAGTTTTATGTGGTATGTTGAACGTCCTGAAAATGGACCTTAGGAATATTAAAATTGGCTAATCTTTGTTATGCTAATAGCCCTATGTGTTTATGAAACGTATGAGTTGGAAGTTTGGTAAACGAAGTCGTGGATTATCCTTAATGAAGTTTTTGGTAAAACTGGTCAAACAGAGTTGCTGGAACATGACAGTTTTGAGTGGTAAGTTGTGAGGCTCAAAAGTGCACCTTAGGAATGTGAAAATGAGCTGATTTTTGGTATGATGATAGTTTGACGTGTGTATGACATCTGTGAGTTAGAATTTTAGTAAAAAGAATTGTGGTTTGGTCACAATGAAAATCGTGGTAAAACTGGTCATTTCAGATTCAGCATGTACCTAGCTGGGAGAAAGTAATTAGTTGACCCCCTTAAACTTATTAGAATGCCTTGGAATTTTTATGGTAATTACCTAAGGCATATATGTACATGTTCATGTAAAGAAGCCAGCATAAAACCACCATTTGGATGAATAAAAACTGAGTTGAAGTTAGTTTTACAAAACTGGAAAACAGGACAGTTTAGTGTCTTAAGTTGTTAGGCTTTGCTCTTGCTCATTTAAGCTTGAATGTGATGTTTGGCCTTATGAATATCGTTCCTTGGTGAGTTAGCTATGTTTTCCAGGTGATGGATTAAAATGAATAAGGTTTTATGACCCATGAAACTGAGGAAAAGTGGTACTGCCCTGTTGATTTCAGCAGTACCATTGATGATAGTATGATGTTTTGAGGTCGTTAGACTTTTCGGATTGTTACGAAATTTTTATGGTATTAGTCTGAGACTTCATTATGCATGTGTGTGGCATGAACTTATGAAAATGAGCACGAATTGATTAGCACGAGGCTGTATGAACAGAATGTGATTGCTGGACAGTTTTTCCCAGCTTAAATGACAAGTCTGTGCATGTATGTTATGATGTATTTGTTCACGAGTCGCATAGTAATGTCATACATTGCATCATCGTCATTTACATGATTCATGGATGTGATTTTATGAGAAATAAAGATGAAAAGCGTTTTTAAAGAAAAGATTCTGTTTTAAAAGAACGCTTCCTACTGGTACCGTGTGTATGTTCCTGGCCAGCAAGGAACCGCCCAGATCCGGGGTTAATTGATCTGATGATAATGACTGTTCGGGCCCGGAGAGAATAGACCCGATAAGTGATGACGTTACCGTTCCGAATCCGGAAATAATAGATTTGAAGGGGAGACGTGACCGCCTCAGATCCGGGAAGATAGATCTGAACTGATGACGTTACCGTTTCGAATCCGGGAATAATAGATTCGAAGGGAAGACGTGACCACCTCAGATCCGGGAAGATAGATCTGAACACTCTATGGTTTTTCTTGACGATGATGTTTTGAAAGAAAGGCACGAAAGATCATATCATCATTTTTATCATGATACATCACACGTACATATGCATGCATGTCACATTTATTGAGTCATCGTGTAGTGGCACATGATACTTTGACTGAGTTGTTATAACTTGGTAGTTCCTAAGTTATGATCTTATTAGGTGATGATCCTTGATATGTTACGAACTTATGCAAGTTGCAGCCTTTTGTTGTTATATTCTTTAAGTAACGATCTTGCTTAAGTTATGGTCGTGACGCATTAAGTGTTGATCACTAACGGGTATTGGATGGAGGTCAGGTATGTTTCTAAACCTAATTTTTGGGGTTCAGTTCTTGCATGTACTTTCCATTTAATGCATGATTGCCTATGGTTTACTTGCTGGTGACTTTGTCACTCACCCCCTATTTTTCCTCCCAGAGGCTACAGGGAACAAAGTAGAATGGATTGAAGATGAACCTAGGGTCCCTTGCCCGTAAGATGTGCGAGAGATGGATGGCTTAGGAGACATGACGAGTTGGTTGTAATCGAGGACTTTTATGTAATTGTGATGGAAAACAATTACTTTTGAGAATTTCCTTAATTATGATTTGGGTTGTAAAACTGAGAATGATTTCGTAGACGTTTTTTAATTTGAAGTATTTATTCTGCCATGGTTTCGCTTACTTGTTGACGTATAAGCACGAACGTCCATGTATTTCATCATAGACTACGACATGTTATGGATCGACGCCTGGTACTCTCCTTAGTGAAGTACGGCGGGCGCACCGATTCCGGCTGGGCCGGGGTGCGGGGCACCACAGTAGGGGCAATGGCACGGTCCGGCAAAGATTAGACCGGGCAGTTGCAAACTTTAAATAGACAGACACGTTCCCAATCCATAGGGTTTTCAATATTTCTTTCTCTCATTCGGATCAGCTGCCTGTCCTTATCACTGATGGACTGTGGAATCCCAATGATGATGTCTGTTGGGGTTGCCTTCCAAGGCATGACCAGTTTTGGATGCGCGATGACAAGTTCAAAGAGGTTTTGGGTAAATTTTGGGAGGAGCATAATTCCTATATAAATGGCAATGGGCTCTCAAAGACCATCGCCAATATGACGAGTGATTTGATTAAGTGGAGTAAAGAAAAATTTGGCTCCATTCCAAAGAAAGTTGACCTGCTAAAGAAGACTCTTCAAGAAGTGCAGTCAACCCTAGGATATGACCCTCTAAGGGAGAAAGAAATCATAAAGGATTTAGATCGTGATCTCATCATACAAGTGTTGAAAAATATGTTTGGATAATTTTCAAAGTCATGATTTTAAGTGGTGAATGCATAAAAATGTCACATATGGTGTTATATGTGATTAAAAGTTGAAAAAGTTAAAAAATTTGACATCGATCTCTCAGGTTGGTGCACTTCAATCGATCGATGTACTTCGATCCCTCACATCGATCGATCTATGTAAGGGAGTGAAAGTTCAAGACCTTACTGTGAGATATCGATCTCTAAACCTGAGACACATCAATTGATCGATAAATACATCGAACACTCACTTTGATCGACCGATGTAGGTCAGAGACAAATTCTAAAACTCACTGTGACACATCGATCTCTGAAGCTGAGGCACTTCGATCGATCGATGTCTAGGGTTTTTAGAAATATTTTTCTAAAATGTGATAAAGTGATTGTTTTCATTTGTACATGTTTTATATATATGTTCATTATGTGATTATTATGTGATTTTGATAAATATAAATGTCTTATGACTAATGTGCCTTGGAAGTTTCTACAACTTACCAAAAAGGGCAAAATTAGTATTTTGAGTTTTATAGGAATATGATGTGGTGGAAATACTTGAAGGACTTATTATTATCATATTTATCAAGACAAAGGTGGTATTAAATTGATTTCTAACCATTGGGGTCATTTCTAGAGTTTCTCTCACCAAGGGCATTTTGGTCATTTTACCCCTGAGGGTATTTTTGGTATTTTCACTCAAGGAATCTCTTGAGTATATTCTTATCTTCATTCTGGAGTTGAGTTGTGATTATTTTGAAGATTATATGGTGGCTTTACATTATTTCTCTCACATGATGATACTATCGACTATAGCGGGATACGTGACGAGTTGTGATGTCACATTCTATTTCTTTCTTGAAGACTCTCTTTTACATATTATTGGAGTATATTTATCATCATTTTACAAAGAATTTAATGATGTTAAAGGTGTGTAAATAATCACAACATACAAGAAGAAATTATGGGAATTTTGGTGGGACATGTTGACATAATCTTGTCAATCATTATTTGGTGATTTCTTCTTCAAAAATCTGAGTTGATATACTTGTATATATGTTCAAAAACGTCCATATTCAGGTGGAGGCGGTATATTATTCATTTTATGACTTGGTGACAAGGGGACCAACCAAAAAAGAGCTAGTTAGCAAAATTGTCAACTTGGAAAGTTTGAATTAGTAGCCAACGACTACTAGGCTGATCTTGGAGCTATTTTTGGTTTGAATTTGTCAATTCTGACAGGCCTATTCTCAAGACAAGGAGTTGAGGGAATATTGGAGGAATATGCCATTCTATCTTCTTCTTATCATCTTCATTTTGCAAAGGATAATCAAGACATGCCAAGGTGGAAAATTTTGGCCAACATGTGTGTTCAAGGTGGACCAATTATGTTGTCTTATTTTGCCAAGTGTACAAGGCCAACCAATGATGTGAAGATAACTTGGACTTGATGATGAAGATGGTGACACATGTGCATTCCTATCTCCGAGGCTTATTTCACACTATAAATAGGAGGCAATGGATGAAGAAGAAGAACACACTTAAAGCTCACTTGAAAGCATTTGTTGATTTGTCTAGCTATCTTCTTCTTGTCATTCTTGTTTCATTCTTTGTAGCCAAGGTGTTCTTGTTGTATTTATTGGAGAGCAACAAGCCTCTTGAGCTTTATTTGTAAGATTGATTAGCTAATTCTATAAGGCTACACCAATAGGTGGTAGAGGTGTTGCAACTAAGTGTTGCATAGAAGGTGTTCATCCAAGTCTTGAATAGGGTTGGTGTATAACCCAAGGATCAAGCTTGGTTCTTATTGTAAGTTGATTAATACCATAGTGAAATTCAAGAAAAGGTGTTCCTTGTGACAGGAGTAGGTCACATTGACAGAAATAGGATAAATCCTTGGTGTTCTTGTCTTGTTTCTATATTTCTTTTTTCTGCCTGTTTTTACTACAGTTTTCACACAACTTCTCAATTTTTTGAATAAATAGCTAAACACTTTCAAAATTTGTGATTTTTGGTGGAGTTGTACTTCAGACTGTTAGCTTTCATTTGCAATAAGAATCGCTTGATTTGAGTAAGAGAAAGTTAGTCTTTCAGTTGTTGCAAGATAACTGCTCCAATCTGGCTGCAATTTGACCAGTTTTGAGAACACTTGAAATCTGTTTTAACAAAGAGATGTTTAAGGTCAGGCCCTTTTGGAAAAAAAACTAGACGTCTTAAGGAGTTTTTTGACATAAAGTTCAACCTTTTTGGTTGAGTATTCAAAGAGAAACACGTTTTCCAATTTCAGCAACATTCTGTCCAATTCTGTCAAGATTGACCATCTGAATATTTTTATTTGTTTGAAGGGTCACACGATCTTATTTTCGTATGCTTTTTGGACAGAGTCTTGTCAACAAATTGAAGTTAATTTCTGGAAATTTTCATAATTTTCGGAGTTGTGTACAAGGATTTTTGAATTTTTCCAAAACAGGTTTTGAATCTGAGGTAGTCTCAGATTCTGTTTTCAAAGGGGATTTTTATCAAGGGTAATAGTGTAATTTCTGCTAACCACTATTCACCCTCCTCTAGTGGTGTTTATTTCAGGTGCACGGTCTAACAATTGGTATCAGAGCCAGGTCTACACCACACAAAGAAGCAAGATTCAACACCGTACGACCAACACAAGGCCAAGAAATCATTATTCAAAGTAGCCTGCTAATCTCAGATTAAAGGTACTTACAATGGCCATAGTTTCTCACTGGGGTGAGTTTGAAGATATGTCTACACAACGTCCTCCTCTTTTTTATGGAAATAATTCCGTTCAATGGAAACTCAGAATGAGGCTATTCTTAATGGCTATAGACATCGATTTATGGTCTACATTTGAAGATGGGTCGTACATTCCAGTGAAAGTTGTACAAGTTAGTGGAGTCACACAGGAAGTAGAAAAATATAAAAGCGAATGGTCTCTGAAGATAAAAAGAAAATGTCTATGAATGCTAAGGCCATGCAGTTGCTTTTAAACGGACTTACGACTTCTAAAGCAGGATATGTTTCAAATTGCACAAGTGCACATGATATGTGAAAATCTCTAGTATTAAAGCATGAAGGTACAAGCGGTGTAAAAGAGTTGAAAATAAACATGTTTATGACTGAACTCGAATCTTTTAAAATGTTGCCAAACGAGTCCATAACATCTATAGACTTGAGGATTACTAATATTTTCAATGCCCTTGAAGCTTTAGGAAAATCATTCACGAACAATGAAAAGGTTCAAAAGGTGCTTCGAAGCCTTCCTGCTGAATGGGATCCAAAGGTAACAGCAACCGAGGAGACAAAGTCTATCACTAAGATGGATGAATTGATCGGTTCGCTGAGAGTTTATGAGGTAAAACTAAACCAACGGAAGTCCGAGTCATCTAAGTCATCCGGTAAGTCTATAGCGTTCAAATCAACTGAATCACATGCAAATAATGATGACAGTAATAGTGATAATGAATTAGACGATGACTTAATATTGATAGCAGAAAACTTAGAAAGTTCTTTAAACGTCCTAATAAGAATAGACAACGATCTTCTTCTTCTTCTTCTTCTCAACCTAGGAAAAATAATTCTAATAACAACAAATGGTATAATAAAGAGTTAAAGTGTTATGAATGTAGTAAAAGATGACACATCTCTTATGATTGTCCAACAAAGAAAAATGCCAACAATAATACTAATAAAAAAACAAGAAAAGGAGATGCAAATATCAAAGGCAAAATAGACCAAGCCAAGGAAAAGCAAACGAGCAATGAAGGTGAGCACATGGAGCGACTCATCCGACTCAGAATCCGACACTAAGGAAGTTCAAGTCTGCTTCGTATCCGACGAGGTAAGCTCTTCTTTTGATGATGATTCTGATAGTGAAATAACATTTGATGAAATGTATGAAGAATTTTTAAGAACGCATGCTCACTGTAAGATGCTCTCTAAAGAAAAGAAGAAACTAATTGAAGAAAATGATAAGTTGAAGACTTCCAACTTGGAATATTCTGATCAATTAGAATCTTTTAAATAAGAGTCTACTAATACTCTTGATTCTTTAGAAGTTAAAATTGAATCATACATGAAAAATGAACATACACTAAAAATTGAAAATAGCATGTTGAAATCTAAGGTAGAAAGTTGTGAAAATGAAATAGTACAACTTAAATCTTCCAAACTTACCATAGAAAAAATGTTAAAACAATTTAAATCTAGTGCAAATATGTTAGATACACTTATATCATCGCAAAAATATGGAAATGATAAAATCGGGTTAGGATATAAAGAAGAAAATGCCAAAGTAGATAAAAAGACTAAGTTTGTCTCATCTAGTACAAAACTTCCATATAATACAATGGAATCAACTTTGCCTGCTGCATCTTCTTCTACTCCTTCTTTTGTTTATTATAAGACAAAAATACATCATGAACCCATAAAAGCACATACATCTCAGCATGCTACTAGGTAAAATTTTGCATCTAGACAACCTAGAAATTATGCCTATATGTATACAAATGCAACTAGACATAATAAAATGAATCTAACTTATTATAAACCTAAATATAGGCAACATTCATATAAGTCTTATAGAAATGCATATGAACACACTTACATAGCGCCATTTAAGAAACAAAATCATTTGCCTTATACACACTATCAAAATCGGCCAAGACATAGTACTTATCAACCAAGATATAACATGTATAACCATGCATCATCTTTCAAATGGAATGGACAATTACATGAAAATCCTTTGTATTATTCAACTTATAATAATGTCAAATATGTGCCTAGAAGGTATGTCCAAGTTTGTATACCTAAGGGATGTTTAAACAAGGATGGTGCTCCTAACATTCAAGGACCCAAATAAAGGGTACCTAAAACTTTGTCTTCATTGTAGGAAAAATGCAAGGAATGCAAGAAGGAGACAAAGTCAAAGAATCTAAAAACTAAATGGTTTTAGATAGTGGATGTTCAAGGCATATGACGGGCAGCCCCAAACTATTCACCGAGTTGGAACATATCAAGAATGGAGGAAAGGTAATATTCGGTGATAACAACAAATGACAAGTTGTTGGAAAAGGAACAATTGGGGACCCTAACACATTTCACATACGAAATATGTTGTTAGTAAGTAATCTTTCTTATAATTTATTAAGTATTTCTCAACTTATATATTGCGAATATAATGTTTCTTTTTTCCCAATTCTTGTGATATAATAAATGAAAAAGAAGAATTTTATTAAAAGGAAATAGAGATGGTAACATTTACACTTTTACCTTAGATAGCATGTTAGATGCTAAGGTTAAGTGTTTAATATCATATGACTTAGATGTGAATATATGGCATAGAAGATTAAGCCATATAGGAATTTCAACTATTAAGAAATTATCTAAGAAGAATTTAATTAGAGGAATGCCTAAGTTAGACATAGATAATTTTCAAATGTGTGAAACATGAATTAAAGGAAAACACATTAAAAAAACATTAAAAACGAAACATGAAGTGAGTACTAGTCATTTACTAGAATTACTTCACTTAGACTTATTTGGTCCAAGTAGGACAAGAAGCCTAGGTGGACACTACTATGTGTGTGTCATAGTAGATGATTACTGACGATACACATAGACATTGTTCTTAACACACAAAGACGATGCTCCATTGGCAATCGAAACTCTTATCAAGCAACTCAAAAATATTTACGAAGAAAACGTTAAAAGAATTAGAAGTGATAGAGGTGGAGAATTTAAAAACAAAGATGTAATCGAGTTTTGTGAATTACATGGAATTAAACATGAATTTTCACCACCTAGAACACCACAACTCAATGGAGTTGTAGAACGCAAAAATAGAACAATTCAAGAATTTGCTAGAACAATGTTATGTGAAAATAAATTACCTAAATATTTATGGATTAAAGCAGTTAGTTGTGCATGTTACATAATAAATAGGCTTTTTATTATAAAGAAATTAAATAAAACACCTTATGAATTATTAAACAATAGACAACTTAAGGTAGATTAGCTTAAAGTTTTTTGTTGTAAGTGCTTTGTGTTGAACACTAAGGATAATCAAGATAAGTTTGAACAAAAGTATATTGAATGTATATTTGTTGGTTATTCAACTAACTCAAGAGCATATAGGTGTTACAATTCTGCATCTAGAAAAATAATTGAATCTATACATGTGAAATTCAATGAAAATGCATGCTTTGAAGTTAGTGATAAAACCCAACATAAACAAGAAAATAATGTTGAAAATATATTTGATGATGATGATATATTGCTTGAGCATGTACTTGATCATCTAGAATCAACTCCCCCTGAACAAGACATGCATGAACCCTTAGATGAAATAAATGAAGAGATTTTGAAATTGGAAGATAATACAACTAACTTACAAGATGATTCAATTGTATATGACAATATTCACACTAATGAAACATTTGAACAAGATTAGGGTGAACCTTGTCAACCTAGGAATTGGTGGCACCCTAAAGAGTTAATTATTGGAGATCCAAGTGTTGGGGTTAGAACACGTAGAAACATAAGTCAACTTGAAGGACATAGCTTAATCTCACACTTAGAACATAAGAATGTAAAGGAACAACGTATGGTATTTAGTATCTAAACCCGAAAATAAGTCTATAATAGGAACTAAATGGGCCTTTAGGAATAAAATGGATGAACAAGGAAACATCAACGAAATAAGACTAGGCTAGTCGCACAAGGTTATAATCAACAAGAAGGAATAGATTATGAAGAAACCTTTGCACCTGTTGCACGACTAGAAGCAATTAGTTTGTTACTTGCTATTGCAAGTCTAAGCAACATCAAACTCTTCAAAATGGATGTCAAGAGTGTGTTCTTGAATGGATACATCCAAGAAGAGGTGTTTGTGAAACAACCCCCCAGATTCGAAGATCCAAAGAATCATAACCATGTTTACAAGCTTAAGAAAGCTCTATATGGTTTGAAACAAGCTCCAAGAGCTTGGTACGATAGATTTGCAAATTTTCTTATTGCAAATAATTATCAAAGGGAAACCATAGACAAGACGTTATTTCTATGAAGAAAAGATAATGACTTGTTAATAGTTCAAATATATGTAGTATGAAGTCAGAATTTGAAATGTCAATGGTAAGAGAGTTGAATTACTTCTTATGACTTCAAATTAAACAAACCCCTCAAGGAATTCACATTAGTCAACTTAAGTATGTCAATGATATGATTAAGATGTTTGGCTTTGAAGAGTTGAAACCAACACCTACACCCATGAGTGTTAGCACCAAACTGGACAAAGATGAAAATGGTAAACCTTTTGGTGACACACTGTATAGGTCTATGATTGGCTCACTGTTATATTTAACCGCATCAAGACCTGATATCATGTTTAGTGTGTGTGTGTGTGTGTGCTAGGTTTCAATCTTGTCCTAAAGTCTCAGATTACAATACAGCAAAAAAGATCTTTAGATATCTTAAACACACACCACACTTAGGATTTCGGTATGATAGAAATGCTAAGTTGGAACTGTATGCTTATAGTGATGCTGATTATGGTGGTTGTAAGTTAGATAGAAAATCCACGAGTGAAACTTGTCAATTCATAGGAACCAACTGTAGGGACTGTAAAGCACCACTAGAAGGGGGGTTGAATAGTGGGTGCAGAAATTTGGTTTTTAAAATATTTTGACCCAAAAACCCAACTTCTGAAAACAGTTTCTGTTTTCAAATCCTGTTTTGAAACGTTTGAAAGACTAGGTTACAGACCTTCAAAAATTCTGAAATTTGGAGATATTCTACTCTCAGATGTTTTGAGTATCCCCTAAAACTTTCAGATTAAAATTCAACCTCTAACCCTTCGAAAATACGTTTGTGGTCAGATCGCGAATCTGCCAGAAACAGTACTCCGATTTGAAAATTTTATTCCGATTAATTCGTAACTCCATATGGTCTGAAAATTTAATGGAAAACCCCTTAAGATATTTATTTTAATGGGTTGAAATAGTTTTGAAAATTTCATTTGGGAAGTATGTCAAATACATTGATGTTCTCTACCTTTGCAATCTAAAACTCAGATTGCATTAGTCTCAGAACTATTAATGTTTGATTGACTTATACTTGTCCAAATGGGTTGAAACGTTGTGCCAAATGAAACTTAAGAGGTGTGGTTATGTTTCTGCAAAATTTTACACTTTTTAAAATTCGTTTGCTATTTTTAAGATTGCAACAAAATGGATGCAAAATGCTGGAAACTGAAATTACTGTGCAGTAAAGTAAAGAACACAGAGAATTTTATACTGGTTCAGTTAAATCAACCTATTCCAGTCTTTGAGGACACCTTCCTCGGTTATCACTAACAAAATTAACACCTTACCATAAGGGTTGCTGGAGTTACACACCAACTCCACCCTTAAACAAACGTTACAAGCAATCACACGATCACGAACACCACCACCGAACGGATGAAGTTTTGATCACAACTTGATCAACCTTTTACAATTTAAAACGTGTATGGTGGTCTAGTCAAAGCCTATTCAATATATTGAATATAAGAACAATATGCTTAATAGAAGAAGAAGAAGAAAGAAATGTAGAAGAAGAGAGTAGAGAGTCTTTTTGCACTTTTGAGATTATGAGAGTTGTCTTGCATTTGTGTGGCTCGCTTCTCTTCTTTTTATTTTGTCTTGGACGCCCCGCCCCCCCCCCCCCCCCAAGGACTTTTTTTCACCTTGAGAATTCTATTTTATGTCCTTGGAAGAATGTCTTGTGTAGATGTGACACCATCTTGCTTACTTGGCACAACTTTATTGGATGAATGTCTTGGCTTTGCTCACTTGGAACTTCATGATTGGTCCAACCTTGTCACCATTTAGTAGCTTTAAAAATCTGAGATTAACATCTAAAACATGTGAAAAATAAGGTTTAAACATTGTCAAATATTCAACAATTAATCCTTACAAATTTGGAATCAAATTTCATCACCATTCAAGACCAAAATCGGCCAACTAATTGCCTCACATGCTGAATTTTCAGCATGTGTTTCATTTGCTAAAAGGTTTGAAATGTTACCTTATGTAGCTCCCTCCATTATGTCACTAATCTTGTGTGGCTTATTCTCCACCATTGAGATGCCAAATAAACTCCACATAAGCTCCACCAAGCTGAGAATGGCGTGTATATGCATCTTGAACATGTGCTGAATTTTACTTTTGTAAACTTTGTCAAATATTGCACAATAATTATACACATATGGTATATTCCAATCAGCCCTAATTTGAATATTCTAGTACACTTTAATATGTCTTGAATATATAAAAATTGTCTAGATACATGTTACATATCATGCCAAAAACGTTCCATTTGTTGTGTTCGTAGAAAACCGAATTTTCGACTTTTGTCGATTACGTGATTTTTCTCCGATTAAATTCACACTTTTTGCACATGTTATATATATTAGGTCACACATAATATGCATAAAATAAATTTAATATTCAGCTCTAACGGCATATTAAAGTGGCGCCCCATGTGCTTAAAAAGATGAATTTGGAATCTCCGCAATTTGGCCTTAATTGGAGGTGATTTGTGTGTGCCAACATGATATGATTTTATGGATGAATGTACAATGTAGGCCTCAAAATTTCTGGCCATTTTTGAAGTGTAGGGGTTGGCCATCTACATATGGAAAGTACGTGACACGTTGGTGAAGTTTCGGTAGACATCCAATACGAAAATTTTCAGTTTACAACCTTGTAACGTGCCGTAATAATTTTGTCATCACCATGACTTATATCATATGATATAAGACCTGAATATACTCATAAATATGAGGTAAGTATAGTGGTGTGACGTTGACGTATGTTCGTAATATATGTAACATGTTGATAGTACGTCGGAATATATGTGTCTTGTGCTTTTTATAAAAAATCTGAATAATATATATATATATATAAACGTGTGATATGGAGTGGGAGGAGACTTTCTATTTCCAAGTTTGTTGACATCATGCCTTCTCAAAATATATCTTCACTTAATGAACTACTTAGTTCATTTAACTAAGTACTTCACTTAAAGAACTAGTTTAGTTCATTAATGGTGGCACCTGAAAATAGCTCAAACACAACAAATGTTTTGCATTTGATGTAAGCTTTAAAGCTTCATGGCTTGTTAGTACGACAACATTATATATAAAGTATATAAGGCAAGTTTGTCGCAAAAACGTGTCAAGTAATAAACTATGTCATGCATTTCTTAAACACGCGTTATTTAAATCATGTATTTTGTGAATCACCCAAACACTTTTTCATAACAAACTCCCACTTTTGATGATTTACAAAATAACATTAGTTCATGATTTATATTTAACTGCTCCCCTCCAATCGTGCACAAATTCAAAATTTGAATTTTGAATTCTCTCTCCCTTGATTTTTGCAATCATACTCTCTTACCTCCTTAAATCACTCTCAGTCCCCCTTAAATCATGCACTCTCTCTCTCTCCCTTTATTTTGAAAATTAAATCAAAAGTGCATGTAAATATGGAAAGAAATATCAAGCTATAGCTAATCAGCAGAAATCATGGATAATTTAGAACGGAGATTTTCGTACGTGGATTGATTTAGTGCTTTGGTGAATATGTCGGCTACTTATGCTTCAGTGCGTACATGTTCTATAATAATTTAACCATTATTCATGTGATCACGAAGAAAGTGATATCATACTTCTATGTGCTTTGCCTTAGAGTGTAGTACGGGGTTCTTAGATAAATTTATAGCACTCATACTATCACAATAAATGGGAATATGATTTACCGTGATTCCGAAATCAGATAATTGTTCTTTTAACCATAAGAGTTATGTGCAGCAAAGACTAAGTGCCATGTATTCAGCTTCGGTAGTAGATAATGCCACACTTCTTGCTTTTTCGAAAACCAAGAAATTAATGAACCTCCTATAAATTGACAAATGCCACTCGTGCTTTTTCGACCTATTTTGCATCAACCATAATCCGCATCGGCATAAGCATGCAAGTCAAATTCACAATTTTTATCATACCAAATTCCTAAAGTGGAGGTGTGCTTAATGTATCGAAATATTCTTTTTACAGCATTATAGTGAGATACTTTAGGTTGGCTTTGAACCGTGCACACATACATACACTAAACATGATATCGGGTCTACTTGCAGTAAGATAAAGAAAAGAACCAATCATAGACCTATATAAAGCATTATCAAAGTCTTTTCCATTTTCATCTTTATCTAGTTTACTGGTGACACTCATAGGGGTGGGGGATGGTTTCAAGTTCTCAAAATTGAACTTTTTAATCATGTCATTTACATATTTCACTTGACTTATGTGGATGCCTTTATCAGTTTATTTAATTTGCAAGCCAAGAAAGTAATTCAATTCACCAACCATAGACATTTCAAACTTGGATTTCATGCAAATTTCAAATTTCTCAACAAGTTTATGAGATGTAGATCCGAAAATGATGTCATCAACATAAATTTGAATAATTAGTAAATCCGATTTATCTTGTTTCAAGAATAAGGTGCTACCTATGGTACCTCTTTTAAATCTAGTTTCTAAAAGAAAAGTAGTAAAACGATCATACCAAGCCCTAGGTGCTTGCTTTAAACCATATAATGTCTTCTTTAATTTGTACACGTGATCAGCGTATCTTAAATCTTCAAAACCGGGTGGTTGCTTCACGTATACTTCTTCTTGTATAAAGCCATTTAAAAATGCACTTTTTACGTCCATTTGATAGAGTTTAAAACCTTTCATGCAAGTAATAGTCGTATGGCTTCTAAACGTACTACGGGTGCAAATGTTTCGTCGTAGTCTATTCCTTCTTCTTGATTATATCCTTGTGCTACAAGTCTCGCCATATTTCTTACAACTTTGCCTCCTTCATTCATTTTATTTCTAAAGACCCGCTTTGTGCCTATTATTGTCTTATCTTGTGGTCGTGGCACTAAATCCTATACATTATTTCTTACGAATTGATTTAATTCATCATGCATAGCATCAATCCAAAAAGAATCATTGAAGGCATCAAAAACATGTTTAGGTTCAATTTCGGATATCATAGAATGAAAATGGTTTATCTCATCCGGCTTTATTCTTCTACGAGGTCGGACACCTTGAGTAATATCGCATATAATGAGACTGTGTGGGTGATCTCTATGCCGTCATGGTTGATTATTCTCTAAGTTCTCATGCATTTCTAGTGTATTTGATTCATCATGTACGTCATCATCCAACACGGGCTTTAGTTCAAAATCATCATCATATTCTTTATCTTTTTCAAACTCGCCAAATTCATTAAACTTCACATGAATAGATTCTAGAATTTGTCTAGTGATAGATCATAACATCTATATGCTTTCGAATTCACAGAATATCCAACAAAGATGCATTCAATTGATTTAGATTCAAACTTATCCAGATTATCTTTTGTATTTAGAACAAAGCATTTACAACCAAACACACGAAAATAATCAATTTTAGGCATGCGATCATTTACTATCTCATAAGGAGTTTCATTTATTTCCTTTCTAATTGACAAACGATTAACTATATAGCATGCACAATTTACGGCTTCCGCCCACAAAAATCTAGGCAACTTATTTTCACACAACATGGTTCTAGCGATTTCTTATAGTGTCCTATTCTTTCTTTCTACTACTCCATTTAATTGTGGTGTCTTAGGTGGCGAAAATTCGTATTTAATGCCTTTTTCTTTGCAAAACGCAATCATGTCCTTATTTATAAACTCGACGCCTCTATCGCTTCTAATCTTTTTCACATTCAAACCGTATTCATTTTCAAATTGTATTATTAGTTTAGCAATCTCAAAGGCACTATCATCTTTATTCGCAAGAAATAAAGTCCATGTATAGCAATAAAAATCGTCAACGATTACTCAAGCATAGTGGCGTCTATCAAGACTCCTAGTACGACTAGGACCAACCAAATCAATGTGTAATAATTCTAAAACTCTAGACGTGCTAATTTCATTTTTAGATTTAAGTGACTCGCGTGTTTGTTTGTCTTTAATGCAAGATTCATACAACTGAAAGTTGTCTAAATCAAGTTTAGGCAATCCTCGTATTAGATTCTTTCGTTGAAGTTTTTCAAGCGTTGAGATGCTAACGTGTCCTAATCGCCTATGCCACAAATTTACTTTAGGTTCATTTGACATAAAACATTTAACTTTAGCATATAACATGTCATCCATAGAAAGTGTAAAAATATTTACTTCTCTTTTTCCTTTTAATACCCTTTCTCCATTTTTATTTATTATGTTGCAATATGGATAAGTGAAACATACATCAAAACCATTGTCAATAAACTGTGAGATGCTAAGCAGATTATAGAATAGATTACTTACCAATAAAACATTGGAGATTTGAAGAGTACTTGGGCTTCCGATTGTACCTTTACCGATGATTCTTCCTTCATTGTTGTATCCAAAGGTCACCGATCCACCTTTTGTAACCTTCTTCAACTTTGAGAACAAGCTCGGATAGCACAAGTGCGATCAATCTTTCTCGGAATCCGGTACTTCATTTTAAGGCCAAACACATTGAGGTACGATACCATTTTCTTCGGGATTATGTTCAAAATGAGGACATAGTCATAAACCATATAAGAATTGATCATAAAATAGCTGATATCTTCACCAAACCCCTTAATCAAGCCAATTTTGAAAACTTACGTGCCAAGTTTGGTATGATGGCTTACGATACCATTGCATAGTTCTATATTTTGCATGATTTGCAAAATAAAGGGGGAGATAGAATAAGAACATGAGCATAGGTTAAGGGGGAGAGTATAAGTTGAGGGGGAGCACATGAGAGAATTGAGAGTTTGAAAACAATTGGTATGGAATTAATGAAACAATTGGTAATTATTGGTAATTGGTGAGGTTTTCAATTCAATTGGTATAAAATGGGTAAATGTGCAATAAATAATTGGTTATAAGTTGTGACATTAAAATCATGTGAGGTTATTTTGAAAATCATCCAAAAGGGGAAGAATGTTGAGAAATATGTTTGGATAATTTTCAAAGTCATGATTTTAAGTGGTGAATGCATAAAAATGTCACATATGGTGTTATATGTGATTAAAAGTTGAAAATTTTGAAAAATTTGACATCAATCTCTTAGGTTGTTGCACTTCGATCGATCGATGTACCTCGATCCCTCACATCGATTGATCTATGTAAGGCAATGAAAGTTCAAGACCTTACTCTGAGACATCGATCTCTAAACCTGAGACACATCAATCGATCGATATATATATCGAACCCTCACTTCGATCGACCGATGTAGGTCAAAGACAAATTCTGAAACTCACTGCGAGACATCGATCTCTGAAGCTGCGGCACTTCGATCGATCGATGTCTAGGGTTTTTAGAAATATTTTTTTAAAATGTGATAAAGTGATTGCTTTCATTTCTACATGTTTTATATATGTTCATTATGTGATTATTTTGTGATTTTGATAAATATAAGTCTTGTGACTAATGTGCCTTGGAAGTTTCTACAACTTACCAAAAAGGACAAAATTGGTATTTTGAGTTTTGTAGGAACATCATATGGTGGAAATACTTCAATGGCTTATTCATATCATATTTATCAAGAGGTAGTATTATATTGATTTCTGACCATTGGGGTCAATTCTGGAGTTTCTCTCACCAGGGGCATTTTGGTCATTTTATATCTGAGGGTATTTTTGGTATTTTCACTCAAGGAATCTCTTGAGTATATTCTTATATTCATTCTGGAGTTGAGTTGCGATTATTTTGAAGATTATATGGTGGATTTATATTATTTCTCTCACATGATGATATTATTGACTATAGCGGGATATGTGATGTCACATTCTATTTCTTTCTTGAAGACTCTCTTTTATATATTATTGGAGTATATTTATCATCATTTTACAGAGAATGTAATGATGTTAAAGGTGTGGAAATGATCAAAACATACAAGAAGAAATTATGGAAATTTTGGTGTTACATGTTGACATAATCTTGTCAATCATTATTTGGTGATTTCTTCTTCAAAAATCTGAGTTGATATACTTGTATATATGTTCAACAACGTCCATATTCAAGTGGAGATGGTGTATTATTCATTTTATGACTTGGTGACAAGTGGATCAACCAAAAAGGAGCTAGTTGACAAAATTGCCAACTTGGAAAGTTTGAATTAATAGCCAACAGCTACTAAGCTGATCTTGGAGGTAGTCGGTTTGAATTTGTCAATTCTCACATGCCTATTCTCAATCCAAGGAGTCGAGGGGATATTGGAGGATTATGTCATTCTATCTTCTTCTTATTATCTTTATTTTGGGAAGGATAATCAAGACATGACAAGGTAGAAAATTTCGGCCAACATGTGTGTTCAAGGTGGACTAATTATGTTGTCTCATTTTGCCAAATGTACAAGGCCAACCAATGATGTGAAGACAACTTGGACTTGATGCTGAAGATGGTGACACATGTGCATAAGAATCTCCAAGGCTCATTTCACACTATAAATAGGAGGCAATTGATGAAGAAGAAGAACACACTTGAAGCTCACTTGAAAGCATTTGTTGATTTGTCTAGCTATCTTCTTCTTGTCATTCTTGTTTCATTCTTTGTAGCCAAGGTGTTCTTGTTGTATTTGTTGGAGAGCTACAAGCCTCTTGAGCTTTATTTGTAAGATTGATTAGCCAATTCTATAAGGCTACACCAATAGGTGGTAGAGGTGTTGTAACTAAGCGTTGCATAGAAGGTGTTCATCCAAGTCTTGAATAGGGTTGGTGTATAATCCGAGGATCAAGCTTGGTTCTTGTTGTAAGTTGATTCATACCATAGTGAAATCCAAGAAAAGGTGTTCCTTGGGACTGAAGTAGGTCACATTGACCGAACAGGATAAATCCTCGGTGTTCTTGTCTTGTTCTACATTTCTGTTTTCTGCCTGTTTTTACTACAGTTTTCACACAATTTCTAACGTTTTGAAAAAATAGGTAAAAACTTTCAAAATGTGCAATTTTTGGTGGCGTTATACTTCAGATTGTTAGATTTCTTTTACAACAAGAATCACTTGATTTGAGCAAGAGAAAGTCAGTCTTTCAGTCGTTGCAAGATAACTGCTCCAATCTGTTTGCAATTTAACCAGTTTTGAGAAAACTTGAAATCTGTTTTAACCAAGAGCTGTTTAAGGTCAAGGCCTTTTGGAAAAAAACAAGACATTCTAAGGAGCGTTTTGAAATAAAGTTCAACCTTTTTGGTTGAGTATTCAAAGAGAAACACATTTTCCAATTTCAGCAACATTCTGTCCAATTCTGTCCAGATTGACCATCTGAATCTTTTTATTTGTTTGAAGGGACAAACGATCTTATTTTTGTCTGATTTTTGGACCGAGTCTTATCAACACATTGAAGTTAAGTTCTGAAAATTTTCATAATTTTTGGAGTTTTATACAAGGATTTTTGAAATTTTTCAAAAATGGGTTCTGAATCTGAGGTAGTCTCAGATTCTGTTTTCAAATGAGATTTTTATCAAGGGTAGTAGTGTAATTTCCGCTAACCACTATTCACCCCCCTTCTAGTGGTGTTTATTGCAGGTGCGCGGTCCAACAAGAAGAAAAATATTGGCGCCAAAGAGGACGAGTTGATTGGATTGTACTCAATGATAAAAATACATCGTCCTTCCATCATAAAGCCTCGGCAAGAAAAGAGCAGAACAAGATTCAGTCTCTCATGGATGACTTCGGCAATTGCTTTTTAAAACATGATGATATTATGAATACTGCCATTAACTACTTCCAATCTCTCTACACCTCCAGATGCCGCCTGATCTTTCCTTAGATGGTCTACACTTTTGCTTAATTGGTCAAGCCCAACGTGATCCCCTGGTTTGCCTTTACTTATATGCAGAACTTCAAAAGGCCCTTAGAAAAATTCAGAAGCATAAGGCCCCAGGACCGAATGGTATGCATATGATCTTTCTGCAAAAAAACTAGGATCTGCTTAGAGGCAATGTATCACATATTATTTTTGACTACCTCAACAAATATGCCCCATTGGAGGACCTTAGTAGCACATATATTGTCATTATTCCAAAATGCAAAGAACTGAGGCTCATGATTGAATAACCTATAAGTTTGTGCAACTCCATCTAAAAAATCATGTCCTATATGATCACCAACTGTCTTAAGCTCCTTATGCCATTTATCATCTCTCCTTTCCAAAGTGAATTTGTGAGTGACCGTTTGATTACCGATAATATCATCACTGCATTTAAGGCTTTTCACTCCATGAAAGCTAACTACCTGGGTAACAACAATCATCTGGCTGTCAAACTGGATATGACCAAGGCTTTCGACCGAATTGAATGGTGCTATCTTAAGGAAGTTATGAGGTGTATGAAGTTTCCCCTATTCTTTATCCAACTCATCTTGCAGTTAGTAGGCTCTGTCAAATATTAAATACTTGTCAATGACCTTCCTTCGGCCTCCATTAAGACAAGAAGGGGTCTTTGCCAAGGTGACCCTCTTTCCTCTTTCCTCTTCATTATGTGCACTGAGGGTTTTTTTGCTATGCTCCTTGATGCTGTTAGATCTAATCGACGCAAAGGGCTTTCTTTTGGCCTTAATGGACCGAGACTCTCCCATCTACTCTTTGCGGACGACAACCTTGTGTTTCTCAAAGATTCTCTCTCCAATGGTGCTTATTTTAATTAAATCCTCCACTGCTATGAAATTGCATCCAGTCAACAAATAAATAAGGGAGAATCATCCCTTCACTTCAGTTTAGGTGTTTATAGAGAGTTGCAAGATTCACTGACTTTTTCTTTGGTCATCAAAAGGGGGACTGATTCTAGCCACCATCTCGGACTTTTATATATGACGAACATATCAAAAAAAACTGTTTTTTCTTATGTAAGAAACAAGGTTTCGAAGAAGCTAAGTGGTTGGAAAGAGAAATTTCTATCTCCAGCGGGCAAGGAAATCTTGATTAAAGCTATCATCCAGGCAATCCCAACCTATATAGTGCAATGTTTTGCCCTCTCATAGAACCTTTTGAATGAAATCAAGGCAATGACACGGAGATTTTATTTAGGAGCAAGGACAATGGATAAAAGGTACATTGGAAGGTTTGATCAACATGTTGTCAGCCTAAGGCTAGGGGTGGTATTGGCTTCCGAGACCTTGCGGCTTTTAATCGAGCTATGCTGGGCAAACAAGCCTGGAGACTCATCCAACATCTGGATTCCATTCTTGGACAATTGATGCAATCGAAATATCATCCTAACACTCCTTTCCCTCAGGCCAGATGCAACCAAAGATCCTCTTTTTTATGGAAGAGCATCTTGAAGGGACGTGACCTTATATTGATGGGAGCACGGTGGAATGTCGAAAATGGGCGAAGCATCAAGGTCTTCAAAGACCCCTGGATTCCAAAGCCACCAAGCTTCATCCTGGTTAACTCTTCTGAGCTGTCCGATACTATGGTGGTCTGGGATTTGATATTGCCTTCAGGCTGCTGGAACAAGCCTATCATTCAACAATCCTTCTGGGATTTTGATTATGCTCCTCTGGTTGGCATGGACTTGGATGACTACTTGATTTGACACTACCATCTAAAAGGGCTTTATACCGTAAAGTCTGGTACCGAATTACTCTTGATCATCGGCAACCACCTTATATGTCGGGCCTTCTTCATCCGATGCAATAAGTTCTAAGCTTTGGACTTATCTTTGATCTTCGCCTATTCAGCCCCATGTGAAACACTTTGTGTGGAGGCTCTTTCATGATTGTCTGCTAACGGGAACTAATCTTCACCGGCGGGGAATTACAACCCCTTAATGTCAATTGTGTGGCTTTACAACTAAATCGACCTCACATGCTTTCATCCACTACCTCATCCCTCAGGCTCTCATTGCTGCTAACACCGGATGCACCCGTTGGCTCTCCTGTGATGCTTTGAATATCCGTCATGTTCTTTTCTCCGTCTTTGCCCCCGAAGGTGAGACTGGTTTCAGTCACTTTTGCAACCTTATTTGGCAACTTTGGAAAGCACGATGTTCTTTTATTTTTGATAAAAAAAAAAGATGTGTGAATACATGTTCTCATCAATGCAGTTGAAAGCCAAACGAATGAATTTCTTTTGGCCTTTGAAGCTCTAACGACCTCCTCTCCACTTCCACAGTGGGACATAAAATGGAGGCCCTCGGACTCTCCCTTTGAAAAGATTAATGTTGATGCCTCATTGAAGAATGACATCTCTACTTTTGGTGCCATCTTGGACTATGATAGCCAAATTTTGAATGCCCTTTCAGGCCCAAGTTTTCCTTCCTGTGATGTAGAAATCCTTGAACTACATGCCATCTTCTTGGGACTCTTAACTACGCATAGTTTTGGACTTGACAAAGTCATACTGGAAACTGATTGCTTAGCTGCTTTCCAACGTCTTCTCTTGGCCGACGAAGACCTGTCTTCTCATGGGGATATAGTATCAAGAATTAGATTTCTAGCTCTCAGTTTTATCTCTGTCAAGTTTTTTTTTGTAAAGCGCTCTAGAAACTCTGTTACACATACCTTAGCGTGTCTAGGCCACACTTTTGTACACTCAAGGTTTGGGGAAAAACCCCGCCACCTTCTGTCCTATCTGCTGTCCAGACAGATTTAGTTTCTCCTGAAAAAATCACATGATATTGTCGTATCTATAATTGGAAGGAGATATTATAATTCAAGAGAAGATTAAGTTAATCCATAGCCTATCAATCCGATATTATAATTTAAGGAGAAGATTGAGTTCATCCACAACCTATCAATCCTCATCTATATAAGAGGAGGAGCTGCCTTTTTGAACAAAGGGTTTTCCTAAAGTGATATTCAAAAGAGTTTCGTTTTATTTTACATTTTTGTGAACATGGCTGGTGGCTACGGAATAGAGGTCAAGGGAGTTGATCAATACCGATCTATGCAAGTGGATTTTGCTTGATCAGTTTCACTGTGAGAGATTGGTGTTCTTAGTTAGAGGTTAGACTAAATAGCAGAGAGATCTTCCCGTATGTAATTTTGTATAGGTGCAGTGTATTCTTTGATTTCATAGTAGAATTAAATCTTAATTTGTATAGGTGCGTGTAATCTTTGATTTCATAGTAGAAGTAAATCTGAGCATGGTCCGATAGACCAATTGACATTGACACAAAAGTCTTTATTATTTCACACATTATTTCAACTGTTTATTTTGAGGGGTATCCTTACAGATATAAATATCAGTTAAGCAATAGTTCAAATATTTTTATTTACTCAAGCAAATGATCGAAATTTTCATTTATTCAAGCAAATTACGGAAACGAGCAACGCCTGACTAACTCACATTGTCATAACCCAACCGCTTAAAAGAAGTGTGTATAATAATTATGAGTTTTGGTATAGCGGTCAAAGTTGAGTCACACAAAACTAATAATTTTGGGTTCTATTTTTTTGCAAATACAGCTGTTTTATACTTTTGTCATGATGCGCCACTTTAATATGTAGTAGCGTACATAATAATAACAGCAATAATAATGTAATAATAATAAAGTGTCTACTCTTTCCTCCAAGCATACAACAGCAAAGAGAAGCCTCCAGCACTCCCATATGATCTTGAGGAAGAACATGAAGAACTTCTTCCACAATCACTGCTCTCCTCTGCCCACTGCAGCACACTAGATGACGACGGCGAAGGCGACGCGGAAGCCGATAAAATCATCGGAGTTCCACCGGCAGATGACAAGCTTTTCCTCAACAATTTCTTTTCCACTCCCACCATTTCCGGCCACACTCCACCATCACCAATTTGGAACACAAACACACCATGCACATTCCCTTTCTTATGCATATAAGATTTATTTATCCAATTAAACACATCCCAATAAAACTCTACTTCCATCCCACCAATTATGATCCTCTCGTTTCCCCTGAACTTCCAAGCAAGCCTCTTCACCACCAGTCGAGTTTCTCCGTCGATTTTTACTTTTAGCACTCCACCACTACACTCAATGCCAATCTCATGTTTGGACCCCAATATTTGAGCCTTGGTTGTGTAATTCCTATGTCCAAAAACATGCTCTCTCCTAGACAACAACAACGATTCGCCCAAAGATCTAAATGAACCCGACCCGTATTTCCGATCCAAGCCAACCGGAAGATCACCAAGAAAAAACTCCATTCTTGAGTTGCAAGTAACTGCAATATAAAAACCTGACTCGGGCTCTGCTTTATTTGAACTCAACTCTACCTTGGTGAAGTCCCAATGCAATTTAATCTTCTGATTCGTGTGACCCGAATAAACAGATTTTGATCCGGGTCGGGCCCATAGAAACGGGAAGGTTGAAGGGTAAAAAGGAATGGTGATGGAGAAAAGTTCTGGCGCATGGATGGTTAAGGAGTGGGAGAAGAGAGTCTTGGACCAAGTCAAGGAAATATAAGTGGGTGAATTAGAGAGCCTAGCTTGATAGATACATGTAATTAGGCTCTGAGGCGGTTGTGATGAGGTTCTTGGACCAGATTTTGGGATGCTAAAACATGATGGGATCATTGTTTTGCTTCTTCTAAGTTTTATCTTGATCTGAAATAGTGTGAAAGAGGATGGATGGTAGGAGGAGCAGGTAAGATTGGTGGAGAGGTTTGCATCTGTATATTCGGAGAAACCAAAGGGAATTAGTAGGGTCTTTTTGCTGCTTTCTAGCTGTTAGGAGATGGTGGAAGTTTGAATCTTGCACCATGAAACTAAAAGGACTACGCGCCACAATTGTCACCCCCGGCCCCCAACACATACACACACACACACAATATATATATATATATATATATATATATATATATATATATATATATATATATATATATATATATATATAAATTAATATACTAGCACTGATAGAACAAATAGCGTCTTGTAAATGGGAATTGGTACTTGATGAAACTAGATCTTCACCAAGGATCAGAGATGATCCGAAATAAACGTTGTTAGCTGTTCTTGACTTGTGTATCCTAGATACTTCCTTGATGACCTGCACAAGGAAGCAAAGATTAGAGGTCCTGGAGTTATGACCCCGGGTTAAACCCTCCGACGCTCAAGTCAGTTTGAGTCATTCTCACTGAGATATTTTTATGTTTGAAGAGTTTGAGGTGATCTCACAATTTTCGTATGGAGATTTGCTCTGTATTAGCTCCTGGAGAAATGAGTTTCAGAATCCCTTCTTTTTGCCTCCTTCCTGGCCTTTATCCCTTCCGTTGTTCAAGGTCTCTGCTAGTTGATAGGACGGAGACGTGTGTCAGGAGGGCTACTTTGTCTGCTGTAAGTGTACTGTGTGACTAGACAGATGCCCGCGAATGTGGCTGCGTCAGTGGCTGAATCTATGACACGTAGGTCGGCCAGCAATAATAATTTTGTACTTGGCCAAGCGATGCTTGACACCTGGAAAGCACTTGCAGAATTGTATTGGTGGGTCCCAGACGACAGTTAATGAATATCTTGTCTGAACTTAGCCGAGTTGATGAAGCCAAGGCTAGGGCTTGACGCAATCAAAAAGCTGAGGCCGAGACAGTTTCGAGGCCGAACAGAACTTGATTCCTTGTAAAGTTATGTTGATATTTGAATATAGCTGAGTCCGACCAGAAGTAGTTGGTTAATCAGCACATTGCTGAACCGTGGTTCCATTGGAGTTCAACTAGGAATATGGCCAAGCTAAGCTGCTCTCTGTGGTTTGGTCAAGAGTAGCTAAATCTGCCGAGCCAAGCTGACTAAGAAATACTTGGATTTGTCTTAAACATTTTAGATGATTTGCCCAGCATGTTGATGATGGAGGCTGAGGCTGATACCTTCTGGCCGAGATTGACTAGTCAAGTAGCTGAGACTGAACTACGTTGACTGTTTGACTAACTGAAAATTTTTGTCTTATCTGAGCGGGTAGATTTTGTCTCATCAGTACTTGTGTAGTTTATTGGAATATTAAAATTTTCGATTGCTTTGAATGTTTTGGAGCAAAACGTGAAATCCCTCACCTCGGGCCCTCCACCGCGCTAGTCCCAAGAAGCATGTGTGGAGTATGTAAATCAGGAGCCCAACGGCTTCCTAGGTTGGGTGAGATTTTAAGCAGTTACCCACACAAGGTGTCTCCCAGGAGCCCATCGTCCTCCTAGGTTGGGTGAGATTTTACGTAGTTACCTACACAAGGTGTCCCCCAACAAACCAGGCCTAGCACCAAAGGAACACCCACACTGTGCGCGTCCCTGGATTCGAACTCTTGACCTCTTGAAACAAATCCTTAGGAGACTTAATGTCTAAGGATATAGTATATGTATACGAACGCATGCACATCAAAATTAAATAAAAAACATGTCTGTAGAGTCCATTTTATTTAAATAACATATTACCGCGTCAAGATGCCTGATCAATATCTAATTATAATAGGATGTTGAAGGAAACCAGGGGGTTCTCTTTTAGATAAATTTTTTATATGGTGAATGAGTAAGTTTTAGTGGTTATTGTTTTCTCATATACAAACTCAGATTTATTAGAGAACGAAACTGACATTCTGTACAACACAAGGATGAGCTGATCTCAGCACATGAAAGAGCTGAGATCAGCACAGGGATGAGCTGAGAACAGCACACGGATGAGCTGAGAACAGCACACGGATGAGCTGAGAACAGCACACGGATGAGCTGAGCTCAGCACAGGGAAGAGCTGAGCTCAATACAGGGAAGAGCTGAGGCCAGCACAGGGATGAGCTGAGCTCAGCACAGGGAAGAGCTGAGGTCAACACAGGAAAGAGCTGAGGGCAGCACAAGGATGAGCTGAGGCCAGCACAGGGATGAGCTAAGGCCAGCACTGGACGCAGGATGAGCAGAGCTCAACGCAGGAAGAGCAGAGATCAACGCAGGAAGAGCTGAGTTCAACGCAGGATGAAAACAACACATAGAAGAGCTCAACACAGAGATGAGCTCAACACAGGGATGAGCTCAACACAGAGATAAGCTCAACACAGGGATCAGCTCAACACAGGGATCAGCTCAACACAGAAATGAGCTCAAATCATCAATGAGCTCAACATAGGGATGAGCTCAACACAGAGATGAGCTCAACACAGGGATGAGTTCAACACAGGGAAGAGCTCAACACACAAACCGAGGCGAGTCCAGAACTCTGTCCTTAAGACGAATTGCTCTGGTATACTGTGTCCAACCGGAAATTGCAAACGTCTCCTAGGATACAATGTTTAACAGTTCCAACAAGTGGCCCTACTACGTAAGAACTCCACGAACCTGACAAGTGTTCTGACTTCTTGGATTAATAAAATGCAGCAACAGTGTATGCATTATGCAGCAATAGATTATGCAGAATGCTCGTATGCAGCAGGAGAAGAGAAGAAAAATTGTCGTGTACAAAGGCAATGCTCTGCCTCTGTTTATATAGGGAACTGAGGAGAGGTTACACGATTGCAGTTAACCCACGGAGAGGTTACACGATCGCCAGTAACCCACGATCTCTACCAGTAACCCACCATCCACAATCGGCGCCAGTAACCCCCCACGATCAGAGACTGGTTCAGTTTAATCTGGGCCGTTAGATCATATGATTAAATCATAACCGTAGGATCAAGTAAATTATTTTTCTGAAAAAATTTAAAGGAAAATTTTCCAAAAAGATAAGAATCGGGCGGGCGAGCCACGAGCCACAAGCACGAGCTACGAGCCCGAGCACGAGCCGGCCGGACGGGCAGGGGGCGGTGACGCGTGCGCGCGTTTAGCAGCCATCTGCGTCTTCATTACGGTCAAAAATTCTCTTGCCCTTAGGGCACATCTAAAGTGCCTCTCCTAGCACTATATTTGATGGCATTTTTCCTTCAGTTTGCCAATGTGGTATATTTGCAAAAAGATGATGTGTCTTCTTCTCATGAAGCTACATCACCAATTTTCTAATTTGCAACCAATTTTTACTTTTATTTTAGCATTAATTTCTCATTCTCCCGGTATAGAAATTGAGTGATTCAAAAGCCTAAAATCATCTGCTCATTATGTAGATAATTTAGGATTTATTAGTTTTCATTTTTGATTAACGAAAACTAATCATAATTAAGCTCAAAATATGTTGCTCATCCACTTTGGACAAACCCATTTCCACATTACAAATTTTCCTCCAACAGTCCCCCACATGAATGAAAATAAATGCAAATGCATATGCAGACTCTAACGAGAAGTCAGACAAGAAAATATTGCATCAGAAGAGGTAGCTTCTGGATTTGAACATTTCGTAGTGAAATACCATCGGATTCACTTGGCTAAGTAGTGACTTGATTTCTTGAACTAGTCAGCCTTTGCTGTGAACCTAGACAACAATACTCACACAACATTTCCTTTAACACTCTTTTGGTTATCATGGTTGTGTTCATTTTGGCTATGAATAACCTGGTTTCAGAAAGTGTTTTAAAGATTTCATTGCCTCACAGAATTCTCATAGAAGCGGCCCCACTTCACACTTACATAGGTGATTCCTATCAGGAGCATTCCGTCATATCCCACTTGATGTATCAAGATATAGGACATCATCAAAACCTTTAGCTTACCCTAAATATTCTCTGCAGACAGCACTTTTATGTAGTGGAATGAGTAAGTGCTAAACTGAACCTTCATAACTTAGTTGTCCCATTGAACCAAGATTCTGGAATCTCCAGTTAAAAAGGTTGGGTTACCGTTACAAAGATTCTTGCGTAGTAGGCTTAAGTCCCATTACGTTTGTCAATTTTGACATCTGATCTCTAGGCAAGCCTTTTGTAAACGGATCCGCAAGATTATCCTTTGATTTTATGTAATCAATGGAAATCACGCCATTATAGATCAATAATTTAATTGTATTATGTCTTCGACGTATATGTCGTGACTTACCATTGTAGATGATGCTTTGTGCTCGCTCTATAGCAGACTGAATATCACAGTGTATGCTGATAGGAGCGATTGGCTTAGGCCAACATGAAACATCTTCTAGGAAATTTCGAAGCCATTCAGTCTCTTCTCCAGCTTTATCTAGTGCTATAAACTCGGCTTCCATAGTGGACCAAGCTATGCACGTTTGTTTTGTAGACTTCCATGACACATCACCACTACCAACAGTGAATAGGTATCCACTGGTGGACTTAGAGTCCTTGCTATCTGATATCCAATTTGCATCACAGTATCCTTCCAATACTGCTCGATATCTTTTATAGTGTAATCCAAGATTCATTGTGTAATTTAGGTACCTCATCACTCTATTTAGAGCTTTCCAATGATCTTCACTTGGATTACTCGTAAACCTGCTCAATTTGTTTACTGAACAGGCTAATTCTGGTCTTGTACAGTTTGTTATGTACATCAGACTTGCAATTACCTGTGAGTACTTCAATTGAGCTACAGGTTTACCTCGGTTCTTTCTTAAGTGTATACTTAAGTCTAGTTGGCTCTTTATTGGTTTTGTATCAAACATATTGAATCATTTGAGAACAGATTCAATATAATGACTTTGTGACATAACGAGGCCTTCAGTTATCCGAGAAATTTCAATTCCTAGAATAACATTGGCAATCCCCATATCTTTCATATCAAAGTTTCATGTTAAGATCTTCTTGGTATTCAAGATGATGTCACGAGTACTGCCCATGATGAGCATGTCGTCTACATATAGACATACTATCACATAAGCGTCTGGTGTGTTCATGATGTACACACACTTGTCACACTCGTTGATCCTGAAGCCATTTAACAACATTGCCTCATCAATCTTCAAATGCCACTGTTTGGGTGCTTGTTTAAGTCTGTACAAAGACTTGACAAGTTTACACACCTTTTTCTCTTGCCCTGGTACAGCAAACCCTTCAAGTTGCTCCATATAAATTTCTTCTTCTAACTCACCATTCAGGAAGGCAGTCTTCACATCCATCTGATGGATTTCTAAGTTATAGACTACAGCAATGGCAACTAGCATCCTTATTGAAGTGATTCTAGTTACAGGTGAGTAGGTATCAAAAAAGTCAAAGTCTTCCTTTTGTCGATAGCCTTTAGCTACCAAACAGGCCTTGTACTTGTCAATAGACCCATCCGCTTTCAGCTTTTTCTTAAAAATCCATTTGCATCCGAGTGGTTTACTTCCTGGTGGAAGATCAACCAGCTCCCAAGTGTGATTTTGAAGAATCGATTCTGTTTCATTGTTTACTGCCTTTTTCCAGAAGGGAGCTTCTGGAGTTGACATAGCCTCAAAAAGGTTCTTGGATGACAGGGATTCCCTCACATCTGGCTGAGCATAAACTGAACGTTGATCCCTTGGCAAAGCCCATGAAGCAAAAAAAGCGGAACTTCGCCCTAGAAAGGAATAAAGTCATCGAAGAGGAGGTCAAGAAGCTATTGGCCGTAAAGTTTATTGTTCAAGTACTTTATCCAATCTGGTTGGCTAACCCAGTGGTGGTCCCTAAGCAGGATGAATCTTGGAGGTATGTATAGAATACACCGACCTCAACAAAGCATGCCCAAAAGACTGTTATCCGCTCCCTAAAATTGACAGGCTAGTGGATTCAACACTTGGACATGAGATCTTTGTCTTTTTTGGATGCCTTCAAGGGCTATCATCAGATTATTATGGCGATAGAAGTTCGGGAAAAAACCGATTTCATAACAGAGTCAGATACTTATTGTTATGTAACTATGCCATTTAGGCTGAAGAATGCTGGGGCCACCTATCAACGACTGGTCAATTCTTTGTTTAGCGAGCAAATTGGCCGAATAATGGAAGTTTACATCCATAATATGCTTATCAAGACCAGGTCTCATGATCAATATATTCAGAACTTAAGGGAAGTCTTCACTGTGTTGAGAGACACGCACATGAGACTAAACCCGAAAAAATGTACGTTTGGGGTACGCACTAGAACGTTCTTAGGGTATATGGTTTCCAAGGAAGGGGTGCAGACAAACCCTGCTAAGATTGAAGCTTTACAAAACATGCATCCCCCAGGAATGTGAAGGAAGTGCAGAGGCTAACGGCCAAATCGCCGCGCTGAGCAGATTTTTATCCAAGTCGGCCGGAAGATCTCTCCCTTTCTTCCAGGTCCTGAAGAAGAAAACAGATTTCCAGTGGGATGATCAATGTCAAAAAGCCTTCGATGAGATGAAGTCCCATCTGGCCAAGGTGCCAATGTTGACTTCACCTCTGCCCGGAGAAGAGCTGTACGTATACCTCTCCACGTGCAAAGAAGCTGTAAGCGCAGTTCTGCTCAAGGAGCAGAAAAGGCCCATCTATTTTGCAAGTAAAATCTTGCATGGGCCTGAAGAAAGATATCCCAATGCTGAGAAGGTAGTCTTAGAACTCGTAGTGACAGCGAGGAAGTTCAGGCCTTACCTGCAAGCTCATCCTATTGTAGTGGTCTCTGACCAGCCCTTAAAACAAATCTTGTCAAGGCCAGACACATCTGGCCGAGCTGCAAAATGGGATGTGTAGCTTGCAGAGCATGATATCCAGTACAAGTCAAGAACTTTTATCAAAGCCCAAGCATTAGCAGGCTTCTTAGCTGAAGGGATATCTGTGGAGGAAGATATCAAGCCAGTAGCTGACTGGACCTTATATGTGGATGGATCTTCCTCCAAAGATGGTTGTGGAGAAGGACTCCTAATCATCAACCCCCATAAAGAAGAATTTGAATATGCCTTGCGGTTCGACTTTGAATCAACCAATAACGAGATAGAATATGAGGCCCTCATAGCAGGACTAGGCCCCGCAAGAAAGTTGGGGGCCGAACGAATCATTTCCCGAAGTGATTCGCAATTGATTGTTTCTCAGATCAATGGGGATTATGAAGCCAAAGAGGAAAACATGAAAAAGTATTTGGCTAAAGTGTTGTAGCTCAGTCAGGCATTTGAGGACTGCAGCATTGAACATATCCCCAGATCTGCCAACAAAAGAGCTGATGTGTTATCTCGGCTAGCTTCATCCACTTCAACAACTTTGGGGAAAAAGATAATTGTGGAGCTAGTAAAGCATCGTGCTTATGATGCTAATAAAGTGCTGCAAGTGGACTATCGCAATACCTGGATGGATGAAATTTTTAACTTCTTGCAGCATGGAATTCAGCCCGAGGACAAGCGAGCAGTTCGGCGTCTTCGATTGAAGGCGGAAAGGTATGCTCTTTTTAACGACCACCTTTACAAAAAGTCATTTTCACAGCCTTGGTTGAAGTGTGTGACTGAAGACGAGGGAGATTACATCCTTCGAGAGATGCACCAAGGCATCTGTGGAAATCATTCTGGTGCACGGTCGTTGGCAAGAAAATGCTATCTTGCTGGATATTACTGGCCTACTTTGCGACATGATGCAGAAGAATTGGTCAAGAAATGTCAAGCATTCCAAGTTAATGCTCCAATGTCACATTTGCCAAGTCAAGAGCTCACTTCTATTGCAAGTCCCTGGCCATTTGTACAATGGGGGATAGATCTTGTTGGACCTCTGCCCCAAGCTCCATGTTCAGTCAGATTCTTGGTTGTTGCCATCGATTACTTCACTAAATGGGTGGAAGCAGAGCCTTTAGCCACAATAACAGGAAATCAAATCAAAACGTTCTTGTGGAAAAACGTCATTTGCCGTTTCGGCCTTCCACAAGTCCTTATACCCGACAATGGAAAGCAATTTGCTGATGACCCTGTTAAGAGTTGGTGTGCTGAGCTCAAAATTGAACAGAGATTCACTTCGGTAGCACACCCTCAGGCTAACGGACAGGTTGAACTGGCAAACAGAACAATCAAGGATGGTCTGAGGAAACGTTTATACAAAATTGGAGCAAGTTGGGTAGAGGAGCTCCCAAGCGTATTATGGGCATATCGAACTACTCCTTCTATCTCCACTAAGGAAACACCATTTTCCTTAGTATATGGCACTGAGACAGTCATCCAAGCCGAAATTGGTTCCAGCTCTACTCGAACAGATCATTACTCTGCTGAAACCAATAACCCAGAGTTGCGGCTGAATTTGGATGAACTGGAGGAAAAAAGGGAGCAGGCTCATGTCCGCATGGCTCAGTACAAAAATCTAATTGCTCAATACTACAATTCTTGAGTACGGCCAAGATCCTGTCAAGTGGGGGATCTGGTATTGCGCAACAATGAAGCAAGCCATGCAACACCAATTGGGACGCTTAACCCTAAGTAGGAAGGTCCTTATCGGATAGAGGAGGTGCGCTCAAATGGGGCTTATAAATTACAAACCTTGGAAGGCAAAACTTTACCAAGAACTTGGCATTCTACTCACTTAAGACTTCTACATCAGTGATGTATTTCACCTCAGCATGACAGAACTGGCCGAGCAGGACTTGACTCAGCAAGATCTCAGCAGGTTTCCCATAGAAGTCTTTCACAATTTTCATTTGCTAGCAGTGCTAGAAAAATGTAAATCATTTATGTAATTATCAGCAGTGCTGGGGATTAAATAAAACAGTGCTTTATGGCAGAGTCAACATGTGATTCTTTCATTTTGCCTAAATAGATCAAGTAACAGGTTTACTTTATCTAAAATTTATTGCAAATTGCAAAGTTAAAGCCCGGCAGAGCTGCAATTCAGTCAAGCAGCGTAACATTTTTGGCAGAGCCAATGGTCGAGGCTGAAGTCCAACACTTGTGGAAAAGTCCAACGTGAAAGTGATTAAAAAGCTCTTTGGCAGAGTCGAGGACAAAAAAGTTGCTACGAAGGATAATTTAAAGGAGTTTGGCAGGGCTGAAGTCACGAGCAGAAGACAAATACTTGCACAAATTATGAAAATAAAGCAAGTAAAGTCTCATAAGCAGAAGACAAATTCAGGAAAATGATAGCAAGCTGAAGAACACAAGTTGAAGAAAAATGGATTTCTATTGAAGAAGTTATTTATTACAACTACAAAAATTACAAAGAAAAATCACATTCTACTCCTCCTCTTCATCAGCCTCTCTGAGATCAACCCCTTCCTTGAATTGTTCAAGTTGTTTATCAAATATAGCTTCGGCTTCGGGGTTGTAGAGATCGGCAAGTTGAGGATGGTCCTTATCTAAGGCTGGATAGACTTCACAGCAAGCGTCAATTGTGCAAGTTTGTCCCATTGCCAGAACAGAGCCTTGCATCTTCAGCAGATTATCTTCAAAGTACTGGGACTTCCTGAACTCAGCAACTGCAGACTTTTTGATTTCTTCGGCTTGAAGCTCAAACTGTGAGATGAGCTCAGCCTTGCTCTTCTTTTCTGCCTCAAGTTGCTGTGCCAGATCATCCTTGCTCTTCTGCTCCACTTCAATTTGGCTCTTCAGCTGGGACAACTCTTGCTCACAATTGTTGAATTCCTTCTAGAAGAACTTCAACTCAGCCTGGGTCTTGGTGGACACCAGCTCGATATTGGTAATAACTTCCTTCAGTTCATCCACTTGCGAGTTTGCCACTGCAAGCCGAGTGTCAGACTCCTCCTTGTCTTCCTTAAGCTTGGAATTCTCAGATGTCAAGGAGTCCATCTCTGATTTCATTGAGTCCATCTCTGACCTTAATGTCTTCAGCTCAGCATCTATCTCTTCCAGCCTTGAATTGTCGGGCCTTGCCATCTCTATCAACTCGTCATTAGCTTTCTTCAAGTCAGCATTGCTCTCAGAGAGTTGAACCACCATGCTGCGCATCTCTTCTGCTCTTCTGAGCATGTCACACTCCTGAGCTCGGTACTGCAGGAATCAAGATGGTCAAATGAGAATTTCAACGACTTAAGTAAAAAGGTTGGAAATTCTGAAGGAAGCTTACCATGGCCATGTTTCTCAGATAGACGCTCAAAGCCGTGTCCCAGTCATTACGGGCATAGCGATCCCAATCTATGGGCAGCACTAGCAGGTCATCTAATTTCTTGGCTACCCCTGGATGAGCAGCTGAATCAGAAAACGAATAAGATAACCTCTTCAAGCCTCGGCGGTGCTTATGTGAAGGTTCTCCTTCAGAGGGGGCTTTTCCATAAGGACGCTGAGGAGCATCCTCCCCTGAAGTCAAGACAACTCCTCCAGTAGGGGCATCCTTTGGATCCTTAATAATCAACCCCGTCGGAGGAGTAGAAATTGGCGTAGCTGGGACTGGAGTGGAAGTTGGTGCAGCAGGAGCTAGAGCAGAAGCTGGCTCAGCAGCTTTGGTCTGTGAAGTCTTCTTGGAGGGAGGAGCAGTCTGAGGTTTTCCTACCCCAGCCTTTGCGACAGGCTTGGGGGGCAAGGATGGGGCCTCAGAATCTTTCTTCTTCAGTGGTTGAGCTGCAGCCTGAGCAGGTTTCTTGGCTGCAGCAGAAGAAGTGCCAACTGAAGTTTTGGCTGCAACAAAAACCCAAGTTAAAAATGCTGAAACAAAGCAGAAAAAGATATCAACGCCAAAATTGATGATCTTTACCATGTTTGGTGGGAGGAGCGACAGGAGCTGCAGGCAGAGCCTGTACCTCAGATGAGGTTTTGGAGACTTTTCATCCTCTCTCTTCCTTTCCTTAGGAACCAATTTCTTCAGTTTGCTGAGATTTTCAGACACCATGGTTCCTGCAAGATTCAACAACAGATTAGTCAAAACACATGCGCAACATCAAGGAAAACCAGAGATATTTAAAGCATGAATACATACCCAAAACTAAGGCTAAGGCAGAGGAGCCAAAGGTTTCAAACTGGTGTGACGGCCACATGTGGTCCAGGTCGGCAGGCTTGAGGGTTCTCTCAGTCTATGGCTTGGGGAAGGTGCAGTAACCTTGAGGCTTTATCGCAGGCTTTTTCGCTTGGCCTCTTATTATCTGCAGGTCCGGATTTCCAGAGGGTTCTCTCAGGCAATCCTATGGCTTTGATGAAGAATAAGCGGCCCTTCCAATTTTTGGTGAAAGAAGGGATGTTTATGGCGTGGTTAACCACTCTATTAGGATGCCTCCTACTAAAGTGGTACCAACTTTCCTTGTGTTTGCACACAAACATCCCCCTGAAGACGGCAATGTCAAATTCTGCCTCAGCGGCTCTCAGGTAGAGCAGATAGCTGTCAATTACCTTTAAGCCGTTGGGCATAATTTGGGGCAATCTAATGTTGTAATAATCAAGGATATGCAATAAATGGTCAGGAATAGGGAGATCAAACCCAGATTTGAAGAATTCCTCATAAACTGCCCCGTACCCAGCGAGTGGATCATAGACAGTTTGATGAGGAAGAGGCAAAATGGGAGAAAAGGTATTTCTATCTATGTTAAACTCACTACAGGAGCGGGAAAGGTCATCAACCTTCAA
>AP025045.1:21688615-21722949 GCA_036186865.1 Eustoma russellianum | reverse complement strand
AAAAGGTATTTCTATCTATGCTAAACTCACTACAGAAGCGGGAAAGGTCATCAACCTTCAAAGTGCAAGATGAACTCTGCACTACTGGAGAAGGTGAACCCCTGTCAATAGACGGCAGGGGTACTATGGAAGTAGAGGCAACCTTAAGAGGTTCACCAGCAAGGCGTAACCTCCTCAAAGGACGATTATCCTCACTGGAGTCAGACCTCTCATGGAAGGATTGGACCTCTTGGTCACCTTCCAGATCAGCTGGGTAAGAGTGAGCTGATCTGTTTTGGGAATCAGAAGAGAAAGACGATAGAATAACAAAAGCCATGATGAAGAAGAAAAGCTTACAGAGGATTGAAGGGCTGAGCTGGAAGGAAGAACACCGGAATAAGAGTGTAGGCTTTGAAGACTAAAAAGAAGAGCATAAAAGCAGAATAGCGATGCGCAGGATAAAGGAAGAAGAAGAAGAAGAAAGAATTAGGGCAACTACCCCTATTTATAGGAAGAAAAACAAAAAGTTGTAGCTTTTCGTTCGAAATTCGAAAAGGCGACGGTTCGGGTTTTTTTGCCCTTCTCGGGTACTGAAACCACCGAAAAAATAATGATGAGGTGTTGGAATTGGCGCTTACATTAAAAGGGGGGATAACGGCTCAATTATGAGGTTAAAGGTGCGGTTAATGGGAAATACAGCTCAACTAAGAGGATAACAGCCCAATTAATGAAGACACGTCATTGACTCTTCAGAATAGATTTCTCTGCCCTCACAGATCAGCTCGGCCACACAAAATCTGGGGGCAAATGATAAACCAGAAATAATCGTCTGTTAGTCAACAACAGTCAACGGCAGATATTGTACAACTACATAACTCCCACAAATCAGCACTCAGACATTGCTGTTCAGCCTTGACTGCACTTCGGATGTGCCCCATGGCATCCTTCTTATTATCAAAGAATATGTTATAAGGATTGCACCTCGGCACCTGACTTCAACCTCAACTTCGGTCTAAGTGTTACGCTTCAGACCGCTTTGGCCAGAGTCGACATTGCACTTCGGCAAAGCTTGGTTTTGCACTTCGGCGAAGGAGTTAAATGTATCATTACATCGTAGGTCCATCAGACAGAAGTGCAATTCAAAGAAAGAGTACACGTTGGGCTGATCAACTTGTACACGCCAAGGTCACATTGGCCGACCTACTAGTCACGTCCGCAGACCTACCAGTCATATCAGCAGACCTGCGGCGTCATAGGTTTTCAGCCCCAAGCAAACGTTTCATTCGCTATCAGAGGCAGAGGGCAGGGAAAACTAATAAAAGCAAGCTAACGCAGACCAGAGCAAGGATCGAAACATTTTCATCTCTCCTTGAGCTAATACATTGAATTTTCTCATCAGCCAAGAACTGTGATAACTTTCTAACTCCACATACCAAATTACATTCTCAGTGAGAAATGGCTCAAACTGACTTGAGAGTCAGAGGGTTTTACCCGGGGTCACACCCCCGGGACCTCTGATTTGTGCTTCCTGGTGCAGGACTTCCAGGAAGCTATTCCAGCTATCTTATTCAAGTCAACTGACGACGTTTATTTGAGGTCATCTTAGAGCCTTGGTGAAGATCCGGCTTCATCAATCCCTTAAAAAGCTTCCCTTTGGATTCTCTTCTCTAATGTATATGATGATGGAAAAGATAACTAAGGTTACCACTAGAACGCCCAAAAGGACGAATCATTGATCTATGAATTATGCACAAATAAGAGAAAAAACAATAGTAGAGTTTACTATTCAATTACATTACTCCTGCATGCGATACTTTTAATATTAATGATCGATTATTGAACTAACCATGAACTATCTTACCAATTCCAAATAAAAATAAGTCTTGGAGGAGACATATGATTAGGCTGAAGAAGATAAATACTTTCTCCATTTTAAAATTATTGTCGTATCTGGTCAAACAAACACTTAGTCAAACACAAATTAAAATCAAATTGTAAAAGTATTTCGCGTATTAATCCTTAGAATTTGATCCTAAGTGATGTCAATACTATTTTAACAAACTATTTAGTTTAAATACTTTAAAATGTTCGTCTTAGTTTGATGTGCTTGTATGACTAATTCTGATAATCTTTTTAAGGGAAACAATTAACACATAAGAAAGAGGAACTTGGATACACTAGAATAAATGGAATAATTGTGTGAATGAGTGCGTGAGCTGGTCTCAACTAATAGCTTGATTAGCGCCCTTGACAGGGAGGAAGAAGAAATGAAATAATATTTTATGTTGTGAATGTTGGCACTTGGGATTTGCTAGAGACAAGGACCAAAAGTTGGCTCAAAATTCAAAAAGTCCCAGCAGGCAGTTGATTTTCTTTCTTTGCACCTCTTTCTTTAAAGGGATATCCTTTACTCCTTCAATACTTCAATTATAGTATAAAATAAGATGTCACTACATTATGTGCACATATATATATATATATATATATATATATATATATATATATATATATATATTATATGTTGATAGTCATTGTAAATAGTTTCCACATTTTCTTATATGTAACATCTATACATGTGTTGTTAGTTTGACTCTCAGATATTAATTCGTCAGTAACTTAATTTTCAGTTCGCTGTTATTATTCGAAATAGTCATGGTGTTATTATTCGAAATAGTCATGTTGTCTAATAAACTAAAACATATTGGTACACACTAAAAATAAAAAAGATAAGGATACTATTCGCAATGACCACGCACCATATAGATATATAGTATAATTATTTTATAATATATGTGTGTATGTATGTATATATGGGTGTCTATATATACACACACACGTATTCTGCCGTCTCAAAAGCCTTGGGAGATGGGGCCTTGGGATGTGAGCTTCAACCGCCTTTGTCATGTTATTTGGAACGTGGAGGCAACACGCACAAACTTTAGACTGATTGGTTGTTTTAAGCCCTTGAATATTAGGGTACGCCATAATGTTATGTTTGTGAAATTCTGAACTACCTAATAAACAAATCATTGGTTGGAGGGAAATAGACTAGGCCAAATTATAAAACATGAACAATTTCAGCAGAAATCTACCTCAGAATTTTCTTGGCATTAACTTAATTCCTGTTTCATGTACATCAATAATGAGTTCTATGTTAGCGAAAAACAAATATGGTAGCTTTTATTGCAACAGTATTCTCTAGTTGACGTTTTTATTATATAAATTCTAAATATTTGATGAAAGATATTGTTTTGGCTAATGAAACAACTCAAATGTTAATCTATTATTGAACTATACAAGGTTACTAGGATACGAAATCCAGTAATTAATTAGAATTATTTTTTCAGTAAAAAATGATAATAACTTACCACTATCTTACTTTTTTTGAACATATAAGTATTTACTTTAATAACCATTTTAATGCTTATAAACCCTTTATAAAAAAAAGATAGCAAATTTATTTTTTATTTTTTTTTAAAAAAAAGAAGCTAAATTGGGCTAAAAGTCAATTCATAAACATGTATTTTTTATTAAAATTTTCTAAGGAATCCCAGAAGCCCTATAAGATTTTAACTCAACGCAAAGATTTATTTTCCAGTGGTTGTTTTTATCAACTCTTAGCTTTGATGTAGGTTTTCTTTTTCCACAATTTTGAAAGATGTTGGCAATATATTTCCCACTACTTTGTTTCTATAGCATGCTTTCTGTTTACACGGAAAGTCAAAACTAGAAGCACGTTCTATTTTCTTCGTTCTTTTCGGGCTATATGTGCTGAAAACATGGAGGCCAATGCATGCTAGAGCAGACATAAAAACCGATTAAAAAAGGATAATTATCTTTACCTCTCCTGTGGTTTGGCTAATTCGTCAAAAATTTTTCTGTGTTTTGATAATAGACCTTCACCTCCTCTCTAGTTTAGGTTAAAGTGGTTTCTAGTCAACTCCGTTCAAACCATAGGACGCTGTGTTGGTCGGAAACCATTTTAACCTAAATTAAAGGGGAGGTAAAAGTCTATTTAGCTAAACTACAGGAAACTTTTTGGCGAATTAGCCAAACCAAAGGGGAGATAAAGGTAATTATCTCTAATTATTAAATTTTAAAACTACTGCTCACTAGCTCCTCCACTTTAAAGGTATTTTTCATCGACTTTTGTTTTGTTATCAACCTAGCTACCCTCCACTGATTAAACCTGCGTTTGTGACATTGAGGTCACGGATTCGAGCCGCGGAAATAGCGACTTGCATAAAATATAGAGTAAGATTGCATACATCAGATCACAAAACGATCCGGCCCTTCTCCAGACCTTGTGCAAACGCGGAAGGCTAGTGCAGCGAGAACGACGTTTCATTGACCAATTATCAGCCGCTTTTTAGGAGAATGCCCAATCAAAGTCCCATTATCCTTGTTCACTTTCATGTCTGATAAATTATTGACAGTGTATCTATTATTCTGTTCACTTTAACTTTTTTTTTATATATGGAATTTCTACATGTTAAATTATTAACAGGTATTTCTAAAATTCATGGAGTATGTAGTAAGATTTGTGCTCAACTCAACACGAAGCAATCAAACAAAGCTAATGCGATGGCCACGTGAAAAGAATAGCAACACTGTTGTATATGTATCATCGTACATCTTCCTGTCCAAAATATTTGCTTCCTTCCAATGGGTGCATGCCACCACATCATGATTTGACAACCCATTTATGAGCTTTTTGCATGGGTCGTGGACCTATGAATTTTTGTTACATAATGTTTTACAATGTGCATTTGGACTTTGACTACATCTTTAGCTTTTTTCGTCTAGGAGTCATCAAATCGTGGTAGTAAAATTTGTCGTGGTACACATTGATATTGATGGAAAGAAAATAAGAGAGTCGCGTGTAAGCATATACGAACATTTGTATATTGGTAGTATAATGCATGCATTATTATTTTTATTTTATTTTATAAAATAATATAATACGGTATATTGAAAAATCAATTGTGACAATATTTTTAAGGGATAATTACCTTTAACTCCCATGTGGTTTGGCTAAACAGACTTTTACCTCCCTTCTAGTTTGGGTTAAAGTGGTTTCTGGCCAACACAGCCCCCTACGGTTTGGACGGAATTGACCAGAAACCACTTTAACCCAAACTAGAAAGGAGGCAAAGGTCTATTTTCAAAACAATAGAAAATTTTTGATGAATTAACCAAACCACAAGGGAGATAAAGGTAATTATCTCTTTAAAAAATAGTCCTTTAAACAGAACTGAGGAGCGTTGAGGGTATTTGAATAAGAGAATTGGAATCATATTTTTCTTGTCTAATGGAAATCATGTTAAATGCTTATAATCGAAGGTGTTTGTATAGATATCTTTCTAATTATAAAAGAAAAATATTTGAAAGTCTTCTATACCTTTCATCATTATTGGATATCATTTTGATCTCACGGCTACAATCAACTAGTACCTGGTGTTCGTTCCAACTTATGAAACAATTGTAGGTTTGTCTGTCATATTCATACTGAATTTGATGTATATCATTTCGATTTAGATTCTCATATTCAAATCAAACGCCGCAATCCAATTAGTGATCGAACAATTTAACGTAGATCCAAAAGTCTTAGTTTCCAAAAAGACAGCCGCTACAATTTAGGGTAGATTGCGTCTAAAATTACAGCGAAATTGTTTCCGACTCTTCCAAAGCAAATAAATTGCTATGCTTTACAAACTTTTGGCTATTTTCTTTAAAATATCCCAAACCGAGAAAGAGACTTATAGGCCTGAAAGCTTCATCTTAATGGGACATCCAATTTTGGAATCAGTGTGAGGGTAGTGGTATTCATAGGAAAGCACATGAAGTTTTTGTTGCAGAAGTAGAGAATAGCATTAGCGAATTTTCACTTATCAGGTCCCAGTTATTAATGAAAAATTCAACAATGAAACCATCAGACCCTAAAGCACTTTCCTTCTTTTGTTATAGGTACTTGACGAGAGCTACTTTAGCTTGGGGTTAGAGTTTTCCCTTTCCATTTGTAGTTAGAGGTGGCATTTTAATTTGGTTCTTTAAAAAGTTTTTGAAAGAAATTTTCAACCATCGTGTCTTGTTAATCTTGTAGTCGAAGGATTTTGCTCTTCGATGTGTGGGTTTTAAATGACTTATAGAAGAAGTGGGTATCTTTGTCACCAACTTTCATCCATTTGACTTTTGATTTTCTTTTTGGTAGAAAGATTCGTCAAAAACCATTAACCCTTTGTATTCTTAAAGAGCAACCTTTCCTTTTGTTGTAGCAGGACATTCTGTCCATCCTGCTGTGCATTTAGTTGAACACACTCAAAAACTTGTATAAAAATGGGGAAAAAGGGGGAAAGGAAAAAAAAAAAAAATTTGTAAATAAGGCCTTATGAGGCACACGTCGTAATAAGGTGAACACGTGATTTATTCTAGGCACTTTGTATCAGGAGTGGTTCTTCTGCACTTTGCAATTTATAATTTGGTATTTTGGCCACGGTAGCCTTGGAACACCTTGTTTTTGGGTTTTCAGGCTGAATGGTTTTAAATAAAGGGTAACACTGACTTAGCTTATTTTGTTACTTCCATTGATAGTCTTAGCGTCGATACCAATATATGTTCTGGGGATTTTTATGTTTTGACATTGGCAAAATTTTATAACCTTGTTAGAGTGATTTGGACTTGAATTATAACAAAACTTTGTCATTTTGTATTTTGAATAAGCTTAGATCACTCTTTAGCTTGCTAACAAATACTCACGGTATTAAACCTTTGTAAATTGCCTCATAAGGCCTTATTTACAAAATTTTGACGTACAAAAAAAACATCGTCATATACACCAAGATCACAATGATTACATTGTTTAGAAAAATACAATCACATTTATGCTAGTGGTTACACCATAGAATGATGTCTCTTATACTGTATCAGCGGCCTCCTTAGCAAAATAACACTTTCTCAACCAAAAAAAAGAGTCTATTTATAATTTTTTTTAGGATAAAAATGCGCATACACAAAAATATAACAAGCCTTAAAACTTTTGCATGCGGGATCCCTTCAATTTATATATATTTACAAAGTTATTCAAATTTTTTGATTTGCCTTAGCCCTACATTCTTAGTCCAAGAAATTAATGTGCACTAAAATCTCAATTCCTCCTAGTTTTTTCGGATCTACTATGTTATTGTAATAACTTCTTTAATCTTCTGCTACTATTTTTGCCATTTTGCAGATGACAAGGGAACGGCTATTGATATTTATTTTTATTTGTGCCAGAAAAAAATACTCCTGTCCAAAATGATTGTCACATTTGATTGATTTTACGGAGTTTATTTGAACTAGATAAAAATCTACTTAAAATATTGAGACTGCAGGAGTGGTGATTTATTCACATAACAGCATATGGAGATGTGTCATACGCTTTTTAATAACAAATGGAACACAAATAGCTCTTGAAGAAGCAAAAGATTAAAATGATGTGGTTCTCTTTCTGAATACAACATGCCTTTTATAATCATCCAAGCACGTGCATGTGTGTTGGTTGCCTACAGGATGTTATGCCTTGTGCTTTTCAATAAGTGAATTAGACGCAAAAGGCCAAATGTGGAGGTGTGTGGGGCCTCCATTGTCTTATTTTTATAAAACTTTATGAATGATGCAAATCAGGATTATTGATAACTTTACAATATGGGAGACCCAGACAAGCAGTAGCCACAAAGTATCCATTGTAAACTGTGTCAGTATCCACAACACATTAGATTGAAACGTCTGACTCATACAACAGTAGAACATCTACACTGAGGTTAACACAAGAATCAAACATGCAACTTAAATGTAATCTGACACACGAGTACCATCTGAACTACGTTCATAAATATTTTCAAATAAGTGACTGTAAAGGGTAAAAGCTGTCTATAAAGGGGACTAAATCAGCCGTAACACTTGAGCAAAACCGGTTTGGCTGATCCTCGACATTTTCGGAAAGTTTCATGAGAGTGGGTGTCTAAATCATCAAAATAATAAAGGATAGAGAGGCAAGATGAAACCGTAAGCATAGAGATCAGAATCACAACATCAAAGCACATGAAATCAAAAGCATAGAGAGTGCAAGGTTTAGTTCATGTTTAAGGATGTGCATCCAGTTGGTGTCAACCCCTGCCAAATTTATAAGATGCAGTAATAGACATAGACCTAAAAAAACACACATGTACCCGAAATTAGTTGAGCATAAGACATTCAAATGAAGGGCAAAATTGTGATTCTAGAGATATTTTAGTCCTCAACATCGATCTACGCCTTCTTTTTTGTTATCATTTCGTTACCTATTTTGTATTCACAAGAAGTAATTTTATTACACTAATCAATAATAAATCCTCACTTATGGCGGATGAATACCATTATTACAAAGAAATAGATGACATAATAGAACGAAAGAAGATAATGGTCTAAAAACAACGCTATTACATCGCCGATAACAAAGACAGTGTTCAAAAGGTGTATGATATGTCTCATTAAAACCTTGGCAGGCAAAACCACCCTTGTGGATAAAATCCTGCACGAAGAAAAAAAAGTACATATTTACCCCTTTTGAAACATTTACTACGTCCAGTGTGCGTTTGGCAAGCTCATAAAGTCGACGACGTGTCCCACGATCCGCCGCATGAGTGTCCAGAAACATAGATGCAAAAACAAGCATAGAAGTTAGAAGTAGCCAGCACTAGGAAACTATAAAGACTGTCGGATATATATATATATATATATATATATATATATATATATATATATATGTGTGTGTGTGTGTGTGTGTGTGTGTGTGTGTAATTGTATATGCATATCTATATGTATATATAACTATAAGAATATATCACAAAATAAATATTTTTGCCACAAACACGCAAATACACACATACACACATATATATGTATGCATATATCTATATCTTGTTAAAACAAGTTTAAATTTTGATGATTTGCACAAGTTTGTACTTCGAACGATAGATTAGGCGCCTTATGTGATGTGGTTGGAAGTCAGTATACTTCGAACGCTTACATTAGGTGCTTCATGTGCCTTGGTGGAATCCAGTACACTTCGAACGCCTACATTAGGCACTTCATGTGAAGTGTCTGGATGCCCAAACACTTCGAACGTCTACATTAGGCTCTTCATGTGTACCACCAAGTCAAAAGTATTTTCCCCCAAAATGGGCACGTACACCAAGTACTTTCTGAGAAATGTCAGAATTAGTTCGAACAAGCATGAAGGCTGACATTAGGCGCTTCATGTGACTTCGAACGCCTTTAGTTGCCCACATAAGGCGCTTTATGTGACTTCGAACGCCTGTTCTTTTTCACATAAAGCGCTCTATATCACATTGAACGCATGTGTAATAAACACATTTAGGCGCTTCATGTGACCAACGTTACAAAAGTCTTATGCTTCACTTTCTAACATCAGTTGACTCTTTGTACCCTCCTCTTTTAGTGTTATTTTCAGAGGTCCTCCCTCAAACCTGAAGATGTCAGGTTTCCTATTTTGGCTTTCTTTTTTAAATCTCTCCAAAAATGTTGCTACATGCCAAGGGGAGATCTCCAATGATGAGGACACACCAACACACGATGTCAAAACCCATTATTGGCTCTGCAGGAAGTTTCAAACGAGAAGATTTTTCAAGAGTGATAAAACAAGGGTTTCATCCCCTTCCTCAACAACTTTCTACCATTCCAGCTCTCAAGTTTTCTTTCAAAGCTCGAGCTCTCAAGATAGTTGTAAACTTTGTATATTTTTACTTTATTGTTGAGAGTGATTATTGTAAGAAGAAGAAGAGTCTTCTTCTTGGTGAGTAAAGGTTGTGAGAGGTGAAGTAGATTGCTGGTCAAGGAGCAAGAGTGCTTCTTGTTTGAGATTTCTAGACGTTGGAGGGTTACTTGATAGTGTTGTGGTGCACTATATTCCCTACAAGATTTCTTTGAGGGCAAAGAAGATCTTTGGAGGCTAGACTTCAAGGGGTTAGATTTCTCGATTGTGGTCTAGGCGTGTGGCCTAGTTTTCCATCTTGTTGGATTTTGTTTTTGATTGTGGTTTCCCCCATAGAAATTACAATCCCCTTTTCAAAATCCTTTTTGTGAAAAATCAAGAAGGTAGAGGAGTAGAGTCATTTGACTTGAACCTCTATACATCCTTGTGTTCTTTACTCTTTGCAAAGTTTTTATTCTTTTTAAAGAACACACCCAAGTATTGGTTGCACTCCAAAACGAAAAATATCCAGAAAATATCCATACTTGATGAACACAATATTCAACCCCCTTCTAGTGTGTTCTAAGGGACCTAACAATTGGTATCAGAGCTTAATCTTGTGATTTTGAGTTCAAATAGAAAGATTTGATCTTAAGAGTATGGATCCCTTTATTTTTGATGATGCTAGTTCCTCAAGTGGTGATACCTCAAGAAGAAGGAGGCAAGAAACACTTCTCCCTTCTATTTCAAGTGTACATGTCAGGGTTCCTATGTTTGATCCTCTCAACTACCCACTATGGAAATCAAACATGGAAACATATCTTCGTTCTTGTGGATACAGTATATGGAGAGAGGTATCAAAAGGTTCCATTATACCTTTTGATGTTGATGATCATACTCCTGAAGAGGAGTTACAGTTTGCCATAAATAGCAAAGCTCTTGCTATTTTGAATATCTCTCTTACTCCAAATAAGAGAGCTCAAATATAAGGTGTCCAATCTGCACATGAGGCTTGGACAAAGCTAGATATGATCCATGAAGGAACATCTCAAGTGAGGAAGACAAAGAGGAGACAGTTGATCAAACAATTCTACAACTTCACTGTCCCCAAAGGTGAAAAGATCGAAGAGTCCATTCAAAGATTCACCAAACTTGTCAACCTTCTCACTGCGGTTGGCAAGAAAATAGAACAAGAGGATCTCAATCATTGCTTCCTAAACAGCTTAGGAAGAGAATGGAACGCAAAAGTAACGGCTATTGAGGAGTACAAGGACTTGGAGACCATCACCTTGGATGAGCTATATGGGAATCTCATCACTTATGAGATTCATCTTGATGCTCAAGAAAAGAACGACCCCATCCGCAACTCGACGAAAGCTACTTGCATGCGAGTCAAAGGACTCGGATGATAAAGTCGGACTTCTTGTTAGAAGATTCTGACGTTTTACAAGAAAGAATGAGGATGAAGCTAAAAGGTTCATCAAGAAGAAATTTTCCGAAGACAAGGTGAAGGAGCAAGACAACAAATGCTACAAGTGTGGGAAGTTTGGTCACTTCATGAAGGATTGTCGGTTGAAGGAGCCGCAGCTCAAGAATAAGAAGGCCATCTACCAAATGAAGAAGGCCTTGCAAGCGGAAGTAGCCCATTGGAAGAGCATTCTTTCCGGGTCCGAGAGCGACAATGGCGATCATGATGATCTTGCACGCACGGGTGTAATTCATGATGATCTTGACAATGAGTTCTTTGCACTAATGACCATTGATGGTGACATGGAGGTATGCAATATTTCATCTCACTATAGATTGATTGATGAAAGAGATGATTTAGTGCAAGAAAATGACCTCTTAGATTTAAAATATAAACGTGTTAAAAAGGAATTTAGAACATGCTTAAATGAGTATAATGACACGTTAGAAGATCACATTGCATTACAACTTGAGCATGACATATTTTTGACCATGCATGTGATTGCACTACAAGAGAAACATGATTTGATGAAATCATGTGCTCAAGCCCTTGATGAGAAGAAAAATGATTCAAGGGTACGTGCTACAAAGGTAGAGGTTAAGGATGCATCTAGGCCAATCATGAAAGCTAAAATCAAGCCTAGCACCATGTATGCATCCAAGAAGGGAAAACCAAAAGAACAAGCACAAGTTGTTAAGGAGTCTAAAACCTCCTTGAAGAAAAAACGGCACATGCCTAAAGCAATGGCAAATGCACAAAAGGTTCACAACCTTTGGTCCAAGTCATGAAACAAAAACCTTCTTCAATTCCAAAGAAGGTTGTTCCTAAAAAGGAATCACGAAATGTGCCAACGCACAAGCATATGCACAAGCATGCACAGTCTCACAAACATACTCATACATGTTTTTATTGCAATAGGAAAGGTTATGTAGAAAGAGTATGTAGGGCTAAAAATAATAAGAGTCTTGTGTGGGTGCCGAAAGGCGAAATGAAGGTAACTAACCTTCAAGGACTCAAAACAAAAAGGGTACCAATTTCATATGTTCACTTGCAGGCCCTAGTACTCAATGGAGAAAGCGAAGACAAGAAGGTCAAATGGGTCGTGGACAGTGGGTGTTCCAACTATATGACGGGAGACAAAAGTTTCTTCCGTAGACTCACTATGCAAGATGGAGGGGTTGTCCACTTTGGAGGTAGCAAAGTCCAAATCAAAGGACATGGTATTGTGGGTAACAATTCATTCTCTCTTAGTGATGTCTTGTATGTTGTAGGTCTAAAGCTTAACTTGATAAGTGTCAGTCAACTATGTGATGCTAATTATGAGGTAACGTTTTTGAAAACAAAATGTGTTGTGAAAAAGGGTAATGATATCTTATTTGAGACTTTGTGTTTAAAAAAATATTTACAAACTTAGCATCAATGATTTGGTTTCTCAAAATGTATCTTGCTTAGTTGCTAAGAATGATTTGACGCAACTATGGCATAGACGTCTCAGACATGTATGTTTCAAAACATCTAAATTTATTTGCGAAAATAATAAAGTCCGGGGCCTTCCAAAAATGAGTTTCGAAAACCATGACTTATGTGCACTTGTCAAAAGGCAAAGCTTGTGAAAACAAGCTTCAAACCAAAGACAAATATATCCACCTCCAAACCCCTACAGTTGCTCTATATGGATTTGTATGGGGATGTTGGAACAAAAAGTTTGGGTGGTAAACATTATACCTTCGTGGTAGTAGATGACTACACTCGTTATACATGGGTGATGTTTCTAGCTAAGAAAAATGATGCATGTAGTGAGTTTATGAATTTAAGTAGACGATTGGAAAATCACGTGGGTGACACTATTAAGACCATCCGTAGTGATCGTGGTGGTGAGTTTGATGGTGATTTCGAAAGGTTTTGTGAATCCAAAGGATACTCACATGACCTTTCGGCACCTAGAACTCCTTAACAAAATGGTGTGGCCGAACGAAAGAATATAACTCTACAAGAAATGTGTAGAGCAATGTTGAATGAATTCAGTTTGCCCAAATATTTTTGGGCCGAAGCGGTAAATGCCGCTTGCCATGTGATCAATCGTGTATATTTGAGACCATAACTAAATATGACACCTTATGAGCTTTGGAATGGTAGAGTTCCCAACATTGGGTATTTCAAAGTGTTTGGTTGCAAGTGTTTCATACTTAATACCAAGGACACTTTGGACAAACTTGACCTCAAAGCGGATGAAGGTATCTTTTTAGATTATGCCTCAAATAGTAAGGCATTTCGTGTTTTCAACAAAAGGAGTCAAAAGGTGGAAGAATCAATCCATGTTAAGTTTAATGAGTCACTTAGTGACAAACCTAAACTTAATGAGGATTGTGAAGAAAATGAAGGTGTGACTCTTCAAGAAGAAATTCTTGAGGATATTCCTATGGTTGCTCATCAACAAGAGATTGTTGATGACCCTCCAAATGGAAACATCTTCATTGATTTGAGGGTAGAACCTATTTAAGGCACTCCTCCACCTTGTGTGCATGAACTTAGTGAGTCAAATAGTAATATTTCTCATACTCATATCGTTGATACACAAAATGTAGAAAATGCATCGCATGTTCCGGAAAATGAGATTAATTTAAATGATGAAGGTTCATCACTCCCGAAACGTGATCATGAGGAAGTTGGAGGAGACGTCTCCAATCTTTCTAAATCATTTAAACGTAAAAGTTCTCACCCACACGAGTTGGTCATAGGTGATTTAAATAGGGGTATCACCACACGAAGGCAATATAGAGAGAATGCATTTGTCACTCTTATAGAGCCTAAAAATGTCAAAGATGCACTACTTGATGAAAATTGGATCTTGGCTATGCAAGAAGAATTAAACCAATTTGAGAGAAGTGATGTTTGGGAGTTGGTTCCCAAACCACATGATCATCCTATTATTGGTACGAAATGGGTATTTTGTAACAAGATTGATGATCAAGGTAATGTCACTGGAAACAAGGCTAGATTAGTTACTCAAGGATACCGTCAAGAAGAAGGTATTGATTTTGATGAGACATTTGCATCCGTAGCACGGCTTGAGGCTATTAGGATGTTATTAGCATATGCTTGTTATAGAGATTTTAAACTTTACCAAATGGATGTAAATCCGCCTTCTTGAATGGTGTTATTCAAGAAGAAGTGTATGTTGCACAACCTCCCGGGTTTGAATGTCATGATTCACCACATCATGTCTTCAAACTTAAAAAGGCTCTTTATGGCCTCAAACAAGCTCCAAGAGCTTGGTATGAGGGGTTAAGTAGTTTTCTTCTTAATAACGGATTCTCAAGAGGTAAAGTTGACACTACTTTGTTCATAAAAGAACAAGGTAGAAATCAATTAATTGTTCAAGTATATGTTGATGATATTATATTTGGTGCTACTAACAATTGTCTTTGTGAGCAATTTGCTAGTCTTATGCAAGGTGAGTTCAAGATGAGCATGATGGGAGAACTCAACTATTTCCTTGGATTACAAATCAAGCAAACCGAAGATGGCGTGTATATTTCCCAAACCAAATACACAAAGGACTTGCTCAAAAAGTACAATTTTGGTGAAGGAAGAGAAGTAAACACTCCTATGAGCACAAGTGCCAAGCTTGACAAGGATGAGAAAGGAAAGCATGTCGAGGTAACCTTGTATCGTGACATTATAGGTAATCTACTTTATTTGACGGCTAGTAGACCCGATATCTTACATGCAGTGTGCTTATGTGCTAGATTTCAAAGTGATCCTAGGGATATGCATCTAGTTGCGGTAAAACACATCCTTAGATACCTTAGATGTACTTTGAAATGTGGGTTATTTTATCCTAAAATGCATGTTTTGATTTAAGAGGATATTGTGACTCCGATTGTGCGGGGAGTCTTGTTGATAGGAAGAGCACCTCCGGAACTTGTCAGTTTCTTGGAGATTGTCTTGTTTCTTGGTTTTCTAAGAAACAAAACAATGTGTCTCTTTCTACGGAGGAATCCGAATATGTGTCAGCCGCCTCTTGTTGTGCACAATTGTTATGGATGACAAACACTTTAAATAATTATAACATTCACTTCTCCAAGGTGTCTATTTTGTGTGATAACACGTCTGCTATAAATATTGCACAAAATCCCGTCTAACATAGTCGGACTAAGCACATTGAAGTGAGGTATCATTTCATCCGTGATTGTGTAAAAAAGAACTTGGTAAGTGTGGAATTTGTTCCTACACGAGACCAATTAGCAGACATATTCATGAAACCCTTACCTAGTGATGTATTTGCATCTAAAAGAAGTAGGTTGGGGTTGCTCAACATGGGTTGATAATAACTTATCTTGAGTTTTGAGCAAGAAAATTTTCAAAATTTTCAAGGTCAGTATACATAAGGCGCTTCATCACAGTTACTTCAGGCGTTTGATGTCACATCAAGCGCCTGATGTTAAGGATGTCACTTTTTCGAAGTGACATCAGGCGCTTTATGTTCCTATTCACTAGTGTTCGAAGTTTGATTAAGCGCTTCATTTGTAGGAGTTCACTTGTTCGAAGTGACAATAAGAGCTCAATCTTCTTTTCCACAACCATTCGAAGTGACTTCAGGCGCTTCATCTCTGTTTATGAAGTCGTTCGAAGTCACATTAGGCGCCTGAACCTTGGATCTTCACTGTCGTTTCCGCCGTCTCTTCAGCTTTTCGCGCCAATCAAGAGTCATCAATTCCTGCCGCCATTACTCTTTCCCACCTCTTCCCCACGTTTTCCCACTCTCTCCACTTCCCAACATCAAATCCCTTCTTCTTCTCCTTCAACTCTTCATCTTCCTCCACTACTCCACTTCTTCAACTCTTTCTCTCTCCCATTATCCTCCATCATTAACATCAAGCCTCTTCATCTTCTTTCCAATTCCTTTAAATTCTATTCTTACCTTCATCTCTCCTCAATTTGCTCACTTAATTTTTTTTAAGAATTTCTCTTCTCCAACCATCAAACAACTCTCAAATGGCATCTGCAGGACCATCCAAACGCCCTCGTAGCTAAAAGCGAAAACAAGCTGCTGGCATTGTTGAGCCTCCTGAACTCATCTCTATTCGAGAAGGGCTATCCAAGGAAAATTTTCCTTGGATGAAAAAGTTAGATTCGGACGTGACAAAACCACCTCCTCATGTGACTAAAGGCGCCCATCTGTCTTCTTTCTCCCATCTCTTGTTTCAAGAATGGACTTTCAACAAAAGACCTGTTGTGCCTCTCAAACTCGTCCGGATTACCAATTTCTCAGAGGAGCACAACACAAATCAAGTCATCTCCTTGCTTGAACATCAAGGCTGGATGACTCTCTGGTCTAGAGCTGATATGATGAACTTCTCTCGCAATCACGCCATGCTCTTTTATGCAAATATGTTGATAACTCCACAATCAGAGTCCCAGCAATTTTCTCTGAATACAGTTGTTGCTGGTACTCCCCTCAGTTTTTCTATCCAGGAAATATGTGATGTTCTTGGAGTCAGAAATGAGGGATTGTCAGTTTTCTCTGTCTTTGATTGGAGCAGCAAGTATGGTGTTTGTGAGCAGGACGTGAAGTTCGATCTGGGGTATTTTCCCTATAAGAAGACGCAGAACATGCCTTTGGTGGACCGCATTCTTCTGGTTGTGGTCACTTACTGTGTAAACGGTAAGTCAACTAGAAATCCAAGCAACATAGATTTCTATGTTGCTTATCGTATCAAACATCAGACTCAGCTTAACTTTGCCTGGATTCTTGTTGATGTCATGATGGCTGCACTACGGAAAGGTTCAAAAGCCTTACCTTTTGCAAACATTGTCACTATTTTAATGAAGTACAAGGGTATTGATATACCTGATAGTGATTTGACAGTGGTGGCCAAGACTGACTTCTACGATAACTACAACATTGCTCAAGCCATAGATTCTTAGAAACGCAAAGCCACTACCATTCCTGACGTTGCTGATGAGGTTGACAAAGGACCTCAAGAAGATACAGGTGGTAGCAATTCATCTGAGTTGCTATCACGAATAGCCTCACTTGAACGGACTGTTCAACAGTTGCATCTTCGTGATGCTGAGCATGAAGCTCGGCATGTGCGAAATGAACTTCGCATGAATGCTATTAAAAATGCTTTCATGCAGATCAGTCCGTGGGCTATTCCCCCTAATTTGATGATTTAGGGAGAGAAAGTGGTGGTGGTGGTGATGGTGCAGGCGGCTCTGGCGGTGTTGAAGGGTCCATGGGCATGGGCGGCTTCGCTGATTTTGCTACTAGTGGCGGTTTTGGTTTTAATGGTCTCACACCTCTAAGTGGAGGTGCTAGTGGTGATCATATGTAATATTTTTTTGTTTTGTTGTTGTGTGAAAATTTATTTTTTTTTGCAAGATAATTTGACTTGGTATTTTGCTAATTTTCAAGTGATGTTGTCCAGTTACTTGCATCATCATTTTGTTCTTTCCAAGTTATTTTTTTTTGCACCAACTGAGGGGGAGCATAAGTTAAGGGGGAGCTAACTTTAAAAAGTTATGCATTTTGTGAAGTCATCAAAAAGAGGGAGAATGTTAAAACAAGTTTAAGTTTTGATGATTTGCACAAGTTTGTACTTCGAACGATGGATTAGGCACCTTATGTGATGTGGTTGGAAGTCAGTATACTTCGAACGCTTACATTAGGCGCTTCATGTTCCTTGGTGGAATCCAGTACACTTCGAACGACTACATTAGGCGCTTCATGTGAAGTGTCTAGACGCCCGAACACTTTGAACACCTACATTAGGCGCTTCATGTGTTCTGGGAAAAGGCAGTACACTTTGAACGCCCACATTAGGCGCTTCATGTGTACCACCAAGTCAAAAGTACTTTTCTCCCAAAATGGCCACGTACACCAAGTACTTTCTGAGAAATGTCAGAATTAGTTCGAACAAGAATGAAGTCTGACATTAGGCGCTTCATGTGACTTTGAACGCCTTTAGTTGCCCACATAAGGCGCTTTATGTGACTTCGAACGCCTGTTCTTTTTCGCATAAAGCGCTCTATGTCACATTGAACGCATGTGTAATAAACACATTAGGCGCTTCACGTGACCAGCATTACAAAAGTCTTATGCTTTACTTTCTAACATTAATTGACTCTTTGTACCCTCCTCTTTTAGTGTTATTTTCACATGTCCTCCCTCAAACCTGAAGATGCCAGGTTTCCTATTTTGGCTTTCTTTTTGAAATCTCTCCAAAAAGGTTGCTACATGCCAAGAGGAGATCTCCATTGATGAGGACACACCAATACAAGATGCCAATACCCATTATTGGCTCTGCAGGAAGTTTCAAACGGGAAGATTTTTCAAGAGTGATAAAACAAGGGTTTCATCACCTTCCTCAACAACTTTCTACCATTCAGGCTCTCAAGTTTTCTCTCAAAGCTCAAGCTCTCAAGATAGTTGTAAACTTTGTATATTTTTATTTTATTGTTGAGAGTGATTATTGTAAGAAGAAGAAGAGTCTTCTTCTTGGTGAGTAAAGATTGTGAGAGGTGAAGTAGATTGTTGGTCAAGGAGCAAGGGTGCTTCTTGTTTGAGATTTCTAGACCTTGGAGGGTTAGTTGATAGTGTTGTGGTGCACTATACTCCCTACAAGATTTCTTTGAGGGCAAAGAAGATCTTTGGAGGCTAGACTTCAAGGGGTTAGATTTCTTGGTTGTGGTCTAGGCGTGTGGCCTAGTTTTCCATCTTGTTGGATTTTGTTTTTGATTGTTGTTTACCCCCATAGAAATAACAATCCCCCTTTTAAAATCCTTCCTGTGAAAAATCAAGAAGGTAGAGGAGTAGAGTCATTTGACTTGAACCTCTATATATCCTTATGTTCTTTACTCTTTGCAAAGTTTTTATTCTTTTTAAAGAACACACCCAAGTATTGCCTGCACTCAAAAACGAAAAATATCCAGAAAATAGCCATACTTGATGAACACACTATTCAACCCTCCCCCCTTCTAGTGTGTTCTAAGGGACCTAACATATCTTTTCTCCGTTCCAAAAATATTGTTACAGTTTGGTCTTTGTTATAGTATAATTTATAGTATATTGAAAAGTCAAATATGACATGTTTAGAGACAATTAGGAGTATATATATGTGTTTGTGTAATCCCGATTGCTTTAAAGAAATATCTTTAAGCAGACTAAAGATATCGGATGTACACTTCGTGATTACTTTTCGAACAAATAATCATTTGAATACAAATCTATTAGCAAAAAATATAATGATATGAATCCATAACAACACGAACTATTCGACAAGAGCTTCAGTTTTTAGAGTGGGGTTTATTGATTTGTAATGTCTGCTTCTGTGTTCATATCTGCTTTACATTTACTTCTCTAATATTATTCACATATCTATAAGCATGTTTTCTTACGCCTAAGTAATTCTGACTGCTTTTATCAAATCCCATTAACTGTTAAATACACCAGATGTACGCTTAAGTAATTCTGACTGCTTTGAACAAATGATGTAAGCTGTAATTTTATATATGTATTATGCATACACTAATATCATAAATGATGGAGTTCAATGTACTTAGTTGAACTTGCATATCTGTTGTATGAGAAGTCTATGTAACCCTAAAACTTTGGTAAAATATATTTAAAGTCCAAAGACACCTAGCATATGTGTAAATGTTTCGGATTATTTTGTACACACACGCACCAGAGAAGAGCTATTAAGGACATACTTTGGACATCAAAGAACGGTATGAAAGACATAGTCATTCTAAGGAAAGTCAAAAAACACATTTAAAACTATTCATTGGCTTTCACATAACGACTTTAAAAATAGAATCACTTATGAGCCACTTGCACCACAAAGTTATATAGTCACTTTAATTATGGGTGGAGTATATAACGTAATCACGTGGAGCACGGTTAGAAAGTTGTTCAGAGGAAACCGCGATAGCACAGCGGAATAGGAAATAATCTCTTCCAAAATACAGCAACTATAGAGATATAATCAAATGGAAACACGAACAAGAACACCAATAATTTTTAACGTCAAAAAAACCTCCTAAGATAGGAGTAAAAAACCACGGGACCCGTAGGCCACTTAAACGATCTCCACTATAGTCAATAATGGGTATAATCAAGTCTCTCTAGGCACATCTAGAGGAATACAACATCATCAAGATCATCCAAGCAATCTTGGAACACAACAAGATACAAGAGAGGAACAAAATACAAAGCTGAAAAGCAGAAACATTTCAGTCTCCGAAATGTAGCAATCGGACTCACCTAGACCCTCCAAAACACATCTCACCGTTCAGAATGTACTAATGTGTCTTGGAAATAATCTGTCAAAATTTTGTGATGATCCAACGGTGAAATACTCAGCAATGCAATTTTCCCGGAGGCTGGCAGACTGCCCAGCACCTACGAAATTCACTCTTCCTCACTTGTATTTGTCTATCTTATTTTTCTTCTTGTTTCTTGTTCTCTCTGGCAATTGTTCCACTCATCACTTTTATTTATAGTGCTTCATCTTGTGCCTTTTCAATGCACAAGGTCTTCCTAGAGTCTTCCAAGCATTAGACATTCTTGGAGAACCAAAGCTTCATTCCAACTTCTTTTGTTGGAACTTCCAATGTTGTAATTGTCTTTTGACTCCAAACATTGAGACTCTCCAACTAGGAGGGATACCAGCAAACTCCCTCCACCGACTAGTTGGAGGGCGGTATCAATCCAAAAGCCATGCGGCAAAACTCAAACTTTTCTCTTGACAAAACTTTTGTCAACATGTCGGAGCCATTTTCATCTGTATGAATCTTCTCAAGCTCGAATAGCTTGATATCCAACGCATCATGAAAACTTTCAGGCTCTCCAACGCATCGCGGAAGGTCTTCTATCACGGGTAGACCGTCTCAACTCAACACACCAGCAGGCTGCTCAGCCATCTCCTCTTCAAGATGGACTTCATTCTCAGCACCTGGATTCTCATCAGGCTCATCAACTAAAACATTTGGTATGGGAGCAGTTGTAGTTGGTTGATCACCAGCCAATTCTTCATCTACACGAGTAGGAATTTCTTTCTCAGCTTTCTCAATATCATCGGTGGTGCAGTCCTGTATAAATACAACATCTCGGCTGTGAACAAGCTTTCTTGCAACCGGAATCAAAGAAGTGATAGCCGAATTCATCAAGTCCGTATCTGACAAATACACATTTCTTTGTCTTGTCATCAAGTTTGGATCTCTCATCTTTCGAAACGTGCACATAAGCAAGACAATCAAACACCCGAAGATGGTCATAGGAGACATTTTTTCCACTCCAAACACGGTTTGGAACATCAAACTTCAAATACACACAAGGTGTGAGATTTAGCACGTGCACCACTGTATTTAATGCTTTACCCCCAGAAGTACTTCGGCAACCTTAACTGAGATAACAAACCATCTCACCCTTTCAACCAAGGTTCTATTCATTCTTTCGGCAAACCCATTCAACTGCGGTTGTCTTCGGAGGAGACTTTGGTGGGCGTATACCTTGCTCCGACAATATTCTTCGAAAGGACCAATATATTCTCCCTCGTTATTCGTTTGGATACACTTGAGCTTCTTTTCCGTTTCTCTTTCAACCGATGCTTGAAAGGACCTTGAATGTATCAAGCAGATCCTTCGTCTTCAAGGTATAGACCCAAATCTTCCGAGAATAATAATCAATAAACGTCACAAAATAGTAAGCACCGCCAAGTGACCGGGGTCTTCATCGGTCCACACACATCGGAATGCAACAAGTCCAAAACCTCCTGCTTTCTCTTGGTACGGAGGACTTGAAGGACACACGTCTTTACTTTCCAGCCAAACAATGCGGACACTGCTTCAGTCTTGCATCGGAAATACCGGATAACACATTCTTTCTTGGCCAGGATGCTCAATCCCTTTTCACTCATATGACCCAAACATTGTGCCATAATTCCGAGGAGCTATCATTTTCACAAGTATCATGTAATACTTGGAAATCCCAAATTGGCAACGTACAAATTTGAGCACTTCTTTCCTCTTGCAACCCATATTGAGCCCTTCGTCAATTTCCATTCATTACCTACCCGAAAATGAAATGCAATATCCATCATGACTTAGCTTTCCAATGGACAAGAGGTTGAACCGAAGATCGGAAATATGCTTCACATCCTTGAGAAATAGTGTAGTTCCATTACTAGTCTCAGCATAAATATTCCCCCACTCCGACAACGCTTGATTGTCCTCTATTTCCCATACGTACTTACTCCGAAATCACCAACCTCATAGGTTGAAAAAAGATCACGCTGAAAGGTAGCATGTGTAGAAGCCATCACTATCAATCACCCAATCCATCTCTTCAGATGATATATTAACACTTTTCTACACAATCATCACAAATAATGAAGAAATCATCAACAACAGCAATATCATCATTGTTGGTACCTTATTTCTGGACATCATTGTGGTTATTCTTGTCTCTCATTTCTCTTTCAGCTTTCGGCAATGCTTTCGGATGTGACCCTTCAAGCCACAGTGATGGCACTCTACATTGTACCATTTGTTGGAACCCCCACTAGACTTGTCACAATTGTCCGAAGCTTGGTTTTGACTCTTTTCTCTTGATGCACCACGATTATTCTGAGTCCTTCTCTGACTTCTCCCCCGTGATTCAGTGACCAGAACCTCTGAATGAGAAGAGGGGCCAAGAGACTACGCCTCATTTCTTCACTAAGAATGACACTCTTAGCCGATTCCATTGTGAGAACACCATTCGGAGCAGAATTAGATATCGACGTCCGAAACGTCTCCCATGAATTTGGCAGAGTGTCGAGAAGCCACAAAGCTTGTATCTCATCATCAAAGCTTATGCCCATCGTCGCTAATTGATTCATAATTCCCTGAAAAGCGTTCAGGTGGTCGGCTATTGATGAACCATCGTCATACTTCAAAGATATCATATGCTTGACTAGAAATTGCTTATTGTTCCCCGTTCTTCTTAGCAATATATCTCCTCGAGGGCTGTCTAGAGGGTTCTCGCATTAGACACCTTGCTTACATGATTCAATACATTATCATCGACCCATTGGCGGATGTACCCACAAACTTGTCTGTGCAACACGTTCCATTCTTCATCACTTTTCATTCGGGGCTTCTCGGTAGAGAAAACCGGAAACATGAAAGCCTTTGACATAGAGCAAATCTTCATCTTTCTTTTCCAAACATTATAGTTGGAGCCATTCAAACTTACCATCCTGGATGTGTTCACTTCCATAGTTGCACACAGTCAAGAGAACCTGGCTCTGATACCACTTGTTGGGAGGAAAACTCCGATACCATAGCAGAATAGGAAATAATCTCTTCCAAATACAGCAACTATAGAGATATAATCGACATGAAACACAAACAAGAACACCAATATTTTAGCGTCGAAAAACCTCCTAAGGCAGGAGTAAAAAAACCACGGGACCCGTAGGCCTCTTAAACGATCTCCACTATAGTCAATAATGGTATAACCAAGTCTCTCTAAGCACAGCTAGAGGAATATAACATCATCAGGATCATCCAAACAATCTTGGAACACAACAAGATACAAGAGAGGAACAAATTAAAAATCTGAAATTTTCAAGCAGAAACATTTCAGTCTCCGAAATGTAGAAATCGGACTCACCTAGACACCTCCAAACACAATCTCACCGTTCAGAATGTACTAATTTGTCTTGGAAATAATCTGCCAAAATTTTTGTGATGATCCAATGGTGAAATACTTAGCAAATGCAAATTTGTCCGGAGATTGGCAGACTGCCCAGCACCTACGAAATTCACTCTTCCTCACATGTATTTGTCTCTCTTATTTTCTTATTGTTTTCTTGTTCTCTCTGGCAATTGTGCCACTCATCACTTCTATTTATAGTGCTTCATCTTGTGTCTTTTTAATGCATAAGGCATTTCCATAGAGTCTTCCAAGCATTAAAACATTCTTGGAGAACCAAAGCTTCATTCTAACTTCTTTTGTTGGAAACTTTCCAATGTTATAATTGTCTTTGGACTCCAAACATTGGGAACTCTCCAACTAGGAGGGATACCCAACAAAAGTAAAATGTAACTTACTGGAAATTAATTAGATTAGCCATACAAGAACAAATAAAAATGAGGGAAAGTTTTCAATATCAATTCAAGTTCAATCCTCCCAAATGGTGCCTTGAAGGCTTTGTTTAAGTACAAGGACGGCGTCTGCCCAAAAAAAAAAAAAAACGGCGCACTCTGATGGTACTGAAATCGTAGCTTTAAATTTTAAGGAAAAAAGACCACTCATTAATCCCAAAAGGAAAGCTGAATAGACTCATAACTAAATATCTATTCTGACGGCTCCTATCAGTCCCGTGATCCAACGGCTCTTACCTCTTGGAGGTAAGTATGTCTGATTTAAAATTAATTTCTCCCCCAACATCTGTAATCGACATCACATTGGCGGGTATTTTCAGCGCAGGTTATCACGATATATCAAGTGATATAGTAATTTTAAATATTAAAATATTTTACACCACAGTCTCTTCATGATAGTGATAAGTGGCAAGTTTGAATTTGTGAAATTTTAGTGCGATTTTTTCCCAATTTTCAATGTAATCAAAGAAGCATTTTTTATAGACTATGGAATATGATGAAATAAATCAAAACGACTCACTAAATTGGTTGCGCTTCTTATATTTTGAAATAGCAGTTGATCGACATAGCTTGTCACGATTTTCATTATGAGTAATCGAAAACAAATATGTACATCCGATCTCTCATACCATATAGACTGAAGCCTTTAAGACAATAGAGTAATATTGTTGCTGTTTAGAAAAATAACTCAAAGAAAACCAACACCAGGCCATATTGAATTTGATGGGGAAATAACAACGATTAAGTTTAAACAAAACAGAAAAACGACTACAAGATGTGTTTTATATTGTAAGAATGATAAATCATAATTAAATCGTTTGTTAGTCAACAACAGTCAACGGTTCAACTCCTGTAGCTCAGCACTCAAGTACTGCAGTTCAGCAGTTTAGCGCCCAAACATGGCTGTTCAGCCTTGGCTGCACTTCAGCAGGGCGGCATAACACTTATTATATTATCGACGAATATGCCAAGGTTTGCACCTCGGCACCAACTTCAGCTTATGCCCGAGTGCCGCACTTCAGACCACTTCGGCTGGGTCCAACTCTGCACTTCGGCAAGGCCTCATCATTTACTTTGGTAAAGCTTGATTTGACACTTCGGAGAAGGAACCAAGCACGACATTACCTCGTGGGACCATCAGGCAGGAGCGCAATTCGAATATGATGATTACAGCTGGCTATTCAGCCTGTACACGCCAAGGTCATTCCAGCAGACCTATTAGTCATATCAGCCAGTCTACTGGTCACATCAGCAGACCTACGACGTTCTAGACTTTCTGCCCAAGCAAACATCTCATCCGCCCTCAGAGACCAAAGGCGGGAAAAAGTTTAAAAGCAGACCAATCGAAATGAAGAAGGGGATCCGGATTTCAAACATTCACATCCTAAAGCAAATTCATATACTTTGCTCTTCAGCTCATACTTTGAGAAACTCTAAACTCACTATCTCAATTATATTCTCAGTGAGAAATGGCTCAAACTGACTTGAGCGTCGGAGGGTTTTTCTCGGGGCTAACCCCCCGGGACCTCTGATCTGTGCTTCATTGTGCAGGTTATTTTTGAAGCCACTAACTCTTCAAGTTAGCTGACGACGTTTAATTTGAGGTCATCTTGATCCTTGGTGAAGATCAGGCTTCATCAAAGATTATTATCGTCGTTGTTCATGCGAAGAGGGCGCAGAGCAAATTCGGTCCAGAATATAGATCCCCCTGCCTCGGCTTCTTTATCAAAGTCATTTCCGTTTGTGCAAGTACAAACATGTAGGCTTTAGCCCAACCAAATTCCTTTTACAAGTTGATTAATACACTTCCATTAATATGAAATTTTTATTTCTTATTTTTCAATGTAGGGCAAAATTCCATTTACGACTCATTCAAAGCTACTTAAGATTAACGACCATACTTTTAGTTATAACCCTAATGAAGCCGGATCTTCACCAAGGGTCAAGATGACCTCAAATTAACGTCTTCAATTGGTGAAAAAAAGTAGCTGGAATAGCTTTTAAAATATCATGCACAAAGAAGCAAATCAGAGGTCACAGGGGGTTGGCCCCGGGAAAAACCCTCCGACGCTCAAGTCAGTTTGGGCCATTTCTTACTGAGAATATAATTTAGATGGTGAGTTAGGTGTTTCTCACAGTATGAGCTTAAGAGCAAAGTGTATGAATTTGCTTTTGGATCTGAATGTTTGGATCTTCGGATCCCCCTTTCAAGTTTGTATTGGCTTGCTTTTATTATCCTTTTCCCCCGCCCTTGGCCTCTGATAGCGGATGAGATATTTGCTTGGGGCAGAATCCTAGGAGGTCGTAGTCTGCTGATGTGACTGGTAGACTGACTGACGAGACTAATAGTCCGGCTGTTGGACCTTAGCGTGTACAGGCTGAATAGCCAACTGTAGTCACCATATTTGAGTTGCACTTCTGTCTGATGGTCCCCACGAGGTAATGCCGTGCTTGGTTTCCTTTGCCGAAGTGCCAAACAAACTTTGCCGAATGCAAGATTAGGCCTTGCCAAAGTACAGAGTTGAATGTAGCTGCAGTGTCTGAGGTGCAGCACTTGGGTATAAAGCTGAAGTTGGTGCCGAGGTGAAAATCTTGGTATATTCTTTGATAATATAATGAGCCTCATGCAACCCCTCTGAAGTGGCACCAAGGCTGAACAGCAATGCTTGAGCGCTGAACTGCTGAACAGCAATACTTGAACGTTGAACTGCAGGAATTGTACCGTTGACTGTTGCTCACTAACAGACGATTAATTATGGTTTATCATTTGCCCCCAGATTTTGTGTGGCTGAGCTGAACTTGCGAGGGCAGACAAATCTTGTTCTAATGAGTCTGTGACGTGTCTTCTTTAACTGAATAGTTGTTCCAGAGAGCTGCGCGCGCCGTAGTTCCTGCTTTTAATGTAACGCTAATTCCAACGCTTCATCATTACTTTTCCGGCAGTTCAAAATCGATGAAGAGGGGAAGAAGTTGAACCATCCCCTTCTGAATTTCATCCGAAAGGTTGCAACCTTTGCCTCTTCTTTATAAATAGGGTGCAATTGCCCTAATTCCTTCTTTTCTTCTTCTTCTATTCTGCACTCTGCTTATTCTGCTATACTTCTGTTCATCTTCTTCGTCTCCGAAGCTTTCGTTCTCAACAGTGTGTCTTCCTCCGGTTCATTCTCTCCAACTTTCTGTAAGCTTTCCTTCTCTTCCATGGCTTCCATTATTTCTTCTTCTTCTTTGATTGCCTCAGAACCCATGGTACCCTCTTCAACGGTGCAAAACTCATTGTGCACCTTAGAAGCTACCGATCTTTCGGGATTGCGTCACACATTACAATGTTGAACAGGAGCATTTTTGCCCCATACTTTCCCTGCCTCATCAGAATGCCTATGACCCCCCAGTTGGGTATGAGGCCGTTTATGAGGAATATTTTAAGTCCGGCTTTAATCTTCCCATTCCCAGCCCCTTTGCTCCAAACCCTGTTCTCTTATAACTTAGGCTTCCTCAAATAACGCCTATGGCCTTAAGGTTATTCTCAGTTACCTGCTCTATCTAAGAGTAGTTGAGAAAGGCCTTTTCGTTGCAGTCTTTAGGGAAATATTTGTGTGTAAGCAGGAGGGGTAGTTGATACTATTTTGACAGAAGGTATCAAAATAGTGAAAGATTCTATGTCATAAACCTTCCCTCCTCTAACGAGGATTGGAAGGGACGTTTCTTTTAAGAACATAGGATTACCCGAAGGGATCCTTTGGAATACTGGCAGCGCAAATAACAAGAGGCCAAGTGAGCAATTTCGCAACGAAGCCTCCCAATTGTTACACTTGCCCTTGGCTGTAGATTGGAAAAAAGTTGACAGGCCAGTTGTAAGGGTTGCTGACCTGGAACACTTGTGGCCGGAACATAACTTTCGACCTCTTCATCCCAATTGCCTTGAGAATAGTTCCCGGTATATAGCAATATTTGGAGATCCTTGACTTGTTCTGATGTTTTATCTGAGCTTTGACTGTTTTGTTCCTTGAATTCTGCAGGGAATCATGGTGTCTGACACTCTTGCTAGGTTGCAAAGGTTGGTTCCCAAGAGGAAAAGGTCTGAGAGCAACCTTCCTCCTCGATGCGAGCCCATTCCAGTACTTCATCCGAAGTGCAGATAACTTCCGAGGACCGCAATTCCAAGTAAGATTTTGCCTTGCGTTAGTTTTTGAGCATATTTTGTTTCCAATTAATCATATGGACTTTTTTCCTCTTCATTTGGAACTCTTGATAACTCTGTTCAGGCTGAAGCTCAAATTTCTGTTCTAGCTTCAGCTCAACCAAGTGATGAGAGTGGGGGAATTGATGCCCCCATTTTAATTCCTTCCTCCCCAGTTGCCGAAGAGGGAAGCTATGCCTCCGCCAAGGTGGATTTCTGATGAAGCTGTTCCTTCCTTTGAGCTTTTAGGAGAATCTTCTGAAGGAAATGCGCCAGAAGGAGAGCCTTCCTCCCGAAACCGCTAGGGTACGAGGACGCTACGTTCTTCTTTACTGACAACTGCTTCGATCCTGATGTGGCTAGGAAAGTGACTGAAATGTCAATATTACCTAGTGATTGGCAGACATATGGCAGTCTGGACTGGGATATTGCCATGAATTCATTTGCAATAAACATGGCCGTGGTAAGATTTCCCACTATTTTCCACCTTTTTCCACTTGATCTCTTATGTTTTTTCTAACCAGTCCTGATTTCTGCAGTACCGGGTTCAAGAATACAACATCCTCAAACGAGCTGAAGAGCTCTGTCCATTCTCCCCAACTCTCTGAGATCAATGCCAACCTCAGAAATGCCTATGAGGGTTAGCAGAGGTGGCAAGACCCAACATTTTGAAGTTGAAAACCAGTTAGAAGCCCAGGTGAACAGCCTGAAATCTGTAAGTGGCCGTCCTCACTAAAGAAAATTCCAGCGACTTCGGGCAGGGAAACAAGATTATGGACGTTAAGCTGGCTGCTGCAACATCCCAAGTGATTGAACTGAAGGATGCATTGGCTAACACCGAGTTAGTTTCTTCTAAAGCCCAAGCTGAGCTGGAATTTTATCAGAAGGAACTTAGTACTTTTGGGCATGAACTGTCCAATAGTAAGGGCCGAACTGAACCAGCAATTGGAGGCAGAAAGAAAAAGCAAAGCTGATCTCCTCCGTCAATTTGAACTTCAAACTGAGGAGATCAAGAGAACTGCCATTGTTGAGTTCATGCAATCTGAATTTTTCACTGGTAACTTCTTGAATATGCAAGGTTTAGCAATTGTTGTTGGACAAACTTGGCAATTGATACTTGCTCTGAGGTCTGCCCAAGCCTGGATAAGAATCACCCTCAAATTGCTGAACTCTACAACCCCGAAGCTGGAAGCTTGCTTGAGAACCAAATGCTCAGTTTCAAAGTGGGGCTGATCTCAGAGAAGATGAGGATGTGAGAGTAGAATAAGATTTTTCCTTGTAACTTTTGTAGTTGTAATAGATATTCTTTTAATGAAAATCCAACTTTCTTCAACTTGTGCTTTTCAGCTTGTTTCAATTTCTTGACTTTGCCTTCTGCATGTGAAGTTTTACTTGTTCTATTTCCATAGTTGATGCATTTGTCTTTGGTCTGAGAAACTTTGCTTGCTTTATTTTCATAGTTTGCAAGTATTGTCTTCGGCTAGAGAGACTTTACTTGCTCTATTCTCATAGTTTGCAAGTATTTGTCCCCCGCTTTGCCAAAAGAGTCCTTTCATCTCTTGTACTTTGGCTCTTTGCACAAGTATTAGGCTTCAGCCTCCATTCTTGGCTCTACCAAAAATGTTAGGCTACTCGACTGAACTGCAGCTCTCCTGTGCTTTAACAAATTTAAGATATAGGGAACCCTATACCCCAATGTTGAGTCCCCGCTTAACCTTCTAAGCCCTGCTGAGTTAAAAGATAGGGAAACTTGTCCCATTGTTGAGTCCTGCTCAACCGTCTTAAACCTACTAAGTTTAAGTATAGGGAAGCCTATCCCAATGTTGAATCCTTCTCAACCTTCTCAGTCCTGCTGAGTTAAAAGATAGGGAAACTTGTCCCATTGTTAAGTCCTGCTCAACCGTCTTAAACCTACTAAGTTTAAGTATAGGAAAGCCTGTCCCAATGTTGAATCCTTCTCAACCTTCTCAGTCCTGCTGAGTTAAAGTTAGGGAAACTTGTCCCATTGTTGAGACCTGTTCAACCTTCTCAGTTCTGCTGAGTTAAAAGATAGGGAAACTTGTCCCATTGTTGAGACCCTGCTCAACCTCTCAGACCTGCTGAGGTGAAATACAGGGAAACCTGTCCCATTGTTGAGACCTGCTCAACCTCTCAGACCTGCTGAGTTAGAATATAGGGAAACCTGTCCCATTGTTAAGACCTGCTCAACCTCTCAGACCTGCTAAGGTGAAATATAGGGAAACCTATCCCAAATGTTGAGTCATGCTCAACCTCTCAGACCTGCTGAGGTGAAATATAGAGAAACCTGTCCCATATGTTAAGACCTGCTCAACCTCTCAAACCTGCTGAGTTGAAATATAGGGAAACCTGTCCCATTGTTGAGACTTGCTCAACCTCTCAGACCTGCGAGGTGAAATATAGGGAAACCTGTCCCAAATGTTGAGTCCTGCTCAACCTCTCGGACCCACTGAGGTGAAATATAGGGAAACCTGTCCCATTGTTAAGACCTGCTCAACTTCTCAGACCTGCTGAGTTAGAATATAGGGAAACCTGTCCCATTGTTGAGACCTGCTCAACCTCTCAGACCTGCTGAGTTGAAATACAGGGAAACCTGTGCATTGTTGAGACCTGCTCAACCTCTCAGACCTGCTGAGTTAGAATATAGGGAAACCTGTCCCAAATGTTGAGTCCTGCTCAACCTCTCAGACCTGCTGAGGTGAAATATAGGGAAACCTGTCCCATATGTTGAGTCCTGCTCAACTTCTCAGACCTGCTGATGTGAAATATAGGGAAACCTGTCCCATATGTAGAGTCCTGCTCAACCTCTCAGACCTGCTGAGGTGAAATATAGGGAAATATGTTCCAAATATTGAGTCCTGCTCAACCTCTCAGACCTGCTGAGATGAAATATAGGGAAACCTGTCCCATTGTTAAGACCTGCTCAACCTCTCAGACCTGCTGAGTTATGCCCCCACTTTCGTTGCGGGTTATAGATAGGCATAAACTATTGCTTCATGCACCATATGGTGACTTAACTTTCCTGGATGAAATCCAAATAAGAATATTCAGTTGAATAGAACCAGGCGGGAATCTTAGAAAAAGATTGATCCTTTGATAATATAGGGCTGAGCCGAAAGGCACCGGATGAACATAAGAAGAAATAAATCCTGATCCACTTGAATCACGGACTTTTGCTGTTAAGTCAGCCTTGTACGTCCAGGAGCCCATAACCCCTTCTCATCAGAATCTGAATCCTCATCACTTGGCAACCCATGATGAGGCCCAGGTTTACAACTCTCATCCGGAGGGGGTTTACAAAGTCCAACCTGTTGTGGGACCTACTGGACCTTACTGCAGAGGCTTTCCCTTTCATTTCCCTCACTACAGCTTGGAACACACCCGGGTTTTGAGCCACATAGTGTATGGCTCGCACATGCTCTTCATATGTGAAGGCGATGGTGGGAGTTGAGGATTCTCCCGGCTCTGTAGAACACTGTTCTGCTTGCTGTTGAGAAGATTTCTGACTTCTCTTAGATGTCATAGGTCGCTTGGACCCTTGTCCATCTTTTTTATCCATCTTTCTCTCGATAGCTTGGTAAGATCGAAATTAAGAAAGCTTTGAGTAACTGTTTTACTGGGTTAAGGGACTAAGGGCCCTTCCTCTAACACCAAATGATGAAGCCGGATCTTCACCAAGGGTCAAGATGACCTCAAATTAACGTCGTCAATTGGTGAAAAGAAAGTAGCTGGAATAGCTTCCAAAATATCCTGCACAAGGAAGCACAGATCAGAGGTCCCGGGGGTTGGCCCCGGAAAAAACCCTCCGACGCTCAAGTCAGTTTGAGCCATTTCTCACTAAGAGTATAATTTAGAAGGTGAGTTAGGTGTTTCTCACCGTATGAGCTGAAGAGCAAAGTGTATGAATTTACTTTTGGATCTGAATGTTTGGATTTTCGGATCCCCCTTTCAAGTTTGTATTGGCTTGCTTTTATTAACCTTTTTCCGCCCTTGGCCTCTTATGGCGAATGTGATGTTTGCTTGGGGCAGAAATCCTAGGACGTCGTAGGTCTGCCGATGTGACTGGTAGACCGGCTAACGTGACTAATAGGCCGACTGTTGTGACCTTAGCGTGTACAGACTGAATAGCCAACTGTAATCACTATATTTGAGTTGCACTTCTGTCTGATGGTCCCACGAGGTAATGCCGTGCTTGGTTCCTTTGCCGAAGTGCCAAACCAAACTTTGCCGAAGTGCAAGATTAGGCCTTGCCGAAGTACAGAGTTGAATGTAGCTGCAGTGGTCTGAGGTGCGGCACTTGGGTATAAGTTGAAGTTGGTGCCGAGGTGAAAACCTTGGTATATTCTTCGATAATATAATGAGCGTCATGCAACCCCGCTGAAGTGCAACCAAGGCTGAACAGCAATGCTTGGGCGCTGAACTGCTGAACAGCAATACTTGAACGCTGAACTGCAGGAGTTGTACCGTTGACTGTTGCTGACTAACAGACGATTAATTATGATTTATCAAACCCTATTATAGTTTAAAGAGCGTCAACTATGTACAATTCCATTCGGGAAATATTAACTTCACGATCACAATACATATGGGTCAAAAGCGAAAGACATTATTCAATAGGGAAACAGAAAGAAATCAAAACAATTAGCACCCCTAAGTTAACTATAATTGGATCCTGGTTTTCCTTACTAGTGAATCCGAAGTTTTTAGAACTAATATAGTAATTTCTATGAGGACGTGTGTGTGTGTATATATATGAATGCATGTGTATATATATGTATGTATGTATGTATGTATGTATTGGCCAATAATAAATACACATCTTCAGAACTGATGTGAGAGAGGGAAACGAGGATTTATAGCTGTCAAGAACCAGAGGAAATGAAAGATTGGATCCATGCATTCCTTCCTTTCCAAAAAGAGTCCAATTTGGCATAATATTTGATTTGAAAAACCGTCACATATTCTAATGAATTTTATAAAAAATATCCAGTGTGTTAGAATAGAAGTTAAAGAATGTCTTTATTTTTGTCGTGTTCTTTACTTGGGCATCTGAGGGTGGGGTCATTCTCTTAACTAGTACAGTGAGAATTTGACACTTTTGTTTATTTGATAAATAAATATACTTGTCATTTTTACAGCATTGTTGTCTCTCATGATTTATTTTTGACCTTTGTCAAATAAGAAGGTGTCTATTTATTAAAAAAATAGAGTGTATTTATCAAAGATAATACATACATATATATACACACACGTGTATCTGTGATATGTATCGGCTGTGCTTCTTATATTACGAAGTAGTACTCGATCGACACAATTTGACGCAATTTTTATTATGGGTTACCGGAAAACAACTTCTGTATTTTTTTTAAAAATCAAACAACAACAACAACAACAACAACAATCATACCCGGTATATTCCAGCGATAGCAAAAGATATCGCTAGGGTCTAGGGAGGGTGAGAGAGACAGGCAAACAATAACTTTATCCCAAGAAATATAGAGTTTGATCTAAGTGAGACTCTTATCTCTATATGTAACTGCATACCTATTTAATTACTAAAACATGATGATCTTGCCTGTTGTAAGAAGAAACTTTCACTTGGTAGAAGGAATCAAAGGTGTTGAAGCATCCTAAACTTAAATCCAAAGCACACCATGAAGAAAACATAACAATTCTAACACTAGAAGAAAGAAGAACGGTGTTTGGAATTGATCTGTGAACTAACGCTATGCCAAGACATCCACAGGACTATATAAAGTTTAGAAGTCTTAAATTTGGTGTATGTGCTGATCTGTTCAACGCAT
>AP025045.1:21546142-21688605 GCA_036186865.1 Eustoma russellianum | reverse complement strand
ATAATTCAAAATTCATTCAGAAACTCTTTTCAGGGCTTAGGATCTTCATAAAGAGTTGAAGATGTAAAGACCTAAAAAATTCCACATCTAAAAGAAGTAAAATGTTGGTATAATATATAAGAGTGACCCACATACTAAATGTCAATAAGGATAATCATTTTCGTACCACCCAGAATAAAAGCTCGATTCAGTTGGTAATCAGTATTGATTTTGTATAGTGATGACGCTAAACACGAACAGATATCAGGTTTGGAATCAGCTAGGCAAAGCCAGATCATCATAGTTACGGTATCAGAGGCCACTAGTATCACCGAACCTTGCCGTCCCTAGTTGTCATTGGTCCCTTAGTGGGGTCCAGCAAAGATGTTGGTCCATTAAAGAGATGAGATGTAAAAATCCAAAAATACCACATCTAAAAAAGGAAAAATTTTGACATAATATATGAGAATGATTCAAGTTCTAAATGTCAACAAAGGTTAATCCTTTCTAGGAAACCGATGACGAAAGTTTAATTTTGTTGACATTCATTAATCTTTTCCCGCAGTAACAACGTTGAGCTTGAAGAGATGTCATGCCTAAAATTGAAAAGATGAATCCATGTCGTTACACAAGATCTAATTAAGAAGTCATAAAAATTACGTGAACTCATATGATGACTTAAGTTTTTATCTTAGACATTTCTAAGAAACATGCATACTTTATTCTCATATTTCATTAATTAGGTGATTTTTCAAATTTTCATTTTAATGTCAAAAGTAGACAACACATCAAATGTTTTTCGATATAATATATATATGTGTGTGTGTTGTAAATTTAATGATGAGACAATAATAAAAATGATATTTATTCAAAAAAATGCGAGATAAGTGATTACGAATTTAACAGGGAAGCAGTGAAATATTTAAGAGGGAAAGGAATGTAATGTACATTCACGTCATCATCCCTCCTACCATGAACTCCGTCTTGCCATGCCAATAAAGGAGAAAAAGAAAAAGAAAACGAATTAGAGAACCCTTTTACTATGGTCGACCAATAATGACAAAAAATTAAAAATCAAACCACCAAAAAGGAAAATTTGAAATTAAACATGATTGACTTCTACTAAAACTATGAATTAGTGAACGCATGCTCTATTATACAATGGATAATTGCACACTTTAATACGATACGATAATTAAACTAAAAAGAAAAAAGAAATCAGCAGCCTATGTTTCTGCAATCCTTTTCTTTCTGCTGGAACGCTCTGAACATCAAGCTACCCTCCCCAACCAATACGGGTACAGATAGAAAACCAAGATTTTCAGCGAAGAACAGCATGAACTCCTTTGTCATTTGCTTGAATTCTTCACGATCAATCACTCCATTCTCATCCGCATCGAATTTCTCCACAAACTCATGATAGAACCTCCTAATTTCTTCTTCGGAACCCAATTTGCTTTCCACCGAATAGGTTTGATCCAATTGTTTACGAACCGAATCTACGGAAAGCCCTTCATCACGATCATGATCCATCAGATCAAACTGCTCGTTGACCAAACGATCGAACTTTTCAGAATCATTGACCAATTCCACCACCATCCTTTGGTCTAAGTGAATTACAGTACCCATGTTAACTGAGAAGGAAGATTCACAAAGTTTGGTCTAATGAATCGTTTATGGATTATGGGTTCTGCTTAATTTGTCGTAGGCAAGTTATTTATAATAGTTAGTTTTATGGAATCCTACTGGGAATAGGTTTAGATTGTTGGCGGTGCATGAGAATTGGTTAATGTACAGAGAGTTTCCTTTTCCTTTTTATGTCGAAACCCCAAGAGATCTGTATCTGAGTCAATTACTCTATATACGTCGTCTTTTTCCTCTTTTTTTTTTTTTAAAAAAAGAAGTCGGTTAACCTTGGAGGTTACCTCTTGACCAACCCCATCAGAATACCAAAGAATAATGAATAACATATTTATGGACTATTCACATTTTGTATTGTCTATATAGATGATGTATTAGTATTCTCAAGATCCATAGAAGAACATTTTAAAAATATAAAAACATTTTTGTATATAGTCAAGAAAAATGGACTTGTATTATCAAAAACAAAAATGTCCTTGTTCCAAACAAAAATAAGATTTCTAGGTCACTATCTATACCAAGGGACGATTTTACCAATAGAACGATCTTTAATATTTGCTTCAAAATTTCTAGATAAGATATTAGACAAAAATCAATTACAAAGGTTTTTTGGATCACTAAATTATGTTTTTGACTTTATCCCCAATATAATGAAACTCTCAAAACCATTGCATAATACACTTAAAAAAACATGCTCCTCAATGGACCGAAGAACATACTTCAGTCGTTAAGAAAATCAAGGAGCTTGTGTCAGAAATACCTTGTTTATATATTGTAGATCCTAATCTACCAAAAATAGTAGAAACTGACGCATCTGATATAGGATATGGAGGAATTCTAAAGCAGCTATATAATGGAAAAGAGTCAATAGTTCAGTATACTTCTGGTCATTGGAATGACACACAAAAATTATATTCTACAATTAAAAAGAAATATTGAGCATTGTGTTATGCATTCAAAAATTTCAAAGTGATTTGCTAAATCAAAAATTTCTTTTACGTATAGACTGCAAGTCTGCAAAAGAAGTTTTACAAAAAGATGTAAAAAACCTAGCTTCAAAACAGATTTTTGCCAGACGACAAGCATTATTAAGTATATATGATTTTGATATTGAATTTATTAAAGGAGATACGAATTCTATCCCAGATTTTCTGACACGAGAATTTCTCCAAAAACATACATGATGCCCGGAAAAACCAAGGATAAAGGGAAACTTCCAGCTACTCCACAATCCCGCAAAACATGGGCCGACAAGGTCAAGGAAGAAGAAACTGCAAGTCTCCAACATCCAATACCAGCTACCCCTATAACCCAAATAAGTCCCAAGTCAGAAATTTCTCCCTCTCTAAATAACCCAAATATCCCAAATACCTTTTCAATGCTTGAGAATTTGTCTCAAAAACAAACCTCTACGACAGTAGAGAAAAACCGGTTTCTCAAAAAATATTTTCTCCTAGTATCAGTCAAATACAAACTACTACTTTTCCTACTTATAAGAAAGTAGTACAGAAAAATAATTTCATTTAAAAACCATTTTTTCAATATATTCCTACAATAGAACATTATTTTTTCCACAAGGATCCTATGATTGCTTTGCAAAATTATTTTGGTAAAATTTTTTTTATAAATCATGGGATTCGACAAAAACAGCAGATTATTATCAAACTATATTACTTATGACCAAATCTGTTGAAACAAAACACAGTTTTTCAAAAGAAAATCAAAATGAATTTGCTTATTCAAACTTCAGAGTATTATATATAATTTCACCTGATGAATGGATCAAAGATTATGGGTCCTTGACAGAAAAAATTGGTTTCCCCAAACAATATTCTACGGCATCGTTCTTTGCAACCGATTTCAATTACTGGGATTACCAGCAGGCCTGGTTTAATACTTTTTATATGCAGAATTCTAAATGTTCACATACATGATTAATATATTTTGATACCAAACAGATCACAACGAAACATATCCCGTTGTGGTTCAATAGTTGGTGGGAATATTTTGGATCTTGTGCGGAATATTTCATCTAGAAAGATACAGTGAAGACATCTTTTGTTATTTTCTCAAAACACTATAACCCTACTGAAGAAGAAAAATATTTCTCAGAGCTTCTTGTATTTCATATGAAGTTCTATCTACCATGGGTTATGCAATGGCGGGTTGAATATACTCCAAATATGATTCCGCTAATAAAGAGAGAATTCTATATAAAATGGTGGACGGCTTTCAATATATCAAATAGTCTCAATCCCTCCAAGACAATGGAACAGATCACTTTTTGGAACGCAAAAATAAAGACTCCTGTACCATTACTCAGACCGGGAGATGAAAATTTCTTAATAATGAAACAGAGGATGTATGCCCAGGTGGCATCCACCAAAAAATCAAGAGGAGATGGAACAAATAATAGAGCGTTTTGCTCCATATATGCAATCATCCAAATCCTCTACAGCATCTGATACTCTTGAAATTGAAGAAGAAATTGACTTATTAGCAATTTGAAAAAAAGAGAAAAAAAAGGAATCAAATCACATCATATACATTCATCAAATGAAGGATACATTCATAGTTTATTCCTTCCTCTTGATTATATCCTTGTGCTACAAGTCTCCCCTTGTTTCTAACAACTTTACCTTCTTTATTTATTTTATTTCTAAACGCCCACTTTGTGCCTATTAATGTCTTATCTTGTGGTAGTGGCACTAAATCCCATACATCATTTCTTACGAATTGATTTAATTCATCATGCATAGCGTCAATCCAGGAAGAATCACTTAACGCATCAAAAACGTTTTTAGGTTCAATTTCGGATATCATAGCATGAAATTGGTTTATTTCATCCGGATTTATTCTTCTACGTGGTCGAACACCATGAGTAATATCGCCTATAATGAGATCGTGTGGGTGATCCCTATGCCATCTTAGTTGATTATTCTCTAAGTTCTCATGCATTTCTAGTGTGTTCAATTCATCATGCACGCCATCTCCTCTACATCATCTAACAATGGTTTTAGTTCAAAATCATCGTCATATTCTTTATCTTTTTCAACTTCACCAAATTCATTAAACTTCACATGAATGGATTCTAAAATTTGTCTAGTGATGGGATCATAACATCTAATGCTTCAGAATTCACACAATATCCTACAAAAATGCATTCAATTGATTTAGATTCAAATGTATCTAAATTATCGTTTGTATTCAAAAAAAGCCTTTGCAACCAAACACACGAAAGTAATCAATTTTGGGCATGCGATTATTTACAATCTCATAAAGAGTTTTATTTATTTTCTTTCTAATTGTCAAACGATTAACTATATAGCATGCTCAATTTACAGCTTCCGCCCGCAAAAATCTAGGCAATTTATTTTCACACAACATGGTTCTAGCTATTTCTTGTAGTGTCCTATTTTTTCTCTCTACTACTCCATTTAATTGTGTACTTCTAGGTGGCGAAAACTCGTGTTTGATTCATTTTTCTTCGTAAAAAGCAATCATGTCCTTGTTTTTAAATTCACCGCCTCTATGGCTTCTAATCTTTTTCACATTTAAACCATATTGATTTTCAAGTTGTTTTATTAGTTTCGCAATCTCAACGGCACTATCATCTTTATTTGCAAAAAATAAAGTCCATGTATAGTGAGAAAAATCATCAACGATAACACATACATAATGGTGTCCACCGAGACTCTTAGTACGACTAGGACCAAACAAATCAATGTGTAGTAATTCTAAAACTCTAGACGTGCTAATTTCATTTTTGGATTTAAGTGACTCGCATGTTTGTTTGCCTTTAATACAAGATTCACACAATTGAAAGTTGTCTAAATCAAGTTTAGGCAATCCCCGTATTAGGTTCTTTCATTGAGTAGAGATGCCAATGTGTCCTAATCGTCTATGCCACAAATTAATGTTAGGTTCATTTGATATAAAACACTTAACCTTAGCGTCTAACATGTCATCCATAGAAAGTGTAAAAATATTTCCTTCCCTTTTTTCTTTTAATACTATTTCTTCATTTTTATTTATTATGTTATAATATGTATGAGTGAAACGCACATCCAAACCGTTGTCAATAAATTGTGAGATGCTAAGTAGATCATATGATAGATTACTTACCAGGAAGACGTTGGAGATTTGAAGAGTACTTGGACTTTGGATTGTACCTTTTCCAATGATTCTTCCTTCACTGTTGTCTCCGAAGGTCACTGATCCACCTTTTGTAAACTTCTTCAACTTTGAGAACAAGCTCAGGTCACCCGTCATGTGCCTGAAGCAACCACTGTTAATGAACCACTTGATAGATGTGACTTTTGATGTATGGGTTCCTTGCAATGTACAACAATTATTTAGGTACCCTTTTAATTTGGGTCCTTACGAGTTAGTTATTCACCTCTTTGTAAAAGTACCTTTTGGTACCCATACTTGGGTGATCTTTCTTGGTCTAGCAAATAGTAAGAATGTAGATGAAGGAGCAACATAGTAGACATGGGTGAGAATACATTTGGCCTTTGGCTGAGTATTCCTGTATGCATGTTGTATGGTTGTCGTTGATATGCTCTTGTGTTTGTGTGCATAGTGCGTGATCTAGATATGTGGAATGAATGTCGTGTATGCATTAATGGTTTCTTCTCATATCTATATGGAACATAATTATATCTTGTATGATAAGAAGAAGAAACATGATAAGATGAGGGGAGAGGGGGTCTAGGCATCTTCTTAGGCGTCATATGTGTCTTAGGTGTTTCTATTTTCTTAGACAAAATGAATTTGGTTGTTTAATTGATATTTCGTTTTTCTCAATGTATCCTAATCCGGTTTTATCACTATCATGCTTTTGTGACAAAATGATGCAGTCTAGCATGTTAGTTCCTGTGTCAAATTGTTTCATCATTTTCTTTAAATCCGTGTTCCTTGATTTCAAGTTTGAAATCTCGGATTTTATTTCATTATTATGTGTAGTTAATGATGAGATCTCTGATTTTAATGCATTGATGATGCATGACGAGTCTTCTTTTGAATCGTTTAACTGAGAAAAAAGATTCGTGTTAGAAGATTCTAACAACTTCTTGTCTTCAATTAATCGTTTCTTTTCTTTTGCGAGAGTCTTGGTGAATTTGTGCAGTTCTAAATATTGACTAAAAAGATCATCATATGAAGGTTCAGAATCAGAGTTAGAATCAGAAGATACCTCGTTTGATGCTTTGGATACAAAGCACACTTGTGCTGTCTCTTCTTCTGTATCAATCTCAGAGTAAGATATGTCACTCCAAGTGGAGGTCTTGAGAGCTCTTCTCCTTTGTTTAGGTTCTGAGACGAGTATAGTTTTGGTCCGATCCTTGTCAAGGTGTTTATTTGTTTGTTTGTCCTTGTTAGGGCAGTTATATGACAAATATCCAAGTTTTCCGCATTCGTAGCACTTTACGTCCTTGTCATTTGTTTTATTTTTATTTCTTTTAGTGGAAGTAGCCTTAGGTTTGTTTTTAAATAACTTTCTCATGAATTTTCTCAAACATTTAGCCAATAGTATTAAATCATCATTGTCTCATTCGGAATCACTATCATCTACGTGAGAGTAGAGACATATTCATTTGATTTAAAAGCAACAGTCTTACCTTGTTTTGACATTGATTCCGATTTCCTTAATGTATGTTTGTTTTCATATACCTTTAGCTATCCGATTAGTTCCTCCATTTTTATTGATTTGGCTTCTTTACTTTCCTCTATTGCTGTGACTTTAGGGTCCCATTCGGATGGAAGACTTCGTAGTACCTTTTGGACCTTTTCCTACGTAGAGAAATCTTTGCCAAGAGACTCAAGAAAATTATAGATGTTAGTCAATCGTAGATCCATATCAACAATAGACTCATTTGGCAACAATTTGAAAGACTCGAGTATCGACATAAGCATATTAATCTTAGACTTTTTTACTTGGCTAGTCCCTTCATGTTTCATCTCAAGAATTCTCCACAACTCTTGAGCACTACAACAATTAGATACATAACTAGATTCACTTTTACTTAGCCCGTTTAAGAGTAATTGCATGGCTCTAGCATTCATACTTAGTCTCTTTTTTGTCATCACTAGTGCACTCTTGTTTTGGTTTTACAACCTCTAGTGTGACATCATCTACATTAGATAATTTAGAAGGAACGAATAGACCGTCTTCTATAATAGACCATAGATCAATATCAATAGCCATAAGAAAAAGTTTCATTCTTAGTTTCCATTGAATAAAGAATTCACCATCAAAAAGAGAAGGCCTTTGACTCGACATACCTTCTTGTTCGGTTTTGAAGCTAGTGGTTGCCATCTCACTTAGATCGTTGGATCTTCTTGTTGTGAGTGTGCCTGCGCTCTGATACCACTTGTAGGACCTGTAAGGCACCACTAGAAGGGGGAGGGGTTGAATAGTGAGTGCGGAAAATTTGGTTTTTAAAATGTTTTGACCCAAAAACCTAACTTCTTAAAACAGTTTCTGTTTTCAGGTCCTGTTTTGCAATGTTTGGAAAACTAGGTTATAGGCCTTGAAAAATTCTGAAATTTGAAGAGATTGTAGTCTCAGATGTTTTGAGTATCTCCTAAAAATTTCAGATCAAAATTCTACCTTTAACCCTTTGAAAAATCGTTTGTGGTCAGATTGCACAAATCTGCCAGAAACAGTAGTCTGATTTAAAAAATTTATTTCGATTAATCTGTGGCTCCAAATGGTCTGAAAATTCAATGAAAAACCCTTTACTATATGTATTTAAATGGGTTAAAACGATTTTGAAATATTCCTTTGGGAAGTATGTCAAATACGTTCAAATTCTCAACTTTTGCAAGTCTAAAAATCAGATTGCACTATTCTCAGAACTATTGACGTTGGAATGACTTATACTTGTCCAAATGAGTTGAAACTTACGCAAAATAAAACTTAAGAGGTGTGGCTATGTTTCTGCAAAATTTTACAATTTTTGAAATTCATTTACTATTTTTAAGATTTCGACGAAATGGATGCAAAGTGCTGGAAACTGGAAATACTATGCAGTAAAGTAAAGAACACAAGGAATTTTATAGTGGTTCAGTTAAATCAACCTACTTCATTCTTCGAGGACACCTTCCTCGGTTATCACTAAACAAAATAACACCTTACCACAAGGGTTGCTGGAGTTACACACCAACTCCAACCCTTTACAATCGAAACAAGCAATCACAATGATCACGAACACCACCATCGAGCGGATGAAGGTTTGATCACATCTTGATCAACCTTTTACAACAATGAGGCGTGTATGGTGGTATGAATAAAGCCTATACAACATGTTTGAATACAGATACAATAGACTTGAGAGAGAAAGAGAAGAAAGAAATGTAGAAGAAGAGAGTAGATAGTCTTTTTTTTTGCACTTTAGAAATTATGAGACTTGTCTTGCATTTGAGTTGCTCTTCTTCTCCACCTTTTATTTCAAATTGGCCGCCCACCCTATGGCATCTCTTCACCTTGGAAATTCTCTTTTAATTCCTTGAAAGAATGCCTTGTATAGATGTGACATCAACTTGCTTACTTGGCACAACTTGATTGGATGATTGTCTTGGCCTTGCTTACTTGGCACTTCTTGATTGAATGAGATTTGTCATCACTTGATGACTTGTAAAAATCTGAGAATATCACTCAAAATATATGTCAAAATAGTAGTAAACATCTTACTAAATATCATACAATTAATCCCAACTAATTTGGGAAGAAAATTGATCTCCATTTACTTAAAACATTCGGGCAGCACGATATGTGACACATGCTGAATTTTCAGCATGTGCAATAATCCCAAGACTTTTAAATTGTTACCATATTACTACACATTAATCCCTTGAATATTGAGAAGAAAATTTGTAGCGCCCCGCCCGAAACCAGGGTTCCGGCTCAGTGCACCCGCCGTACTCTACTCCATAGAGTACAAAGCGTCGATACTATACATGTACATGTCGACATGAATAATGAATCGATAAGCGGAAGCAACATAACATAAACAAATCTTGATCGACATGCACTGTACTACATCATAAACTGTACAATCATCATATACAGAATACTGAAATAATATATCATACATCATAATCCGAAACTTAATGCCTTCGAAATAATCTCTCAGTATGCTCTTCGTTATCAATGGTCTATCTAGCATGCCTTCAACGAGCCTGTATATTGATACCCATTATCTGGAAAGTTATAAATGAGGCAAGTATGAGCGATAGCCACCGACTTTTAATCGCTCAGCAAGTAGTCTTACCAGATACGACATGTGGATCATACATGGGGAGACGGGGTAACAAATTACAATACCATACATTTTGAGTATAATAAGCACGTCTCCTTTTTAACAAGTACAGTATCATATTATATCAATAAACTGCTGTAAACTGGAAGCAGGTAAATAAAGAAGATTTCAAAGCATACATAGCATAACAGCATCTCATTCTGCTTAATCCGTAACATCATACTACATCCATACTTAACTTCTAATCCATAACTTATACCATCTTCGCATATCTTACATGTACTACATTCTCATGCTTAACACTATATTGTCCACTGTAGTGCTATCATATACTTAAAGAATTCTTAATCATAACCCTAAGGTGACATGGTCATGACGTGATGCATAAAACATGACTTTTCATAAAATGACTTTTCGTAAACATGACTTTTCATAATCATGACATGATTTTCATAACTTGCATAACATGACATATTCGTAACTTGCATAACATGACTTTTTCATAACATAAAGACATAACATTTACATCATTGGCTATAGCACTTTTCATAAGAATAATAACGCACGACATACCGATTGATTCCCCATATAATACATGTACGACATAAACATCATAACATATGTACATGTACTAATGGTGACGCGCTATGACAGAGATCCCGTGTCCCATACCCGGTGTTACACTCAGCCACATACGTAATCATATGCCCCTGACATCTACCACCCCGGTACCAATGTCACACTGGCGAACATAACATGATCGTAATCATGAACATAACATAACATAACATATCGTGTGTCGATGGAATCAATCGTCTCGCGTTTATTATTCACATGCATATGATTTTTCAAAACATGAGATGTGACAACATAACTTTGCAAATCTTGTTTTCATGCAATGTGAGACTCGGTCAAATAAAGGTATCTTGTCATACTACCACTAGTAACATCACTTACATACTTACAGTCTAATTATCATAACTTAAAGAAATACCATAACCCTCCTTCTCTTAATATCAAGTCCACACATAGACTTCATAAATCATAACTTAAGTACATAAGGCATAAACTTCCTATTTCCGTCAACATATCATCTAGGGATTTCATAAAACTTACACATATTAATTTATAACACATAAGAATACAATTAACATGAAATAAAATGAGTTGTCATAACATCATATTCAACATGTATATAATTCCATGTATGTACAATATATACTTTAGTACATATGAATGTTCTTTAAGTGTGTATAGGCACAATAAAATATATATTATCATAATTCATAACTTAAATGCCTACATCATGAAAATTTCTAATTACTTTAAATTTCATCTATGATTTCATACTTTTCATAACTTAATACATAATTTCCATACCTAACTTACTTTCATAACTTAACATATTCATCATATATACATATGTATTTGTGTAAAAATATAATGAAATCATTATATTTGTCACTAAGGCCTAATGGCCGAATATATATATATACATAGTGTATATATATATAAATCATTTTATGATATATTGTATAATAATCAAAACTTATTCACTTTCCTACAGATACCATGCCACGCGATATTGGACGTGTATCGGACAACTTTTTGCCAACTGACACTTTAGTAGAGGACATCTCGACGACTGATCCATCACGCGTTCCAGACGCTCTGGATGAAGCATCTGACACCCCGCAACACCCGGTGCATACTGCTGACCCATCTGTATCGCAGATTTTCTCTAGATTGACTGCAGATTTATGTCCGGTACTGGTAGTGCCGCATGCGTTGGAGTTTCACAAGCAACAGGATCCGCAGCACACAGATACACCTACACCATCTCCGCCCTTGGAGATTTCATACACGGCCATATAGCATGCTCATGAGATGACCCCACCGTCTGAAGTGGCTCCGGAAGTCCAAATTCAATCCTTTCAAGTTGAATTGCCGGTTCCATTAGCGATAATGCCAGCCCATGGCCAGCCTGCTTATGATCCCTTAGTTGAACAATTCTATCAAGATCACTTTCGTGAAGAGGAAGAGGAAGTGGCTTTGGCACTAGGTTCGGACAATGAAGCTTCTCTCTCATATACTCGCCGTAAAGGGACTGAATATGATGATCTACGCGATGATTTGGATTGTTGCAGAACATCGACTAGAGGCGGGACTCTCCTTGGTGGACTATCTCGGAAAAAACGCAGGTCTCGGAAGGATCTTCCACCACCTCCACCGTCCTCAATGGTTACTAGAAGGCACATCCATCGTTCTTTTGAAATATAGATAGCTTAGCAGTCCCACGACTGATCATTTGGTTTCTTTTTCATTTTCTTTTATTTTCGCTTGTACTCACGGCTACCCTCGGCCATTAACGCGGGATATGATAAATAAATAAAAGCCGGAAGGTATCCTTCCGTTTATATAAAAAAAATAATGAAATCATTTTTGTCTTTTAGGCCTATTGGCCGAATATATATATATATATATATATATAATATACATTTATAAAATCCTTTTACTATATAGTATGTAATACACAAATACTTATTCATTTTCTCTCTTTAAAATATATATTACCCATATATACACATAAAACATACAAAATCATACTTTAACCTTGAGATGGCTTTAAGGCCGAATTGTATATGTTGCATACACATATATATAACTGACGTATATACGTATATATCTATATATATACATAAAATAGTGAGATATATATACACACACACATAAACTTATTCATTTTTAAGTCTTGAACATATATTACGCATATACATATATACATATAGATCCGTATATGTACATATATAGATCTATACATCTATACATACATATATATATAAAAACCGAATGTATATATATACATTATACATCAAAAAAACGATTGTATACATATATACATTTATACTCAAAACCGTATGTATAAATATATACATTTATACATCTATACATACATATATATAAAAGCGCATATATATACATATATGCTTTTATACAAACCCGTGTATTTATATATATATGCATCTACTCATCTATACATACATATATGTAGATCTATACACTTATACATATAAAAATATATATATCAAGATACATACTTTATAATATGTATATGTATATGCGTGTTTATATTTAGTGTATATATATGTATATAGGGTGCGTGTGTATATAGTGTATATATGTATATAATTATTATTCAAATATAGATCTATACTTTCTTGAGAAGAGAATCTTGAACATACTACATGATGATCCAACTTTGATATGAACATAAATACTTAATATTTGTAAAACCATGTAGGATCTAGGAAGAATACTTGCCTTGATTTACTTTCTTACTCTTAGATGGCGATTCCTTCACTTGGATTTGAAGAACACACTTCTCCTCCTTCTCCTTGGTGTATACGGTTATGATGCCCAAAAAGGAGAGTTAGTGTACAACTTATGAAACTAATTATATGGAAGAATCAACTTAAACTTCATAAAATTTTTACCTTACTTGCTTTTGATTCTACATGCTACAACCTTCTTGAATCTTCCTTAGTTGATGGAGTGTTGTTTAAAACTTGATGTAGGAGTTGTTATGTGGTTTGAGTTGAAGAGAAAATCCTCTTCTTGTTTAGAGAATGTATAGCCGAATTTTTGAGAGGAGAAGGAGGGTTGTTTGGTTGGTTAATGAAGAGGGGAGGTGGAAGGAGTTGGCTTGTGTATAATAATGGAGAGTAGTGTACTCTCCCCCTTGAATTTTCGGTGAGTGAAGAAGAGAGAGGGAGGTGAAGAATAATTGAAATAGTGTAAAGAAAGTGAAAGGATGAGGGAAGTGAGATGAATGATGTAAAAAAAATAATTTTTGTCTTCCTTTTCTTGGTGTATGGCCGAAAGTAGGAAGGGATGGGGAGGGGAATATTGTGTGAAAAGATAAAGGGAAAGATTAAAGAATGGTGGTGGGGTTTGAGTGGTGTAAGAGAGTATGGTATAAACTAATATTGATGATAAAGTGTGTAAGAATAAATAAGTTTGGCATGTGAGATAGGGGGAAGGCGTTAGATTAGGTGTGGTGGGATGGGAGATTTTTGTCTTTTATTGACATGTGGGATAAAGTGGAAGAAAACATGATACTAGTGTGTATTGTAGTTATCGTATCGGGTATTTTTTTTATTCGTTTTGATTTATCTCTATCGACTTATGTTGCTCCCGACTAATTTATTTAAATACCTTGTATGTCCTATACGGTCATTGTCTAGTCCCAACCAGTCTCGTTATATCCGTTAACTCACCTTAAGGTTATTTTTATGTGTGTTTCTAACCCCGATATTTAATGTCGATGTCTTTATTAATTCTAAATAAAATTTAAATTCCATCGCAATTTCATCAACATCGCATTTGTGTTCTATTTTCATCATTTCCACTAGCCCGGGATCTCGGGTCGTAACATTCTTCCCCCCTTATAAAAAGTTTCGTCCTCGAAACTTAGGGTTGTATCGATTTTACACTTAATGATTTACACTTAAGTTCTAAGGTTATATCTTAATCATCTATGATTCAGCTTAGTATTTTCTGACTTATCGAGTTTCACAATTTATTGTTTCCGTATATCTCCTATTGATCCGCCTGAGTATTCTATAATCCTCAAATCCCTACGCACTATAGTAACCTTTATACTTACCGTCCTCAGTCACTAATTCTTATCTGAATAAATCTTATATCAATTCAACTTCTATTTATTCATGCCTACGCTATTGAACTTACTCCATCCTTGGCTAAGATTGTTTCTCACATCTATGATCATCTCTTAATTTCTAAGATCACTTCTTAAGTTCATGTCATTGTTTACTTATGTGCCCGCGGTAGATCTGGAGTTTTTTTTTTGTGATGCATATCCTAATGAAAATAGTCTAATTATTACGACTCTAGATTAACTTACTTAATTTTAAAGACACAGGATCATTCTGGACATTTTTGCTAAACCATTCTAAGGGAACTATTCTAAGATTATTGCTCGCATTCTAAAATCTTCTTCTTAGACTATAAAATCTTAACTTAGGTTCTACTATCATAACCTAATACATGTTGTTGTTTATCTCATGTGTCCGCAGTGGATTTAGAGCCATTGCTCTGATACCAACTGTAGCGCCCCGCCCGAAACCAGGGTTCTGGCTCAGTGCACCCGCCGTACTCTACTCCATAGAGTACAAAGCGTCGATACTATACATGTACATGTCGACATGAATAATGAATCGATAAGCAGAAGCAACATAACATAAACAAATCTTGATCGACATGCACTGTACTACATCATAAACTGTACAATCATCATATACAAAATACTGAAATAATATATCATACATCATAATCCGAAACTTAATGCCTTCGAAATAATCTCTCAGTATGCTCTTCGTTATCAATGGTCTATCTAGCATGTCTTCAACGAGTCTGTATATTGATACCCGTTATCTGGAAAGTTATAAATGAGGCAAGTATGAGCGATAGCCACCGACTTTTAATCGCTCAGCAAGTAGTCTTACCAGATACGACATGTGGATCATACATGGGGAGACGGGGTAACAAATTATAATACCATACATTTTGAGTATAATAAGCACGTCTCCTTTTTAACAAGTACAGTATCATATTATATCAATAAACTGCTGTAAACTGGAAGCAGGTAAATAAAGAAGATTTCAAAGCATACATAGCATAACAGCATCTCATTCTGCTTAATCCGTAACATCATACTACATCCATACTTAACTTCTAATCCATAACTTATACCATCTTCGCATATCTTACATGTACTACATTCTCATGCTTAACACTATATTGTCCACTGTAGTGCTATCATATACTTAAAGAATTCTTAATCATAACCCTAAGGTGACATGGTCATGACGTGATGCATAAAACATGACTTTTCATAAAATGACTTTTCGTAAACATGACTTTTCATAATCATGACATGATTTTCATAACTTGCATAACATGACATATTCGTAACTTGCATAACATGACTTTTTCATAACATAAAGACATAACATTTACATCATTGGCTATAGCACTTTTCATAAGAATAATAACGCACGACATACCGATTGATTCCCCATATAATACATGTACGACATAAACATCATAACATATGTACATGTACTAATGGTGACGCGCTATGACAGAGATCCCGTGTCCCATACCCGGTGTTACACTCAGCCACATACGTAATCATATGCCCCTGACATCTACCACCCCGGTACCAATGTCACACTGGCGAACATAACATGATCGTAATCATGAACATAACATAACATAACATATCGTGTGTCGATGGAATCAATCGTCTCGTGTTTATTATTCACATGCATATGATTTTTCAAAACATGAGATGTGACAACATAACTTTGCAAATCTTGTTTTCATGCAACGTGAGACTCGGTCAAATAAAGGTATCTTGTCATACTACCACTAGTAACATCACTTACATACTTACAGTCTAATTATCATAACTTAAAGAAATACCATAACCCTCCTTCTCTTAATATCAAGTCCACACATAGACTTCATAAATCATAACTTAAGTACATAAGGCATAAACTTCCTATTTCCGTCAACATATCATCTAGGGATTTCATAACTTATATATTAACTTACACATATTAATTTATAACACATAAGAATACAATTAACATGAAATAAAATGAGTTGTCATAACATCATATTCAACATGTATATAATTCCATGTATGTACAATATATACTTTAGTACATATGAATGTTCTTTAAGTGTGTATAGGCACTATAAAATATATATTATCATAATTCATAACTTAAATGCCTACATCATGAAAATTTCTAATTACTTTAAATTTCATCTATGATTTCATACTTTTCATAACTTAATACATAATTTCCATACCTAACTTACTTTCATAACTTAACATATTCATCATATATACATATGTATTTGTGTAAAAATATAATGAAATCATTATATTTGTCACTAAGGCCTAATGGCCGAATATATATATATATACATAGTGTATATATATATAAATCATTTTATGATATATTGTATAATAATCAAACTTATTCACTTTCATATCTTAACATATTCATCATATATATATATATATATATATTATATATATATATATATATATATATATATATATACTTGTATAAAAATATAATGAAATCATTTTTGTCTTTTAGGCCTATTGGCCGAATATATATATATATAATATACATTTATAAAATCCTTTTACTATATAGTATGTAATACACAAATACTTATTCATTTTCTCTCTTTAAAATATATATTACACATATATACACATAAAACATACAAAATCATGCTTTAACCTTGAGATGGCTTTAAGGCCGAATTGTATATGTTGCATACACATATATATAATTGACGTATATATCTATATATATACATAAAATAGTGAGATATATATACACACACACACATAAACTTATTCATTTTTAAGTCTTGAACATATATTACACATATACATATATACATATAGATCCGTATATGTACATATATAGATCTATACATCTATACATACATATATATATAAAAACCGAATGTATATATATACATTATACATCAAAAAAACGATTGTATACATATATACATTTATACTCAAAACCGTATGTATAAATATATACATTTATACATCTATACATACATATATATAAAAGTGCATATATATACATATATGCTTTTATACAAACCCGTGTATTTATATATATATGCATCTACTCATCTATACATACATATATGTAGATCTATACACTTATACATATATAAATATATATATATCAAGATACATACTTTATAATATGTATATGTATATGCGTGTTTATATTTAGTGTATATATATGTATATAGGGTGCGTGTTTATATAGTGTATATATGTATATAATTATTATTCAAATATAGATCTATACTTTCTTGAGAAGAGAATCTTGAACATACTACATGATGATCCAACTTTGATATGAACATAAATACTTAAAATTTGTAAAACCATGTAGGATCTAGGAAGAATACTTGCCTTGATTTACTTTCTTACTCTTAGATGGTGATTCCTTCACTTGGATTTGAAGAACACACTTCTCCTCCTTCTCCTTGGTGTATACGGTTATGATGCCCAAAAAGGAGACTTAGTGTACAACTTATGAAACTAATTATATGGAAGAATCAACTTAAACTTCATAAAATTTTTACCTTACATGCTTTTGATTCTACATGCTACAACCTTCTTGAATCTTTCTTAGTTGATGGAGTGTTGTTTAAAACTTGATGTAGGAGTTGTTATGTGGTTTGAGTTGAAGAGAAAATCCTCTTCTTGTTTAGAGAATGTATAGCCGAATTTTTGAGAGGAGAAGGAGGGTTGTTTGGTTGGTTAATGAAGAGGGGAGGTGGAAGGAGTTGGCTTGTGTATAATAATGGAGAGTAGTGTACTCTCCCCCTTGAATTTTCGGTGAGTGAAGAAGAGAGAGGGAGGTGAAGAATAATTGAAATGGTGTAAAGAAAGTGAAAGGATGAGGGAAGTGAGATGAATGATGTAAAAAAATAATTTTTGTCTTCCTTTTCTTGGTGTATGGCCGAAAGTAGGAAGGGATGGGGAGGGGAATATTATGTGAAAAGATAAAGGGAAAGATTAAAGAATGGTGGTGGGGTTTGAGTGGTGTAAGAGAGTATGGTATAAACTAATATTGATGATAAAGTGTGTAAGAATAAATAAGTTTGCCATGTGAGATAGGGGGAAGGCGTTAGATTAGGTGTGGTGGGATGGGAGATTTTTGTCTTTTATTGACATGTGGGATAAAGTGGAAGAAAACATGATACTAGTGTGTATTGTAGTTATCGTATCGGGTATTTTTTTTATTCGTTTTGATTTATCTCTATCGACTTATGTTGCTACCGACTAATTTATTTAAATACCTTGTATGTCCTATACGGTCATTGTCTAGTCCCAACCAGTCTCGTTATATCCGTTAACTCACCTTAAGGTTATTTTTATGTGTGTTTCTAACCCCGATATTTAATGTCGATGTCTTTATTAATTCTAAATAAAATTTTAATTCCATCGCAATTTCATCAACATCGCATTTGTGTTCTATTTTCATCATTTCCACTAGCCCGGGATCTCGGGTCGTAACATTCTTCCCCCCTTATAAAAAGTTTCGTCCTCGAAACTTAGGGTTGTATCGATTTTACACTTAATGATTTACACTTAAGTTCTAAGGTTATATCTTAATCATCTATGATTCAGCTTAGTATTTTCTGACTTATCGAGTTTCACAATTTATTGTTTCCGTATATCTCCTATTGATCCGCCTGAGTATTCTATAATCCTCAAATCCCTACGCACTATAGTAACCTTTATACTTACTGTCCTCAGTCACTAATTCTTATCTGAATAAATCTTATATCAATTCAACTTCTATTTATTCATGCCTACGCTATTGAACTTACTCCATCCTTGGCTAAGATTGTTTCTCACATCTATGATCATCTCTTAATTTCTAAGATCACTTCTTAAGTTCATGTCATTGTTTACTTATGTGCCCGCGGTAGATCTAGAGTTTTTTTTTGTGATGCATATCCTAATGAAAATAGTTATTACGACTCTAGATTAACTTACTTAATTTTAAAGACACAGGATCATTCTGGACATTTTTGCTAAACCATTCTAAGGGAACTATTCTAAGATTATTGCTCGCATTCTAAAATCTTCTTCTTAGACTATAAAATCTTAACTTAGGTTCTACTATCATAACCTAATACATGTCGTTGTTTATCTCATGTGTCCGCAGTGGATTTAGAGCCATTGCTCTGATACCAACTGTAGCGCCCCGCCCGTAACCAGGGTTCTGGCTCAGTGCACCCGTCGTACTCTACTCCATAGAGTACAAAGCGTCGATACTATACATGTACATGGCGACATGAATAATGAATCGATAAGCAGAAGCAACATAACATAAACAAATCTTGATCGACATGCACTGTACTACATCATAAACTGTACAATCATCATATACAAAATACTGAAATAATATATCATACATCATAATCCGAAACTTAATGCCTTCGAAATAATCTCTCAGTATGCTCTTCGTTATCAATGGTCTATCTAGCATGTCTTCAACGAGTCTGTATATTGATACCCGTTATCTGGAAAGTTATAAATGAGGCAAGTATGAGCGATAGCCACCGACTTTTAATCGCTCAGCAAGTAGTCTTACTAGATACGACATGTGGATCATACATGGGGAGACGGGGTAACAAATTATAATACCATACATTTTGAGTATAATAAGCACGTCTCCTTTTTAACAAGTACAGTATCATATTATATCAATAAACTGCTGTAAACTGGAAGCAGGTAAATAAAGAAGATTTCAAAGCATACATAGCATAACAACATCTCATTCTTCTTAATCCGTAACATCATACTACATCCATACTTAACTTCTAATCCATAACTTATACCATCTTCGCATATCTTACATGTACTACATTCTCATGCTTAACACTATATTGTCCACTGTAGTGCTATCATATACTTAAAGAATTCTTAATCATAACCCTAAGGTGACATGGTCATGACGTGATGCATAAAACATGACTTTTCATAAAATGACTTTTCGTAAACATGACTTTTCATAATCATGACATGATTTTCATAACTTGCATAACATGACATATTCGTAACTTGCATAACATGACTTTTTCATAACATAAAGACATAACATTTACATCTTTGGCTATAGCACTTTTCATAAGAATAATAACGCACGACATACCGATTGATTCCCCATATAATACATTTACGACATAAACATCATAACATATGTACATGTACTAATGGTGACGCGCTATGACAGAGATCCCGTGTCCCAGACCCGGTGTTACACTCAGCCACATACGTAATCATATGCCCATGACATCTACCACTCCGGTACCAATGTCACACTGGCGAACATAACATGATCGTAATTATGAACATAACATAACATAACATATCATGTGTCGATGGAATCAATCGTCTCGCGTTTATTATTCACATGCATATGATTTTTCAAAACATGAGATGTGACAACATAACTTTGCAAATCTTGTTTTCATGCAACGTGAGACTCGGTCAAATAAAGGTATCTTGTCATACTACCACTAGTAACATCACTTACATACTTACAGTCTAATTATCATAACTTAAAGAAATACCATAACCCTCCTTCTCTTAATTTCAAGTCCACACATAGACTTCATAAATCATAACTTAAGTACATAAGGCATAAACTTCCTATTTCCGTCAACATATCATCTAGGGATTTCATAACTTATATATTAACTTACACATATTAATTTATAACACATAAGAATACAATTAACATGAAATAAAATGATTTGTCATAACATCATATTCAACATGTATATAATTCCATGTATGTACAATATATACTTTAGTACATATGAATGTTCTTTAAGTGTGTATAGGCACAATAAAATATATATTATCATAATTCATAACTTAAATGCCTACATCATGAAAATTTCTAATTACTTTACATTTCATCTATGATTTCATACTTTTCATAACTTAATACATAATTTCCATACCTAACTTACTTTCATAACTTAACATATTCATCATATATACATATGTATTTGTGTAAAAATATAATAAAATCATTATATTTGTCACTAAGGCCTAATGGCCGAATATATATATATACATAGTGTATATATATATATAAATCATTTTATGATATATTGTATAATATTCAAAACTTATTCACTTTCATATCTTAACATATTCAATATATATATATATATCTATATATATATATATATATATATATATATACTTGTATAAAAATATAATGAAATCATTTTTGTCTTTTATTCCTATTGGCCGAATATATATATATATATATATATATATATATATATATATATATAAATATAATATATACATTTATAAAATCCTTTTACTATATAGTATGTAATACACAAATACTTATTCATTTTCTCTCTTTAAAATATATATTACACATATATACACATAAAACATACAAAATCATACTTTAACCTTGAGATGGCTTTAAGGCCGAATTGTATATGTTGCATACACATATATATAACTGACGTATATACGTATATATCTATATATATACATAAAATAGTGAGATATATATATACACACACACACATAAACTTATTCATTTTTAAGTCTTGAACATATATTACACATATACATATATACATATAGATCCGTATATGTACATATATAGATCTATACATCTATACATACATATATATATATATATAAAAACCGAATGTATATATATACATTATACATCAAAAAAACGATTGTATACATATATACATTTATACTCAAAACCGCATGTATAAATATATACATTTATACATCTATACATACATATATATAAAAGCGTATATATATACATATATGCTTTTATACAAACCCGTGTATTTATATATATATGCATCTACTCATCTATACATACATATATGTAGATCTATATACTTATACATATATAAATATATATATCAAGATACATACTTTATAATATGTATATGTATATGCGTGTTTATATTTAGTGTATATATATGTATATAGGGTGCATGTGTATATAGTGTATATATGTATATAATTATTATTCAAATATAGATCTATACTTTCTTGAGATGAGAATCTTGAACATACTACATGATGATCCAACTTTGATATGAACATAAATACTTAATATTTGTAAAACCATGTAGGATCTAGGAAGAATATTTGCATTGATTTACTTTCTTACTCTTAGATGGTGATTCCTTCACTTGGATTTGAAGAACACACTTCTCCTCCTTCTCCTTGGTGTATACGGTTATGATGCCCAAAAAGGAGAGTTAGTGTACAACTTATGAAACTAATTATATGGAAGAATCAACTTAAACTTCATAAAATTTTTACCTTACTTGCTTTTGATTCTACATGCTACAACCTTCTTGAATCTTTCTTAGTTGATGGAGTGTTGTTTAAAACTTGATGTAGGAGTTGTTATGTGGTTTGAGTTGAAGAGAAAATCCTCTTCTTGTTTAGAGAATGTATAGCCGAATTTTTGAGAGGAGAAGGAGGGTTGTTTGGTTGGTTAATGAAGAGGGGAGGTGGAAGGAGTTGGCTTGTGTATAATAATGGAGAGTAGTGTACTCTCCCCCTTGAATTTTCGGTGAGTGAAGAAGAGAGAGGGAGGTGAAGAATAATTGAAATAGTGTAAAGAAAGTGAAAGGATGAGGGAAGTGAGATGAATGATGTAAAAAAAATAATTTTTGTCTTCCTTCTCTTGGTGTATGGCCGAAAGTAGGAAGGGATGGGGAGGGGAATATTGTGTGAAAAGATAAAGGGAAAGATTAAAGAATGGTGGTGGGGTTTGAGTGGTGTAAGAGAGTATGGTATAAACTAATATTGATGATAAAATGTGTAAGAATAAATAAGTTTGGCATGTGAGATAGGGGGGAAGGCGTTAGATTAGGTGTGGTGGGATGGGAGATTTTTGTCTTTTATTGACATGTGGGATAAAGTGTAAGAAAACATGATACTAGTGTGTATTGTAGTTATCGTATCGGGTATTTTTTTATTCGTTTTGATTTATCTCTATCGACTTATATTGCTACCGACTAATTTATTTAAATACCTTGTATGTCCTATACGGTCATTGTCTAGTCCCAACCAGTCTCGTTATATCCGTTAACTCACCTTAAGGTTATTTTTATGTGTGTTTCTAACCCCGATATTTAATGTCGATGTCTTTATTAATTCTAAATAAAATTTAAATTCCATCTCAATTTCATCAACATCGTATTTGTGTTCTATTTTCATCATTTCCACTAGCCCGGGATCTCGGGTCGTAACATTCTTCCCCTTTTATAAAAAGTTCCGTCCTCGAAACTTAGGGTTGTATCGATTTTACACTTAAATGATTTACACTTAGTTCTAAGGTTATATCTTAATCATCTATGATTCAGCTTAGTATTTTCTGACTTATCGAGTTTCACAATTTATTGTTTCCGTATATCTCCTATTGATCCGCCTGAGTATTCTATAATCCTCAAATCCCTACGCACTATAGTAACCTTTATACTTACCGTCCTCAGTCACTAATTCTTATCTGAATAAATCTTATATCAATTCAACTTCTATTTATTCATGCCTACGCTATTGAACTTACTCCATCCTTGGCTAAGATTGTTTCTTACATCTATGATCATCTCTTAATTTCTAAGATCACTTCTTAAGTTCATGTCATTGTTTACTTATGTGCCCGCGGTAGATCTGGAGGTTTTTTTTGGTGATGCATATCCTAATGAAAATAGTCTAATTATTACGACTCTAGATTAACTTACTTAATTTTAAAGACACAGGATCATTCTGGACATTTTTGCTAAACCATTCCAAGGGAACTATTCTAAGATTATTGCTCGCATTCTAAAATCTTCTTCTTAGACTATAAAATCTTAACTTAGGTTCTACTATCATAACCTAATACATGTCGTTGTTTATCTCATGTGTCCGCAGTGGATTTAGAGCCATTGCTCTGATACCAACTGTAGCGCCCCGCCCGAAACCAGGGTTCCGGCTCAGTGCACCCGCCGTACTCTACTCCATAGAGTACAAAGCGTCGATACTATACATGTACATGTCGACATGAATAATGAATCGATAAGCGGAAGCAACATAACATAAACAAATCTTGATCGACATGCACTGTACTACATCATAAACTGTACAATCATCATATACAGAATACTGAAATAATATATCATACATCATAATCCGAAACTTAATGCCTTCGAAATAACCTCTCAGTATGCTCTTCGTTATCAATGGTCTATCTAGCATGTCTTCAACGAGTCTGTATATTGATACCCGTTATCTGGAAAGTTATAAATGAGGCGAGTATGAGCGATAGCCACCGACTTTTAATCGCTCAGCAAGTAGTCTTACCAGATACGACATGTGGATCATACATGGGGAGACGGGGTAACAAATTATAATACCATACATTTTGAGTATAATAAGCACGTCTCCTTTTTAACAAGTACAGTATCATATCATATCAATAAACTGCTGTAAACTGCAAGCAGGTAAATAAAGAAGATTTCAAAGCATAACAGCATAACAGCATCTCATTCTGCTTAATCCATAACATCATACTACATCCATACTTAACTTCTAATCCATAACTTATACCATCTTCGCATATCTTACATGTACTACATTCTCATGCTTAACACTATATTGTCCACTGTAGTGCTATCATATACTTAAAGAATTCTTAATCATAACCCTAAGGTGACATGGTCATGACGTGATGCATAAAACATGACTTTTCATAAAATGACTTTTCGTAAACATGACTTTTCATAATCATGACATGATTTTCATAACTTGCATAACATGACATATTCGTAACTTGCATAACATGACTTTTTCATAACATAAAGACATAACATTTACATCTTTGGCTATAGCACTTTTCATAAGAATAATAACGCACGACATACCGATTGATTCCCCATATAATACATGTACGACATAAACATCATAACATATGTACATGTACTAATGGTGACGCGCTATGACAGAGATCCCGTGTCCCAGACCCGGTGTTACACTCCGCCACATACGTAATCATATGCCCATGACATCTACCACCCCGGTACCAATGTCACACTGGCGAACATAACATGATCGTAATCATGAACATAACATAACATAACATATCGTGTGTCGATGGAATCAATCGTCTCGCATTTATTATTCACATGCATATGATTTTTCAAAACATGAGATGTGACAACATAACTTTGCAAATCTTGTTTTCATGCAACGTGAGACTCGGTCAAATAAAGGTATCTTGTCATACTACCACTAGTAACATCACTTACATACTTACAGTCTAATTATCATAACTTAAAGAAATACCATAACCCTCCTTCTCTTAATATCAAGTCCACACATAGACTTCATAAATCATAACTTAAGTACATAAGGCATAAACTTCCTATTTCCGTCAACATATCATCTAGGGATTTCATAACTTATATATTAACTTACATATTAATTTATAACACATAAGAATACAATTAACATGAAATAAAATGATTTGTCATAACATCATATTCAACATGTATATAATTCCTTGTATGTAAAATATATACTTTAGTACATATGAATGTTCTTTAAGTGTGTATAGGCACAATAAAATATATATTATCATAATTCATAACTTAAATGCCTACATCATGAAAATTTCTAATTACTTTACATTTCATCTATGATTTCATACTTTTCATAACTTAATACATAATTTCCATACCTAACTTACTTTCATAACTTAACATATTCATCATATATAAATATGTATTTGTGTAAAAATATAATGAAATCATTATATTTGTCACTAAGGCCTAATGGCCGAATATATATATATATACATAGTGTATATATATATATAAATCATTTTATGATATATTGTATAATATTCAAAACTTATTCACTTTCATATCTTAACATATTCATCATATATATATATATATATATATATATATATATATATACTTGTATAAAAATATAATGAAATCATTTTTGTCTTTTAGGCCTATTGGCCAAATATATATATATATATATATAATATATACATTTATAAAATCCTTTTACTATATAGTATGTAATACACAAATACTTATTCATTTTCTCTCTTTAAAATATATATTACACATATATACACATAAAACATACAAAATCATACTTTAACCTTGAGATGGCTTTAAGGCCGAATTGTATATGTTGCATACACATATATATAACTGACGTATATATGTTTTTTTTTTTTTGATGAAAGACGGGCGGTACCGTCGTGCTGTTTTATTAATAATAGAACCCTCACTTGTGGCGGAGGAATACCGTGGTTACATGATTATTTGCCTATGGAGGGAGACTCTCCCAAATCAAACCAAATAAAATTAAGAAAGTGTACAGTTTATGCAAATAAACAATATAAGAGGGAACTAGTTTCGTGAAGACATAAAAAATATGACATGTGATGAAGTGATAATCCTGTAAACTGTGCCAAGAAAAGTGTCTATGATGTCGCCACCGCACTGTAGAGCTGTTGGAGGGCAAACCATTGTAAAGACGTGTATCATCTCGCACCCACCAGGTTGATGGATGGGCAATGTTTGCCAGGCCCATCGTATAACGTAGCAAAAATGAAAGACAGAATATCAGTAAAGAATTTGATAACCACATTTGAGCACTAACAAAACCAGAATGATACATACCAAAGTTGCCTGTATTCCAAAGAAACACAGGCAACAACAGGAGAGCATGTGCAATGATATCTTGAACGATGATGACATTTGTGATTTGTTTGGGAATCCAAATCTCAGCCACATGACAAGAGTAAAACAGATTACCCACAACATTAGAAATAGATTGGACAATAATAAACGAAATAAACGACTGCAAAACATACCACTGTTGCCTATGCCAATTTATAGCATAGACAACTTCCGCATTAGAACGCCAACCCATAGGAGACATCAGAAGCGTAAACTGGGGACTGTCATATCCAAAGCTAATGCACCACGGACTTCACATGGAAGTTCGGACCACCTTAGGTATTGAACGCACCCTTGCGCCGCGAGTCCATACGTGGATAAATTATGTGCTGCCATATTTGCCTCACGTGGACAATATAGTAATGTGGAGTTGTTAAGTTGCAAGAATTGAGCTAGCCGAGACAAATGCGCAGCATAAGCCCCTGTGAACTCATGAGGCCGCGTTATGTGACTAAGAAGCACCTGACAATCCGTCTCAAGGAATAATCGATCATAGGTAGTGGAATAAAATATTAGTGAAAACAGCAACGCCATAAGCTCCGCTTGCAACGGTGGGACCGCAGGCAAATAAATACAAATAGCCGAAATAAAATCTCCCTGATGATTACGCAATATAGCTCCTGCTGAAGACTTATGTTGTCTGACCGCCGCATCCACATTAAGCTTGAATCTTCCGACTGGGGGCTGCATCCAACGAACAATCTGAACACGTCTGTGCCTAATGAATGGAGAATAAGACCGAGCATATAAATGCGGGAGATGTGAAGAGAATTTCCTCCCCTGTGTGGCAGCACACCATGTATGTATATGATCTCGGACCCTCTCAGCCATATGTCGATATGAGAATGAATTTTCACCAAATCGGGTGGCAGCATATACCTTCCAAATGACCCATGCGAAGAATGATGGAACCACAGCTCTCAGCTGTCCTTGCATTGTATTTGATGATGAAGAGCGCCACCACATCAAAAGGTATGTGCGAATGGTGTACGTGCTAGATGGCATTGGCCCAGAGAATAATATTGATAACTCTTGCCAAAGCGGCTTAATCATAGTGCAATGTACAAAAATATGACTTAGATCATCGGTATGCCTTCGACAGAAAACGCATTGGGTTGGATAAATGTATTGCCATTTACTAAGATTCTCAGCAAGGGGCAGCGCATTCATCCATAACTTCCATAGAAATAGGCGACTCCCTAGAGGCAATGTTGGCCACCAAAGATATTTCGAGGTCGCAATTTTTGCTGAATCCACAAACATTGTCATATAAGCAGACTTCAATGAGAATTGGCCATTGCTGTCCGGCGTCCATTCATAACCATTGTCTGTTAAACGAACCCAGGGAATCATGTAAGCATTTATTTTACAAATGCGTTTCCATGTTGGTGAATCATAAATGTGAGCATAGATTGCATTGCGTCGACCATATTTTGCCTTGCAAAACTGAGCCCATAGCGATGGAGAATGATGATAACGCCACCACAACCGACAATCATATGCCCTTTGCAACAAGCACAAAGAGCGAATATCCAATCCTCCAAATTCCTTTGGTTTTGCTATATTGTTCCATGATTTCCACCTATGTTTACCATTCCACAAGAATGCTGACATTTTGCTAGTAAGAAAATCAATGACACTCTTTGGTAATTTTGAGCTAGCAATAATATGTAATGGCATTGTAGTCAAAACATGTCTCAATAACACCACACGGCCTGCCATTGAGAGAAGCTTTGAAGCCCAAGAGTTTAGCACTGCGTCAAAATGGTTAAGTAAGGGCGTGCAATAAGAAGCCCTATTTATACCCTTATATAGATAGGAACCTAAATACTTGATGGGCAATGTTGTTAGCTGCATTCCTAAAGCATTTGCTACCCGCACACCATTGACACCCTGACCCACAACAACTTGGCTTTTGTCCAAATTAACTAACTGCCCAGATGCTTGCTGATATTCCTCCAAGAATATGCGAAATCGTCGCATATTTTGGACTGATCCATTTAAGAAAATAACTAAGTCATCTGCGAAACCCAAGTGTGAAATCTGTGGCACTCGGCCAGCTTGAAATCCACCAATTACGCCCTCAGCCATTAGTTGGTTGAGACCTCGAGAGAATCCTTCAGATGCTAAAATAAACAACATAGGTGAAAGGGGATCACCTTGCTTCACCCCCCTTGACACCGAAAAGAATCCCGCTGGCTTCCCATTTATTAAAATGGAACACCGTGTAGCTGCTAAGTTGTTAATTAAGATACGTACTAGCCGTGGATGAAATCCCATTTTTGTTAATACTGCGGACAAATATCTCCAACTGACCCTATCAAATGCCTTCGCCATATCCAACTTTATCATGATGTGACCTCCCCTAACTGGCTTATCCAACATATGAACCATCTCCTGTGCTAATAATACTTGCTCTGTAATATCTTTGCCTTTCATAAAACCAGCCTGCTGTGGAGATATTAAAGTTGACAACAATGGAGATAAGCGCGTAGCTATGAGACGAGTTACTACCTTGGCAAGAAAATTGGTTAAACAAATCGGCCGAAACTGAGAAAATGAAATAGGCGCTGAAACTTTTGGTATTAGTGTGATAAGAGCTGCTGCCATTTGACGTGGTGGCGGAACACCCAAGAAAAATTCCTGCACAGCTTTAAGCACATCCTCAGATATCAGCTGCCAAAAATGTCGATAGAACGAACCTGGAAAACCGTCTGGACCCGCGGCACTTGTTGGACTCAAATCCCAGACAGCATGCCTTACTTCATCTAGGGTGGGCAGAGCCATCAATTGTGCATTATCAGCATCCGTCAACATGCATGGTATATACTGCAATATATTATCATGAGCAGATGTGGAATTGTCTGCGAATAACAACTGATAAAAACCCACAGCCGCAGCTTCTATATCGGCTTGGGTCTCACACTCAAGACCATTTATATCCGTTATTTTCCGAATCATTTGCTTTCGCCTTCGGTCTTTGACTGTTTGATAGAAAAATTTTGTGTTAGCATCACCTTCACGCATCCATTTAACGTTAGCTTTTTGCTTCCAAAATAATAATGCTCGAGATTGAGCAAGTCGAAGCTTAGCCATTGAATGGTGATATGCCGTTCGTGCTTCAGCTGTTGGGTTGGAGTCATATAATCTTTCTTGCCTTGTAACTTCAATTTCAGCAGCTGTAACCGCATCAAAGATATTCCCAAAAACCTCTTTATTCCATGTTCTAAGGCAATGTTTCAGCTTTTGCAACTTTGCATAGAATCCACGCATTCCCCCTATGGTAGGAAATGTTCGCCAATTGGATGTAACAAAATGATCAAAATCCGTGTGAGACAACCATGCATCAAGAAAGCGAAAGGAAGCATGTGTCCGAGATGATGCAACCACACAGTCAAGGAAGATAGGCGAGTGATCCGACGTAGCCCGATTAAGATGGTGACAACTTACATCATCAAACATGTCATAAAAATCCGACGTACAAAGATATCTATCCAGCCGTCGACAAACACGGCCTAAACCTCTTCCATCACTCCAAGTATATGGATTCCCTTGAAAATTAACGGATTGTAAAGAACACTCATGTACAAAATCATTGAAATCTTGAAGCTGCCTCAATGTTGGTGACGAGCGACCCCGATGTTCATCAAGAGAAAGAAAGGTATTAAAGTCACCCCCAAGAAGCCATGGAAGAGAGTTTGCATTGTTAAAATCCACCAAATCTGCCCATAAGGCACGACGCGCCATGACGGTATGCAACCCATAAACCATAGTAGCCCAAAATGTATCACCGGTGGTTAACAAATAGAACTTAAAGGAATGATTCTGAACCCCGCACCTTTGATCCTCTAAACGTAATAGTGAGGTACGCCAAAAAACCCAAATTCTATCATCACACACTGAAAGTGCCTGTGGGAAGCCAAGCTGCAGCCGATATTGAAGTAGTGCTGACGGCCTAGATTTCGGTTCAATGATAGCCAATATATGATAATTATTCTTATTATTTAAAGTAAGCAAACGAGAGAACGATGTACGAATGCCTCGGACATTCCAAATAAGTATCTTCATTGGTCAGACAATACTTCAAAAGTATTCGAGAGAGCCGCACGAGAACGTGTGAGAGGTGGTGATCCTAGTTCCAGTTGCAAACGAGGGCGTCGTAATAGGCGGGGTGGAACCTGCATTTGTGACGCTTCACCCGATGTTGATGGTGTAGTAGACTTGTCCAAATTATCTGATAGTGGGTCGCGGTGCAGATCATATGGGACAATAGCACGTGAGAAATTCTCTGCATGTGATCCTGGATCCTGCGTCTGTGCCTCATGCACTTCTTGCTCCGTCTGTGCCTCATGCACGTCTTGCTCTGAGAAAGTTCCTGGGTCATGAGCATCATGGAGATCAAATAATATTACGTCGTCAACACTTTTTAGCCGACTAAGATCCTGTGCGTCAGGGATTTCATGCGGACACATTTCTGGCGAATGTATTGTCCGTAATCCTTCTGGTTCCTCGTCCAAATGAGGATGTATAGATCGAGCGCTATCCCCATTTTTCTGTGATATTTTCTTGGGAGTCCATCTCTTGGGTTGATCTGTAGCTGATGCAGTACCCTTACCTCTGATGGTATTCTTATCTGGGATGGGCTGGGGCACATCTGGTATTGTTTGCCCACACTTTTTCGCTTGATGTCCCAATCTAAAACACGATGTGCAATACAGCGGAAGATCTTCATAGACTACTGTTTGTGCAATACTACGTTTGGAAGTCTGAATAAAAACCGCATGTATAAATATATACATTTATACATCTATACATACATATATATAAAAGCGCATATATATACATATATGCTTTTATACAAACCCGTGTATTTATATATATATGCATCTACTCATCTATACATACATATATGTAGATCTATACACTTATACATATATAAATATATATATCAAGATACATACTTTATAATATGTATATGTATATGCGTGTTTATATTTAGTGTATATATATGTATATAGGGTGCGTGTGTATATAGTGTATATATGTATATAATTATTATTCAAATATAGATCTATACTTTCTTGAGAAGAGAATCTTGAACATACTACATGATGATCCAACTTTGATATGAACATAAATACTTAATATTTGTAAAACCATGTAGGATCTAGGAAGAATACTTGCCTTGATTTACTTTCTTACTCTTAGATGGTGATTCCTTCACTTGGATTTGAAGAACACACTTCTCCTCCTTCTCCTTGGTGTATACGGTTATGATGCCCAAAAAGGAGAGTTAGTGTACAACTTATGAAACTAATTATATGGAAGAATCAACTTAAACTTCATAAAATTTTTACCTTACTTGCTTTTGATTCTACATGCTACAACCTTCTTGAATCTTTCTTAGTTGATGGAGTGTTGTTTAAAACTTGATGTAGGAGTTGTTATGTGGTTTGAGTTGAAGAGAAAATCCTCTTCTTGTTTAGAGAATGTATAGCCGAATTTTTGAGAGGAGAAGGAGGGTTGTTTGGTTGGTTAATGAAGAGGGGAGGTGGAAGGAGTTGGCTTGTGTATAATAATGGAGAGTAGTGTACTCTCCCCCTTGAATTTTCGGTGAGTGAAGAAGAGAGAGGGAGGTGAAGAATAATTGAAATAGTGTAAAGAAAGTGAAAGGATGAGGGAAGTGAGATGAATGATGTAAAAAAAATAATTTTTGTCTTCCTTTTCTTGGTGTATGGCCGAAAGTAGGAAGGGATGGGGAGGGGAATATTGTGTGAAAAGATAAAGGGAAAGATTAAAGAATGGTGGTGGGGTTTGAGTGGTGTAAGAGAGTATGGTATAAACTAATATTGATGATAAAGTGTGTAAGAATAAATAAGTTTGCCATGTGAGATAGGGGGGAAGGCGTTAGATTAGGTGTGGTGGGATGGGAGATTTTTGTCTTTTATTGACATGTGGGATAAAGTGGAAGAAAACATGATACTAGTGTGTATTGTAGTTATCGTATCGGGTATTTTTTTATTCGTTTTGATTTATCTCTATCGACTTATGTTGCTACCGACTAATTTATTTAAATACCTTGTATGTCCTATACAGTCATTGTCTAGTCCCAACCAGTCTCGTTATATCCGTTAACTCACCTTAAGGTTATTTTTATGTGTGTTTCTAACCCCGATATTTAATGTCGATGTCTTTATTAATTCTAAATAAAATTTAAATTCCATCGCAATTTCATCAACATCGCATTTGTGTTCTATTTTCATCATTTCCACTAGCCCGGGATCTCGGGTCGTAACAAAATTGGTCACAATTATGAGAAAAAATTCGGCCACCTTGATGTCTCACATGCTGAATTTTCAGCATGTGTTACATTTGTAACATAATTTGAAATATTACCTTGTGTAGCTCCTTCCATTAAGTCACTAACCTTGTGTAGTCCATTCTTCACCAATCAAGATGCCACCTAAGCTCCACATAAGCTTCACCAAAGCTGAGTAGGCGTGTGATGTAGGCTTGAACATGTGCTGAATTTATTTTTATAAACTTTGTAAAATAGTACACAATAATTATACACATATGGTATTTTTCAATCAGTCCTAATTTGAATATTTCAGAACACTTTAGTATGTATTGAATATGTCAAAAGCGTCTAGATACATGTTACATGTCATGCCAAAAATGTTCCATGTGTTGTGTTCGTAGAAAACCGAATTTTCGACTTTTGTCGATTACGCGATTTTTCTCCGATTAAATTCCAACTTTTTGCACTGTTATATATATTATGTCACACATAATATACATAAAATAACTTTAATATTCATCTCTAATGACTGATCAAAGTGGCGCCTACATGTGCTCGAAATATGAATTTAGAATCTCCACAATTTGGCCTGAATTGAGGGTGATTTGAGTGTGCCAACATTGAATGATTTTATGGCTGAGTGTACCATGTAAGCCACGAAATTTGTGGTCATTTTTGAAGTGTAGGGGCTGGCCATCTATATATGGCAAGTACTTGACATGTTAGCGAAGTTTCGGTAGTCACCCGATACGACAATTTTTGGTTTAGGACCTTGTAACGTGTCGTTATAATTTTGTCATCACCATGACTTATATCATATGATATAAGACCTTAATATACTCATAAATATGAGGTAAGTATAGTGGTGTGACGTTGACGTACGTTCGTAATATATATAACATGTCGGTAGTAAGTTAGAATATATATGTATTGTGCCTTTTTTAAATAAAATCTGAATATATATATTTAAATATATATAAGGCGTGTAATTTAAAGAGGAGAGGAGACTTTCCATTTCCATGTTTGTTGCCTTCATGCCTTCTCCAAATATTTCTCCATTTAATGAACTACTTAGTTCATTTAACTAAGTACTTCACTTAATGAACTAGTTTAGTTCGTTAATGGTGGCACATGAAAATAGTTCAAACAAAACAAATGTTTGCTATTTGATGTAAGCTTTAAAGCTTCATGGCTTGTTAGTACGACAACATTATATATAAAGTATATAAGGCAAGTTTGTCACAAAAACGTGTCAAGTCATAAAATGTGTCATGCATTTCTTTAGCACACGTTATTTAAATCATGCATTTTTGTGAATCACTCAAACTCTTTTTCTCAACAGATAGCGTATGATCATAGATATTGTTGAAGTCATGTATAATCAATTTTTACATGTAAATTATCAGGTAAGGTGTTGAGGACTATTTTATAGTATGATGCATCAGAATATAAAGTGCACAAGCTTACGGAGTGTATGGAGAAGCTAAAGACGCTTAATAAAGATGCATTCGATTACCTTATACAAAATCCGCTTGATATATGGATATTGTCCCATGACGGTGGCAGGAGGTATTATGTAATCACAACCAATTATTTGGAGTCGTGAAACAGTTTATTCAAGGAGGCTATATGTTTACCGGTGACTGCTTGTCTTCAAGCAGTTTTCAAAATAACGCTGAAGATGTTTGACAGGAAACGTCAAGAAGTACTTGCTCACATAAGCGTTGGGGATAAATGACCACTGAAAGTGCAACAACGATTTGTTCACAACGAGAACAATGCTTGAAAGCACAAGGTCCAACCTTACGACAAACCAACAGGCGTGAATAAATTTGTGACGCAATTTATGCCAGGTGGTGGTATTTCATATACTGTCAATCTGCTTGAAAAAACTTGCACTTGTGGAAAATTTCAGTTTACCACATGCTTCGTTCACATGCTATGCAAGTATGTAAAAATATGCACAGTGTGGCAGCAGAGTTGGTTGCTCCTTTCTATTCATGTCAAACGATGATAAGCACCTACAACGGTGCGTTTCGTCCATTGCAGCACTCCGCATACTGGCCTCCACCGTTGTTCTGGCTTAAATCTAACCAGTTTGTAAAAAAATGTGAATATGGGAGACCTAAATCGACTGGGTTTAACGATGAAATTAGACCACACCTACACGTAAACATGTGGTGTATGCCACCAAGAATGTCACAACTGTAACACTTGTTCTAGTGCAGTGCAGCTTTGGAATAATTTGTAGTGTATAGTGTATTTTCAAGTTCTTGTTACAATGAGTACTTCTATGTAATGTTTGTTTTCTTTAATGACTACTTAATGAATATATTGTTTCTTTGTGTTTTAATGTCAATATCTATTTTTTGAAAGACTAAATCCATGATTAAGGATTAGTGTTAAAGGTAGGGTTAAGGTTAGGGTTAGCATTAAGATTAGGATCGTACAAGTATAACAGTTGTCATATAATACAATTCTCATACATTCGTCATCTACAATAGGGGTTTGAAGCCCACCATTTATTCATACTTCAAATATGGAGCAAGATTCGATGATAACAACCTTCTAGCTATAATTACATGTCTACTAGCAGGTCTTTTTACCAGTTTTATAATTTCTTCGATGATACATTTGCCTTTGGGAGCCCCATCTTCCCTGCTACTTTGGTCTTTTTGGAAACAGAATATACGGTGACCATTATCCGTTGTGGGCAACATGTTAGTGATTGTCTCATATTTTCATCATTGTATATTGTGACGGTATCCCAATCAAACCTTCACATTTGCTTGGACCTGAACGTGGCCATCTACAAATGAATTCAAGACCGTCTTTATGTTCGTCTTTTTCGATGGCTACCAACGCGCACCCAGTAAATTCATCTAATGTTGTGTATTTTGAAGCTTTTAGGCTTATAGGATCGTACTCCTTCCTAAACATACAAAACAAGAGAACTTCCCTCATCTTATTAAGTGCAAAATTCCAAACATCAACTTCGAATTTAAATTGATTATTGCACAGAAGAGTATATTAATGTATATAGTAGAATGAAGTTTTTTATGAAATTGGTTTGCCTTCTTTGCATTATATAGAGTCGTCCGAAATTCAGAATGACATATGACGGTTCTGTCCACACATATTTCACAAAACGGTTTTGACAAAACCGTCTTACATAAAAATGAGTTTATTGCCAAACCTGTAATAAAGTGGGTTTTCTTAATAAAACTATTATATTTTTTTCATCCTCCTTGACACCTCAAACTGAAACCATCCTTTCTTAAGAAAAGATATGAAACCATCTTGAGTTTGTGTTTTCGATAATTCATATGGGGCTTTTCTTTTTTCTTGTAATTTCTCATAGACAATACGCAAGTTCAGAACGAAAAGGAAAAAAGAATTGCAGAATCAAGGTGCTTACTAAGAATAACATATGAGCATATTTTATTCACTCTCTGACTTAAAACATTGCATGGTCTGCAATGTCCAGGTAAGACTACATTGACGCAAGGTGCTTACTAAAACTAATAAATGAGCATATTTTATTCACTCTCTGATTTAAAACATTGCATTGTCTGCAATGTCCAGGTAAGACTACATTGACACAAAACGTATGTACATTAACCTACTAAGACTACCAAAGCACACATGCCAGACATTGAACTAAACTAAGCAAAAGCGAAAAAAAGACAAAATCAATATCTTCTCGGAAATAAAAATCCTAAACTCATAAGTCATTATTATACATATATGTAACATGTAATAACGAGAAAAATGCAAAAATATTATAGTTTTAAGGAGAAAACCCACAATTATCGTAGTTTTGAGAGAAATTCTATTTCTAATACCCACGGTTTTGCCACAACCGTAGGGATGAGCATAACATGGTTATCACATGACTGTTTTGGAGCCATCTGTGCAGCGGGCTTATCACAGTTATGCCAAAACCAAAGGCCGCTAAATGGTTTCTGAAAACCGTGGGTCGTAAAATGATTGTACCAAAATCGTTTTGTGACCATGCCTATTTTCTATATAAAAACATCTCATTTTTCAACAACAAAATAAGTTGGTGTCAATTTTTCTGAGAAAATGACATCATTAAATATTCAAATACCTTCGCATTTCGAAGGTATAGCAGTGCAATTACACAATAGAGTTGTATATGATAGTAATCCAACCAGATTCGTGAGGATTCTACATACTATATCATACAGAGAGTTTGTTGAAATGAGATGTAAATGTGGAAGCAGTTGATCTGGTGTGTCGTTTCTCTAGTTTTGCAGATGCGGCTGGATACATTTTTAGTGCTTATCGTGTTAGTGTATGTGTCCTAGGCCATAATTTGGATATTTATGTTATGCATTTATTATTAATAAAAGAAGTTTTATTATCATTATTGTTGGTTAGTATGTTACACAATTTTGATATATGTCCCTGATTCATTATTGTTATGGAGATAAAATAATTTATAATCAGTATGAGTATTGATTTGATAATCATGAGATGATTATGTGTATGGTGATACGAATCAATCTCATAGATACTTGTTAGAGAACAGTGTATTGGATAGACCCATCATGAGATTACTACATGGATTAGCGTCATAAGTAAATCTCACGATAGTCATGTTTTAATCCTTTGACTTGAGATTGTCATAGTTTCCAACATAAGGACTATTATATTTTCACATGATCAAACGTTATCTGTAATTGGATAATAATAAAGGTCATGATTGAATGTGATAGAAATTATGTAGAGGATATTGAACAATCAAGATAGAATTTGTCCCTCTCTTTTGAGAGTGATATCTTTGGGCCCCTCGATTAGTGAGACTGTGAAATGCATGGCCGTGCTCAAATGATTTGATAGTGTGATCAATATCATTTGTTTTATCAGTCTACTTAGAGATCGAGTAATCATATGTTTGAACAATATAAGTATGACGCTGACCATGACTTATGTTCAAACTAGATATCGTGTGACAAAGGGATTAATGCATGTACTATCATTAGGCTAGTTGGACTTTACTCGTATTAATTGGGTAGTTGTAATGCCTTGCTAGAGGCCAATTACGACTTGTTGGTTTAATAGCGATTTAATCAACTGCTAATTAATATGGGCCTATCGGGTCACACACAAAAATGCGTATGGCTGAGATTAATAACATTAATAATATTAATATTGGATATTAATTATTATTATTATTATCGTTTTAATATTAATAATATTAATATTGGATATTAATTATTATTATTATTATTATTATTATTATTATTATTAATTTTGTTTTTTTATGTATATATTTATATCATCGGATAATAACAGAGAATCCATATCTGATATGGATTTTGATTGGTTTTATCTAATCCTAACAGAATCCGTATCTGGTACGGATTATGATAGACGTTGACAAATCCGATCTGGAATCGGATTTTGATATCTATATATATGTATGGAGCTTGGCGTATCATGTACACCAAGCAATCAGTAAAAACGAAATAACAGAAAACAAAAGATCCTAGAATCGTTTTTGTGAAAAACGAGTTCTTCAGCCACGCCGTTTGAAGAGCTAGCACTCCGGGCGGAAGCATTCGTGTGGATACCGACAGAGGGTGTTCGTGATTTCGCACCTCTTCCATCTGCAGATTTCGAATCTACGGAGGTAATTTTTGATTTCTTTTGTCGAATTAAACGAACAACATGGATCCTTGGTAGGAAATCAGAGATCAAGTTTTTGTTTTCTGCTGCGCGTTTTTGCAGTTATCTCGGTTGATTTCCTAACATATCGTATTTCAGATGATGAAGATCTCAAATCAGCTTTGGATATTCTGCTACATTGTCCAAATATTCCGTATGTAGAGATATACATGAGCATTTGGGACGTGCCAGCAATAAATCCAACAAATGGTTCTTTTAATACTGTTTGTGGATATTCATATGCCCATTATCCTAACATTGTTGGGGTATCCATGAGTAACATAGGTGAGAATAGTTCGTCACATGCATTTTTCAAAAATCCGCCAAATACAAAAGGTGAAGAAAATACTAAAAACAATGTTGATGATGATTGTAACAAAGACAATTAGGAGGACGATAATGATGAAGAAGAGTATTTAGAGGACCTTGAAGAGGAAGAAGATGAACCATATGCGTATGAACTAGCAGTAGCTCATCTGGATGCAAATGTTCTGTTTTTTGAAGATCACGGCCTACCAAAAGACATGGTAATTCATGGTCAGGAGGGGCTTAGAGAACATCTATGGAAGGAGAGTAGGCTAGATCAAATAGAGATAAAGATACTGTTCAAAACCGAAGATAGTGTGAAACATGCCGAGCAATTATGGTCTCTAAAGCATAACATATGCTACAAATTTGTGGCTAGTTCCTCACAATATTGGTACATTATGTGCAGCAATTAGAAGACGCAAGAAAAGTTTAAGACAAATGCATAAGTATTGGGAAATTGGCATTTTCTATGAGCTTTATAGTTGTACGAATGTGATCATCATCATCAAATCATAGAAATGTCGATTCAAACCTGGTTGGGAGAATGATTAGAAAATACATTAGTGAGAATGTGAACCTCAAAACTCAAAATTTTTGAGAATCTATAAAGGGAAGCTTGAATGTGGACATCCACTACAAGAAAGCCTGGAGAAAAAATTCCGCAATGAATGATTGGCTCAAATCCTTATGTGAGTTGCCCCATTAAATTGCTTCCATTGAGGGATCAGATGAAAGAACTATAGTCTGGTGGAGACATGATCCAAGGTTGAGTACTGTCGATACGAAGGTGTTTGGTGTAATTTTCTTGGCATTCAAACTGTTGATTCTTGAGTTTCAACATTGTTGTCTGAATATATCTATTGATGTTATGTTTATATGGCAAACTTAATGAGAAAATTATTGACGTTATTGCAGTTAATGCATCTGATCATATATTTCCGATTGCTTATGCTATTGTTGATGTAGAGAGCGAGCAAAATTGGGGATGGTTGCTTATGAACCTGTGTCGGTATATAATTGGCTACATGAAAGATGTATGTTTGATTTCAGACCAATCTGGCCTTCAATCAATGATTTGATCAAATCCTACATATCAACCACCTTAGTATATCATGGATATTGTATTAGTCATATCAAATCAAAATTTTCACATTAAGTTTTTAGACAATTAATTTATGCATTTATCGATAGGGTATCATCATATTGTTGCATTCATATGCAAATTAAATTTTGTAGATAACGTTTCTGGTAAAGAGTTGAGCAACATTCTATGGACATCTGTATCAAAACATAAAGTGTACAAATTTACAAGATGTATGGAGAAACTGAAGGCATTGAATAAAGATGTATACAATTATCTTATGTAAATACCGCTTACTATATGGATATTGTCTCACGACAGTGATATGAGTTATTATATAATGACAACCAATTATTTAGACTCATGGAACAGTGTACTCAAGCAGGTTAGGTTTTTACGAGTAACTGCTTGTGTTCAAGTAGTTTTCAAAAGAGCAGTAAAGATGTTTGATCAGAAACACCAAGAGGCGATTGCTCATATTAAATCCAGGAACCAATGGCCATAAAAAGTGCTACAATGATTTATTCTTAATGAGAGTAATGGCAGAAAACATGGGATTCAAACTTATGACAAACAAGCAGGCCTGTGTAAAGTTCAAAGTCGATTAATGCCAGATGGTGGTGGTATTTCATATACTGTCAACCTGATTGAAAAAATATGCAGTTGTGGTAAATTTCATCTTTATCACATGCCTTATTCACACACTATATAAGTATGTAAGAATATGCATAGTCTAGGCAAGAGTTGGCTGCTCCTTTGAACTCATGTCAAGCGATATTAAACTTGTACAATGCTTTGTTTCATCTTTTACAACACTCCGCATATTTACCTCCACCTCAATTTGTGCTTGAAGCTAATCCACTTCGTATAAAACTTGCATGTGGGAGACCTAAATCAACTCGGATTCACGGTGAAATAGACAATAGCTATAAGCAAACTTGTTATATATGCCACCAAGCAGGTCATAATTGTAACACTTGTCCTAGTGTGGCACGTCTTATGAATAATCATTGTTGTTTTTATACTTATGTGATTTTTAGTTTGCATAGTATCTTTTGTACTATGGTTAGCATCTTTACGTTCGATGTCATGTTTATTTTCCTCAATGTCGTTCGTATTTTATATATAAAATGACTACAATGTTTAGTTTGTATAGTGCCATTTGTCACCAATATTTATTACACCCTGATACGATGCTTGTTGCACATTTATTTTCAAGTCCCGTGACAATTGCTCTAGAGGGGGGTGAATAGGGTGTTGGCCGATTTTGCAGAATTTTCTCGATTTAGCTCACTCCAAGTCAAATGCTCTCCAAATCAATAAAGAAAGTGATGAGGAATAATAAATGAAGACAGACAATATAGAGTGGTTCGAATATTAAATTATTCTACTTCACTCCACTTTGTTTTCAAAGTGGATTTTCAACAGCAGCCCTTCTTATTTATTTCAATAAGAACAACAACAATACTTACACTAACAACTCGTGTAAGCAACAACAACAACACCCTCTTGCACAAAACCACTTTGTGCAACAACAACACCAGCTACACGCAAGAACAAGTCCTTGCTTCCTCACAACTTCAACAAAGTTCAATCAAAGAACTTTCACACGGTGGGTTTTGGGAGGTACTGGGGGTCACGCTTTCTAGATAGTCTAAATACAAACAAGAGATCAAATTTATATAGTTTCTCTTGTGTTAGACTTGTACTGTCACAATTTACAATAATGAAGAACAAGCAATAAGATCTTAACAAGCCTTAAGCACTTTTGCACAAATAGAGCTTTTTACAACAATGAAAAATGAAGCTTGAGGAGGGTGAAAGTGTATAAAAGCCATCTGACCTTCTTTGATATATAGAAGATGTGAGCCATGTTTTTGCAGCCTCACCTCAAGTCTTCAACTCAATCAAAAGTCTTGACAATCTCTAAATAGTCTTTAGCCATCCTATAGTTTGATTTGATCCTCCATAGCCACCCTATAATATCTTAGACATGTATATAATGTTCAAGAAAGCATGATAGATGTCAAAGGAAAGTCCACAAGAAATTTGAGCAAGATTGGAGAGAAAACACTTTAAATCTCCCTTGGATTTTGTTCCAACGGTCATAAAAATTTGAATCCAGGATAGGTCGATCGATGTCTCAATGTTGAGAGATCGATATCTTATAGTAAGGTTTTGGTTTTGCACCTTATATACATCGATCGATCGATGTCTCATTGATGAGAGATCGATGTCTTCCAGTAAGATTTTAGTTTTGCACTTTACATACATCGAACGATTGATGTCTCATTGCTAAGAGATCGATGTCTTCCAGTAAGGTTTTAGTTTTACACCTTATATACATCGATCGATTGATGTCTCTTCTTTGAGAGACTGATGTATACATTGATCGATCGATGTCTCTTTCTTGAGAGGTCAATGTTAGACAACAAGGTTTCAACTTTGAACAGCCCTTACATAGATCGATCGATATCTCTTCTTGAGAGACTGATGTATACATCGATCGATCTATATGAGAGATATATGTCTCACACTATGTTTTTCTCACTTTGCTTTGATTTCAAAGTATGAAATACCTTTTTAACTCTTTTAAAACATCTTTTAACTTCATCAAAATAATTCATATTCCAACAATCTCTCCCTTTTTGATGATTTTAAAACCAAGACTTTTAAAGGATGTTTTTGTTTTAAAAACTATATTTGAGCTAGCTAAAGGTTTTAAAACTTAGAATTTTATCTCTTCCTTTAGTTAATGCATTTATGCTCCCCCTCAATTTATGAAACATACTCAAGATTAGCTCAAAGACCCCAAACTTCCCCCTCAATATTTAATCATCCCAAAACCGATAGACATGACATATACTTCAAACTCTCCCTTAGCACAAGCATTCTTTATGCATCCATCATACTCTAAGTATCACATTTGCAACATATAAATCATGGCATATTCTTCTAAAATATCCAAATTATGCCAAGCAAGAAAGAAAGCACGCAAGAATACAAGCATCCAAATTATGTCAAGCAATAAAACAAGCATGCAAGCATACAGGCACACCAAGCTTACATATCTATGTGCCAAACAAGCATACCTAAAACATCAAATCCAAGCAACACAGAGATCAAGCATGTCATACAAGCATAAACATACCAAGCCTACATATTCATACTACAGAGAAAATAGCACAAATATCACAAAATTAACACTTGAGATGCGAGAAAAATCGCTTATTATTCAAGACAGCACCAAGTTCATATATATACACATGTCTGTTGTAACGACTAGAAGCTCTAGACTGTGACAGACCAATGACTAGTTTAGCCTGGTGAAATCATCTGGATAAACTGAATTTAATCATCAAAATGATGATTTATCTATGTCTTATGATTAAACAATGATTATGTACAATCAAATAATGATTCTGAACATAATTAAAGGAGAATTAAGTTCAAGAATATGCGTTCGACGCTTAGAATAAACCGTTCCATGAAATCCCTCAAAGAGAATTTCTGACGTTGAACACACTGGAATCATTCCTGCGCTTTTGGTCTGATTCTTCACCTGGTGCACTCTGTATTCCAACACTCCTCTTCAAGCTAGGGTTGTAGATATTGATACAACCTAGCTTATCAAGTAATGTCCTAAAGATTTCAATACTCACTGGTTTGGTTAGTACATCTGCCATCTGACCTTTGGATCCGATGAAGTGGAGTTTGAGCACTTTGTCCTCAATGTTTTCCCTTAAGAAGTGCACGTTTATCTCAATATGTTTGGACTTGTCATGCTGCATAGGATTCTCAGTCATGTGGATTGCAGATATATTGTCATAGTATACATGAATAGGTATTTGAACATCCAGCTTTAGGTCCTTCATAACCTTATTGATCCACAAACCTTCACATACTCCAAGAGACAGAGCCCTTACTTTAGCCTCAACACTGCTCCTGGATACAACATGCTGCTTCTTGCTTCTCTATGTAATCAAGTCTTCCCATAAATAAGAGGCATAGCCAGAGGTTGATCTTATATCAGCATTAGTGAAAACTTTAGTATCCCTGTCTTGTGTTCTTTTGAAAAAAGTCCCTGATCAGGGGAAGATTTTAGGTATCTCAAGATTCTTAAAGCATAGTTATAATGTTCAGCAGTAGGATTATGCATGAATTTCTAATGAAACTTACCCCATAGCAGATGTTTGGTCTAGTATGAGACAAATATATCAACTTACATGTTAGCCTTTGATACCTCTGCATGTCAGTATAACCTGAATCCCAACCCATGCTCAACTGGGATACTAGCAGGCTTACAGTTTGTCATTCTAGTGTCCTGTAACATATCGAATATATACTTCCTTTGGGAAATGCAAAAGCCACTAGAGGATCTTAAGACTTCAATGCATAAAAAAAATCTTACATGTCCTAAATCTTTTACCTCAAAAGATTTTGATAATAACTTCTTCGTTTCCAATATACCATTATAATGATTTCCAGTAGGGATGATATCATCAACATACACAAAAATAATAATGTAGCTGATGTTGTCAACAGACTTGATAAATAAGGTATGATCACTCAGACACTGGGAGAAACCAATAGAGGATACAGTTGAATCAAACCTTTTGAACCATGGCCTTGGGGATGGTTTTAACCCATAGAGAGACTTCTTCAATCTACACACCATATTCTCATTGGATTCAGAAGTGAATCCAAGAGGAATATGCATGTGAACTTCCTCTTCCAAGTCATCAGTTAGAAATGCATTATTAATGTCAAGCTAGAAGAATGGTCAGTCAAGGTTAACAGCAAGATAAAAAAGTATTCTTACAGTGTTCACCTTTGCCACAGATGCAAAAGTTTCTTCATAGTCAATCCCAAAGGTTTGAGTGAAACCTTTGGCAACCAACCTGGCTTTGTACCTATTTATGGATCCATCTGAATTATATTTGATAGAGAAAATCCATTTGCATCCCACTGGTTTGATTCCATCCTTAGCAGGTATAACTTACCATATCCCATTCTTGATCAAAGCATTAATTTCCTCAGTATCTGCTTTCTTCCACTCAGGTTGAGCTATCGCCTCTTGAATGTTCCTTGGAACCTGTAAGCTATCAAGTGATGAGACAAAGACTTTACATCTCCCCTTAAGACTATCATATAATACAGAATTGCCAGTAGGATACGTCTTCTTCGCACATCCTCTGACTCCTTTTCTGATGGCAATTGGTCTATCCTCAACTAGGACAATTTCCCTGAAGGTATATGATTCACCCTCTGATTCTTCAATACTTCTGTAAGTATTCTCATGGTGATTAGACACAATGTGGTCCCTCTGAGGTGAGTGCTGATTCTCCCCCTCACTTGGAATACATTCCTCTTTTACAGGTTCTGTGCTAGGAAGATCAATAATACTCCAGGTGGTGCATTCCTTTTCCTGCTCAGACACAGAGACACCTTTACCATAAAATGCATTAGCTTCATCAAATGCAACATCAAGAGAAACATATATTTTCCTTGATTTAGGGGAATAGAATTTGTATCCCTTTTGAGTATGAGAATACCCAAGAAAGATACATCTCTCAACTCTCATGTCCAGTATGCTTCTGAATTTCTCAGGAATATGTCTATACACAATACATCCAAATACTTCCACAGGTAGTTCTGAAAATAAAATTGAGTTGGAAAAATATTGAGACATGTCATTCTTAGGGTGACATAGTTCAGTACCTTAGAAGGCATCCTGTTGATGAGGTGTGTAGCCGTAAGTACACCCTCACCCCAGTAATTCTTAGGTATCTTCATAGACATTATAATTGCCCTTGTTACTTCAAAGAGATGTCTGTTCTTCCTCTCTGCAGCTCCATTTTGTTGTGGAGTGTAGGTACAAGAAGTCTGATGGTGAATTCCTTTTGTGTTAAGGTATTCTTTCACAAATGATTCAAGGTATTCAAGGCCATTGGCCATTCTTAACGTTTTTATTGTGGTGTTAAATTGATTCTAAGTCATGCATATGAATTTCTTGAAAATGTCCCCAACTTCATATTTATGTTTCATCAAGTATAGCCACGTAAGTATAGTATGGTCATCAACAAAGGTGATGAACCATTTAGCACTTGTTGGCTACTTTTGAAGGTCCCCACACATCAGAGTGAATCAGGCTAAAAGGAGCACTACTTACATATTTTTTTCTTTGGATAATTAGTTCTACAACTTTTAGCAAAAAAGCAGTATTCACAAAATAAGTCAGATTGATTGATATTGACAAACAAGGCTTGCATAAGCCTTCTAAGATACAAGAAGTTAGAATGTCCTAATCTCTTATGCCATAACAAAATGCTCTCAGTATTCATACTAGCAGTCATACATGATCCTACACTAGTTTGACTACTGAGAGGACTTAACTCATCAGCTTGAAGCAGGAAGAGACCATTGACATTGTTACCATTGCCAATCATCTTCTTGGAGATAATCTCCTGAAAATAACATTTAGAGGATGAGAATCTTACTTCACACATATTATCTTTAGCAAGTTTACCAACATAGATCAAGTCAAAACTTAGTTTAGGTATGAACAGAACATTCTTTTATTTTAGTTAATCAGTCAATTTGACATTTCCACATCCAACTATATTAATTCCATCACCATTAGCTACTTTAACCTTTGTAGGGTTATGAAACACGACATAATCAGTTAGTTTTCCTTTATTCCATGTCATATGATGTGTGGCCCTAGAATCAACAATCCAAGTAAAAGGAAGTTTGGAATTCTTATTATAGCTGGCCATAGTATCCTGAATAGCTTCTTGTTTTGTGTCCGGTGGTAGTTTCTGAGAGTGATGTTGCTTCATAAACTGGAAGATTGCATCTAGCTGACTTTGTATTGGGACATTAGATAGTCTGGTGACACAGTTGCTAGGTACATTGGGGCTGACTCCCCTCTAGTTGCCATTATTAGAGGCTTGAGACCTCCAAGGTTCAAAAATTCTCCATTGTTCATTGAATCTGGCTGGAGGTTTGTCATGTTTGGTAAAACACTGGTCTTCAGTGTTTCCTGTTTTCTTGAAGAATTTGTAAAAAGTTTTAGAGTCACCATTTCTTCTATTATCATGTTGAGAGGGAGAAACATATCTTCTGCTTACTGCATTTGCAGTAACCTGATCTTGTGGATTTTTCGGTACAAAAACAACCATTGTTGTACCTTAAGTAGTGGAAGAAGAACTCATCATGAGTTTAATCCTACTTTCTTCCTACGTTATTTCAGAAAACCCATTGTTCATAGAAAGAAGGAGTTTAGTGCCAAGAATCCATCCTCTAATAGCATCAAATTCCTTGTTCAAGCTAGCTAAGAATCTAAAGATTCTCCTGGTTGTAGTAATGCTCTTATACATTTTTATGCCTCTTGATTTGTACCTTCAGTAGTGGAAGAAGAACTCATCATGAGTTTGATCCTACTTTCTTCGTGCCTTATTTCAGAAAACATATTGTTTACAGAAGGAAGGGGTTTAGTGCCAAGAATCCGTCCTCTAATAGTATCAAATTCCTTGTTCAAGCCAGCCAAGAATCTGAAGATTCTTCTGGTTTCAGTAATGCTCTTATACATTTTTTCTGCCTCTTGATTTGGCCACTTATAGGAATCATAAACATCAATCTGTTACCAAATCCTTTTCAACTGACCAAAGTATACATTCACAAGTGAGTCTTCTTGCTTGATGTCATGAAGCATGTTATCAACCTTAGAGTACATATCTTGGGATGCTTTCCAAACCTCAGCAGCAGAATCATAAAGAATAAAGTTACCACTTATATCAGTGGTCATTGACCCAATAAACCATGACATAATCATGGAATTCTCAGCATTCCATGTTTTAATTGAGGGTCATTCTCATTAGGAGCTTCACTATCACGCTTAAGGTAATCTTACCTACCTTTGCCTGTGATAAACATCTTGACAGCTCTGGACCAGGCCAGATAGTTGTTTCCATTCAGCTTGTGATTGATTATGGTGACGGGAGTTGAATCAATCATGTTATGGCTTGAGCTTATTCCTGTTGAGTTAGTAGGGACAACAGTAGGACTAGGATTAGATGGATCTTCGCTTCTAATAGATTCCATATTTCAATATTAAACGCAGAAAGATTAGCTGGATGTGATGACAAAGAAGATGAACGGTAGGAAAAAATTGAATTATGAGCTCACGCATAGCACTTGAGCTCTGATACAATATAGAGAAAATAGCACAAATATCACACAATTAACACTTGAGATGAGAAAAAATCGCTTATTATTCAAGACATCACCAAGTTCATACATATATACACGTCTGTTGCAACGACTAGAAGCTCCAGACAGTGACTGGCCAACGGCTAGTTTAGCCAGGTAAAATCTTCTGGATAAAACTTAATTTAATCATCAAACTGATGATTTATCTAATGTCCTATGATTAAACAATGATTATGAACAATCAAATAATCATTCTGAACAGAATTCTAGGAGAATTAAGTTCAAGAATAGGTGTTCGATGCTCAGAATAAATTGTTCGATGAAATGTCTCAAAGAGAATTTCTGATGTTGAACACACTGGAATCATTCCTGCGATTTCGGCTTGATTCTTCACTTGATCCACTCTGTATTCCAACACATAGCAAACAAGAAAAGAAGCATACCAAGTCAATATATTCATACCAAACATGTGAACAAGCATACCAAGTCAAGTAAATATTCGCCCCCTTCCTGGAAACATCAAAACCAATAATTCAAGAAAAACAACTAATTTCATTCAAACACCATAACATATTGATTTCAATCAAATACATTAAATAGAGTTTTTGGGTTATCCTAAGCTACAACCTATAATTGAAGTGAGCGATATAGGAAATAGAGGGATATGTTAGTCCTAGTCTTTGTCCGAAGAGATAGATAAGTCCGGAAATGCATGTCTTCATCTTTTATTTGAACCTCGCAAGCTTATTCTTCAGTGTGCCTAATTCATGTTGGAGTTCTAAAACTTGTTGTAACTCCAGGACCCTTGTGCTTGGTCCACTAATTGTTCCCTCTTCGGCATCAGGCATCAGATCCACATCTTCTTCTTCCTCTTGCCCTATCCTTTTGTGGGCTTCCTTCTGGGACTTATGAATTGGTTGTATATTGACCTTCCCATAAAAATTCTTGTGTGAGATCTTCTTTGCATCTGAATTATCAAGATCAACATCCAACTTTGTGAGCATATGATAGATGAGGTTAGCATATGGAAGGGCTTTTAACTTTGTTGTTGTTGCCTCCATTATGTTTGCCATGAAGATCTTGCCAACATTCAATGGCTTTCTATTTGCAATGCGGTAATCAATGTAAAAGTCAAGGTTGTTTGGGAGCTTAGCCGATTTTCTATTGATCCAAAAGGTCATGATTGCAGTCAAAACCCTATATATTAATGGCATTTCATCAGTCTTCTTAGTGGGATAGAAACCTAGGAAGCTCTTGACATGCTCTTCAGTCACCTTCCACTTGTACGCATCCCACTTCCATACCTCAAACGAATCCAAACCTTCATCCAGAACTCCAATATACTCACAAATTATCTTAATCATCCATTCAATGTGTTTTCCATTAATAATAGCATTAAGGGAGAAGGGGAAGACATTAAAATATTCTACCATATTGAGAAAGAAGGGGAAGCCATTCAATGTGTTTTACATAAAAGAGTCGAGTGTAATTCTTAGACATCTTTTGCATGTCCCTTGCAGCCTAAATAGGCCTCCAATTATGTACATCTAACAATTCAATGACGGGACTTAACTCATTATCTGATTCAATATCACAGTTGGTCTCTCACCTCTTTCCTATTCTTGATACAATTCTTGAGCCGAATTTACCTGTCCGAATTGGTTCATCCAAAACCACTTGAAATTTTCTCTTTATCTATGGGAAGTTTTTGAAGGTGATGAGGTTCAAGAGTCTCCTCATGATGACCTTGAACAAGGACCCTCCAAAGAGATGCATACGGGTCCCTTAACAAGAAGCCAATCAAGACAACTAGGGTCTGATGTTGGGGCTTTCTTAGTAAGGCATGTGCAAGAGGTGCCAACATATGGTGGGCAGTGTTGGGTGCTCATCACTGAGGCTATGATTTGATTATCCTTGAGTGAATACATGTTATAAGATTTAAGGGTTGGTGGGAGGGCAGGATGGTCATTTCATTTATGCACGTCACAGTTTTGAGCCTAATCGTTTGATTTATCTTTGTTTAGGTCTAGGGTAGCCTATGGGGTCTTTTATTACATGTTTTATGTACTAATGTCACTGTTTGAGTGTCTTTGTTGGAGCATGATCCAAATAAGGAAAGTGGCATGGAAACCCTAATTTTTAGGAAGGCATCCAACTACACCCGTTTGGTATTTTGGACTTACAGGTCAAAGGATTGGTCCAAAAATTTCAAACCACTTGGAGATGTTAGAAGACTCAATTTGGGACGACTATCATGTTTTGCACTTTTCCTAATTCGGCCTACAAGAGGGTCCAAAGTCAGCTGGAAGATTGAAGTCGAAAATTTAGGAAGTTACTGAAGCTCAGTGGATTGGTACCCTATATTTAGAAAATAATATCTCCACAAAGAATTATCCAAATGAGGTGATTCAATAGCCCAATTCAAGAAACTATTGTGACCTACAACTTTGATGAAGAGCCCAAAAGCTAATTCGAATTATACAAGTGTGTAGAAGTCTGAAACCGATAAGGTGGCATCTAGTCCGAAAATGTAGGGATTTGATTTCAAACTATTTTCTTGATTAGTTTTGATTTACTCTCCTAGGTAGACTTAATGTATACTGACAAGAGATATCTTGATTGATTTTATTATCTTTTAGAATTAGCAAATAATGCCCATATAAGGCAAAAACAATCGGCCATTGTAACCAGTTTTTATTCTCAGAATTCTAGAATATTTTTGGTAGCCTTGTGTGCTTCCTTCTTTGTGTGTTTTCTTTGGTTTCACCTAATCAAATCAAAGCTAGATCCAATTCAAGGTTTGAGAAACTCTTGTTGGTGGAGACAATCTACAGAAAAGGAACGACTTGGTGGATTGGATGGCTGAATTTCTCAGCAACCTACGTTTTCAGCACCATTGAGGAGAAAGGTGGTGCCTTGTACCATTGTTCACCCTTAACCGACAATTGGAGAATTGAAGGAAGGGTCCTATACACCTACATACGTGCCTCAAACGTAGATCAGAAGGTGAGACCACTTTGGGTATTTGCTAATTCACCGGCTTGACTGAAATCCGCATGCCTATGCCTTGGTGCCCTACTTCTAGGTCGGGTGGGCACTTGAGATATTAAAGCTTGTCCTTGGAGAAGGTTGCTTGATCCTCCGTCTTCACTTTGAGAGGTCCTAACCCTTTTTAAAGTGCTCTTGGACCTTGTCATAGTGTGAATTTTCGCTTCTAGGGTTGAAGAATATAAAAACAATTGGAGAAGATGATAAGGTGATGTGTAGATGACAAAATTTGAATTTGTTGGAGGAAATTGAAGAGTCCTGCAAGAATTTCAAGGAGAAGGACGGATTTTTGGATAAGAGTCGCTAGAGAGGTTTTAAGGTTCAAATAATTTGATTAGAATGAGAAAGGAGGTAAATTTTTGTCCTTTTAAGCGGGTTTCAGCGTTTCTGAACCCACTAACATCGATCGATCGATCGATGTACCTGTTTTTCTGAGGTTTTAATATTCTGACTTTTTAAGTATTGTTTATCATTCCTAATCTTATTATAATTGATCCAAATGTCTCAATGAGAAGGGATTTTGTGAAAATGTCAGCTACTTGATCCTTTTTTGAAACAAATTCAACACATACCAACTCTTTTTGAACACAATCCCTTATGAAGTGATGCCTCACTTTAATATATTTTGTTTTACTATGATGGACATGATTTTGAGTTATACTTATGGCTGAGGTGTTATCACATAAGATAGGTACTTTATCAAACTTGATATTATAGTCATAAGGTGTTTATCATCCAAAATAGTTGGGCACAAGATGAGGCAGATGACACATATTCGGATTCCGCTGTTGAAAGTGACACTCTATTTTGTTTCTTGGAGAACTAAGAAACCAAGCAATCTCCAAGAAATTGACATATCCCGGAGGTGCTTTTCATGTCAACTAGATTTCTAGCATAGTCTGAGCCACTATACCCTCTTAAGTCAAAATGCTCATTTTTGAAACGAAATAGCTCAAAGTTCAATGTACCTTTCAAGTGCCTAAAAATACGCTTTAGGGCAACTAGATGTGATTCCTTAGGCATACTTTGAAATCTAGCACCTAAACACACAGTATGTAATATATCCAGTCTACTAGCCGTTAAATAAAGTAAACTACTAATCATACCCCTATACCTAGTTACATCAACCAGCTTTCCTTTTTCATCCTTATCAAGCTTTGTACTTGTGCTTATTGGTGTGCTTATACTCCTTCCATCCTCAAACTTTTACATCTTGAGAAGATCCTTTGTATACCTTGCTTGAGATATGTATACTCCATCTTAGGTTTGCTTGATTTGAAGTACAAGAAAGTAGTTGAGTTTACCCATCATGCTCATCTCAAATTCGTCTTACATTAACTTAGCAAAATGATCACAAAGATAATCATTATTAGCACCAAATATGATATCTTCAACATATATTTGAACAAGTATCATTTCCTTGTTTTTGGATAAATAATATAGTATCAACTTTTCCTTTTGAAAACCTATTTTCAAGAAGGAAGTTTTTTAACCTCTCATACAACGCTCTAGGAGGTTGTTTAAATCCATAAAGAGGCTTTTTAAGTTTGAATACATGATTTGGATAATCATAATTTTCAAAACTCGGTGGTTGAGCTACATATACTTCTGGAATTATTTTATTCAAGAAGGCTAATTAACATCCATTTGATATGACTTAAAATCCTTATAGCATGCATATGCTAGTAGCATCCTAGTGGCTTCTAATCTAGCTACGAGGTCAAAAGTCACATAATAATCAATTCCTTCATCTTGTCTATATCTCTGTGTTATCAACATAGCTTTGTTTCTTGTTATATTTCCTCGGTCATCCATTTTGTTTCTAAATACCCATTTAGTACCAATAATCGGTTGATCACTAGGTTTAGCCACTAACTCCAAAACATCACTTCTTTCAAATTGATTTAACTCTTCTTGCATAGCTACTATATAATCTTCATCAATTATAGTTTCTTTTATATTTTCAGGCTCAACTTATGAAATGAAGGCATTTTTATGAAATTTTCTTGTTAATATGCCTTGACTTGTTTCTTCTAGTATCAATTCTTTTGGGTGGTCTTTCTTTTATTTAAATGATTGGCAAATTTGAAGTACTACCTTTTACATCTTCATGTTCTTTTATCTTAGAAATAGATACACTTTCAAGTGGGTCAATTCTAAGATCAACAAGAATGTCTACTTTTGGATTTTCAAGGCTTTCTATATGACTTACTTCTGTTGAGAAAAAGAGTTTGAGTGATTCACAAAATGCATGATTTAAATAACGTGTGTTTAAAAAATGCATGACACAAGTTATTATTTGACACGTTTTTGCAACAAACTTTCCTTATATACCTTATATATAATGTTGCCATACTAACAAGCCATGAAGCTTTAAAGCTTACATCAAATGGCAAACATTTGTTGTGTTTGAATTATTTTCAGGTGCCACCATAATGAACTAAACTAGTTCATTAAGTGAAGTACTTAGTTAAATGAACTAAGTAGTTCATTAAATGGAGATATATTTAGAAAAGGCATGATGGCAACAAATTGAAGAATGAAAAGTATCCTTCTACTACTCATCACATATATATATATATATATATATATATATATTAAGATTTTTTTAAAAGGCACAATACACATATATTCCAATGTACTACCGACATGTTACATATATTACGAACATACGTCAACGTCACACCATTATACTTACCTCATATTTATGAGTATATTCAGGTCTTATATCATATGATATAAGTCATGGTGATGACAAAATTATTACGACAAGTTACAAGGTTGTAAACCAAAAATTGTCGTATCGGGTGACTACCGAAACTTCACCAATGTGTCACGTACTTGCCATATATATTTGGCCAGCCCATACAATTCAAAAATGGCCACAAATTTCTTGGCTAAAATGGTACACTCATCCATAAAATTATTCCATGTTGGCACACACAAATCACCCCCAATTAAGGCCAAATTGTGGAGATTCCAAATTCACTTTTTAAGCACATGTTGGGCGCCAATGTTAAACAGCCTATGAGCTGAATATTTAAATTATTTTATGTATATTATGTGTGACATAATATATATAACATGTGCAAAAATTTTGAATTTAATCGGAGAAAAATCGCGTAATCGACATAAGTTGAAAATTCGGTTTTCTACGAACATAACACATGGAACGTTTTTGGCATGACATGTAACATGTATCTAGACACTTGTTACATATTCAATACATACTAAAGTATTCTAGAATATTCAAAATAGGGCTGATTGGAATATACCGTATATGTGTAATTATTGTGCAATATTTGACAAAGTTTACAAAAGTGAAATTCAGCACATGTTCAAGATATGTACACGCCTACTACAGCCTTGGTGGAGCTTATGTGGAGCTTAGTTGGCATCTCAATTGGTGAAGAATAAGCCACACAAGGTTAGTGACATAATGGAGGAAGTTACACAAGGTAACATTTCAAACTTTCTAGCAAATGAAACACATGCTGAAAATTCAGGATGTGAGACTATAGAGTGGGCAATTTTTGAGTCTTGATGATGACTAAATTGCTTTCTAAATTTTTGGGGATTAATTGTTGAATATTTGGAAATGTTTTGAACTTCATTTGGCACATGTTTTTCATTTTATTCTCAGATTTTTACAGCCAGTAAATGATGACAAAACTCATCCAATCATGAAGTGCCAAGTAAGCAAAGCCAAGACATTCATCCAATCAAGTTGTGCCAAGTAAGCAAGATGGTGTCCCATATACACAAGGCATTCTTCCAAGGACATAAAAGAGAATTCTCAAGGTGAAGAAAAGCCCTGGGGGACGGCCAACTTGGTTAAAAAAAGAGAAGAGAGCCAAACAAAAGCAAGACAATTCTCATAATCTCTCAAGTGCAAAAGGAGTCTTCTACTTTCTTCTTCTACATTTTTTTCTTCTCCTTCTTCTCTCAAGCCTATCGTTCTTATATTCAGTATATTGAATATTCTTTGATTATACCACCATACACATTTCAATTGTAAAAGGTTGATCAAGGTGCGATCAAACCTTCATCCATTCGGTGGTGGTGTTCGTGATCTGTGTGATTGATTGTATTGTGTGTAAAGGGTTGGAGTTGGTGTGTAACTCCAGCAACCCTTTAGTTAAGGTGATATTTTGTGATTAGTGATAACCAAAGAAGGTGTCCTCGAAGACTGGAGTAGGTTGTGTTAACCGAACCAATATAAAATTCTCGGTGTTATTACTTTTAGCACTTTACTTTCAGTTTCCAGCACTTTACATCATTTTCTTTGCATTAGTAAAAATATCAAACGACTTTCAAAAATTATCAAACTTTGCAGAAACATATCCAAACCTCTTAAGTTTAATTTGACGCAAGTTTCACCCCATTTGGATAAGTATAAGTCTATCAAACGTTAATAGTTCTGAGACTAGTGCAATCTGATTTTCAGACTTGCAAAGGTTGAGAACATCAATGTATTTGACATGCTTCCCTAAGGAATTTTTCAAAAATGTTTCAAACCATTTAAATAAATATAGTAAGGGGTTTGTCATTAAATTTCAGATCATTTGGAGTCTCGGTTTAATTGGAATAAAATTTTCAAATCAGACTACTGTTTCTGGCAGATTTGTGCAATCTAACCACAAACAATTTTCAAAGGGTTAGAGGTTGAATTTTCATCTGAACTTTTTAGGGGATACTCAGAACATCTAAGAGTAGAATCTCTCCAAATTTCAGAATTTTTGAAGACCTGTAACCTGGTTTTTCAGACGTTTCAAATCAAGATCTGAAAAAAGAAACTGTTTTCAGAAGTTGGGTTTTTGGATAAAAATATTTTAAAAACCAAATTTTCCACACCCACTATTCAACCCCCCTTCTAGTGGTGTCTTACAGGTCCTACAACTTCAACTCTCTCACTTTCTTCATCATTGGTTCATCATCAAGGAATTAACTAAACTTGATGTGAATAGACTCTTCAACTTTAATATTCCTTTTATTGTATACTCTAAACGCCTTGCTATTTTGAGCATAATCCACGAAGATTCCTTCATCCGCTTTGAAATTGAGTTTATCTAAGTTATCTTTAGTGTTAAGTATGAAACACTTACAACCAAATACTTTGAATTATCCAAAGTTGGATACTCTTCCTTTCCAAAGATCATAAGGAGTCGTTTTGAGAGATGGTCTCAAGTAAACTCTATTTATTACATGGCAAGCGGTATGGACCGCTTCAGCCCAAAAGTACTTGGTGGCTCAAATTCATTTAGCATGGATCTACTTATTCCTTGAAGAGTTCTGTTCTTCCTTTCCGCAACACCATTTTGTTGAGGAGTTCTAGGAGCCGAGAAGTTGTGCCCATATCCTTTGGATACACAAAATTCTTGAAACTCACCATCAAACTCACCACCTTTATCACTTCTAATTTCCTTGATGGTATCTTCTCTTAGTTTTTCTAACCTCATACAAATTTTTATAAATTCTTGACATGCATCATTCCTTTTGGAAAAGAATATAACCCAAGTAAACCTAGAGAAATCATCTACCACTACTGACAGAACCTTTACCACCCAGACATGTAAGGTATATCACTAGACACTCTCAAAAGTTATATGACAAATGGGAAGATGAAGAGAGAGCCACTATCCCACTCAAATTGCTTAGAATCAATGATATTCTAAGCAATAATGAGTTGAGGCCTATCATTGAGTGGTTAAATGTCCAATAATGGAGGAGTATTTGGTTTGAGAGAGAGATGGACAAAATGTCCACTAGGTGCACTAGACTCTTTTATGCAAATTTATGGATTCAATACATAAATGATCTTCCTTTAGCTTTGCATACTCTTATTGATGGACATCACATTGAATGGGATGTTGGAAAAATTTGTGGGTTGATTGGCGTACCCAACGAAGGATACTTTGAGTTTCATGTGTGGAAGTGGGATACGGCTCGGTGGAGAGTCATTGAGGATGAAGTGAGACATTCTTAGGCTATCATCCCACTAAGAACACCAATGATATGCCCTTGGTTTATCGTTCTCTTCTCGACATTGTTACCTTTTGTATCAATGGCAAATCCACCCTAGACTTTTACATTGCATACCGAATAGCCAACCGTGAAAAGGTTAACTTCGGGGAGCTTTTTATGACAAATGTTATTGAGGCAGCCACCAAATAAAACAAAGCCCTACCCTATAGTAACCTTATCTATAGGATGCTTGTAAAGTCGGGTATTGATGTGGACAACACGGATGTTGACATAATCACGCATAAAGATTTTTATGATAAGGTCAACATCCAACAAATACTCAAAGCTAGAAAAGAAGCAATGAGGGGTCGAGCACAAGCAGATGAAGCGGAAGAAGACGAAGGTGTTCAGGATGAGGCACCTATTCCTGAACCCGACACTTCAGAAGCAACTAGTTGGTTGAGCTCAAATGTTTCTGAACTTCAAGCTCAAGTCACTAGCCTTCAACAAGAGGTTGGTGAGCTTCAAGGCAAAGTGTCCATGCATGAGTCAAGATTTGCCAAGCTTAAGGCAAAGATGAAAGCGTGCATCCCCAGCATCACATTCTCTTCCGATGAAGACTAGCATGTTTTTTAGCTCCTTTTTTAGGATGTTTTGCTAGCTTATCGATTTATATACTTTCTAAAATTGGTTATGTCTTGGTGATTAATAAGTAGTTTGGTTTTATATTTTTTGATGCTTTCAAAAAGGGGAGAAAGTTAGTGGTCTTATTGATTTAATGGTTATTGCTTATAAGCTAAAATGCTTGATGCTTGATGATTTACATATTAGTTTGATGGCTAGTGCAAAGAAGTAAATTTGAAAATTGAGCATGCTTGGTTGAGGGGGATAAATTGATGCATGTTTGTGTTGAGTAATTGATGCATATTTGAGTTAAGAAAGTTTAGAAATTGATGCATGAGGGGAAGCTTTTTAGTACATAATTGTAAAAAGGAAGCATTTTGCTATATTCATTGGAGTTGTAAAATCATGTTTACATTGGTTATTATGGAAAGTATAAAATGCATATACTAAGGGGGAGATTAAAATTTTTCAAGTTTGAAACATCAAATTAGCTAAATGAAGCAAAAACATCTTTTAAAATATTGGTTTTGAAATCATCAAAAAGGGGGAGATTGTTGGAATATAAAATGCTTTGATGATGTTAAAAGATGTTTTGAATGGGCTAAAATGGAATTTCACACTTAGAGTTTGAAGCAAAATGAGAAAAGCACATTGTGAGACGTCAATCTCTCACATGGATCGATTGACGTATACATCAGCCCCTCAGGAAGGCACATGGATCGATCCATGTGAAGATTGTGCATGTTTAGAACTTTCGACCCATACATCGATCTCTCAACTAGAGAGACATCGATCGATCGACGTCACATGAGTCTCTCAAACAGAGACGTCGATCGATCGACGTAAGGCAGATTCAAAATCAGGAAGCTTCGGCAAGACTTGAGTCTCTCAGCCAGGAGGACATGGATCGATCGACGCCATATGAATCTCTCAGCCTGAAGGACATGGATCGATCGACGTCACGTGAATCTCTCAGCCTGAAGGACATGGATCGATCCACGTCACGTGAGTCTCTCAGGGAGAGATGTTGATCGATCGACGTACTGCAGTTCCAAAACTGGAACCTTTCGGGTGGACGTCGATCTCTCAGCACATGCACATGGATCGATCGACGTCCCCCAAAATTCAAAATTTTTTGAAACAAAATCCAAGGGAGATCTATGATGTTTTCTCTCTCCAATCTTGCTCAAATTTCTTGTGGACTTCAACCCAACATACTACATGCTTCCTTGACTATTTTATCTATGTCTAAGATTCTCTAGGGTGGCTATTGAAGATCAAATCACTCCATAGGGTGGCTAAAGACTATTTGGGCATTATCTTGACATTTGGAGTAGTTCAAGAACGGTGGAAAGCTCAAAAACATGGTGAACTTCATCTATAAAAGGAAGAGGCTTGGATGAGGCAAATACACACTTTCACCATCATCTAGCTTCATTATTCATTGTTGTATAGTTCTCTAAAATTTGTAAAATTGCTTAAAGCTTCTATCAATTATAATTTAGATGGATCCATAAATAGGTACAAAGCCAGATCGGTTGCCAGAGGTTTCACTCAAACCTTTGGGATTGACTATGAAGAAACTTTTGCACCTGTGGCAAAGCAAAACACTGTAAGAATACTTTTTTTCTCTTGCTATTAACCTTGACTTGCAACTTTTTCATCTTGACATTAAGAATGCATTTCTTAATGGTTACTTGGAAGAGGAAGTTCACATTCATATTCCTCCTGGATTCACTTCTGAATCCAATCAGGATATAGTGTGTAGATTGAAGAAGTCTCTCTATGGGTTAAAACAGTCCCCAAGGTCATGGTTCAAAAGGTTTAATTCAACTATATCTTCTATTGGTTTCTCCCAGTGTCTGAGTGATCATACCTTATTTATCAAGTCTTTTAATGATATCATCCCTACTGGAAATCATTATAATGGTATATTCGAAACAAAGAACTTATTATCAAAGTTTTCTGAGGTAAAAGATTTAGGACAGGTAAGATATTTTTTTAGGCATGGAAGTCTTGAGATCCTCTAGTGGCATATTCATTTTCCAAAGGAAGATATATTAGATCTGTTGCAGGAGACTGGAATGACAAACTGTAAGCCTGCTAGTACCTCAGCTGAGCATGGGTTCAGACCAAAGGAGGTATGGGTTTCAAGTTATACTAACAGGCAGAGGTATCAGAGGCTAGCATGTAAGTTGATATATTTGCCTCATACTAGACCAAACATCAGCTATGGGGTAAGTTTCATTAGCCAATTCATGCATAATCCTACTTCTGAACATTATAACTATGCTTTAAGTATCTTGAGATACCTAAAATCTTCCCCTAATCAGGGACTGTTTTTCAAAAGAACACAAGACATGTATATTAAAGTTTTCATTGATGCTAATTGGACTAGGTCCAAAACTGATATGAGATCAACCTTTGGCCATGCCTCTTATTTATGGGGAAACTTGATTACATGGAGAAGAAAGAAGCAGCATGTTGTATCCAGGAGCAGTGTTGAGGCTGAACTAAGGGCTCTAGCCCTTGGCGTATGTGAAGGTCTAGGGATCAACAGGGTTATGAAGGACCTAAAGCTGGAGGTTCAGCTACCTATTCATGTATACTTTGAGAATATATCTACAATCCACATGACTGAGAATCCTGTACAACATGACAAGTCCAAACACATTGAGATAGACATGCACTTCTTAGGGGTAAAGATTGAGGACAAAGTGCTCAAACTCCACTTCATCAGATCCAAAGATCAGATTGCAGATGTACTAACCAAACCAGTGAGTGTTCAAATATTTAGGACATTACTTGAAAATCTTGGTTGTACCAACATCTATAACCCTAGCTTGAAGGGGATTGTTGGAATACAGAGTGTACCAGGTGAAGAATCAGACCAAAAGCGCAGGAAGGATTCCAGTGTGTTCAACGTCAGAAATTCTCTTTGTGTCATTTCATGGAATAGTTTATTCTAAGCGTCGAACGCCAATTCTTGAACTTAATTCTCCTTGAATTCTGTTCAGAATCATTATTTGATTGTACATAATCATTGTTTAATCATAAGACATAGATAAGTCATCATTTTGATGATTAAATTCAGTTTATCCATATGATTTCACCAGGCTAAACTAGTCGTTGGTCTGTCACAGTCTAGAGCTTCTAGTCGTTACAACAGACGTGTGTATATATATGAACTTGGTGCTGTCTTGAATAATAAGCGATTTTTCTCGCATCTCAAGTGTTAATTTTGTGATATTTGTGCTATTTTCTCTGTAGTATGAATATGTAGGCTTGGTATGTTTTTGCTTGTTTGGCATGCTTGATATCTGTGTTGCTTGGATTTGATGTTTTAGGTATGCTTGTTTGGCACATGGATATGTAAGCTTGGTGTGCCTGTATGCTTGCATGCTTGTTTTATTGCTTGACATAATTTGGATGCTTGTATTCTTGCGTGCTTTCTTTCTTGCTTGGCATAATTTGGATATTTTAGAAGAATATGCCATGATTTATATGTTGCAAATGTGATACTTAGAGTATGATGGATGCATAAAGAATGCTTGTGCTAAGGGAGAGTTTGAAGTATACGTCATGTCTAATGGTTTCGGGATGATTATATATTGAGGGGGAGTTTTGGAGTCTTTGAACTAATCTTGAGTATGTTTCATAAATTGAGGGGGGGAGCATAAATGCATTAACTAAGGGAAAAGATAAAATTCTACGTTTTAAAACCTTTAGCTAGCTCAAATATAGTTTTTCAAACAAAAACATCTTTTAAAAGTCTTGGTTTTGAAATCATCAAAAAGGAGGAGATTGTTGGAATATGAATTGTTTGGATGAAGTTAAAAGATGTGTTAAAACAGTTAAAAAGGTATTTCATACTTTGAAATTAAAACAAAATGAGAAAAACATATTGTGAGACATATATCTCTCATATAGATCGATCGATATATACATTAGTCTCTCAAGAAGAGGCATCGATCGATCTATGTAATGGCTGTTCAAAGTTGAAACCTTAGTGTCTAACATTGACCTCTCTAGAAAGAGACATCGATCGATCGATGTATACATCAGTCTCTCAAAGAAGAGACATCGATCGATCGATTTATGTAAGGTGCAAAACTAAAACCTTACTGGAAGACATCAATCTCTCAGCAATGAGACATCGATCGACCGATGTATGTAAGGTGCAAAACTAAAACCAGTATATAAGGTGTATATAAGGTGAAAAATTGAAACCTTACTGTAACCTTAACCTTAACCTTACTGGAAGACATAGATCTCTCATCAATGAGACATCGATCGATCGATGTATATAAGGTGAAAAACTGAAACCTTACTGTAAGACCTCGATCTATCAACATTGAGACATCGATCGATTGATGTCATCCTGGGTTCAAATTTTTATGACCGTTGGAATAAAATCCAAGGGAGTTTTAAAGTGTTTTATATCTCTAATCTTGCTCAAATTTCTTGTGGACTTCCCCTTGACATCTATCGTGCTTTCTTGACTATTATATACATGTCTAAGATATTCTAGGGTGGCTATGGAGGATCAAATCAAACTATAGGGTGGCTAAAGACTATTTGGATATTGTCAAGACTTTTGATTGAGTTCAAGACTTGAGAGAGGCTGCAAAAACATGGCTCACATCCTCTATATATCGAAGAAGGTCAGATGAGGCTTTTATACACTTTCATCCTCCTCAATCTTCATTTTTCATTATTGTAAAAAGCTCTTTGTTTTTCATTATTGTAAATTGTGAGAGTACAAGTCTAATACAAGAGAAACCATATATATTTGATCTCTTGCTTGTATTTATACTAGCTAGAAAGTGTAACCCCCACTACCTCCCAAAACCCACCGTGTGAAAGTTCTTTGATAGAACTTTGTTGAAGCCATGAGAAAGCAAGGACTTGTTCTTGCGTATAGCTGGTGTTGTTGTTGTTGTTGCACAAAGTGGTTTTGTGCAAGAGGCTGTTGTTGTTGTTGCTTACACTAGTTGTTAGCGTAAGTATTGTTGTTGTTGTTCTTATTGAAATAAATAAGAAGGGCTGCTATTGAAAATCCACTTTGAAAACAAAGTGGTAGTGGAGTAGAATCATTTAAGATTCGAACCACTCTATATTGTGTGTCTTTGTTCATTATTCCTCGTCACTTTCTTTATTGATTTGGAGTGAGCTAAATCGAGAAAATTCTACAAAATCGCACAACACTCTATTCATCCTCCTCTAGAGTGATTATCACGCACCTTACAATTGGTATCAGAGCCTAACCTTGATTGCTTGACAAATTTTCTCAAGTAGCAAGGTTAAAGATCATGACAATGACAACCTCTTCATCTTACATCTCAACTTCAAAGCCAACCACCTTATTCTCAGCCTCAAACACCAAAGCTCCTATATTTGATGATCAAAATGATTCTCTGTGGAAATTTTGGGTGATAAATTTTTTGAAAGGTTGAAGATTTGACATACAGAGGGTTGTTGTCAAAGGAATTGAAGTTCATATGATTACTAACTCAAAAGGCGACTCTGTGTTCAAGATGAAGATGATTACACCAATTAAGAGAAGATAAATTTTGCTATAAATGGAAATACATTTGATATTCTCTTAAGATCTCGAACTGCTACCGAGCTTATAAGACATCAAGGTCTTGAAACAGTCCATGAAGCATGGAAAAGGCTAGAAATGATACATGAAGGGACTGATCAAGTGCGAATGACCAAAACTCTTATGCTCATGAAGGAGTACGAAATGTTCAGTATGAAAAGTGGTAAAAAGATTGAGGAGACCATTGACCGATTCATCCGGATAGTGAATCAACTTTCCATGGTTGACAAGAAAATATCAAACCAATACCTTGTCTCAAAACTTCTCAACTCTTTGCCAAGAGAATGGACACTCAAAGTAACCACTATCACCGAGTCTAAAAATCTCAAGACTCGTACTCTTGATGAATTTTTTGGAAATCTTCTAACTCATGAAATTCTAATTGATGAGCAAAATAGGATGAGTCCTATCAAGCCCACACATGCATCACAGAAAGGTTTGGTAGTAGAATCCGATGAGTCAGATGATGAAGTTGCTATTCTAGTTAGAAAGCTTAGAAGAGTAGCAACAAGAAACAAAGCTCAAGCAAGGAAGTTTTTCAAGAACACAAAAGGACAAAGAATCAGGTGGAAATTGCTATAGATGTGGTCGACCCGGTCATTTCATTGTCAATCGCCATGTCAAGGAGACGCAAAAGCAAGACAACTAAAGTCTTTTCTAAAATAAAAAAGGCCTTAAATGCGGAAGTAACCACATGAGATGGTCTTCTTTCCGAATTGGAAGCTGAAGATAATAAAGACAAGGATGTTGAACTTATTGCACTAGTTGAAATCAAAAGGAACAACACACTTGTCTTATGGTAATCGAGAATGACCTTGATGTAAACTCTACATCTTCTAATGTTAGTATACAAGATGTAATAGGAGACTTACAAGATAATTTTGAAAAACTTAACCTAAAATATAAACACTTGAAGAAAGAATTTAAAAAGTGCATAGTAGAAAACAAGAACCTGCATGAAAAGAATATTTTAATTCACCAAGAGCATGCTATCATACTTACTATGTATAAGACTGCCACTCTAGAAAATATGGAAATTAGGAAGAAATGCGATAAATTGAGATTAGATTTACAAAGATTAACAAATTGTAAAAGTAATCTAGATAAATTACTTGGAAACCAAAGGATAGGAAATGATAAATCTAGTTTAGGATTTAAGATGTCATATTTCACTGTTGAACCTAGATGACGTCGATTGATCGATGTCAGAGATCGACGTACATCGATCGATCGATGTCAAAGATCGATGTACATGGATCTCTCATTGTAATACATGGATCGATCCATGTATACTTATTTTTGAAATTTTCAATTTTAACCCTCTAAACATTGTTTATCATCCCTAATCTTGTTCTAATGGACTCAAATGTCTCAGTAGGAAGGGATTTGGTGAATATATCCACTAGTTGGCCATTGGTTGGAACAAATTTAACGCACTCCAATCCTTTTTGAATGCAATCCCTTATAAAGTGATGTCTCACTTCTATATGTTTTGTCCTACTATGGTGAACTGGGTTTTGTGCTATACTTATGGCTGAAGTATTGTGACATAAGATGGGACTTTATCAAACTTAACATTGTAATCATTTAAAGTGTTGATCATCCAAAGTAGTTGTGCACAACACGAAGCGGCTGATACATATTCGGATTCCGCCGTTGAAAGTGACACACTATTTTGTTTCTTGGAGAACCAAGAAACTAAGCAATCTCCAAGGAATTGGCATGTCCTAGAGGTGCTTTTCCTATCAACAAGATTTGTGTAAATCAAAACATTCATTTTTGGAATAAAACAACCCAAAGTTCAAAGTTCCTTTCAAATATCTAAAGATACGTTTAATGGAAACTAGATGTAATTCCTTAGGCATACTTTGAAATCTAGCACATAAGCACACAACATGCAAAAAATCTGGTCTACTAGCGGTCAAATAAAGTAAACTTCCAATCATGCCACTATATTTGGTTACCTCAACCGGCTTTCCTTTTTCGTCTTTGTCAAGCTTTGTACTTGTGCTCATTGGTGTGCTTACACTTCTTCCATCCTCAAACTTGTACTTTTTGAGTAAATCCTTTGTATACTTTGTTTGAGATATGTACACTCCATCTTGAGTTTGCATGATTTGAATACCAAGAAAGAAGTTGAATTCACCCATCATGCTCATCTCAAATTCTCCTTCCATTAATTTAGCAAAATGCTCACAAAGAGAATCATTAGTAGCACCAAATATAATATGATCCACATAAATTTGAAAAGCAATTGATGGTTTTCTTGTTCTTTAATAAAAAGAGTAGTGTCGAGTTTTCCTCTTGAAAAATTATTTTCAAGAAGGAAGTTATTTAATCTATCATACCATGCCCTAGGAGCTTGTTTAAGTTCATAAAGGGTCTTTTTGAGTTTAAATACATGATTTTCAAACCCCGGAGGTTGAGCTACATACACCTCTTCTTGAATTATTCCATTCAAGGATGCGAATTTCACATCCATTTGATATAGTTTGAAATCCTTATAGCATGCATATGCCAACAGCATCCTAATAGCTTCTAGCCTAGCTACGGGGACAAAGGTCTCATCATAGTCTATGCCTTCCTCTTGCCTATATCCTTGATCTACTAACCTAGCTTTGTTTCTAGTGATGTTTCCTTTATCATCTATTTTGTTTCTAAATACCCATTTAGTGCCAATTACGGGATGATCACTAGGTTTAGCAACTAATTCCCAAACATTACTCCTTTGAAATTGATTTAGTTCTTCTTGCATGGCTAATACCCAATCTTCATCATTTATTGCCTCCTTTATATTTTTAGGTTCAACTTGTGAAATGAAGGCATTTTCATTGAATTTCCTCCTGGTCGTTATGCCTTGACTAGTTTCACCTAATATTAACTCTTTAGGGTGATCTTTCCTATACTTATATGAATCCGGTAAATTTGATGTATCTCCTCCTACTTTTTCATCTTCAACCTTAGGTTCAAGGGGATCAATCCTAAGGTCAACGACAATATTACCTTTTGGATTATCAAATTTCTCTATATGACTTCAATTATTTCATCATCATCGTCATCATTAGTATTTGGTTCATCCTCAATGAGTTCACTAAACTTGACATGAATTGATTCTTCAACTTTCATGCTCCTTTTATTATATACCCTAAATGCCTTGCTATTTTGATCCTATCTCATAAAGATTCTTTCATCCGCTTTGAAATTGAGTTTATCCAAGTTATCATGGTGTTAAGTATAAAACACTTACGACCAAATATCTTGAAATAACCAATATTTGGTACTCTACCTTTCCAAAGTTCATAAGGAGTCTTTTTGAGAGATTGTCTCAAATAAACTCTATTGATCACATGACAAGCGGTGTTTACCGCTTCGGCCCAAAAATAATTGGGTAGCTCAAATTCGTTTAGCATGGCTCTACTCATTTCTTGAAGTGTTCTATTTTTCCTTTCCGCAACACCATTTTGTTGAGGAGTTCTTGGAGCTAAGAAATTGTGTCCATACCCTTTGGATACACAAAATTCTTGAAACCCTCCATTAAACTCACCACCTCTATCACTTCTAATTTCTTTAATTGTGTCGTCTCTTTGATTTTCTAGTCTCCTACAAAGCTTTATAAATTCTTGGCATGCATCATTCTTTTTGGCTAAGAACATTGCCCAAGCGTACCTAGAGAAGTCATCTACAACCACAAAGGTGTAATGTTTTCCACTTAGACTTGCCGTACCAATATCCCCATACAAATCCATATGAAGTAATTGTAGGGGTTTGGTGGTGGAGATTTCAATTTTGGGCTTGAAGCTTGTTTTAACAAGCTTTGCCTTTTGACAAGTGTCACATAAGCCATGGTTTTTGAAATTCAATTTTGGAAGACCTTGGACTTTTTCATTTTTGCGAATCTCTTTGACATTTTTAAAACTAATATGTCCAAGTCGTCTATGCCATAGTTGAGTCAAATCATTTTTGGCAACTAGGCAAGAAACATTTTGTGATATCAAATCATGTGTGCTAAATTTGTAAACATCATTTTTACGTATAGCCTCAAAAACAATCTTATCGTTCTTTTTCACAATGCATTTTCTTTTCACAAACTCAACTTGAAAATTAGCATCACATAGTTGGCTAAGACTTATCAAATTATATTTAAGTCCTTCTACATATAGTACATTATGAATAGTAAAAGAAGAGTTACCAATTTCACCATGTCCAAGGATTTTGGCTCTCCCATTGCTAAAATGCACCGTTCCACCATCTTGGAGCTTGATCTTGGTGAACAATGTTTTGTCTCCAGTCATGTGTGTTGAACATTCGCTGTCCATAAGCCATTTGGTTCCTTCTTCTTTGGCTACTCCATTTATCTTAAGAGCCTACAAAACCAAAAGATTTATGCATTGGTACCTTGTGATGGTTGGGTCCTTTAGGATTAGTTTGTCGACCCTTAGGCTTCCAAACATACATGCTTCCAAATCTAGCTCTACATTCATTCTTCACATGTCCTACTTTGTTGCAATAAAACAAGTGGGTACATGCCATGGTTTAGAAGGTGACGAGTTATGTTGTGTTTTTCTCTTATTTGCCTTTTTCTTTATGACTCAGGCTTAATGGAAGAATGTGATGAATTAAATCCTAAACCGGATTTATCATTTCTAATTCTTTGATTTTCAAGTAGTTTGTCTAAATTATTTTTACCATTTGTTAGTCTTTGTAAATCTAACCTTAGTTTCTCACATTCTTTCCTAATTTCTACATTTTCAAGAGCTACGGTTTTATGCATGGTGAGTATGATGTCATGCTCTTGAAATATCAAAATGTTCTTATCATGCAAGATCTTATTTTCTAAGATGCACTTCTTGAACTCTTTCTTCAAATGTTTATATTTTAAATTCAGTTTCTCAAAATCATCTTGCAAATCTCCTATTTCATCTTGCAAATTTGAAGGATTAGAATTTACCTCAAGATCATCTTCAATTTCCATGAGACAAGTATGTTGAATCTTTGGATTTTCAACTATTGCAACAAGTCCAACACCTTGATCTTCACTCTCTTCCCCTTCTGATTCGGAAAGGAGATCATCCCACGTGGTTACCTCCGCATTGAGGGCTTTCTTCTTTTGAGGAAAGACCTTCTTCTCTTGCTTTTGCGGCTCTTTTACATGGCAATCGGCAATGAAGTGACCAGGTCGACCACATCTATTGTAATTTTCACTTGCTTCCTTTTCTTTAGGTGGTCTCTTGAAAAACATTCTTGCTTGAGCTTTGTTTCTAGTTGCCATTCTTCTAAATTTTCTTACTAGAAGGGCAACTTCCTCATCCGATTCATCGGACTCTACCACCAATCCTTTGCGTGATGTTTGTATGGGCTTGATAGGGTTCATCCTATTTTGTTCATCAATAAGGATTTCATGAGTAAGAAGATTACCGGATAGCTCATCAAGGGTAAGAGTCTTGAGATTCTTTGATTCAGTGATGGCGATGACTTTAGGTGTCCATTATCTTGGCAAGGAGTTGAGGATTTTTTGAGACAAGGTCTTCATTTGAAATTTTCTTGTCCACCATGGAGAGTTGATTCACTATTCGTGTGAATCGATCGATTGTCTCCTCAATCTTCTCACCGCTATTCATTCTGAACATCTCATACTCCTTCATGAGCATGAGTCTTTTGACCATTCTTACTTGCTCAGTTCCTTCGTATATCATTTCAAGCCTTTTCCATGCCTCATGGGCTGTTTCAAGACCTTGAAGTCTAATGAGCTCGGTGGTGGTAAGAGCACTTGAGAGAATATCAAATGCTTTGCCATTGATGGAGAATTTTATCTTCTCTTTGTCGGTGTAGTCATCCTCATCTTTGAAATTGATTCTCCTTTTGAGTTGGTAATCATAGGAACTTCAATTCCTTTGGCAACGACTCTCCATATATCAAATCCACAGCCTTTCAAATGATTGATCATTCGAAATTTCCACAAAGAATAATTTTGGGCATCAAACGTAGGTGCTTTACTGTTTGATCCAGAAAATAGTGCAGTAGGCTTAGGAGATGAAGTGTGAGATGAAGTGTGAGATGAAGAGGTTGAGGTTGTCATTGCCATGATCTTTAACCTTGATACTTGCAAAGATAGGACAAGCAATCAAGGTTATGCTCTGATACCAATTGTTAGGTCTGAAATACACTCTAGAGGGGGGGGTGAATAGAGTGTTTGGCACTTTTGCGGAATTTTCTTGTTTGGCTCAACTCAAAAGAAATTCAAAATCAAAGCAAGAACGGGAGGTGAGAAGCAATGAATGTGTACACTGGATATAGAGTGGCTCGAATCGTAAATGATTCTACTCCACTACCACTTTGTTACCAAAGTGGATTTTCAACAACTACTCTTCTTATTAAAGCTATAAAAGAACAACCACAGCAACACTTACACTAACACCTTAGTGTAAGCAACAACTACAACAATTTCTTGCACAATACACACTTGTGCAACTACAGCAACTACAGCTTTAGCAAGAACAACTTCTTGCTACCTCACAACTTCAACAAAGTTCCCTCAAAAACTTTCTCACAGTGGGTTGAAGAAATATAGTAAGGTTCATACTTTCTCACTAGTCTAAGAACAAGCAAGAGATCAAATATTTATGGTTCCTCTTGTGCTAGACTCTCTATCTCTCAATATACAACAATGAAGAGCAAAGAAAAGCTTAACAAGCTTTAACCAATTTTACAAATGTGAGAGAACTATACAACAATGAATAATGAAGCTAGATGATGGTGAAAGTGTGTATTTTCCTCATCCAAGCCTCTTCCTTTTACATATGAAGTTCACCACGTTTTTGAGCTTTCCACCATGTCTTGAACTACTCCAAATGTCAAGATAATGCCCAAATAGTCTTTAGCCACCCTATGAAGTTATTTGATCTTCAATAGCCACCCTAGAGAATCTTAGACATAGATAAAATAGTCAAGGAAGCATGTAGTACGTTGGGTTAAAGTCCACAAGAAATTTGAGCAAGATTGGAGAGGGAAAACATCATAGATCTCCCTTGGATTTTGTTCCAACGTTCAAAAAATTTTGAATTTTGGGGGACGTCGATCGATCCATGTGCCTGTGCTGAGAGATCGACGTCCGCCTGAAAGGTTCCAGTTTTGGAACTGCAGTAAGTCGATCGATCCACGTCTCTCCCTGAGAGACTCATGTGACGTGGATCGATCCATGTCCTTCAGGCTGAGAGATTCACGTGACATCAATCGATCCATGTCCTTTAGGCTGAGAGATTCACGTGGCGTCGATCGATCCATGCCCTCCTGGCTGAAAGACTCACGTTTTGCCGAAGCTTTCTTATTTTGAATCTTCCTTACGTCGATCAATCGACGTCTCCATTTGAGAGACTCACGTGACGTCGATCGATCAATGTCTCTCTAGTTGAGAGATCGACGTATGTGCCAAAAGTTCTAAACATGCACAATCTTCACATGGATCGATCCATGTGCCTTCCAGAGGGGCTGATGTATACGTCAATCGATCCATGTGAGAGATTGGCGTCTCACAATGTGCTTTTCTCATTTTGCTTCAAACTCAAAGTGTGAAATTCCATTTTAGCCCATTCAAAACATCTTTTAACATCATCAAAATATTTTATATTCCAACATCTAAGATAGGAGGCAGGCATGAGGATGACAGACTTTGCTGATCGTTTTACCGAATTAGACCATTAATTTCCCTCGATAACAGTTAACAAGAAACTTAACCATGTAGGTATGACTATGTCAGAGTATGCTAATCAGTTTACAGCACTGGGTCACTATGTTCCGTCAGTGAAGGGAGACAAGAGGCTCAAGATGATTAAGTTCGAGCAGGGGTTGAGCTCGAGGATTAGGACCTGGATTGTTAACGCAAATCTAGGTAATCTCGGAAAGCTTCTGATGCCTGCTATAGAGTAGAGCAGGACATTGCCCTTAGACACGAGGAGGCTAAAGGCAAGAGGCCTCGTGATTTTACAGGTGGTCGGTCTAAGCAGCAGGCCAAGTTTCAACAGAGGCCGAGCGGGCGACAGCAGCCCCCACGCCAGCAGCAGGGTCAGAGACACGCCCCACCTTAGACTCAGCAGCAGTCAGCTTTTCCCATGTGCCAGACTTGTTAGAAACATCATCTCGGGGAGTGCTGCAGAGAGACTAAAGCATGCTTTAGTTGCGGCAGGATCGGGCATATGGTTAGCGATTGCCCGGAGAGGCAGAGACAGCAGCAGGAAAGAGCTTTGCAGCAAGGACGACGTCCCAAGGCTAACGTCTGAGTTCATATCCTGACAGACGGTGAGATAGGGAAGCACCCGATGTTGTGACAGGTATTCTCGATTACGCCCTTTAGTGTGGTCAATACTACCTGTTCTGAATGTTAATTTTTTTTAACCGAAAAGAAATAGTTTTATTATAATAATGCCTCTCTTATGGCGGAGGAATACCATTGAACATCATATATGCAAATTATCATGTGCAAAGAGATAATATAAGAAGCAAATGATTTCCAATCTCCAATCATATATGATATGTCGCATTAAAACCTTGCCAAGTAAAACCATCCTTGTGGATAAAACCTTGGCGAAGGAAAAAGCGTGCATATTTATATGATTGGATTGTTGGGATAATGAAGAACGCAACGTGAAGTATCGATACACCATATGGCCGCCATCTGACAGCGATGCACCAGCTATGTATTTGATGCGTTGTTGTATCAAAACCGAAGAAAAGCGGCTGAGGAAGAATATGTAGGTGTGTCCCCCTAGCCGATTTCGTCCATCTCCCAAATTTCTTGGTGAGTAAATGTCTCCCGGAGCAATGCCATTGAGAATCCATGCAAATCAAAACATACGAGCCGATTAATATCCAATGATGAAGAAGCAGATAATGTGATAATGCAAATTTTATGGGGAAATTACCAGCGTTGCCTGCATCTAAAGACACAGGCAACGACAGAATAGTAGACGAAAGTAGCAAAACCACATAATAGGAGATAGAAAATACCCTGGTTGTCTGCGTCATGAATCGACACAGACAACAAAAGTGGTGATAGTGCTGTATTGAGTCCATGAAACAATTATGAGCGTAGATAAGGTGTGGAGGTATCTGTACGTAGAGTAGCCTTAATAATTCTGGGCAACGCTGCTTCATGCCGAAAGCAATGAAAACCAGTGTAAAGTTGACAATGCCTTGCCAAAAGATGTGCGACTGTATTAACTTGGCGAGGGCAACGAGAGATGGTACCGCCTATCATTACAAGAAATTTGGACAGCCAAGAATTTGGTTGCAACTAAACATAATCCACCACTGCACGTGAATCAACATTCACATCTATATGTATTTGCCTTTGAAGAAAATAGAGCAAAGCCAATGTGGTAGCTTGTAACTCCGCTTGAAAGGGCGATGAGACTGGCAAATAGAAAGCAATTGCACCTTGACATTTCCAGAGTGATCACAAAGAACTGCACCGCCAGCAGCAGAATATGAATCCAAAGCTGCATCTACATTCAACTTGAATTGGCCAGGAGGGGGGCAAGCCATCGGACTATCCGACACCTGCTATCGAAATTAATGATGGGTGTACGACCGCATGCTTAGTTCCCGCCTGGGCACATGACCAAGAATATATTTCATGGCAAATCCACTCCTGCAGTTTATATATCAACCATTTTTCGTTCCCATAAACAATCGAGGCATACATCTGCCATATATTCCATAAAATAACACCTGGCGCAACAATCCGCAGACACCCCTGCAGTGTAGTAGCACGCGTAGAGGTCCACCATGCCAGCAGATATGAACGTAACCGCAATGGAGTAGCCATATGCCCATCAAGTGCTGCAACATAAGAGGACCAAACAGAACATATAGCTGAGCAATGCAAAAAAATATGTTCTACAGCAGCCGAGGCTCCCAAACAAAATGGACAACATGTTGGTCCTTGAAACATAAGTCTTCTAAGATTATCCTGCAATGGGAGAGCTCCATGATACAATTTCCACAAAAACAGTTGGACTGTTGGAATGTGAAGGCGATGCCATATGAAGGTATGGGAGTACAATGTGACCCTGGTCGGCCTTAACACTTCATACGCAGATTTTAGCGTAAAAATCCCTACATTGCTCGGCAGCCATAAGTAACTACCTTGAAGACCATCTACCTGCGAGAGACAATGCAAGTGCACAGCACATATTCGTTTCCACCCAGGCGAGTCTGTGATTCTAGGAGGCAACCCCAATTGCCCTTCATATTTAGAGTGCATGAAAGTAGCCCATAAAGATTGCGCTGCATTAGACGACCACCAGAGCTTAGCTGAATAGGCTAATGATAAATAATCCAAATTATGCAGGCCTAAACCACCCTCGTCATGTGGCTGAAATAAGGTCTCCCATTTGACACAATGATGCTTGGATATGGCTTCTTGAGATCCCCAAAAGAAATTGCAAAATCGTCGCCGTATAGCTGTCTTGATACTCTTTACAGTACTGACGGTGTATGGATAGGCAATGAAGAAAGCACATGCTTAATCAAAATCAGCCTTCCTGCTGCAGATAAAAGCTTATTCTGCCAAGAGCTTAGCTTAGCATCCACCCGAGCTAGTTAGTCCATGAAATGCATAGGGCGAGTACAACCACGGAATAAATAAACCCCTAAATATTTAATTGGCAACACCTGCAAAACATTATTGATGTATCGTGAATCAGCAAAATCTGAAATGATGAAGTTACTCTTTTGAAAATTCACTCGCTGACTGGATGCGTCTTGATATAAATCAAGGAACTGTCGAAACCTACGGAACGGACGTAATGATCCATTGAGAAAAAGGAGCAGATCATCCGCATATGCCAGATGTGTGATCAATGGTCTTGCTCTACCCATGGAACATGTAGTAATGGATCCATCGCAGACCAACTGGTTAAGTCCCCTAGAAAAAGCTTCTGATGCAAAGATAAATAGTATTAGAGAAAGTGGGTCGCCTTACTTCACTCCCCGAGTAGGACGAAAGAAACCACATGGCTTGCCATTAATAATGATCGACATGTATGTACTACGCAAGTGATTAAGCACAAGCCGAATAAAATGAATATGAAATCCCATACGGGCCAGTAGCTGTTGCAAAAAATCCCAACTTACCCGATCGAAGGCTTTCATCATGTCAAGCTTAATCACAATACTCCCACCGCGAACTTTCTTGTTAAGATTCTGTGTTAATTCTTGAGCAAGAAGAATGTGTTCAAAATTATCTCTTCCTCTCATGAATCCAGCTTGTTCTACTGAGATAATATCATGGATAAAATAACCAAGTCTAGTAGTAAGTATGCGTGTACTGACTTTGGACATAAAATTTGAAAGACTGATGGGACGAAAATCTGCAAATGTACGTGGCGATTCTTTTTTCGGAATAATGTAATTAGTGTACTACCCATGGCCCCGAGTATATCAAGTCCTAAGAAATATTCCTGTATTGCTTTATGAACATCCAACGATACAATGTCCCAGCATTGTCGAAAAAAGTGGTCGTTATACCCGTCTGGTCTCGCTGCACTATGAGGATCCAGAGCCCAGACCACATTCTTTGTTTCATCTATAGTAGGCATCGCAATAAGACGATCATTTATATCCATAGTGACCAAAAAAGGGACATACAAAAGCAAGTCTTCAACGCTCGTAATATTCTCTACAACAAATAGTTGTGAGTAATATGAGATAGCCTCCGCTTGAATGGCATCCGCCGTAGTGAGATGTTCCCCAGCGGAAGTATATATTGATGTGATTGCTTGTCGTCGCCATCTGTCTCTAACCAAGCTATGATAGTATTTAGTATTTGCATCTCCACTGCGTATCCATTTCACTCTTGCGTTTTGTTCCCAAAACCGCATCTCTATGCCAGCAGCTTTATTGTATTCTGCTTGTGCTAAATAGAGTGCTGCTCGCAATTCATCAATTGGGTTGGAGAGATACTCTGTATCTAGCAGGTTGACTTTAGCTTCAGCCTCATGCATTGCATCGAAGACATTCCCAAAAACATGTTTATTCTAGTGCTGTAAATCCCTCTTCAACCTCTGTAGCTTTGTGCATAAACCCCTCATTCCACCAGTCATTGGATAGGATTCCCATTTATCTTTAACAAAAGGAGGAAAATGTTGATGTTCAGTCCAGACATTTAAGAAGCGAAATGATTTGGGAGATTGTGCCTGTACTCTCTCATATGCTAGCAACAGCGGAGCATGATCAGAAGATACTCTCGATAAATGCCTGACTTTAAGATTAGTGAACGCATCATAAAATGATTGGGTACAAAGAATTCGATCTAAACGTTGTTTTACCATACCCAATCCTCGTCCACCGATCGATATATATTGTGGCCCCTCAAATGGAATATCAACTAATTCACAATAACACACAATCACCGAATTCTTCCAGCGAAGGCAAATGAGGCATAGAAGTGCCAATATTTTCAGCAACTGTTAAGTAAGTATTGAAATCTCCTCCTACCACCCACATGGGATTTGCAGTTGATTTAATCTCCTGCAACTCCAACCATAACATACGACGATCTGTAAGAGTATGCAATCCATATACCAAGCTGAGAGATATGATGTTTTGCGCAGAATGTACTAAAAATTGCAAATGCGAAGCTTGCTTTCCGTGGTCAACCCGCAATAATCTTAATGATGCATTCTGCCAAAAAATCCATACTTTATTACGACATGTCGAGAGAGAATGCGAGAAAGACAACCGAAGCTAATATCGTATCAATAGATCTAATGACTGTTTTGGCTCCATGAGTACTAATAATTCAAGACGATGTTGCCGTATTAATCTTTTAAGTCGTACGAACGATGTTCGTACACCCATAGTATTCCAAAATAAGCCCTTCATTGAGAAGGATTGGACGAAAAGCTTGAAGATGATCTAGATGACGAACGCATTATCCGCATCGTAGGCGGTGGATTTGGCATTTCTGCTTTAGTCATAGGCTTGCGAGTATGAAGAATTGCTTCAGCAGGAGAATTGTGCTCATCTTGCTCTTCTGCATTCACATTTAGTCGTCTAGAGATTTGTTCTTCATCCTGCTTTAATGCTTGTAGCTGTGCAGCTCTGGCCGCATCATTCTTCACAGATGGAACAGTCTCCATACATATGTCATCAATTATAATGGATTTCAATCGACGTTCCTTTTCTATATCTACCAATTCTGTGTCTGAAACATTTGTTGTTGTACCCCAACGACATGTACTTGAAACTATGAGCAAGTGACAGAATGAAAGCGATAATTTCTTTAAGCGCGTGTTACTTAAGCTAGCTTAACCCTCTTTTGCTTGAGTACTTCGAAGATGATACTAAATAATAAAATAAGGGGATTCCAAGAAAAGTGATACATGAAGAATATAGTTATATGAACAATACATACCAATATATATAGGTATGTGCGTGTATAGGATATATGCGTATGAAATGTATATGTACCTATATGCGTGTATATAGGAAAATATATGTATATATATACAATATAAACACATATGGGCGCATGTATATATTGTCATGAACACGTACACACATATATATATATATAAAGATACATATGTATATGTGTATACATGTGTATATGTGGATACATGTACACTAATATATGTTTTAGGTGATATGCACATTGTACATCCTATTATATATACATACATATGCTAATCTTGGAATGAAATAAAATAAAGCAAACAATATAACACATGAATTAAAGCAAAATACAAAAAAAAATTAAAATTGCCCCAAGAACCCCTAAAATTCGGTCAAGACCCTCTCAAAGGGATCTAGAACCCTCCACAAATTAACCTAAATTAACCAAATAATATTAAATACCAAAATCAACAAACATGCAAAGAATAAACTAGTAAAATAAAAGAAAAGAAGACATGCATGCAAGAAAGAAATGATAAAAAAATGAAAGCATGCAAGACAAGCATGCAAAGGAAATGGATAAAATAATACCAAGCATGCAAGATAAGGGACAAAAGCTAGTCAAACACCAAAGACCAAGACTCCTTGTCTTGTGTTTTCCCCTCCCTCCTTAACCTTACAAAAATAGGCCCCTCCCCCTTATCAACCCTAGTTTTTAGATTTTGCAAGACAAACCTCAATCCCTTCCATCTTGAATCTTCTCTCAAACAAAGACCTAGCCTACACTTAGCAAAATTTCCACCCCTCCATCATCAAGGAGACATTTCGGCCATACCCCCTTGGAGCCAAGAAATCAATTCAAGCTTCATCTTCAAGCTCCAAGAACTCATCTAGGTAAGTTGAATGTTGAATCTTCTAAGTGATTTCTATATTTCAAAAAATAAAACTCACATTGATACTCCCTTTTTCATGACCAAAAACGTGACCTCCAAAATGGTCACTAGGTGAATATTTTCAAAACTACCAAGAGGGATTAGCTTCTTTGTGGGGAGAATTCATCTCAACCTCCATTCAAGATTCAAGTTGGTAAGAAAACCTAAACTCAAAATAGCCTCACTTTCATCATGGAAATAACAACTAACATTCTTCTCTTCTTCATCATCCCAACCGTGTGCTCAAGGGTGTAGGAGGAGAAGGATTCCAACTCAACTCACTCCATAACCAAGCAAAGACAAGAGCTTTAGCTTGAAGAGGCAAGTATACAATGATCTCTCATGATTTACTTAAAGAGTTAGTGACTTGAATGACTAGAGGTTCTTAAGATTTAATCTTTAGTTGAATATCCTAAGTTTGAGATTATATCTTATAGATTTCTTAAGAACAATGCATTGCATGTGGCTTATTCTCTCAAAGATGGAATCTTTTATTACATGCATTTAGTTACAAGGCTGTTTTGAGATGATTTAAGGTGCAAGTGGTAATCAATAATATATCTCATAAGAACAAGATGAATGGTGGACCTTTGATTTGAACCAATGACAAGATATCAAACTACTGGAGCTAGGCAGAATGGGATGGCATCTTCAACGGCCTAACAACTGACCTTACAGACCTTCAATGAAGCTAATTTTTGGTACCAAGTTAGCCTTATGAGTGTAGCACAAGTGAGAGTTGGAATTTTGCTAAAATAAGTTACAGATTATTTTTAATAAAATATTTAGTAGAACTGCTCCAGTTGAAAATTCTGGAGCTGGGCAGAATGGAGCACTAATTGCAACGGCTTAAAACCGGACGTTTTAGACCTTCAATAAATCTGGTTTTTGGCACAGAGCTAGCCCCATGTGTATAGCAGAGCTGAGATTTGGAATTTTGGTAAAATAAGTTATGGTTAATTTTTAATAAAATAATTGGTGAGACTGCTCAGGCTGTAAATTCTAGGACATGACAGAATGGAGTAGCGTTTTGAATAGCTTGAAAAGAGATCTTGTAGAAGTTTAATAAAGCTGATTTTCGGTGTGGGGATAGCCTTGTGTGTATAGAAAATATGAAAGTTGGAATTTTGGTAAAAGGAATTGTGAAATATTTTTAATAAAATATTTGGTGAAGCTGCTCAGACTGAAAATCCTGGAACTGAGCAGAATTGCATCTCTTTTTGATTGACTCGAAAAAGGACCTTGTAGTGGTTCAATAAAGCTGATTTTTGGCATGATAACAATACCAAGTGTGCAGTGAGTACTCCAGCTGGAATCATGGTAAAACAAGTTGTGGATTAATTTTAATGATTTAATTGGTAACACTGCTCAATGGGAAGTACTGGAACAGAGCAGAAATTAAGTAACAAGTTAATGGACTCAAAAATAAATCTTAGGGACATGAAAATGGGCTAGTTTTCGGTAGGATGCTAGTATCACATGTTTATGACATGTATAAGTTGGAATTTCGTTAAAATAGGCTAAGGATTATTTTTAAGATATTACGCGGTAAAACTGCTCCGGTAGAAAATTCTGGCGCTGAGCAGAATTGTCCACTGACTTCAACGAATTAAAAGAGGACCTTGTGGACCTTCAATAAATATGATTTTTGGCACAAACTTAGCCCATGAGGGTAGTAGAGATGCCAGCTGGAAGTTTGGTAAAATAAGCTAGGGTTAAGTTTTAATGAATTATTTGGTAAAACTGCTCAACTGAAATTACTGGAGCCAACCTGGAATTAGTAACGATTTTCCAGGCCTCAGAAAGGGGACTTAGAGATATGAAAATGGGCTAAATTTTGGTACGATACTAGTTCCACATGTTTACGACTTGGGCGAGTTGGAATTTCTGGAAAACGAATTACGGATTCGCCGCAATTAAATTTTTAGTAAAGTTGGTCAGATCAGTTTCAGCACTTAAATTGTTTCAGAAAAGTAATTAAATGAGCCCTTATGGTTATCAATCTAATCTGAAAATTTTATGACAAATCCCCAAGACACATATGAATAAGTCACGAAAGTTAGTTAGCATAACCCTAACGTTTTGGAGGATAATCACGGACGCAAAGTTGATATACTAAAGCTGAAATTTAGGCGGAACAAGGAAATGCATTAAATAGGGTTAATTTGTCCGCTTATGAGTATGACATAGGAATTTAGGGTTTTCCTAAGTCCGAACCATGCATGTTAATATGTTATACACGCCATGACTTGCATTGCATATCATTGCATGTATCATGCATGATCATGAAACCGATTTTATGAATTTTATGCAAGCAAGTCTTTTCAAGTGAAAAGTATTTTCAGTTATGCATGAAAGTTTTTTTACGGTCCCATGTTTTTAAAGAAAGCTTCATGATTCCTTTGCCGGCCAAGCATGCGACTAACCCGACTCCAGACCCGGGGTTAATTGGTTTGATGACATGATATGTTCTGGACCCGCTCAGATCCGGAGTTAATTGATCTGATATCTGTTCTGGACCCGCTCAGATCCGGGGTTAATTGATCTGATATCTGTTCTGGACCCGCTCAGATCCGGGGTTAATTGATCTGATATCTGTTCTGAACCCGCTCAGATCCGGGGTTAATTGATCTGATATCTTTTCTGGACCCGCTCAGATCCGGGGTTAATTGATCTGACACTCTGTTTTTATGACACGTTATTGTATGGGACCAAAATGATGTTTTGACATGGCATGACATGACATCATGCATTGCATATTGCATAACTCACGATCATGAGGACATGTTGCATGTTACAGTTAATGTTTACAAGTTACTATTGGTATAGCATTACCTAAAAACATGATTAAGCCAAACGTCAAGCAAGCTCAGGATTTAAGATCAGGTATGAATTACGATTATTTGATGTTTTTGGGGGAATACATTCATGTTATGACTCTTTATGTATTTCATGGTCGTTTATTCGTTAAGCAAGCTCAGGATTTAAGATCAGGTATGAATTACGATTATCTGAGGTTTTTGGGGTAATACATTCATGTTATGACTCTTTATGTATTTCATGGTCGTTTATTGTATTCTTGCTGGGTGATTTTTATCACTCACACTTTATTTTTCCCCCCAGATAATGCCAAGATAAAATGGATCGAAGATGAGCCGAGGGTACCATATCCATAGGCGAGGAGATATGAAGAGGGCTAAGCTTAAGGACTTTTGTGCTGCCGAGATGGTTGTATTATGACTATGTTTGAACTCTTTGGAATTTGACTATGATGTTTTGTGAGACTTCTACTTTGGGGACTTAGTTATTTCGTGTTTAATTTGAAAAGTTTTAATTCTGCCTAAATTTTACTACCATGTTGAATGTTAGCATGGGAGTCCACGACGTATGTTATGGATTTTCGCATGTTACGCATGACGCTTTGTACTCTCCTTAGTGAAGTACGGCGGGTGCACTGTATCCGGACGAGGCCCGGGTGCGGGGCGCTACAGGTGGTATCAGAGCAAAGGCTCTAGATCCGGCAGAATATAGAACTAAGTTATGAACGTAGTCAACTAAGTTTGATCTTAGATCTAAGTCATGATCCTAGATGAGAGTTGACCTTAGACTAGGATGACTTAGACTGGAAAATTAGGGTTTTGACCGAAAGATAAAATCTTAGTCGATGGCCATCTATGGAATGTAATCATGCCTGCTTGCAAGACCTTAAGATCGTATCTGGATTACAAATTAAATTTTGTCGCTACTCTGAATATTTATGCCTTAAGTGAGACTCCGACCCTTCGTAGTGCGGATGGCGCCACAATTCACTAAAATGACATCATCACTATCGCCCCAGTAGGCAATAAACTTTACTAGCAATAGTTAGTAAGAACACATATTCCAAGGTTTAGCAAGGAATTTAGTTCATAGTAGGCAGAAAGATGGTTAAGTAAAGTTGAAGATAACTTCATGACGATACAGATACCAAATAGGGAAAAAAAAGTACAGAATATCTGACTGTTTTTGAACAAGTAAGGAGTTAACCAAAAACACTAACCTAGACCAAAAGAGTGCTTAATGCAGAAATCCCTGAAACATCAAAACCTGTAACAGGTACGCCCAACTGCTTAATTTAAAACTGAAGTACCTATGTTCTATTATGTCCTTTAGCCAGATATAGACGGTCAATGCAATAGAGTAACCCCACTAAAGCGTAAAAACTAGAATAAGTTATCGAATTGCTCTTAACGGTTGGATTAGTACCATGATAGTCGGAGCTCAATAAGGTTTCCATGGAAGATAAATACCAGCTGCCTAGGATCAATGATTTGGTTGACCACTACGGGAAACACAAGTGTTAACAAAACTGAATTACACACTGAATATTTCCAACGAGAGAACCAAGCTCGAGGAAGAACATAGAATGTGTACAAGGCAAATCATAGAAATCCCCAAAACCATTAGGATTGACAAACGTCCTGACACATTATAGACTTTATGAGTCCGGCATCTTAAGGATAATTCAGTAAAATGGTTAAATTCCTTCCTTGACTAATATAAGTTGGAGAAGCGAAAGGGGAATTCCATCAGGAACGATGTTTATGGTACTACCGGAGTAGGATGGAGAAATTATAAGTTGGGATTACCTAACCCACTCTAGCAGTAACAATATGATGTGGCGAAATCTTGCATAGCATAATAATCTAAAATCTATGAGGACAAAGCAAATGACAATACCCTTATAATTTGGAAAAGAAAACATGGATTTGGTAAGGAATAAGAACACCTCAAAATGTCATAAATTCCAAGGAAGAGCTTCGGCCCTAGGTTCAATTATTACGAGATTAGCATGCCGATGAAACGCATGAGTTAGGTAGGACTTGGCGAAAGATTGACGTTTCACCATTCTGTAAGAGTACATTCTCAGACTAAGGTACGAGTCATCATATATGTATTTTAGGGAAGAAATTTCTAACACCGATGGAAACGCTTTTATGGCTAACACATGGATACAGAAGGATGTTTATTGAAGGAAAGCTTATGGTTCACAGTCTGAACTTAAGGACCTTTGTCATGAAAAGAAGGAAACTCTAATAGTACATAATCATGATAGGTCAATTACATGATACTAACCCTAGAGGAATATTGTTGTCAGAATTTGACTCACTAAGACAAGGGCCAGGCATTTCCGTACTCATTCATTACTTTGGGGCAGTATGTTCCTTTGATTATGAGAGATGAAAGGTTCAAGGTGATCAGATTTGTGCATGGTCTAGACCCCCAGATCAAAGTAGGCTAAGTTAAGTTGTATTCAAGGAACCTTGGTGAATTATTGGAGGACCGCTACGGAGCGGAATGCGATAGTAAGGAAAAGAAAGCATGAAAGAAACGATTTAACAAGCAAACAAAGTAGAAGGTGAAAACCGTATCCATATGAGGCTAGTTTATGCGGATGACAAAGAAACAACCAAGGTACACCTAATAAGTGTGAAGTATCTATGTCCTCTGATGTGCTTCCTATTAACCAAGTAGGAGTGATTATGATAGTTTTCTTTAAGTTATGATTATTAGTGATAGCATGACTTAGTGTAACACCGTGTATGGGACGCAGGGTCCTCGTCATGATGCGTCTCTATTAGCACTTGTACCATTTTATTGCACTATGCGGAGAATAGGTCATGACTATGAAAACCATGTTTTAAGAAAACGCCCCCTTGTAGATGATGTAGCAACTTGAATTTTCGAATTCCGTCGATTGCGCGATTTTTCTCCAATTGATCACGAACCTTTTAGACATGTAAAATATGATATACACCATATAATATACATAATAAAACGTATAATATTAGCTCCAAAAGGTGTATAAAATTCGGCCATGAGGTGTGACCATTTTTGAATTTGAATTTTCAAGAAATCAAGGAAAATGATGGATAATTGATATATGTAATTATGTTATAACTTTGGTATTGTATTTGACATGTGGTGCACGAAATTGTGAGGTGTTTTGGGTGTATATTGGCTGTCCATATTTGTATGTTAAGTATATGACGTGTCTCGGTAGTCATTTGATGTGGCGATTTTTGGTTTACGAACTTTTGACGTGTGGATATATTTTTGGAAGTTTGATGATATGGAATATATGACTTGGAATATCTTAGATATGTATATAATCAAAAAGACAATGTATATATGGTTACTTGACGTTGACGTACGTTGATGACGTGTCGATGAAATGCTGGGATAGAAGAATATAGCTCGTTGTCTTGAGAAAGAATTTTTTTTTTTAATCAGAAGAGAGATATTTTATTGAGATACCCTCACTTGTGGCGGAGGAAAACTCTTTGTACATATTACATGTCATCATATGCAAAGTGTGAATATAACGCTATGATAATTTGCGTTCTCCAATCATATATGATATGTCGCATTAAAACCTTGCCAAGTAAAACCACCCTTGTGGATAAAACCTTGGCGAAGGAAAAAAGCGTGCATATTTATATGTATATATATATATATATATATCAGGACATATATATTTATTATGAAGCAGCCTCACTTTTGGCGGAGGAATACCATATTACAGAAATGTCATCATATGAAAATAAATAATGAAGTGAACTAATGAGTAGCAATCTCCAATCGTATATGATATGCCGCATTAAAACCTTGCCAAGTAAAACCACCCTTTTGGATAAAACCTTGGCGAAGGAAAAAGCGTACATATTTATACCATTGGAGAATTGCATGGATAGATTTTGTATGAGCCTATAGTAATGTCGAAAATATAGCACTGTAGATCCAATGAAACATAAGAGAATAAAGGCCCATAGTGGTGAGTAGGACATCCGGTTGCTGCCATCCCTTGAGATCCAACGCACCTCGCATGAAGTCACAATCCATCGTACCTAACAGGAAGTCACAATAAATGCAGACGTAAATATGGTGGGCAGAACATGTGTCAATTTAAGAAATAGGAGATAACACATGCTGAATCAAGGCGACAAATGCGATGTAAGCCGTCTCCTCGTGCTAATATAGTCCTGCGAGTGATATATTCACCGTGATTCAACGCACTTACACTGCAGAGTGTGGTACCAGTGTTGCCTACGCCTCCGGACGACACAGGTATCTTCGCCAACATGATGTGAGGCATTTGATCAACGATGCAAAGCAGGTAGTACATCCGTATGTATTGCTCCTCGAACTTCACAAGGAAGGGCTTGGAGCTTATCATAACATCTAAGTCCGACAGCTGAATAACCATGGCGAGCTAACATGTGAGACGCAGATTTTGCCTCACGCGGACAATATTGTAGGGATGCTCGGTTGAGTGATTGAAAAAGTGCCGCCTGTGCCAAGTCAATAGACAGAAAACCCGTGAGTTGTTGATCTGAAGATAACATAGATAGAATGGATGAACAATCCATCTCAACTATAATATTATTCCACTCCCGCGCATAGTGAATCAAAGCCAGTGTCAGTGTCAATAACTCTGCACGCAGTGGACTAACCCGCAGAAAAGCAAAACATATAGCCGATACAAACCACCCATGGTCATTAAGCAAAACTGCTCCTGCCGCTTGGCCTCTTCCCACCGCTGCATCTACTTTCAATTTCATTCTCCCCGATGGTAGCAGCTGCCATCTGACGAGTTGCACCCGCGTTGTCCTTAATGGAGGGGAGAAAGCTAAGGCAACTAAGTGATGCATATATATGTATGTATGTATGTATGTATATAAATATATATATATTTATATTTATATTTATATAAACGAAACTTTTATTACGAAAAAACCTCAATTTTGGCGGAGGAAAACCATATTACAACATCAGAGTATGCGAATAAATGAAATAACGAACTAATAATGACATATCTCTAGTCGTATATGATATGCCGCATTAAAACCTTGCCAAGTAAAACCACCTCTGTGGATAAAACCTTGGCGAAGGAAAAAGCGTACATATTTATACGACTGTCATTGATATGAAAGGAAAATAATATTGTGTACAAAGCTATGCTTGCTGCAGAAGTTTGTGGGAGCAGTATTGGACAGAATGCGTTGGACGGGTCGCTGCTTGGTCTTGACGTTTCCAGGATGAGCCATACCTCGGAAGATTGCCAGGGAGAAGTTATATGAATGACAGTTATTAACAAAATAAGAAAAAGCAGAAAAGTCACACACATACCGAAGCCGCCTTGACTAAATTTGTGCCAAGGCGATGAAGCTATGATATGACGCGCCAGCGGGGTCGTAGTCGTAGGGTCCGCAGATGCATGATGGAATTGTTGTGCTTCCATGAAAAGTCTCGCCACCATGATATGTAAATCAATCGCGTGATAGTGAAAAGAGTATATCAATTCAACAGAAGTGTGAAAAATAATAATCAGAAGCAGAAAGCCGAAATGCATACTTAAGTCACCTTGACTAAGGAGCCAAGGCGACAGTGGTAAAGTCCAGCACCACGAAAACTAATATTCTTCGCCATGTGGTCGACACATGTGTAGTATATGATCCAGCAACATAATCCTCCAATGACCGATGAGAAAGTAGGGTTGTCACATGATAACCAAGCCGCTCCAATGAAAAGGAAATGAGGTATATTATGTATGTGAAAGAAGCATCACAAAATGTAGATAAATGGATAGTCAACCCTACCGTGCCTGCCTGTATCCCAAAGGAAACAGGCAGTAAGTCTGAAATATCGCCAATCCATATGGAAGACCATAGAGTGTCAAGGCGCGCGCAAGTAAGAGGAAGTGAGATCCAATGAGACTGCAGCACGTACTAGTGAAGGCAGAGTATGAGAATTATAATGTTGAGTACACGGATGTAACATTGCATGTTGTGCTAAATAATGTGCTGCCATGTTTGCCTCGCGATAAATTTGATGGTAGTCAAGACGATGGAGATAAACCAGTGTGTGTAGCTGGCGAAGATGATAGTTCCCATGTACAAGGTGTTGCCGTGTCAAATGATCTATCAACTGAGCACAATCCGACTCTAGGATAATGGTGCGGTGGAACGGAAGGAAATAAAGAATTCCAAATACAGCGGCTTGAATCTCTGCATGTAGTGGTGCACATGGAGGAAGTCTAAAAGAAATCGCTCCTATGCATGAACCCCTATGATCACGCAATATCGCACTCCCTGCAGCATAATGTCTACCCATAGCAGTGTCTACATTTAATTTCAATCGACCAGAGGGCGGGGTGACCCAGCGAATCAGCAGCGGACGCGGATGTTGGAACGCTGGCAGCCAAGGGAAAAGCCGCCGGGAGCCAGTAGCAATTTTGGAGCCCGAGATTTTTTTGTGCCACAAAGTAATATCATAGCGTATGGAGTGCCGTAGTGAATTATCCGTTATATGAGTTTTGTCCCCATAGATCATGGAGGTATAACCACACCAGATGTTATATACAATAATTGCTGGGATTACTATTTTGTAAACTCCAATGAGAGAGGTAAAAGATGAATGATACCACCAAGAAAGAAGATACTGACAAAGCCGTAATGTGGATGGAAGAGGACAATGTAGCTCACTAGCAAAATAGTGCCAGAGGGGACGCACATAAGAACAATATAAGAAGACATGATCCACCGTGGCTGACTCACTTTTACAGAACGGACATTGCGTTGGATGAGTCGTTAAATATTGTCCAATATAATCCTTAAAAGGTAATGCCGAATTAAACAGATGCCATAAAAACAGTTGTATAGGAGGAGAGTGATGCTTGTACCAAATAAATGTTGCAGAGAGCAGTTTGGGAGAAAGTGTCCGGCTAGTATCATAAGCACTTTTCAGCGAAAATTCTCCCATTGGCTTTGGTAACCATGAAAGGTGGTCTCCCTGTCCGTCAGTCTGTGTTAGGCAGAAGGAACGGATTCGACAAATAATTTTCCATATGGGCGAGTCCGTTAACCGTGGTAGATAATCTTGACGGTGTCCATATTTGGCATGCATGTATTGGCTCCATAACGTGGAATTTTGTTGATATAACCACCATATTCGGCAATGATATGCTTGTTGTAACATGTTTATGTCTCGTATACCTAAACCCCCCTCAGCCCTTGGCTTGCAAATAGTAGTCCAGGAGACCCAATGGTGTCTACGTCCCCAATAGAATGCAGCCATTTTGCGATGTATCACTCTAATCACCGATTTCGGTAAGCCGCCTGCTGCGATGACATGAAGTGGTAAGGCGGATATTACTGAGTTTAACAAGACTAGCCGACCTGCTGCTGATAGCAATTTGGAGTGCCACCCTTGGAGTCTGTCATCAATATACTGAAGTAACGAAACACAATATTTGGAACGGGTGATACCCTTGTGTAAATAAGAACCAAGATAACGAAATGGGAGACATGAAAGACGCATGCCTAGGATATTGACAAAATTTTGGCGTTGATGTGGAGTTACCCTGACAGACGGAATAATACTGCTTTTTTGGAAATTTACCTTTTGACCTGAAGCAGTTTCATAGTGCGTAAGAAAAGTATGAAAATGTTGAAGGTTCCGCTGTGTACCTCGGAGAAATATCAGTAAATCATCCGCATAGGCCAAATGTGTGATTGTAAATGGGATGCGGCCCAGGCGGAAAGGCTGTAACACTCCAGCTGTTGTTAATGCTTTCAAGCCCCTGTTAAAACCTTCAGATGCTAAAATAAATAATAAATGAGATAATGGATCCCCCTGCTTAACTCCTCTATACGGCCGGAAGGTTGAAGATGGCTGGCCATTGATCAATACTGCTAATGTAGTGGCACCCAAATGATTCAGAATAATACGAGTGAAGAAATCGGAGAAGCCGAATGTGTGTAGTAATAACTTCAAATATTCCCAGCTAACTCTGTCAAACGCTTTCATCATATCTAACTTTAAGCATAATTGCAAACCACCTCTATCCATCATATGGATCATCTCACGAGCCAATAGTACTTGTGTAGAAATGTCAGTACCTGGTAGGAAGCCCGTTTGTTTTGGAGATATTAATCGCGGAAATAATGTACTCAAACGGCTAGCAACGATTCTGGTACAGACTTTGCTCAAAAAATTAGTGAGGCATATAGGACGATAGTCACTGAAACTAGCAGGGGAAGGTTTTTTCGGGATCAAAGTGATTAATGCACTAGCCATGACTGTAGGCTGAGGAACACCAAGGAAAAATTCATGTACTGCTTTAATGACGTCTGTGTGAATAATTGACCAGCAGGATCGATAAAAGTTGCCATTAAAACCATCGGGTCCGGCAGCACTATGAGGGTCCAAATGCCAAACCGCTGATTTTACCTCCTCCGGCAATGGTATCTGTGTTAGGAAGGCATTGTCTTTGGAGGTCACTAATGTCGGAATATGTCAAAGAATATTATCATAATTGGCAGTAGGCTCACGAGCAAATAAGGCTGTATAGAAAGATACTGCTTCAGCCATGATATCGTCTGGTGCAGTGCAGATAAGTTTGGTACTGGTCTGTATTTGTTGGATCTGGAGGTTCAATCGTCTCCCTTTGACAATGGAGTGAAAATATCGGGTGTTAGCGTCTCCTTCCTTTAGCCATCGGACTCTTGCTTTTTGTTTCCAAAAATGCAATTCATAAGAAGAGGCTTGAAGATATTCCGCCTTTGCTCTATGATACTCTGTCCGATTTTCCTCTGTTGGATGCGTGTCCCAAAGATTTTTAGCACGTGTGAGTGTTATTTCACCCTGTTGGACATTAGAGAAGATATTACTAAATATTTCTTTGTTCCACCGCTGCACATCCTTCTTAAGTTTGAATAACTTTGTGTAGAAGCCATACATTCCACCAGTAGTAGGATAAGAAGCCCATGCAGCGTGCATATAATTGTGAAAATCTGGATGCAACAACCAAGAGTCTAGAAACCGGAAAGATCGACGTGTCGGAGGTGGACTGATTCAGCATAAAAGTAATAATGGAGTATGATCAGAAGCAATGCGGGGAAGATGTGTAAGTTGTAAGTCATCAAATTTGTCATGAAATGCAGTATTGAGAAATAACCAATCTAATCTCCGGCGGACTCTTCCTAGACCCCGACCGTCTGTCCATGTGAATTTGGAACCATGAAACTATGGCGTCATCAAACCACATGATTCTATGCAATCATTAAAATCCTGTAAAGTAGTGAGTGAGGGCTGTGAACGGCCTTCATGATCCGATACAGAGCGGAATGTATTAAAATCTCCACCCAGCACCCAAGGTAGATCATAGTTTTCGGAGAATGTACATAATGAAGTCCACAAAGAACGGCAAAGAGATGGAGTGTGATTGTCATAAACTGCAGATAATACAAAAGTATACTGAAGGGGCCGATATAACAGTGTGAAATGGACAACTTGCCCTTCATCCTGCACTGTCACCAATGTAAAGTGTGAGTCATGCCAGAAAAACCAAATACGTTCTGACTGTGATGCATAGGAATTAGAAAATCCGAAATCCAGAGCATAACGAGGAATAGTAACCGATGCATGTTTAGGTTCTATTATTACAAGTATATTTAACCGATGATCACGTATCAACTGATGCAATCGTGGTATTGAGGCTCGCAGACCTCTTATATTCCAAATCATAATATTCATTGAGAGAGAGTAGAGTCACTTCCCTGAATTGCATGTGATGCACTACGTGTGAGAATTGTAGATGGTGGCAGTGGAGGAAGATCTTTCTTTGCGCGACGCTTTCTACGTGGAACAACTGGAATAAAGTCCTCTGTTGAATCCTGTAGCCGCGAGAATAAAGTATCTGTGTCGGGTGAGGGGGTAGCAGCTGCATGCGGCGGGCTACCTCTTCTGGAACAGTAGGTATCTCTAGGTTATCTGCCACAGGTAACTCATTATCTGATGAATGTCCGATATCACAGTTATCTAGATTCGTCCGCATTGGTTCAGTAGGCTCCTCAGGATTGATATTCGCCATAGGAGTATCGTTTTGGGTGGGCTGATCCTGAGTGGCTTGTGGTTCTATCGGATGATGATCAATCACTTCAGTAAGTGTTGGTGCATCTGGTTTCTTCTTCACTGGTGTCCAGCGTTGAGCTGGTGCTCGACGTGGAGGCGGTGGAGGCGGTGGCGGTATCTTTGATGGCAAAATAATGGCAAATCTTCATATACGATGGATTGCAGTATAAATCGACTTTTTGCCTGTAGATAAATCTTTTGAGGCAATTCCTGGAAAACATCTACTTCTACACATACACGTGCAACTAAGGGCCGTAGTCCATCTGTTGTTGCTACATCAGGTTTGATGGGGCTTCCAATTGGTTTAACAATTTCAAACAATGCTTCTTTTCGGTGAAGATGGATAGGGAGGCCAGGAAGGGCAATCCGAACCGGTAAAATTGGCACATCAGTGGATGGATCAAAATCAACTGTCCATTTGGTTATACGCATATGACAGCCGGATATATGCCATGATCGACGATAAAAGCAACGTAAATAATCAGCTTCATTTCGAAAATTTAGCAGGATATGTGTCTGATCAATGAGAGTGATGCGGAGATCATGATGAAATCCAATTTTCTCAAAAACATCTCTGATAACTTTTAATGGAGGTCTCCCATACCAGAAAGTACCCACTAACGAATATTTGAATGGAGCAGCAAGTTCATCAATTTCGGAATCCAAAAACGAGATTAAAGGAATACCTTTATATCGAGAAACAGTTTTTGGCGAAATGTTGATTGATTGAGATGAAGTGTCGCCGGAAACTACGGCTGCGAATGACGGCGGCGGCACAGTCATATTCAGAGTCGCGATGAAAAGCGATAAACAGATGTGGCGAATGTCCAGCAATCAAAGAATCTTTCCAGGCAAAAGAACAGCGAAAATTGGCTAGGTTGATGAATGGCTTGAGGTCGAAATGGATATGCAATGTGCTTCCCGACAGTGGCAGCGGCTCACGCCGCTAGGCGCCTGTGATCGCTGAAAATCGCCTGCGCCGTCATCTATATATATATATGTATATATATATATATATATATATATATATATATATATATATATATATGTATATACATATATGCCGTGTGTGTAAAAGATATGCAAATCTATAGAAATCTTCTCTCTACCGATCCTTTGCACTGGCGGCGGCAAGCTCAATTCCTTCGCCGGCCATATTAACGAAATCCTTCGCAGCAGTTGTTTCTTCCATGGTGGCTGCTTTCCCTGATTGCGACATCGGCCACTATAAAGGCGCACCTGCGGTTACTTTCACACCATCTGAAATCGCTGAATCGGTGACTCGATTCCGATATGCTCTGGTAGGTACATTCTGGCGAGGTCGGCCAGCTATGGCAGCCACCTTAAAGCATTTGATCTCATTGGATTTCAAGGCCTGGTTTCAATCGGATTATTGGATGACAGCCACATCTTGATGAATTTTGAAAAGGAGGATGATTATACGCGATGATTCTATCGTGGAACATGACGGATTCTTGGATATCAGATGCGCGTCACAAAATGGACTCCTGAGTTTTAATCTTAAATTTGAAATCCCAGTTGTACCTGTTTGGATCTCACTGTCGGGCCTTCCCATTCACATGCATGATCAACGCACGTTGTATGCTATCGTTCGTGCCCTTGGCCGACCCATCAAAGTGGATGCTTCCACGTTAAATTTTCTACGCCCATCGGTTGCACGTGTTTCCAAAGAGGCAGATGTCACGCAAGACCTTCCATCTAAAATTTATATAGACTGTGGTGTTCCATCGTTTTTCCAATCCGTGATTTATGAAGATCTTCCGTTATATTGTAAACAATGTCGTACTTTTGGACATAAAGATGGTCATTGTTCTGGACAAGATGAAGAGGAACCTGTCCATAGTCCTCAAAAACCAGTTGATCCACCGAAGGAATGACAGCCGAAACAAAAACCTACAACAGCAGATCCGCCTCCTGTGGTACCGGTTGAACCACCACCCTGTGAAGTTTTGCATGAAGATTTGCCTCGAGCTAGTCATTCTTAGGATATATCTTGCCTAGGCCAGGGTGTAGACTATCCAGTTGAGGTAGTAGAGGATGACGCACTAGGCCATTGTTCGGATAAAGAAGTTCCTCCTACAGACATTGATCCTAATCTTCCTGTTATTCCAGATGAAGTTCTACGTTGTACTCAGATGCTCCAACCTTCATAACCGGAGGACATCTTATTATCTCGGCTGGCTGATATTTTTGAATAGGCGGGGTTTATACCACTGGTTCCCCGTCGTCGTCGTCGCACCAAGAAAGAATTGCCCCCTCTACCACCGTCCACTGTTCTCACACGTAGTGCATTTCGTCTCTCTCGTATGAGTGACCCCCCTCTCTTTCTTAATGAATTTTTTGACATGGAATATCAGAGGCATAAGGCCCTCCCTTCCTCATTTGCATTCGTTAATTCGTTATATTAATCTGATGGCAATTATTGAACCCAAGCAGCCTGCTTCTAGGCTTACAAGATTTTGTATGGATCTTGGTTTTTCCCATTCCTTTAGTTCGGCTCGTGATATGTTTTTTTTGGCGAGATTCACATTTTCATTATTGAATATCACAGATCAGGATCAATTGGTCACACTGGAACTACTCTACATTCCTCACAATCTCTATTTTTGTTGGTCTGCTATATATGCAGCACATACCACTACTCTACGAAGGCCTCTTTGGCAATCGTTATGACAGCATGTCCAATCGTGACCCTGGATACGTAGTGGAGATTTCAACACATTTCGGTCTTTGGATGATCATTGAGGTCGTTCCAATCCAATGTTATCTTCCTTGAAAGATTTTAATGAGTGTATTGAAGATTGTTTGTTGATGGATCCTACATTTCATGGCCATCGTTACACTTGGGCGGATGGATGGGTCTAGTTCGGGTTCAACGAATGTTGGATTGGGTATTTATTAACTCCGTCTTTCACGATGCTTTGGCTGATATATGTCTCACACACCTCCTGCGTGTTACTTCGGATCACTCTCCTCTACTCTTAAAATGCAATTTCCCTCGGGACACTGGCCCCCGCTCTTTTCTATTCTTGGATGCTTGGTTGTCTCATCCAGTGTAGCGCTCCGTCCCGAACCCTAGGGTCAGAACCGGTGCGCCCGCCGTATTCCACTAAGGGATATACTGTTAGAAAATCTAACGAGATCACTGCAAAACGCGCAGCGGAAAAACAAAAAACGATCTCCGATTTCCTACCAAGGATCCATGTTGTTTGTTTAATTCGACAACAGAAATCAAAAATTACCTCCGTAGATTCGAAATCTGCAGATGAAAGAGGTGCGAAAATACGACCACCCTCTGTCGGTATCCACACGAACGCTTCCGCCCGGAGTGCTAGCTCTTCAAACGGCGCGGCTGAAGAACTCGCTTTTCACAAAAACGGCTCTAGGGTTTCTCTTTGATGATTCTGTATTTTTGTGTGTGTAGTGTATACGAGATACACAAATATATATACACATACGTAGACATCAAAATCCGAGTCATAATCGGATTAGTTGATGCCAATCAAAATCCATATCAGATACGGATTGTAACAGGATATTCAAAATCCATATCAGATACGGATTCTCTCGTTATTATCCGATAATGCATATATATATAATCACCAAAAACGAAAATAATAATAATAATAATTAATATCCAATATTAATATGATTAATATTAAAAACGATAATAATAATAATAATAATTAATATCCAATATTAATATTATTAATATTATTAATCTCAGCCATACGCATTCTTGTGTGTGACCCGATAGGCCCATATTAATTGGCAGTTGATTAAATCTCTATTAAACCAACAAGTCGTAATTGGCCTCTAGCAAGGCATTACAACTACCCAATTAATACGAGTAAAGTCCAACTAGCCTAATAATAGTACATGCATTAATCCCTTTGTCACACGATATCTAGTTTGAACATAAGTCATGGTCAGCGTCATACTTATATAGTTCAAACATATGATTACTCGATCTCTAAGTAGACTGATAAAACAAATGATATTGATCACACTATCAAATCATTTGAGCACGGCCATGCATTTCACAGTCTCACTAATCGAGGGGCCCAAAGATATCTCTCTCAAAAGAGAGGGACAAATTCTATCTTGATTGTTCAATATCCTCTACATAATTTCTATCACATTCAATCATGACCTTTATTATTATCCAGTTACGGATAACGTTTGATCATGTCAAAATATAATAGTCCTTATGTTGGAAACTATGACAATCTCAAGTCAAAGGATTAAAACATGACTATCATGAGATTTACTTATGACGCTAATCCATGTAGCAATCTCATGATGGGTCTATCCAATACACTGTTCTCTAACAAGTATCCATGAGATTGATTCGTATCACCATACACATAATCATCTCATGATTATCAAATCAATACTCATACTGATTATAAATTATTTTATCTCCATAACAATAATGAATCAGGGACATATATCAAAATTGTGTAACATACTAACCAACAATAATGATAATAAAATCTCTTTTATTAATAATAAATGCATAACATAAATATCCAAATCATGGCCTAGGGCACATACACTAACAATCTCCCACTTGCACTAGGCCTACAAATATCTGAGACCCATAGATCTAGTGTGCTGATCATGCTTGACCCGTGAGAGAGGCTTAGTCAATGGATCCGCTATGTTATCGTTTGTGTCAACTTTGCATATCTTGACATCTCCTCTATCGATGATGTCTCGAATGAGATGGTAGCGTCGGAGTATATGTTTAGATCTCTGATGAGACCTAGGCTCTTTTGCTTGTGCTATGGCACCATTGTTGTCACAATAAATGTCCACAGGATTTGCAATGCTAGGTACTACTCCTAGCTCAGTGATGAACTTCTTTAACCAAACTGCTTCTTTAGCTGCATCTGATGCTGCTATATACTCAGCCTCTGTTGTAGAATCAGCCACAGTGCTTTGTTTTGAACTCTTCCAACTAACAGCTCCACCATTCAATGTGAATACAAAACCGGACTGCGATCTGAAATCATCTATGTCGGTTTGGAAGCTAGCATCTGTGTAACCATTTACAACTAACTCGTCATCCAAACCTCCATAAACCAAGAATACATCTTTAGTCCTTCTGAGGTACTTAAGAATATTCTTGACAGCTATCCAGTGACCTTCACCAGGGTCAGCTTGATATCTACTTGTTGTGCTCAATGGATATGAGACATCTGGTCTAGTACATAACATGGCATACATGATCGATCCTATAGCAGAAGCATAAGGAATTTTATTCATTCGATCTCGCTCATCAGATGTCTGAGGACATTGATTCTTGCTAAGATGAATGCCATGAGACATAGGCAGGAATCCTTTCTTGGACTCTTGCATGTTGAACCTTTTCAACATTTTATCTATGTATGTACTCTGACTCAAGCCTATTATCCTTTTAGATCTATCTCTATAGATCTTGATACCAAGGATATAGGTAGCCTCACCCAAGTCCTTCATTGAAAATGAATTCCCTAACCAAGCCTTAACCTTTTGCAAGGTAGGGATATCATTCCCAATAAGCAATATGTCATCCACATATAAGACCAGAAACACTACTGCACTCCCACTGACCATCTTGTAAACACAAGGTTCATCTTCATTCTTGATGAAACCAAAGTTCTTAACTGTTTCATCAAAACGAAGATTCCAGCTTCGAGATGCTTGCTTCAATCCATAGATGGACCTTTGAAGCTTGCAAACTTTCTTTGAATTCTCAGGATTTACAAAACCCTCAGGTTGTGTCATGTACACATCCTCGAGTAAATTTCCATTAAGGAAAGCAGTTTTGACATCCATTTGCCATATCTCATAATCATAGTATGCTGCAATGGCAAGGAGAATTCGAATAGACTTAAGCATAGCTACTGGTGAAAAGGTTTCATCATAGTCTATACCATGAGTTTGCTTGAAACCTTTAGCCACAAGCCTTGCTTTGTAGGTTTGCACATTTCCATCCATGTCAGTTTTCTTCTTGAAAACCCATTTGCAACCAATAGTCTTAATACCCTCTGGAGGATCAATTAAAGACCAAACTTGGTTATCAAACATGGATTGCATCTCAGAATTCATGGCTCCAAGCCATTTATCTGAATCTGGACCTGACACAGCTTCCTGATAGGTAGTAGGCTCATCTTGATCTATGAGCATAACTTGACTATCATCAGTCACAAGAAATCCGTATCTCTCTGGCTGACGATGTATCCTATCAGATCTGCGTTGGACTTGTGTTACATTTTCAGGTTCCACAACTGTTTGTGGTTCTGAAATCGTCTCTAAAGACGGTTTAATGATATCTTGTGGAACTTGAGTTTCCTCATGTTGTACTATACTCCCACTTGTTCTCTTGGAGAGGAACTCCTTTTCCAAAAAGACTCCATTTCGAGCAACAAACACTTTGTTCTCTGAGGGAATATAGAAATAGTACCCTTTAGTTTCTTTAGGATACCCCACAAAAATACATTTGATAGATTTTGGAGCTAGCTTATCTGACATTAATCTTTTCACATAAGCTTCACAACCCCAAATCTTAAGAAAAGACAAACTGGGTCTCTTACCAGTCCACATCTCATATGGTGTCTTTTCAACCGCTTTAGATGGTACACAGTTCAAAATGAATGCAGCTGTCTCCAAGGCATAACCCCAAAAGGATAAAGGAAGATCTACTTGACCCATCATAGATCGAACCATATCCAATAAAGTCCGATTTCTCCTTTCAGAAACACCATTCCATTGTGGAGTTCCTGGAGGAGTCAACTGTGAAACGATTCCACAATTTCTTAGATGTTGGTCAAATTCTTGGCTCAAATATTCACCACCTCGATCTGATCGAAGGGTTTTAATTGTCTTACCAAGTTGATTTTGTACTTCATTTTGAAAAGTTCTAAACATTTCAAAAGACTCATGTTTATGTTTCATTAGGTAGACATAGCCATACCTACTGAAATCATCAGTAAAAGTAATGAAATACTGAAATCCTCCCCTGGCACTAATGCTGATTGGGCCGCATACATCTGTATGTACCAAGCCCAATAAGTCATTAGCCCTTTCACTATGTCCAGTAAAAGGAGTCTTTGTCATCTTTCCAAGCAAACAAGACTCGCAATTTTCAAATGATTCAAAATCAAATGAATCTAATAATCCATCTTGATGGAGTTTAGATACGCGCCTCTCATTTATATGGCTAAGGCGACAATGCCATAAATATGAAGGGTTTAGTTCATTTGGCTTAGTTCTCTTTGAAGATATGTTATAAATATTACCGTCATTGGAATCATCAAGGTTAAGGACATAAATGCCATTATAACTACTTGCAATACAATAAAGCAAGTCATTTTTATCAAAAATAGAACACTTCTTATTTTTAATTAAAAATGAATAACCTTCATCATCCAAAACAGACACTGAAATAAGATTCCTACTCATAGTAGGAACATAAAAGCAATTGTTTAAAACTAACAAAAGCCCATTGGGCAAGACAAGCTAATAGGTCCCTACAGCTATAGCAGCAACTCTTGCTCTATTGCCAACACGTAGGTCCACCTCGCCCTTCTTCAGCATCCTACTCCTTTTGAGCCCCTGCATATTTGTACAAATATGGGATCCACATCCAGTATCTAATACCCAGGAAGAAGAAGTAGATAAATTAATTTCTATAACAAAAATACCTAAAGATGTAGTCGTACTACCCTTCAGCTTCTTCAACTCCTCCAAATAAACATCACAATTTCTTTTCCAATGCCCAGGCTTGTTGCAATGGAAACAAGTTCCTTCCTTAGGAACCTTTGCCTTGGGACCAGGTTTCGGTTTAGCTTGACCCTTTGCCCCTTTTGCACCCTTTGCACTTTTAGCCTTACCCTTGCCTTTAGCTTTCCTTTTCATTAGCTTAGTATTGACACTCAATACATGGGTAGGCTTCTTGATATTCCCCTCAGCAGTTTTGAGCATACCATGTAGCTCAGGAATGGACTTTTCCATATTGTTCATATTGTAGTTCATTACGAACTGAGAAAAACTGCTAGGCAAAGAGTGTAGGATCAAATCCGTAGCGAGTTCCAAACTCAGGGGATATCCGAGTCTTGCAAGGTGATCTATATAGCCTTTCATTTTTAAAACATGAGCGCTAACAGATTCACCTTCAGACATCTTACAGTCAAAAAGTGCAACGGCGGTGTCGAACCTATCCTGCCTAGCCTGTTGTTGGAAAGCTTGTTTGAGATGCACACTCATCTCATAAGCTTCTAAGTGTTCCAGGTCTTTCTGAAGTCCTGAACACATAGTTGCCAACATAAGACATCCTATGTCGTTTGAATCTTCCACATGCTTCTTATACTTGTTCTTAACAGCAGCAGAAGCATCAGCAGGAGGGGGTTCAGGGACAGGGTCATCGAGCACGTAGGACTTCTTTTCTTGTTTGAGAACAATTCTCAAGTTTCGAAACCAGTCAACAAAATTAGTCCCACATTCTTTTAGTTTTTCCTTCTCAAGGATAGATCGCAGCGATAAGGTGGAATTGTTATTAGCGGCCATTTATGATCTACAAAACATGCAAAGTAACACTTTATTAATAATGAGGTTAAAATTTATAAAACTCTCACTAAAACATAACCCTCAAAAGAAATATTTTAGTGAGCTAAGATCCATATTTGACTTAATTCTAAACTCAGCTTTGGCATGACGCTTAAAATTAAGTTATTTAGGTAGGTAACATCTTTACCAATTACATCTCATGTAACTCTTAAAATTTATGGAATAATGACATCATATATCATTGTATGTTAGATTCCATCTAATGCCTTGAGCCCAAAACCGTTTTGATAGCCCAATTAAGTCTAACCAATTTTAAACATATGAGTAGCACTATTACTCATCCTACGTAGCTAGGAATGTTTAAAGCACATTGCTTTGGCAATACCTACTTTAATACAATCCCAGTTTTAATAGGTGTTTAAGACATGGATGGCATTAAGACTTAAATTATTAATGAGGGTTCAACTTAGTTTATGTCTTGCATTGCATATCATTATATCGTAGCATCCTATATGCATATATAATATATCATCCACGCATCTCATACAAAATGATAAATATGTAAACGTGACATAGCATAGCCAAACTAAATATGATCTTCATGAGACCAAATGAAGATCATAAAGGAAACCCTATGTGAAAGACTTCCTATTACAACATTTGCAATGATACATATCTTCTTGTCTTGAGATCGTGCCTCCATCTCTATGGAATCCACTCGTCCCTGGTATGTGTCGCCATCACCACTTTTGTAGCTTGATTCTTCATTTATTACAATAATAAAGAAAAACCCTAACTAATTGTATAATAAAATACAATAAAAACTACAGCGGCACGCAGGCCATAATAACCCAAAACAGAAATATGACTAAGTCAATCACATAGGTCCTGAGGCCATGCTATGCACCATGCAAAGACATCAACAATTATAATATATTTTACACAAACATATTATAACAAATAAATATATATTGACATTCTTAATGTCACGGTAACGAACTATAGGGCGTACGCATACGGCGGTCCCGCTCGAACCGAGAGTTATATTAACGATCTTACTGTTTTGATTACGTGTAAACCCTTATAGAAGCACCGATCGAACCGAGAGTTATCATTCAAAACCCAAAACAGAATCATCAATCGAATTGATAATCTGCTGTCCGAAATTCGAAACAGAATCAATCTGCCATTCGAAATCCGAAAACAGAATCATCAATCGAATTGATAATCTGTCTGTTTTGAATATGCATAACTCTTACAGAATCATTATCGGTTGCTCATATTGATATAAACATAATCGTTTTTAATCATCACATGAAAAACGAAAACTTTATATCACATATAACAATCTCGAATCATAACGTCTCATGAAAACGAATTGAAAACATCAATCCGCTCTCACCAGATGAGATTCGAATAGGGTTCTACACATAGCGTATGTTTATATCTAATATAAACAGAATCCGTTTTGATCATCACATGACAAACGAAAACCGCCGTATACAAATCATCTAATGAAAACGATTTGAAAAACACCATTCTTTTCTCATCATATGAAATCCGAGTTGGGGTTTTTGTACATATCATGCCATACAAAAATCAGTAAACATCTAATCACATAAGCATGATATAATCGATTTAAACGAAATCAACAAGTGTCTCTGATACCACTGTTAGAAAATCTAACGAGATCACTGCAAAACGCGCAGCGGAAAAACAAAAAACGATCTCCGATTTCCTACCAAGGATCCATGTTGTTCGTTTAATTCGACAACAGAAATCAAAAATTACCTCCGTAGATTCGAAATCTGCAGATGAAAGAGGTGCGAAAATACGACCACCCTCTGTCGGTATCCACACGAACGCTTCCGCCCGGAGTGCTAGCTCTTCAAACGGCGCGGCTGAAGAGCTCGCTTTTCACAAAAACGGCTCTAGGGTTTCTCTTTGATGATTCTGTATTTTTGTGTGTGTAGTGTATACGAGATACACAAATATATATACACATACGTAGACATCAAAATCCGAGTCATAATCGGATTAGTTGATGCCAATCAAAATCCATATCAGATACGGATTGTAACAGGATATTCAAAATCCATATCAGATACGGATTCTCTCGTTATTATCCGATAATGCATATATATATAATCACCAAAAACGAAAATAATAATAATAATAATTAATATCCAATATTAATATGATTAATATTAAAAACGATAATAATAATAATAATAATTAATATCCAATATTAATATTATTAATATTATTAATCTCAGCCATACGCATTCTTGTGTGTGACCCGATAGGCCCATATTAATTGGCAGTTGATTAAATCTCTATTAAACCAACAAGTCGTAATTGGCCTCTAGCAAGGCATTACAACTACCCAATTAATACGAGTAAAGTCCAACTAGCCTAATAATAGTACATGCATTAATCCCTTTGTCACACGATATCTAGTTTGAACATAAGTCATGGTCAGCGTCATACTTATATAGTTCAAACATATGATTACTCGATCTCTAAGTAGACTGATAAAACAAATGATATTGATCACACTATCAAATCATTTGAGCACGGCCATGCATTTCACAGTCTCACTAATCGAGGGGCCCAAAGATATCTCTCTCAAAAGAGAGGGACAAATTCTATCTTGATTGTTCAATATCCTCTACATAATTTCTATCACATTCAATCATGACCTTTATTATTATCCAGTTACGGATAACGTTTGATCATGTCAAAATATAATAGTCCTTATGTTGGAAACTATGACAATCTCAAGTCAAAGGATTAAAACATGACTATCATGAGACTTACTTATGACGCTAATCCATGTAGCAATCTCATGATGGGTCTATCCAATACACTGTTCTCTAACAAGTATCTATGAGATTGATTCGTATCACCATACACATAATCATCTCATGATTATCAAATCAATACTCATACTGATTATAAATTATTTTATCTCCATAACAATAATGAATCAGGGACATATATCAAAATTGTGTAACATACTAACCAACAATAATGATAATAAAACCTCTTTTATTAATAATAAATGCATAACATAAATATCCAAATCATGGCCTAGGGCACATACACTAACATATACAAGACGTCTGTATGAATTCCTGCACTTATCAAAACGACACAGTATTCGCTTGCGGAAGCAGAATAAATCAATTCAAACCCTAAATCGAAAGTAAAATCCCCAAAACCATATATAGTCAACATCAAGTCAAAATCCTCTAAACGACATCGTAAAGTGCGTAAAATGAAATCCCTAAGCTAAGTCCTCAAATGAAATAATAAATAGAACAAAACTTCCTCAATTCTTGATCCTCAATCTCCAAACAGTTTCTACGAGTCCCACTGGGCCCATTCTGAATCTTCTCCAACCCATATGTAATCATACACTGAATCGTCTGCAAGAAAACAAAACGAACGGTGTGAGCGACAAAAACGTCACTCAGTAGATACCCTGCCTGCATCGGCCCTGTGAGATCATATATGCTAGGACAGTAGTGAAATACATATAAGTACGGTAATACGAAAATAGACTGTCCACGTTTTCTCAAATACGTACAACGATCATAACTTCTTAAAACAATCAAACACATAATCGTGCAAAATGAGTGTGAAATCCAATGCCACATACGTGATGCATGATAAACCTACATTCTCAGAAACATTCATCTAATCGTGCAATGCATGACCCCGGGTCCTAATAGAACGGAAAGGAACGGAACAGATCAGATATGCGACTTACGTCTCGCATATCCTAACAGAACAGAACGGAACGGAACAGAACATAACATATATGCAATGTCTCGTGATGCATGAATGCACAGAAATCATACACGGAATCCTTCTTTGACTTCTTCCTTCTTTTCCCTTTTCTTTTCTTTTGCCTTTTTCTTTTCTTTTCTTTTACCTTCAGGTTCGTCCCCTACCCTTTTCCCTTCTCTATTCTTTTTCTTTTTCTATATTCTTTTTCTTTTCTTTTTCTTTTTCTTTTTCTTTTCTTTTTCCTTATTCCTTCCTCACCTGTTCTCAGCTTCTTCGTTCCTGAATCCTGCACCCCTTCACATTCTTAATCCCTTCGCTGCAAACTCCAAACTTTTGGTTCCCCCTCCCCGCCGACCTCTCCCTCAGCCCCCTGTTCACCACGCCCCTGCCCCAGTGCGCATCCCCCCATCCCTCAGCCCTACCTCTCAGCCGCCCCCTCAGCCCCACCCATCCCCCTAGGCGCACCCCCTGCAGCCCCCACCCCTCCTGACCAGCCGCACCACACCCAACACACCCTCTCAGCCCCCTCTCACCCTTATTCCTCCATCTGGCAGCACGTGGTCATAGCCTACCAACACTGGCCACGCGCCGTCAGTACAAACACTTCTTCCTATGATTCCGGTATTCACACGCACATCAAAAAATCAAATCTTTTCGAGTTTCCATACGAAAATAGCATCATACATATATATACCTACACGATCATATATATGAAAATACAATTCATCACATATACGTATAATCTAATAATCAAGCATGTATACAATCACAAATACTAATGCACGATCTCGCTTTCATAGAGAAATTAAAGATTCTCGTTTTTACATTCAACGGATGTTAAGGGGGCACCTACTTGGTAATTGATACGCGTTGAAGAGCATGTCCGGATGGTGGTTCCTCTTCCTTAAAAGCGGCGCTCGGCTTGGAAGCAAGAAGGCATCGCTGCCTACTTCCCTGCGGCGTACGTTTTGTTGAGGGGAGAGGGTCTAAGAGCTTCTTTAAATAGAATTTGATTAGGGTTTAGGGAAAATTATCAAATCCAATTCGGTTTAATAATTAATTAAGCCTTAATGACTCTTTTGCCCTTCATTAAAAAAATGGGATATAACATTCTCCTCCCCTTACAAAAAGTTTCGTCCTCGAAACTTGTGTGTTACGTAGTCAATAACTTAGTATAGTCCTACACAATTCATTTACCTCGATCATGACCGAACTTAGTATCTCTTGCGTATTCTGATATGTTACCCATTTCACTTCCTCGATACAGAACTAAGTCCTCAAATCATTCAGTGTGTATATATACAATGTAGTCTTTAAATCCATTGTCCTCTGCCTGATAGATCGTAACCTATTCTTTCCATCATTCTCGAATCAACCTTAAGTGCATCATCACTATACTGGCTTCATAACTTAATCATCGGTCTATATCGTACTTATATTTGCTATCATGAGCCACCCTCTAAAAATCAGTTCCTAGGTGTTGTACAATCGTGACCCTGGGTACTTAGTGGAGATTTCAACACATTTCGGTCTTTGGATGATCATTGAGGTCGTTCCAATCCAATGTTATCTTCCTTGAAAGATTTTAATGAGTGTATTGAAGATTGTTTGTTGATGGATCCTACATTTCATGGCCATCGTTACACTTGGGCGGATGGATGGGTCTAGTTCGGGTTCAACGAATGTTGGATTGGGTATTTATTAACTCCGTCTTTCACGATGCTTTGGCTGATATATGTCTCACACACCTCCTGCGTGTTACTTCGGATCACTCTCCTCTACTCTTAAAATGCAATTTCCCTCAGGACACTGGCCCCCGCTCTTTTCCATTCTTGGATGCTTGGTTGTCTCATCCAGTGTAGCGCTCTGTCCCGAACCCTAGGGTCAGAACCGGTACGCCCGCCGTATTCCACTAAGGGATATACAAGGCGTCTGTACGAATTCCTGCACTTATCAAAACGACACAATATTCGCTTGCGGAAGCAGAATAAATCAATTCAAACCCTAAATCGAAAGTAAAATCCCCAAAACCATATATAGTCAACATCAAGTCAAAATCCCCTAAACGACATCGTAAAGTGCGTAAAATGAAATCCCTAAGCTAAGTCCTCAAATGAAATAATAAATAGAATAAAACTTCCTCAATTCTTGATCCTCAATCTCCAAACAGTTTCTACGAGTCCCACTGGGCCCATTCTGAATCTTCTCCAACCCATATGTAATCATACACTGAATCGTCTGCAAGAAAACAAAACGAACGGTGTGAGCGACAAAAACGTCACTCAATAGATACCCTGCCTGCATCGGCCCTGTGAGATCATACATGCTAGGACAGTAGTGAAATACATATAAGTACGGTAATACGAAAATAGACTGTCCACGTTTTCTCAAATACGTACAACGATCATAACTTCTTAAAACAATCAAACACATAATCGTGCAAAATGAGTGTGAAATCCAATGCCACATACGTAATGCATGATAAACCTACATTCTCAGAAACATTCATCAAATCGTGTAATGCATGACCCCGAGTCCTAACAGAATGGAACGGAACGGAACAGATCAGATATGTGATTTACGTCTCGCATATCCTAACAGAACAGAACGGAACGGAACAGAACAGAACATAACATATATGCAATGTCTCGTGATGCATGAATGCACAGAAATCATACACGGAATCCTTCGTTGACTTTCTTTCTTCTTTTTCCTTTTCTTTTCTTTTACCTTTTTCTTTTCTTTTTTTTTACCTTTAGGTTCGTCCCCTACCCTTTCCCTTTTCTATTCTTTTTCTTTTTCTATATTTTTTTCTTTTCTTTTTCTTTTTCTTTTCTTTTTCCTTATTCCTTCCTCACCTGTTCTCAGCTTCTTCGTTCCTGAATCCTGCACCCCTACACATTCTTAATCCCTTCGCTGCAAACTCCAAACTTTCGGTTCCCCCCTGCCCGTCGACCTCTCCCTCAGCCCCCTGCTCACCACGCCCCTGCCCCAGTGCGCATCCCCGATCCCTCAGCCCTATCTCTCAGCCGCCCCCTCTCCCAGCCCCCACCTCCCTTTCAGCCGCCCCCTCAGCCCCACCCAGCCCCCCAGGCGCACCCCCTCGCAGCCCCAACCCCTCCTGACCAGCCGCACCACACCCAACACACCCTCTCAGCCCCCTCTCACCCTTATTCCTCCATCCGGCAGCACGTGGTCATAGGCCACCACCACCGGCCATGCGCCGCCGGCACAAACACTTCTTCCTATGATTCTGGTATTCACACGCACATCAAAAAAATCAAATCCTTTCGAGTTTCCATACGAAAATAGCATCATACATATATATACCTACACGATCATATATACGGACATACAATTCATCACATATACGTATAATCTAATAATCAAGCATTTATACAATCACAAATACTAATGCACGATCTCGCTTTCATAGAGAAATTAAAGATTCTCGTTTTTACATTCAACGGATGTTAAGGGGGCACCTACTTGGTAATTGATACGCGTTGAAGAGCATGTCCGGATGGTGGTTCCTCTTCCTTAAAAGCGGCGCTCGGCTTGGAAGCAAGAAGGCATCGCTGCCTACTTCCCTGCGATGTACGTTTTGTTGAGGGGAGAGGGTCTAAGAGCTTGTTTAAATAGAATTTGATTAGGGTTTAGGGAAAATTATCAAATCCAATTAGGTTTAATAATTAATTAAGCCGTAATGACTCTTTTGCCCTTCATTAAAAAAATGAGATATAACATCCAGATTTTTATACTTATGTCAATGACTCTTGGGCAAGTTATCCCACACAAGGCGGGATGTATGGATTTTATTGCAAATTATCTCGCCTAAAACGGAATATACAACATTGGAATAAAAATATCTTTGGCAATATTTTTAATCGTCTTACGCAAGCTGAAGATGTTGTGAGACGTGCGGAGCAAGCTTTGGATGCAAATCCCACAGATGACCTTCGCATATTATATCATAAATCCAAAGCAGAATATATTTTAGCTGCAAAGTATGAGTTAGAGTTCTAGAAACAGAAGGCTTGCCTGCGTTGGGCAAGCAATGGAGATGCCAATACGAAGTACTTTCATTCCATAGTTAAAGGGCGACGTAGCCAGCTTTGCATTCAGCAAATATATACTTCTGCTGATATTTTATGTGATACGCAGCAGGACATACACCAAGAGGCTGTTTCTTTCTATCAGACTTTATTTACCAAGGAGCCCACATGCGGATATGAGCAGCTGTTGGAGCATATTCCTTCACTGGTATCCCATGATGATAATACATCTCTCACGCAAATGCCTCAGCTTTCAGAAATAAAAACAGTCGTTTGGCATTTAGATCCACAGGGTGCATCTGGTCCGGATGGATTTCGTGGAAATTTTTTCCATGCCTGCTGGGGTATTATTCACCATGATGTGGTTATGGCAGTCCAAGAGTTCTTTTTAGGTATTCCGCAATGCAAGTTATGGAAAGTTCACTGCTTGTGTTGATGCCCAAATGTGCTGCACCTTGGACATTTAGTGATTTTCGGCCTATTTGCTTGTCCAATTTTATAAGTAAAGTCTGCACTAGGATTATTGCCACCAGACTAAATGTTCTACTACCTAAGTTCATATCTCTGGAACAACGGGCTTTCTGCAAGGGCATGACATATCGTCACAAGTATTATTAGCCAGGGAGATAGGTTCACATGCTCGATCGCGGAGGTAGTCAACTATGTTTAAAGTTGGATATGATGAAGGCTTTTGACAGGGTAAGTTAGGAATATTTGGAGGTCATTTTAGCCCGCTTTGGGTTCTCATCTTTCTTTACTCGACTCATTATTAATCATTTAGCATGCACGCAAATTTCTGTTTTGATCAATGGAGTACAAAGCGGGTTTTTTTCGTTCCACACGAGGGGTTAAGAAGGGAGATCCTCTCTCCCCACTGCTTTTATATTAGAGTCAGAGGGCTTCAACTGAAGACTCAAGGCTAATGTTGAGACTGGACGGATTCATTCCTTTTGTTTGGGCCGCATTCTGTTTCACATATCTCATCTTGCGTATGCATATGACCTATTGGTATTCTTACAAGTTACACTCCCAAATTTAACTGCGTTTCATGATTTCCTTACTCAGTATGAAACAACATCTGGACAAAAGGTGAATTATAGTAAAAGTCGATTTATTCAATCATCCACTGTATCTTCGGTTCGACGGCAGCAATTTGAGGTGCTTCTGGACATACGCTCTTCAGATTTACCATTTCGATATTTAGGCTCTACCTTACATAAGGGTATCCCTAGAGCCCATTACTGTACCATAGTTTTGGAGCACATAGACAACCGTTCAAAAGGATGTCATGGGAGGTTGTTGTCCCAGGCAGGCCGGTTAGTCTTTGTCTGGCACGTCCTTGCTTCACTGCGGTTACACGTTATTGCAGCGAGAGGTCTACCAAAGTCGGTTATACACAGTGTTGAATGCAAAATGGCACATTTTTATTGGGGACAAAAGCGTCTCTGGGTTTCGTGGTCTCGCATTCAGTCGCCTAAGCCAGAAGGGGGTTAGATATTCATGATCTTCGCCACTTGTAAAATGCTTACGCTTGTCGAATTTGGTAGAACTATCATCAAAACAATAATTTATGGAGTCGTTTTATGCATGCTAAGTATGGCTAGCGGAGCGATTGCATACCCAGGCTTCCGGATTCACCCATTTGGAAAATCATTTGTCGTTATCATGATCTTTGTTTCTCACATAGTCAGCCGGATGATAATATGTTGCTATGGACACCAACATCTTCTGGAAAATTCACATTATCTTCAGCATATGAGGTTTGTTGGCAACATCGTCCCTCCATTTGGTCCTCACTATTTGTATGAAATAAACATCACCATCCAGTTGTAAGTCTTTTTCTCTGGCGCTTATACAATAAAGCATTGGCCTTAAAAGATTATTTATGTACATTCTTGGTGATTCAGCCCACACTGTGCCTCTTTTGCAAGATGGCATCGACAGAGACCTCGCATATCTTTTTGCGATATGGGATTATTATGCGTCCATCTTGGACGGAATCTTCTCTGCAAATATGTTAATTTGGCCATATTTGATGGCATGGTGGCTTCGATCCACGACCACTTCTCTTCTTGTTGTATTACGCATTATGGCACCAGGCATTATACTTTACAATATATGGCGGGCGTATGCATTGTATACATATGGGGATTGCACCACTTCAACAACACATAACATCATGTCTGCTATTAGATCTGATATATATCTTTGGGGCAAGTATATAGATGGTAGCATGCTAGCAACGAAACTGCCGCAGCTACAGCAGGTGGGGATCTTACCTCCGATACGATCACAATGGGCTAAGGTTGTGCGTTGGCTATTTCCTCCATTTGGGAGCTTCAAACTCAATACGGATGCAGCAGTTGATTGCAATTTTGCGGGGGGAGGGGTCATTTTACGTGACTCAACAGGTGCATGCATTGTGGCTCTGTCATTTCGATTACCACTAGTTCCTCCATTTCTAGAGGAAACACAAGCTGCACTTTTTGGCCTTTGGTATTTCTTACCAGCGTATCCTACACTTATCCTTGAGACTGATTGCCGAGAATTATCCCGAGCACTCAAAGGTCTGCCTCAGCACATCCGTGTATATCACCTTCGCATGCTGCTCTCATTGATTAGGTGCACAAACACGCAAGTGCTGCATGCCTACCGAGAGATGAACTACGCAACACATTATTTGGCGCAATACTGCATGCTCAATCTAGTCACGAGCATCTTCATGTCGCATACGCTACCATCCATGGTACGCAGTTGCATTTCACTAAATGTTACTATGGCTAATCTCTGTCATGCTTCACAGTTATCATGAGGTCTTCCATATGGATTGGCAAACTTTTGCATTTTCTATTTATGCGAATACAAGCAAACATCGTAAGGTGTTCTCTCTGATGCAGTATCTCTCTAGTTTGATCCATTGTTGTTGCTTATCGCCACTAATATTTCTCTTTTGTCATGCATGATATATGGCGGCATTGATTGGCAATTCTACTAGAGTATACCACTGGCAACTCTTCAAAGCTTTTGAATCGATACTTGGCTGCAATAAAGTTAAATCACTTGGGATATATATGTACTCTTTTTCCTTCGTGCAAGATTTTATCCACAAGGGTGGTTTTTGTTGCCAAGGTTTTAATGATGCATATCATATCCTATTTGTGCACGTTGTTTATGCGGTTTCCAGAGTTCCATTATTCGGCCTTTGATAAACCATAATCGGATCGTCAGCTAGTCAATAACAGTCAACGGTTTAATCCCGAAAGCCCAATATATTGAAGCACTGCAGTTCAGCGGCTTGGTGCCTAAGAATGGCTGTCCGACCTAAGCAGCACCTCAATAGGGCAACACGACGCCCTTTGCACCTCGGCATTAACTTCAGCGTATGTTCAACTGCTGCTCTCCGGACTACTCCATCTAAGGCAAAGTCATGCACTTCGGCGAGGCTCAGCTGCGTATCACAGCAGCTAACGCACTTCGGCAGAAAACAGCTGTGTACCACAGCAAGACGAACCCAATACGATAATACTTCGTAGGCCCTCAAACGGAGATACTTCTCCAATATATCGACTACAGCAATTTAGCCCTCCTTCTAGCGCCAAATGATGAAACCGGATCTCCACCAAGGGTCAAGATGACCTCGATTTAACTTCGTCAGTTAACACAAAAAGTCTGTCAACTGGATGATAATATGTAGCTGGAATAGCGTCAAATATCCTGAACAATGTAGCACAGGTGAGAGGTCCCGGGGGGTTGGCCCCGGGAAAAACCCTCCGACGCTCAAGTCAGTTTGGGCCATATCTCAATGAGGTTATAATGTAAAGAGATGAGTTGGGAAGTTCTCACAGTGTTTGCCGAGAAGCAAGGGTATTTGTATGTTGTTAAGTCTCTCCCCTTCTTTGTCTTGATCTCCTTACCTTTATAGATTTCTTTCTCACCCCAGAAACTCTGATCATAGTTTGGGGAAGAAGCTTTGTTTAGGACAGAGAGCCTAGGACGTCGTAGGTCTGCTGATGTGATCAGTAGTCCGACTGATGTGACTTAGTAGGTCGACTGTTGTGACTTTGGCGTGTTCAGGAAGGTGCTGCTGAGGTCGGACATCCATTCTTAGGCACCAAGCCGCTGAACTGCAGTGCTTCAATATATTGGGCAACACGACGCCCTTTGCACCTCGGCATTAACTTCAGCGTATGTTCAAATGCTGCTCTCCGGACTACTCCATCTAAGGCAAAGTCATGCACTTCGTCAAGGCTCAGCTGCGTATCACAGCAGCTAACGCACTTCGGCAGAAAACAGCTGTATACCACAGCAAGACGAACCCAATACGATAATACTTTGTGGGACCCTCAAACGGAGATACTTCTCCAATATATCGAATACAGCAATTTAGCCTTCCTGAACACGCCAAAGTCACAACGGTCGACCTACTAAGTCACATCAGCCAGACTACTGATCACATCAGCAGACCTACGACGTCCTAGGCTCTCTGCCCTAAACAAAGCTTCTTCCCAAACTATGAACAGAGTTTCTGGGGTGAGAAAGAAATCTATAAAGGTAAGGAGATCAAGACAAATAAGGGGAGAGACTTAACAACATACAAATACCCTTTGCTCCTCGGCAAACACTATGAGAACTTCCCAACTCATCTCTTTACATTATAACCTCATTGAGATATGGCCCAAACTGACTTAAGCGTCGGAGGGTTTTTCCCGGGGCCAACCCCCGGGACCTCTGACCTGTGCTACATTGTGCAGGATATTTGACGCTATTCCAGCTACATATTATTAATTCCAGTTGACAGACTTTTTGTGTTAACTGACGAAGTTAAATCGAGGTCATCTTGACCCTTGGTGGAGATCCGTCTCCATCCTGCTAAAGTAATACCAGCTCTCTTTGTGTTTACACACGAACATCCCCCGAAAAACACCTAAGTCAAAATCAACCTCAGCTGCTCTCAAATAAAGTAAATAGCTAGCGATGAATTTTAGTCCGTTGGGCATGATCTGTGGGGGTCTAAGCTGAAAAAAGTTAAGAATTTCGAAAAAGGGGCCGGGGACAGGAAGTTCGAACCCTATCCTAAAATACTCATCATAAACTGCCTCGTACCCAACCGGTGGGTCATACGCAGATTGATGAGGAAGAGGCAGAATTGGAGAAAAGGCGTCTACGTCAATTTCAAACTCATTACAGAGAAGAGGGATGTCTTCGACGGTTAGAGTACATAGTGAAGATTGCACAGGAGGAGAAGGAGAACCCCTATCGAGAGAGGGCAGGGGTACTAGGGCAGAGGACAAAGAGCCCACCAAAGAAGGTCCGCCAGTACGGCATAGCCTCAGTAAAGGGCGGTTGTCCCGGTCAGAGTCGGATGCCTCATGGGAGGTTTGGACCTCATGGTCACCCTCCACGTCCTCCGGATAAGAAGGAGTATATTTGTTCTGAGAATCTGAAGAGGACGGGGCGGAAACAGTAGAAGCCATGAGCGAATTGGAGCTTACAGAGAAATGAGGGATCAAAACTAAAAAGAATGAACTTCAGAGAAGAAGAAAGAGCAGTTTGACAAAATAGCAGAATAAATGGTTAGGCGAAATAAGGAAGGAGAAAAAATTGAAGCAGGAAAATTGTTGCTATTTATTAGTAAGGAAAACAAGAAGTCCCATTTTTTCATTTGAAATACGAACGGGCAGGGGTTCATGAATTTCCCTCTCTTGGGGATGAAACCGCCGAAAAGGTAATAATGAGGTGTCAAAATTAGCGCCCACCTTGAAAATTAAAATTACCGTGGTTGGTAAAGGGTGGACACGTCGGGGGACTATTAAAGCAAAGATTTGTCTGCCTTCGCAGTTCAGCTCAGCCACACAAAATCTGGGAGAAAATGATAAACCGTAACCGGATCGTCAGCTAGTCAATAACAGTCAACGGTTTAATCCCGAAAGCCCAATATATTGAAGCACTGCAGTTCAGCGGCTTAGTGCCTAAGAATGGCTGTCCGACCTCAGCAGCACCTCAATAGGGCAACACGACCCCCTTTGCACCTCGGCATTAACTTCAGCGTATGTTCAAATGCTGCTCTACGGACTACTCCATCTAAGGCAAAGTCATGCACTTCGGCAAGGCTCAGCTGCGTATCACAGCAGCTAACGCACTTCGGCAGAAAACAGCTGTGTACCACAGCAAGACGAACCCAATACGATAATACTTCGTGGGACCCTCAAACGGAGATACTTCTCCAATATATCGACTACAGCAATTTAGCCTTCCTGAACACGCCAAAGTCACAATGGTAGACCTACTAAGTCACATCAGCCGGACTACTCATCACATCAGCAGACCTACGACGTCCTAGGCTCTCTGCCCTAAACAAAGCTTCTTCCCCAAACTATGATCAGAGTTTCTGGGGTGAGAAAGAAATCTATAAAGGTAAGGAGATCAAGACAAAGAAGGGGAGATACTTAACAAGATACAAATACCCCTTGCTCCTCGGCAAACACTGTGAGAACTTCCCAACTCATCTCTTTACATTATAACCTCATTGAGATATGGCCAAAACTGACTTGAGCGTCGGAGGGTTTTTTCCGGGGCCAACCCCCCGAGACGTCTGACCTGTGCTACATGGTGCAGGATATTTGATGCTATTCCAGCTACATATTATCAATTCCAGTTGACAGACTTTTTGTGTTAACTGACGGAGTTAAATCGAGGTCATCTTGACTCTTGGTGGAGATCCGGCTTCATCAGCCTTTAAGTTGTTTTATCATGTTATGCTTTGCACTCCTTTGTGTTAAAGGTATTCCTCCACCATAAGTGAGGGCATATGAATATTAATAAAATGAAGGAGTGCAATGTCTCCTTTCATAAAAAAATATGCCGTGTGTGTATCCATGTGGTGTGGAGAAGAACTTTTCATGTTGAGATTTGTTGAAGAATAGGCATTTTCAAATATCTCCTTAAGCACTTCATTTAATGAACTAGTTTAGTTCATCTCCTTAAGCACTTCATTTAATGAACTAGTTTAGTTCATTTAATGCGGCACCTTAAAATAGTGTAAACACAACAAATGTTTGTCATATGATTTAAGCCTTAACGCTTCATGCGCGTTAATACAACAATGATATATATAAACATATAAAGCACATTTATCAGGCACACATGCCATGTAACATTTAAATCGTGTATTTCGAAATCACATAACATTTAAATCATGCATTTTGAAATCATTCAAACCCGGTTTCTCAACAAATACTGATGACGTTGCGACTGAGTTGCAATAAAAAGAAAAACACCTTAAAGAAAAAATACTTTGCCAATGAGTTAGGGATGAATTTATTTAAAATAAAATATTAATAAATAATTTGGTCAGAATGCTTGGTGTGCATTGCTTGTAATTTGGCTCGCTAGCACACCGACCGATAGTTTCAACCGACTCTCACAGAGACATATTTTAGTTTGTAAAATACAATATGTGATTTTTGTATGAGGTTACGAAATTATTATTGAATTTTTGTTATATATTATTAATAGAAACGACAAAGATATACTCCTTCCGCCCTAATTTTATGGTCCAATATTGTCCATAATAAGCCGTCCTGGATAACAAGGACAAATCAGTTTCCAAGAAACTAGAAAAATACAATCACAGAATTCACATACTGGATTCAACACATGAATTTACCATTTCTATCCATGCACAAAGGGGGCCTTTCTATTGTTGGCTATGTAATGGGCGACAGCGCCTCTTTTACAAGCGTAAAGAACTTTGTAGAAGCAAGATGGAGTATGAAAAGCCTTCTAGAAATTAAAAAATGTTCTGATGGCCAATTTGTGTTTACATTCCAGTCTAAAGCATCAAAACAAGAAATCCTTGAAAATCCCCATGATATTGGCAACCGAATACTGTTTTTTTGGCCTTAGGCCTAAACAAGCCTATAGAAAAATTAAAACTAGACATCCTCCCTGTTCGTATTCATCTCTCAAACCTTAGGCTCTACTATTTTAACACTCACACATTTGGAAGGACATATAGCCTCATAGGGAAACCCTTGTTTATTGACAAAGCAACAACAGCCCAAACAAGAGTTGGGTTTGCAAGAATATCTGTTGATCTTTCTGCTGGAGGTATATTTCTAAATCAGGTTATACTCATTGATGAATTTGGTAAGGATTTTTATCAGAAGGTTATCTATAAATGGTTGCCTTTAAGATGTGCTAAATGTAAAGCTTCTGGTCACTCTTATGAGCCTATAACAAGATGGTTAACGCACTAAATAGTGGAAATCAAAATGATAAAGGAAGAACTCAACGAAGGAACCAACATGCGTATGAGAAAATTGAACAAGGACAAAGGAAATAGAAAGTGAGCACTGTAAATCAAATTGGGTAAAAACGAGTGAAGTGGGAAACCTGTAATTGAAGGAAAGGATCATAGTCTGAGGAATGAAGGGAAAAAAGCCCAAGCAAGTCAAATCAGCAACTATTCAAGAAAGAGTGAACTCTATATACAAATGCAAGTGTTGCCACTGCCAATCATTGAAAGTGAGTCTAGGAAAGAAGCTGGAACCTTGAAAGCAGGTGCATTTTGACCAAGGGAGAAACTAGACTCCAAATAAATTCAACAACCTCGCAAGCATGGATGATGAGCATGAACAAGAAAATGAACAAGAAGCAATGGTTACTTATGCAGAAGACACTAAAGGTTAGAACGAGGAAGACCCTGAAAAGGAAATAGCTCCTCTGGCTATAATCTAGACTCAAATTCTGAGTTGGACGCAATCCATAAAATCTTTCCTAATTCAAATAATCACGAGTCTGAGGTGGGAAAAAAGAAGAACCATAAGGATAAAGTGAAGAATAAGCACATCCAACAATTGATAGTGAAATCTAAAACAACAGATATCTTTGGAGGTAAGCCAGCAAAGAAGAAACACAAAGATAAAATGAGAGAATACTCTCATAACTCTGGAGAAGGGGAAGGTGGAAATGAAAGGGAAGAAAAACAAGGTTTGAAGTTGATGAAGCCAAATCAAAACAGAAGAATAATGAAAAAGGTAAAGTGAAAAAATTCTCTCATGAACTGGGAACCGAGAATGATGTTGATATGCAAGTAAAGGAACATAAACTGGATGTTTACACAACAACAACAACATTACCCACATTTTCTTGGATGCTCCCGTCTATAGCGGGGTAATGGTGGTCGGATGTATGCAACCATACATATGTGTTAGAAACACACAGAGGCTGTTTCACGAAGATCCATAACGAAAACTGTGTCAAGCTGTATCAATAAACTGCTACTTCACAATATAAGAAGTGCGGCCAATTTGGTGAGTCATAAACTGGATGTTCATGATGTTAAGAAACCCTCTAAGTCATTTTCCCTAATTGCTAGGGAGACTAAGGTCAAAGAACAAATCTAACAGCCTGAACCAACGGGGGACTTCATAAAGGGTACTGATGCAAGACAGGTAAACAATATAGTAGAGGTAGGATTAGAATTAAAAGGATAATGTGATACTACAGTTGACCACATGTTCTTCAATGATAAGTGGAAGAATGTTTTCCCTAAGTTTTAATTTGACTATGAAGACTCAATAATATCTACTTGGTATATTAATTGTCAAGTGAGGTAAAATCTTTGGTCCAAAGCCTTTCAAATTTATGAAACGTTAGATGAAGAGCCCAAAGTTCAAATAGATCACACAAAGAATCTAAAAGGCTCAAGATCTCAGTGCAGAAATTAATCATAGAACAATACGGTAACATCTCAGCAAGTGTTGCAAAACCTAGACACGAGTTTGTGGATGCTCAAGAATAGGTTATGAAGTACAAAAGTAATGTTCGTCTTCAATACATTGAGAGGACTCATTGGATGATTATGTAAGACTCTTGGACTTTGAAGAATCTTTCTTTCAAGGAAAAGATAGAGTTAGATGGATGAAAGAAGGTGATAGGAATACCCAGTTATTTCATAGATCATTCAAAACCCACACTGCAAGAAATAAGATCTTGAGGTTGCTAGATAATAGTGGTTCCATAGAAGAAGATTATGACAAAGTGAATGAGATGGCTACTAGTTTTTTGAGTGACTCAACACAACACATTTTCCAAATGTCAATCCTAATCATTCTTGGAATTGTAAGGTTCTTAGTGATACACAGAGTAAGTTGCTTGCGTTTTCAGTCTCAAGAGAGGAAATAAAAAAGGTGTTGTTCACTATTAAAGCTGATAGTGCAACTAGTCCAGATGGATTTGTTGTAGAATTGTACAAGGAACACTGGAACCTGCTAGATGAAGAGTTTATTGAAGGCATGGATTACTTATTTAAGAAATAATACATGTACTATCCTATAAATTCTACAATAATCTCTCTCAAAGCCCCAATTAGAATAAAATATTTCAGGCTTATCTCCTACTGCAATGTCTGTATCAAGGTGGTTTCTAAAGTTCTGGGGAACCTAATGAATACCTTACTTCCACATTTAGTGAATGAAAACTAGTCAACCTTCGTACAAGGGGGAATATACAAGACAACATTCTAGTAGTGCATGAATTGGTTAAATTTACAAGCGTACCAAAGGTGTCAATAGATGTGCTGTAAAAGTAGACATCACAAAAGCATTTGATACTGTCAATTTGGAATTATATCATGGACATACTTGAAAAAAATGAACGTCCCAGGTAAATACAGAAAGTTGGTTTACCTATGCATCTCAATTGCTTGATTTGCCATCAATGTCAATGGCTCTTTCATTGGCAATTTTTGAGCATCTAGAGGTTTAAGGCAAGGTGACTGTCTCTACCCATGTCTTTTCGTTCTACTCATGGAAGGATTTATACATCTTTTAAAGGCTGATACTGATGGCTCAAACTTTAAATATCATCCCAAATATGAACTCAACAAGCTCTCTTCTCTGGTTTTTGTTCATGATTTTTATTCTTTTAAATACTAATGAAAGCTCTGTCAAAATCACTAAAGATTCATTGGAAAAATTTGCAGGTTTATTTGGACTAAAGACAAACTTGTAGAAATGTGAATTCTTTATTATTGGAGTCACATACTCTAGAAAGCAAGCTATCTCTGACTTGTTATGGATGCCTATTGCTTCTCTGCCTATCAAATATCTGGGGATGCCTCTGATCACTAGAAAGCTTTTCTATAAGGACTGTGGTCCCTTATTGGATAAGTTATCCAGAAGGATCAATAATTTGTCTCCTTCCAAACTATCATATGATGGCAGAGTTCAACTTATAAACTCTATTTTAATTGTCGTTTGCAGGTACTAGATTGTTGCTTTTTTCCTTCCAAGGAATGTGGTAAGAGAATTTAAAAGGTTGCTAAAGACTAACATGTGGGGTGGTACCAGCAAGGCTAAAATCAAATGGAGCTCATGTTATGCTCATAAGATGCCGGATGGATATAGAATTCCTGACCTCCAGCTCATGAACAATGCTTACATCATCTAAAACATATAGAACATCTGTTAGACAAAAGAAAGTCTTAGGATAAAATGGGTATAATCGGTTATACTAAAAGGTAAATAAATGTGGAAGATCCAACCAAAATAATTGGACTCCTGGATGTAGAAAAGAATGCTTTGGATCAGAGACCAATACTTTTATCTCATTAAGAAGACGATTAAAAACGAAGATTCTACTTCTTTTTGATGGGATCTTTGGCATCCATACGCACCCTAGCTTCCAATTATCCAGAACTGAGAAGGAAATTGAACATCAGATTGGAGGCCAAATAACACTTTGGACAAGTGACCAATACTCTCATCTCATTTAGCGTCATACTATTTCAATAGCATCACTATGGGCGAGGCAACCACTACACCTCAACATACAAAAACATCAACAACAACATTATCCCATCGCCTTATAGGCTTCCGCCTATGGCGAGATATAAGAGGGTCAGATGTACGCAACCATATCCATATGTTAGAAACACACATGAGTTGTTTCAAGATCACCCATAATAAAAATTGCGTCAAGCTGTGTCGATCAACTGGTACTTCACAATGTGAGTCATTTTGTTTCACAACCATACACATGTTGGCGAATACCCTAGTTTCCTTCCAGAAGCAAGTAGTGGTGTACTTAAGTATATGGGAATATCAGTTTCAATCTTATATTTTTCATGACATACATTAGAGTACTCTTATTTGTTTCTTCTCTTTTCCTGTTTGGTATAAATGATCTTATGGTTGAGGATTATTTGATTGAAGCTGATCTTATTGTGCACATTTGGATTTATAAGAGAATAGGTCAGAGGGCTTTTACGAAAATAGATAGAATACTTTCGACTGATGCTTGCCAGTGCGTTTCCAGCATTTCCAACGGGACTATGTGCCTCTTTTCCTGGTTGGTATAAATGACCTTACGGTTGAGGATTATTTGATTGAAGCTGATCTTATTGTGCACATTTGGATTTATAAGAGAATAGGTCAGAGGGCTTTTACTAAAATAGATAGAATACTTTCGATTGATGCTTGGAAGTGCGTTTCCAGCCTTTCCAACGGGACTATGTGCGAATACAGCCACACAAAAATTACTTCGTCCTTCAATGGCTAGGGTATGCGTAGAAGTTGATGTCTCCAAGAAATTACCAACTAAATTACACATTCAAAGCATTGATCATCATCATTATCAGACGGTAGTATATGAAGATGTTCCTGATTACTGTGACAAATGCAATATTCTTGGTCACAAGCGTGATTGCTGTAGTGGGGATAAGAACTCTGCTAATGCTCATCCCCTTGCAATATCTCAACAACGGCGTCCAAAACCAAAAGATAATGCCCAGCCTGCTTCTGAGACACAGCCCCATGCAGAATCCAAGTCTGCAACTCTTCTAGTTATTGACACTGATCTTGCGCCGCCAGTCCACGCTGCTGATCCGAATGATTTATCAGAGGCACAAATTTCAGAGGATCCTGCTATGGCCTCTGATCCCTCTGATCTTGTAGATATCGTCCCTGAAGATTCCACTCCTGCTGCTCAAGATTTATCAGTGTTGCGTCGATCGTCAGAAGATATTCTACTAGATCATCCGTCCTCTCCTGTAGCTCCTGACATCATTCATACATCCTCAGATTCTGACTTATCGCACATGCCTATAACTATATCAGATCGGGAAACTGTACATACTATCCAGAATGAGTATAGACAATCCTCTGACAATTTATCTAGACGTATTCCAGCAGTAAAGGAAGGCTCTTCTGATGCTGAGCTGTTGCATCGATTATCTAATCCTAGTACGGAGCCAGATCAGGATGGTTTTATACCTTGCATACGCAAACGGAGCTGCCGGCTGCATTCTCAGATTCCACGACCCCCTCGTCAGGTCCTTACTCGTAGTGTTACTCGCTCTTCAAATTTAAATCCCACTCTTTTTGAATGACTGTGTTAACGTGGAATCTGCAAGGTCTGTGCAACTCTATATCTCATTTGAGGCTTTTAATCAATCAGTATGATTAACTTCACCAATACATTGTTCAGTATGCTGAATGGCAGGGTGGGAGAGGATTAAGCCGTGTTTGGCGTCGGTTGGATTGGGTTTTTTTCAATGAGAGATTTTATGATCTATATCCATTGGTGAAGTTAACTCATCTGGGTCGAACGACTTCCGACCATTGTCCATTGCTGTTACAATGTACGCATGATTTATGTCATGGGCACAAACAGTTTCGCTTCCTCACAGCTTGGACATCTCATCCGGACTTTCTTGTTTTTGTGCGATCCACTTGGGCATCATAACCTACAGTTGGAGGTATGAGAGGATTGTGTGCAAAGTTGCGAGCTTTTAAAAAAGATATTACAAGGTGGAATAAAGAAATATTTGGAAATATCTTTCGTACTTTGGAAACTGCAGAACATAGAGCCCGTGCATCGGAGATGGCATATGATCTTGATCCTACTGATCACAACTGGATGATATATTTCGAAGCTCAATCTGAGTTGAAGCAGGCAACGCATATAGAAATGGAGTCTTGGAAGCAAAAGGCATGTGTCAAGTGGCTTAAGGAGGGTGATTGCAACTCCCATTATTATCATTCCATTGTTAAAGATAAGCATCGTCGTCAGAGGTTGCATGGAATTTACACAAAAAATGGAGATTACTGCGACACACCTGAGAGTATAGGTACGGCTGCAGTTGATCATTTTACACGCATGTTCACCGCACAAACAGTAGAGGATAATACAGAATTCCTCACTTCTATTCCATCATTAGTTACATCTGAGGATAATAATATGCTTATGCACATGCCAATCTTGGAGGAAGTTAAAAATGCAGTTTGGAGTTTAGATCTACATAGTGTAGCAGGCCTGGACGGATATAACGGATGGTTCTTTCGTAGCTGTTGGGAGATAATATCTTTGGAAGTGTATAAAGAGGTTCAAGAATTTTTTCTTTGCTTCCGAGTGCCCCACGCCATGGCCCATTCTATGATTATATTGATACCCAAAGGCAGGGCCCAACAAACATTCAGTGATTTTTGACCCATTTCATTATCTATCTTTATGAGCAAGATCCAAACCCGTATTCTTGCAACGCGTTTGAATTCAATTCTCCCTAAGATAATTTCACCAGAGCAGGCAGGATTTCAGAAGGGCGCGGCATTACTGAGCAGATATTGTTGGCTACTGAATTAATTCATTGGTTTGGCAGAGGTATAAGACCACACAAAGCCATTATCAAGTTGGATATGACGAAGGCATTTGATCGTGTTAGCTGGGAGTATTTAAAGGCGATATTGCTCCGATTTGGCTTTTCATCTTACTTTGTCACGCTTATCCTTAATCATCTGGAGAGTACTCATATCTCAATATTGGTTAACGGTGCCCCTAACGATTTTTTCAGACCTACCAGAGGAGGTAAGCAAGGGGATCCCCTATCGCCCCTCCTTTTCATTTTGACGGCTGAAGGATTTAGTAGAGGGTTAAAATTGATTGAGCAATCTGTTATACAACCGTATTCTATAGGCCGGTTACCTATGATCATTTCGCATCTGGCTTATGCAGATGGTTTGTTACTTTTTCTCACGGCAACCCGCTGGAACTTACTTAGGTTCAAGTAGTTCCTTTCTCAATATGAGCGTGTTTCGGGACAAGCAGTAAACTGGCATAAAAGTTCTGTGGTATATTCTGAAGCAGTGTCAGTATCTCAGAGACATATCGTTACCACATTGCTTGGCATGCGCCAATCGGACCTTCCTATGAAATATTTGGGATCATATTTGCACAAAGAAATTGCACGATCAAGCCATTGCCAAGACATTATACATGTAGATTCCAGACTGAACGGTTAGCAAGCAAAATTATTCAGCATGGCAGGCAGGTTAGTTCTCATTCGTTCGGTGTTATTGTCCATTCCCACTCATGTCCTTACAGCTGCATGCCTGCCACGTAGCATTATTCATGCATTGGAGCGTCGTTTTGCGAGATTCCTATGAGGTACTGATTGTCGTCACTGGGTAGCATGGTCTACAATATGTAATCCAAAATTAGAGGGCGGCCTTCATATTCGGCGACTAAGTGTGGTCCAACAGGAATTCACAGCCAAACTGTGGTGGAATTATCATACAAGTACATCCTTGTGGAGTGAATATATGCGCTTGTGCTATAGAAGAAATGATGACTTTGTCCCTCGTATATGTGACTCTCCAGGTTGGAGACGAATTTGTGGTATTCACCCCCATTGCTCTTTACTGGTACAATGGGACGGCAACGCGCCAATCTGGTCTACTGCCTCAGGAAGATTTCTTCTTAGTAATGCTTATGAAGTTTTATGCCCGCCAGCTATAAAACAACTATCTAATACAATTATTTAGATACCACGCCAATGTCCAGCGATTCAGGTATTCCTTTGGAAACGTTTACATAAAGCATTACCATTACCAGATGTTGTGTCTCGATTCGTATAGGTTCTGCCGAGTATTTGTCCTTTTTGCCGTTTGGAGTCTGAAACCACCAATCACTTATTTTATCGATGCTCGGAAATTCGTCTCATACGATATTATTTCAACGACTTGCTTGACATTGTTGCACACCGAGCCAGGGACTGGCGCTCTTTCCTAATTACGGTATGGTTGGAGGCTCCATCAAATTTCTTAGGCCATGTTCAGCACATATATCTAGGTATTCTCTTTTGGAATATTTGGAAGAACTATACAGCTTTGGTGTTTGGTGATGGATCATGGTCACAGCGAGGCATACTTAGAGATATTAAGTGGGACATTTTCATATGGGCAAAATCTCAAAGTGGAACTAAGATTGCAGCTTCTGTTCCACATCTTCTTCAAGTGGGCCTCTCTCCATTACTTCGGCAGAATAGGATTCTGATCATTTGTTGGTGTCCTCCTCCAACTGGCAGATTAAAGTTAAACTCGGATGCATCTGTTGGTAGACAGGCAGCGGGCAGTGGGGCCATTGTTCGGGATACAACAGTATCCATGCTTCATGCATTGTCTTTCTCCTTGCGACATGATTATCCATTAAGGGTGGAAGCTCAAGCAGTGCTTATTGCTCTTACATATTACCTTCCACGATTTGGACATCTTGAGGATGAGGTTAATTGTCAACAGTTAGTTCATTTTATGCATACTTCTACTACGCTTGCTCCGGATTTACACAAACTTCAGGTCCTCCTTGATGCCTCCTCTATACGATTACATTATGCTCCTTGTAAGGTTAATCAGGAAGCACACTTTTTGGCACAAGAAGCGTTAGGGTGCTCCACTATTGTATACTATCCGCATTTGACAGCCCTTCCATTGTATATTTGGGGTATCATCTTGACTGACTCTACCTTTCCCACATTTCAACCATCTTCTGATGCGGATGCCTAATATCCAGTCTCTATGTCTTGCGACAAGTTCTGGTCTTCTAGGCAGCATCATATACATTTTATTTTACTGTATGATTTGGATTGTACAGTGTTGTGGTTGCAATAATATAAATACGCATGCTTTTTCCTTCGCCATGGTTTTATCCACAAGGGTGGTTTTACATGACAAGGTTTTAATGCGACATATCATATATTGTTGCACATTCACTTCCATTATGTACTTATATTATTTATTCTCATATGATGACGTTCGTTGCATTTTTGTGATATGGTATTCCTCCGCCATAAGTGAGGCTTCATAATAAAGTTTCTATTTGCATAAAAAAATACACACACACACACACATATACACACATATATATATATATACACATATATATGTATACACACACACACACACATATACACACATATATATATATACATATATATGTATACACACACACACACACACACACATATATATATATATATATATTAATCAAAAATTAGTTTATTACGATGCAGCCTCACTTGTGGCGGAGGAATACCATATTACAAAAGAGTGGCATCATACAAAAATAAGTAATGTTGTGAGCTAATGAGTGCCAACCTCCAATCGTATATAATATGCCGCATTAAAACATTGCCAAGTAAAACCACCCTGGTGGATAAAGCCTTAGCGAAGTATACGTATGATTTCAATCCAAGGTATGATGCACCTATTGTACCAGTTTGGATTTCATTGCCTGCTCTTCCTATTTATCTGCATCATCAAGCATCATTATTTGCCATTGCTTCTATGATTGGTACACCTATTCGATTATACACAGCGACACAAAAATGCTGCGTCCTTTAGTTGCCCGTGTATGCCTTGAAAATCTAAAGAACTGCCTGCCACGTTACATATTCAGAGTCGGAATCATGAATTTTTCCAACAAGTAATATATGAAGATGTTCCATTATTTTGTTCCACATGTTGCATATTGGGACATAAAACAGGCAATTGTCCCTCCTCATAGAAGGTTGTGCAACCTCATGTCCCTACCTCCAAGGTTTGGAAGGAAAAGCCTTCAAACGCTCCGCCTGCTACATTGCAACCTCCAGTGCATGGGTTGGAAAATTTTAGTGGACTCCAATCCAATCCTATTGCGGCCTCCCCACAGCAAGTTATTGTGGACTCTGACATTTCTTTGCCTCAGCCAGATGTCCCACCATCAGTTGACATTCCATCTCCGACATATTTTCAAGACTTATATATTTTGGGTCGTGCTAAAGAAGACATGCAGCAGCCATCTTCAAGTTCTGAAGATCTCCTTTATGGTCACTAGGACACGGAAGTATATTTTCATTTGCATCTATCCTGTGAATCTTCTGATATTTCTGCACTTCCATCCACCTATCAAGTAGCATCAGATAATATTGCGCATCGTATGCCTCACTTTGCTCCTCCACCATCAGATGAAAATTTATTTCAGTAGATGCTCCAGCCACCTACTATTACAGATGATCAAGGATTTTTGATGCATATTGAAAAGCAAACTGGCGACCAGCATCATAGGTCTCACGGCCCCCACGTCACGTCGTCACCCACAATTCTACATGGGCTTCAAGCTCAGGCATTAGCACCTCTTAATGCATCTCCTTACTTGGAATATTAGAGGTTTACAAACCTCTCTATCTAGATTACGTTTGTTATTGCATCAATATTCGGTGGCTTTTCTTGTTGTTATTGAACCCAACAACCTCCTTCTCGATTACAACATGCTCAAATTCAGCTTGGTTTTACATCTTCCATTTTTGTATGTGATGATCGTATCTGGTGTTTCTGGCATAGCAATGTTTTATATTTGCAGGAAGTTCAAATCAAGGATCAGGTCTCTCATTTTCATATGCGTATAACAATGTCTAATGTCAGTTACTGGCACTCTTGTGTTTATGGCCGGCATACAGTAATGGACCGCCGCAGTCTATGGGCCAAACTTCTCTCTTTTGGGACTGACATGATGACTCGTTGGCTGATATCAGGTGATTTTAACATTTTTATTTGATTGGAAGACCATCAGGGACTTGGTAGACCTTCCCTATCATCTTTGGATGACTTTATTAAAACTGTTGATTCTTTGTCGTGGCATATTATTCCGCATTTGGGCACATGTTTCACATGGCTTGGTGGTCATGGACTGGGTCAGGTACGTCGTCGCTTAGACTGGGTTTTCTCTAATACATCCTTCTACGACTTGTTTTCACAGGTTAAACTCACCCACTTGAGTATGGTCACTTCAGATCTCTGTCCTCTATTATTACACTGTCTTTCCACTCTGACTGCTCACCCAGACAGTTTTGTTTTCTGTCGGATGGACCTCCCACTCTTAATTTCTCACTTTTACTCGCCACAAATGGGAGTCGTATCCTACCACAGGTGGAATGCGGGGATTTTGTCATAAACTCTGCTTGCTCAAGAGCGATTTATCTCTCTGGAATAAAGAAGTCTTTGGCAATATATTTAAAAAAGTGGAGTATGCGGAGTCCATAGTGCAGCAGACTTAGTTGGCCTATGATAATTCCCCCACTGAGGAAAATCAGCAAGCCTATCATGCAGCGCAGGTAGACTTTCGGCTTGCTTGTGCTCAAGAAACGGCCTATTGGCAGCAAAAGGCTCGTGTAAAATGGCTGAAATAGGGTGAGGATAATACGGCCTATTATCATGCAATTGTTTGTGATCGGCATTGGCGACAGTATATACACCAGGTACATCGATCGGATGGTATCCTCTGTGACACTCAACAAGCTATTCAGCAGGCTACAGTTGATTTTTATACTGCCATGTTTACAGCTCAACCCACACAAAATCATCCATCTCTACTCGACACCATCCCTCATATTATCACGGCCGAACACAACGCATCCTTAACGGCTATGCCCACTGAGGAAGAAGTAAAGCAGGTAGTCTGGGTACTTGATCCTCAAAGTGCAGCTGGTTCAGATGGCTATAATGGATGTTTTTATCGTACATGCTGGGACATTATCCGCTCTGACATCTACAAAGTAGTGCAAGAATTCTTTTTGGGCTTTCCCTTACCCAAGGTGGCAGCACACACTATGATTGCTTTGCTCCCTAAAGGTACCACTCAAACAACATTTGTAGATTATCGGCCAATAGCTTTATGTACATTCTTGAGTAAAATTCAGACCCGCATTCTAGCTACGCGTTTAAGCACATTCATCCTCATCATCATCATCTGAACCCCCAACGACAGCAAAAGCTATCATTAGGGTCTGGAGAGGGTAAATGGTAGGCAGACAATACATCTATCCCAAGGGATAGAGAGTCTGCTTCCAGTGAGACCCCCGGCTCTATATGTACCTGCATAAATGACATAATAATAATAATAGAGATATGTTGTGCTAGTGTGTTAGTGAGGAAATTCAAGAAATACAAAGAAAAGACTTTCGACATTAAAATACACATCACGTGTATATGGCCATGTAATGTAAAACACAATATAATATACGCAACCAAGTGGACAACATAGATAGTGTCTATGACTATCTATGTCCCTTAATATACTCTAAAGTGTCCCTATATAAGACCTATACCTCGTTAACCTTAATCTTATGTCTCCATGAACTCTTATCCTGGACCATGTCCTCAGAGAGATGCAAATCTAGTAGGTGGTACCCAATCTGCTCATCCCAACTCAGTTTGGGCCTGCCTTTACTCCTGTACCCCTCTACAATGAGGCTTTCAATTGCTCTGACTGACTCCATTGTCTGTCTCCGCTTGACATGCCCAAATCATCTCATTCTTCCCTCTCTTATCTTATCTGTTATACTAGCCACGCCTAACCTTTCTCGAAAAACCTTATTTTTCATCCGGTCTAGCCTTGTATGCCCACACATCCACCTCAACATCCTCATCTCTACCACTTCCATCTTCTGTAATTGTGACTTCTTGATGGCCCAGCAGCCTGTGCCATATAGCATTGCTGGTCGCACTGCCACCCTATAAAATTTTCCCTTTAATTTAGTTGGGAAATTTTTGTCACAAAGAACCCCTGAGGCAGCCCTCCATCTACACCAGCCTGCTTGAACTCGATGTGCTACATCACTATCTATGTCGCCATTCTGCTGCACAAATGATCCTAGGTACTTAAACTTACTTACCTGTGGTACCACTTGACCATCGATGGTGAGCTGGATAAATGACATAATAATGATCCTAGGTTTAAGCACATTGCTGCCTCTTATTATCTCATCCGAACAAGTTGGTTTTCAAAAAGGTAAAGGCATTGCAGAACATGTACTACTAGCAAACAAAATGATCCATTGGCTCAATCGCACCGCTCATTCAAACAACTGTCTGATTAAATTGGATCTCGCAAAAGCATTTGATCGGGTAAACTGGAGCTTTTTACACTTAGTCTTGGCCAGATTTGCTTTCTCGGATTTCTTTATCAAGCTAGCACATAATCATCTCAGAAACTCATTTTTTCTATACTAATTAATGGAGTCTCAAGTGGTTTCTTTTAGCCGACATGAAAGGTTAAGCAAGGTGATCCCCTATCACCGTTGCTCTTTATTCTAGTGGTAGAAGTTTTTACTCAGGCTTTACATTCACATGTACATCACGGTTATATCCGTCCATTTCCTAATGGGACGCCTTCCACTCCAAACTTCACATTTATCGTATGCCGATGATTTTCTTCTTTTTTGGCTGCCGATAGATGCAATTTGATGCATGTAAAAAGTTTTTTAACTACATACAAGCAGGCCTATGGGCAAAACATTAATTATCATAAGAGTACAGTTGTGTTTTCCTCCACAATTTCCCATCACCGAAGATGTGACCTTCTTGGACTCTTAAATAAGCACCAATCATCCTTACCCATCAAATACTTGGCATCATATTTACATAAGGGTATTACGCGCACATCTCACTTTATGGACCTTCTCTCCTACATAGACAGGCGATTACAAAGCTTGCAACAGCGTCTTCTGGGTATAACATGCAGAGTGGTACTTATTAAATCGGTATTACCTTCCTTGACGCTACATCTTATGGCAGGCACACGTCTCCTACAGGCCATTATCCGTGCTCTAGAGGCTCGATTTTTGTGGTTTTTTTGGAGACCAAGTAGACACCATTGGCTCTCTTGGAGGAAATTTTGTTTGCCTACACAGGAGGGAGGATTAGGGATTCGGGACTTGATCTCCATTCAGACTGCTTACTCTTGTAAGATTTGGCACCTTTACCATTGTAGCGACTCCTTATGGGGTCAATATATGTGTGTGTGATATAGTGTTCGGGCTGACTTCCGGCCGCGTGTATATGACTCTCTATGCTGGAAACGCATATGTGCTACGCACTCTTTATGCTCAGACATCACTGCCACTGCCTCCACTCCGATCTGGCTGACTCCATCCAGGGCCTTTACACTACGAGTAGCTTATTCTATGATAAGACCATCGCGATCGGCCCTCCTTTCATATGATTACATTTGGTTTCGCACGCAACGGCCTGCTTTTAGTTGTTCTTATGGCGATTCTATCATCGAGCTCTCCCTCTACCAGATAATCTACGCCGCTTTATGACGATTATGCTATCTATCTGTCCATTTTGTCGCACTGATCATGCGACTACTTTGAATCTCTTTTTTGCTTGTCCAGAGGTACGCATGATATGATCTTATTTCACTGCTTTACTGGATATCCTTCCATTTACATTTGGCTCATGGCATTCTTATCTACTCTACATATGATGTTCGGCGTCATCTAGTGTTTTTTTGGTGCCATGCAAACAATCTTCCCTGGTGTCATACTTTGCAATATTTGAAAAATGTATGCATCAATTATATTTGATGATCAATCACGGTCTTCTAGCTTGCTTATACGCCTTATTCAACTAGATCTATGCACTTGGGCATCTAGCATGTCTGGGACACGAATAGCTGCTACAGTACCTCAGTTGATCACATCCCGACTTTGCCCCATTACGGCCTCTTCACCTGCGTATACTACGTTGGGGAACTCCGTCGACTGGAAGGCTGAAACTCAATACAGATGCAGCAGTTGGTTGGACACATGCCAGTGGAGGAGCACTCCTTTGTGACTCCTCTGGGACTTTTATACATGGGATATCCTATCCACTGCGTCTGGATATGACATTGAGGGTAGAAGCTCAAGCCGGCCTACTTTCCATTCTATATTATCTTCCATGCAATAGGGATTTAATAGTGGAGGTTGACTGTGCTGAGTTACTTTGCATTACTACATCATCGGTTTCTTCGCTGGCCCCGGATTCAGCCAAACTGCGTACCTTTCTACTTTCAGTATCCTTATCCCTTGTACACACACCTAGAGAGACAAATATGCCTGCTCACTTAGTGGCGCAGTTTGCGCTCCCCTCTCAGATCTTCACATCATTTGATTCAGTGGGTTCCTTACCGTCATTACCTCAAAGGTGCCATCATATCGGATGCAGCACTTCTGACATTTTGACAGCCTGTTTTGGACATACACAATGGGCCACGAACTCTATGACTGCTATCACATGTTGCTGTATCCCATATGGGTTGGTCTAGACAGTCCTCCGTTGCCCGTGGTCTATTTGGCTAAGGGCAACATGGTAAGCATATACTTCTTCGATATTGCTCTTGTTTATCCTACTGTTACCGCCACTAACTTTTTCACTGGCTTGTTTCGGAACTATCATCATCTAGATGCACATAACTCGGATGTCTCCCATTTGTGTTGGTTCATTATATCGGCTGGTTGCCTTGGTCTATTTGGCCAAGGTGACGTGGGTACGTTGCTTATTTCTCTCTCAGCTTCATAATATATATCATGAAATTATCTTGTTTAACCATTTTCCTTATTCGATGTGCTGCATGGGGAGCCTATCATCGTGGAATTCAAGCCATCGCAGTCCATCTGCCACGCGTCCGTCTGCTTTGATGTGTTGTATGGGGATTAAGTCCTTCTAGTGCATCAGGACCTAATGGATTTCCAGGGTCCTTTTACAGACATTTTTGGGAAGATATTCATCATGATGTTCTATTAGCAGTGCAGGAATTCTTTATAGGCATCCGCATGCCTAAAGTCATGGCAGCTTCATTGATATGTTTAATTCCAAAGATTTCGAATCCCTCAACCTTCAACGATTATAGACCAATTTGTCTCACGAACTTTATTTCAAAAGTGGTTACAAGACTTATCTCTACCAGATTAGCGACGCTGCTGCCCAGGCTGATCTCTCCAGAGCAAGCTGGTTTTATGCAAGGAAGAGGAATCACAGAACAGATACTTATGGCAAAAGCGATGATACATGTGTTGGATCGAAAATGCAGAGGTGGCCAAGTGATCATTAAACTTGACATGGCGAAGACTTTGGATAGAGTGTCATGGCAATATTTGGAAGCACTACTACTTAAATTTGGCTTCCACCCCCATTTTGTGTGCCTAATCATCAATAATCTTAATGCAACATGTTGCTCAGTTTTGATTAATGGCAAGCCATGTGGTTTTTTCAGTCCATCCAGAGGGGTGAAACAAGGAGATCCATTATCTCCTCTTCTATTTATACATGCTTCAGAAGGATTCTCAAAAGGCCTTAATGCACAAATCCAATCGGGTGCCATTAAAGGATTTTCCAGTGGACGTATACCACCAGTTTCCCACCTTGCCTTTGCCGATGATTTGCTCATCTTTCTTAACGGCTCTCATCATAACTTGCAAGCATTCAAGCATTTTCTTGAACGATACCAAAATGCTTCGGGCCAGTTGATGAACTATCATAAAAGTCAATGTATTGTAGGAAGAGGCACTCCTTCGCAAAGAGCAGTAGCGACACTAAATATGCAACTCTCAGATTTTCCCATAAAGTACTTAGGATCATTCTTATTTAAAGGTATAAATCGTTCCCGCTATTGCACCTCTCTGCTTACACATGTTGATGCATGTTTGACGGGTTTGTCACAAAAACTATTAAGCATGGCGGGAAGAATAGCACTAATAAAATCTGTCCTCACATCCTTTCCGTTGCACATCATGGCCGCTTAAGACTCCCTAAAAGTGTAATATCAGAGCTCAACAGGAAAATATCCTCATTCTTGTGGAATCATCAGCATAAATGGCGTCCGTGGGAATCAGTTTGTTATCCAACATCAGAAGGAGGATTGGGCTTTTGTAATTTAACAGCATTACAGGATGCATATGAATGCAAATTATGGTGGGTATATCATACCTCTCAATCGCAATGGGCTGCATATATACGCAGCAAATATGGACAACGACCAAACATGACAGATCTAATTTATGACTCTACGGATTGGAAGAGGCTATGTCGTATTAATCAATTTTGCTTGGAGCAAATGCAACAAACTCTGGATGGTCTATTTTGGAATCCAGACTCTAACGGCCAATTCAGCTTGAAGAGTGCGTATAACGTTTCCAGAGGGCAGACTGTCCATTTGACAGTATCTAGATACATATGGCGGTCAGGAGTTGCTCCATTAGCGCAGGTAACGCTATGGCGTTTATGGTACAATGCAATTCCCTTTGCAGACAATGTTATCCACTGGATCGTGGCATACCCATCATGCTGCCCATTTTGTCGAATGACCGATGCCACCCAGACACATATCTTATATAATTGCCCCATGGTCCGTGCGCTTTGGAGTCACTTATCTGTAATCTTTGAGGGGCCTTACCCAAGCAGAGAGAATATCAAACAACATCTGCGCAACTGGTGGTGTCATGCGAAATCATCTTCAATAAAAGGACAACTCAGAGCCGTGGTACCGGTCCTAGCAATTACGGCCATTTGGAAGGAGTATGCAATGGTCACCTATGGTGAAGAAAACTTTTCTTACAACAGACTACAAGAGCGTTTAGCATGGATATCTATACGTGGTGTGCGTCTATCTCTGGAAAGAAGTTCTCAGAAACAATCCCTACCTTTAGTTGCACTTCACTATTCACCGGTTCTAAAGACAAGGAGAGTGACTATAGTAAAATGGCAATTGCCACCAAGGGGGAAGCTAAATTTAAAAGTTGATGCTGTAGTGGGAAAATGTGGTGCTGCAGGAGGTGCAATATTACGAGATGATCATGGCTCACTTATTCTGGCTATGTCTTTTTCACTACCATTATTAACGCCACTACATGCCGAATTGCAAGCTATGCTATGGTCAGTTGTCTACCTCCTAATGGCTGGCTACAGAAATATTTATGCTGAAACGGACCTTGTCGTGACATGACAAAACTGAAAATATGCAACATGTTCTGAATTTTGAAAATCCCGCAAATTCAATGTAGAGCTATGCCAAAAACACCAAACTCGATCATTACAAACTGATAAGGCAGATGAGAATCCAAGCTGCAATTGGGCTCCCTGTAAGTGAGATGAAGGTTGTTGTGGTTCAATAATGACAAGAAAAGCAACAGCATACTGACACAACAATAAACTTAAACGAGATAGGGAGGTACTTAAACCTCGAATATTCCATGTGAGCAGATTCATGAGGAAATGATAGACGAAGAGTGGGTGGCTCGAGCAGAGCTGCGACAAACCACTTGGCGAGGAGGACGAGCGACCTGAGCTGCTGGACGGCGATGGCGCTTTTTAACATGAAGAACAAATCCATGATCATCCGAAACGGGCTGAGGGTGCAGCATCTGCTGGAACAAAGGCTCATCTGTGGGAGGGGCTAGAACCATATGACGTGAGATAGCAGCGGCTACCGCCTGAAGATCTGACCGAAGGTCAAAAATAGTAACGCATTCCGTTGGTGACGACATGGAATTATATAACTCCATATCCGAGTGCCCATGCATAAGATCTCCCTTGATGAAGGACGATTGATGGGCATCTTCATTTGATCGTCCTAATATACTCAAATTTTGCGAGTAAGTTGGTGGGTTATGTTCAAGTTGAGACACTGATGGCAATATAGCATCCGATGGTGTTGGCATGCACTCCCTGGTAGGAGGAGGGACCGAGGATGTCGGAGGAGCCTCTGATGGTAATGGTAACGAATCGGTGACAGAGGGTGGGACTGCAGAAACCTTTTCTTTCCAGATTTTCACAGATTCATCCCTCTGAGCTGCCTTTTCTGGGGTTGGGCAGACACCAGTTTTATGACCCAACACACAACATGTTGCACAGAATAAAGGGACATCTCCGTAAACGACAGGTTGAAAAAACTCATGATTTTTGCTTTGAATATGCAGCTTCGTAGGCAATTCTTTTGAAACATCTAATTCAAGACAAACACGAGCCACCGAGGGACGTAGCATATTTTGAGTGGCAGTGTCCAAACGGATGGGGTATCCACACAGGAACAATTGGAGCATCATACCTGGGATCAAAATCATGTGTATATTTCGTAACATGCATAGAATAACCAAGAATATTCCACGTACGTCAGCAGAAGCAACGACTATAGTCACGTTCTTGATCAAAACGAATGAGAATGTGAGATTTGTCCAGCAATCTAAGAGTGACTGATCCCAAAAAACTGATCCGATCAAACGCCTTTCGCAATGTTGCCATTGATGGCCGACCATGCCAAAACGTTCGACAAGAGTGTGTTGAAATGGCACAATCAAGGAGTCCACTTCATCGTCGGTAAATTGTATTGAAAGACAGCCTTTAAATCGCAGATGGGGCTTGGCTGGATCAAAGGAGGAGAGTTTCCACGTAATACTTCAGCAAAAGACAATGGAGGTGGCGGGGCTGCCGTTGGCGGCGGCTGAGGCATCGACGCAAACGATCGCAAGCTTGCAGGCTTGATGGCATCGCACGGTTTATATATATATATATGTATATATATATATATGTATATATATATATGTATATATATGTATGTATATATATATGTATGTATATATATATGTATACATATATACATATATATATTTATTTATATTTTTTTTAATATATATATATATTTGTTTATTGAACAGATATTTTATTAATATCCTCTCTTATGGTGGAGGGAAACCATATTACATGTATACATCCTGAAATGCAAAACAGTAGTATAATGCTTCTAATATTTGTAGTCTCCAGTCATATATGATATGTCGCATTAAAACCTTGCCAAGTAAAACCACCCTTGTGGATAAAACCTTGGCGAAGGAAAAAGCGTGCATATTTATATGTGGAGTGATCATAAAAGGTAAAAAAGAAAATCTGTGAAGCAAAGAAGCCTGAATGTAGCTGTGAACAAAGAAGCATGTGGTAATCATTGTAGGAAGCCATTGTGGTCTTGGTGCTGAGAATAATCCCTTTCTAAAACATGGCGTATTCTTCATTTGAGGACATGCCAATATCATCCTATAGGTTAACCCGTCAGATGGCGCTTGGAGTTTGCCTTTACTTGTTTTCTCCCATCAGCAATATTGCGTGGCCAGTTCCATAACTCAGTGTATCCATGCAGTGCGCAGCCGATATGCGTCAGATGAAAAGAAATCACATTATTAATCATATTGGCAATGCAAAGGTCAAAGATGATAAAATTTTGCAGTGAATTGACATTACCCGGACTGCCCGTATCGTTGGATACGGACAGGACAAATATAAATTGATAATGATGATTAAGAAGATGAATCCAAAGTATAGAGATTACCCATACTGCCTGTGTCCATGGATGACACAGGCAGGCAATTGGAAATGGTTGTTGTGAAGTCTCCATACTACACTCTAATGTGCGGAGTTGATACATCTGTAAGGAGGGCCCCTCTAACCATAGGTGGCAGCGTAGACAATGTGCTGAAATGATGATATTGCTGATGTAGTTGTCCAAACTGAGCCAACAAGTGAGCCACCTCATTTGCCTGCCGTGGTATATGCGAAACCATAACATCCCCATGATACATATATATATAAATATATTTATTTATATATATATGTATCTATATATATGTATCTATATATATGTATATATATATGTTTTTTTATTAAACTGGAATTTTATTAAAAAATCATATATATATATATATATGTATATGTATATATATATATGTATATATATACATATATATATATATATACATATATATATATATATTTTTTTTTGATGAAAGACGGGCGGTACCGTCCTGGTGTTTTATTAATAATAGAACCCTCACTTGTGGCGGAGGAATACCGTGGTTACATTGATATCCTAGCTATGGCGGGAGACTCTCCCAAAGTAAACAGAAAAGCATATAAATAATGTACAATTTGCGCAAGAAAGAAGCTAATGCTATAACAGTTTTTGAGAAAATGAAATTAGTATAAGAATATGTAAGCCTGTGAAAGTTTAAGCAATGCAATGTGGTAAGCACTTGTTTCCGTTGCTACCTTTCTTGTGTATATATTCCCGCGAAGTTGAAGAAGAATCTTCGATGCCTTGGATCTTGCCAACGCCGATGGTACTCCCATGTAACGTACAACAATCAATGAGTAAACAATAGAGTATATGAAAAGTACATTATGATTTTGTTGCAAGTTTTATACATACCGGCGTTGCCTGCATTCCTCCAGAATATAGGCAACAAAAGATGAGGGCTCGATGAATGTGTATGTTGCTGCTTTCTGTCCATATTCGCAATAAGTTCCTCAGCAAAAACATGCAAAAGATAACCATGAGATATGCATATGAAAGGCAAGACAATAGAAGTGATAGGATAATCCATCAGAATAGAATCATACCAACGTTGCCTATGCCATATGTAGACATAGGCAACCATCTTCATAGCATGCCAACCCATTGGGAGACATAATGATCAAAATCTAAAGGTTGGCAACGAATTGTCCAACATGATAGCACCTCTGACCTCACATGGCAAATACACCAAACGATCGCAAGTTCGCAAGCCTTGCGGCGTCGTAAGGTTTATATATATATATATATATATATGTATATATATATATATATGTATATATATATATATATATGTATATATATATGTATATATGTATATATATATATGTATATATATATATGTATATATATATGTATATATATATATGTGTATATATATATGTATATATATATGTGTGTGTATATATATACATATATATACCGAGGCCTGGCGATGATGCTCCTCGGCGGCGCAAGCCGCTGACGTCGACGGCCACATTGTCGTTCATTTCTTCCGGTTCACTCGCTTTTTCCGATTCGCTGCATCACTGCTTCGCTTAACTCAATCAAAGTTCCGGTTTTTTTTTCTCTTCTTCTCACACTACCGATATCAGCCGCTGCCACTGTTTCATTTGGCCTGACTCCAATTTCTGGTGGTATCTACGCATTTCGCTGATCTCTATTTCGTTTGCTTCGGTTTCATCTCTTTATTTCTTTTGCTTCGATTACATCTGGAATTGACATGACTGCACCGTCTTTTGCTGCCGTGGTTTCCGGCGCCACCACTTCTCAGTCCATCAACATCTCACCCAAAACAGTTTCCCGGTATAAAGGTATTCCCTTAATATCCTTTTCGGATTCAGAGATTGATGAACTTGCTGCTCCATTTAAATATTCGTTAGTGGGTACTTTTTGGTATGGTAGACCTCCATTAAAGGTGATCAGAGAGGTTTTTGAAAAGATTGGCTTTCAACCGGATCTTCGTATTACTCTTATTGATCAGACACATATACTTCTCAATTTTCGAACTGAAGCAGACTACTTACGTTGTTTTTATCGGCGATCATGGCATATTTCTGGATGCCATATGCGCATCACCAAATGGACTGTTGATTTTGATCCCTCCACTGATGTGCCCATTGTGCCAGTATGGATAGCTTTGCCTGGCCTTCCCATACATCTTCATCGCAAAGAGGCCATGTTTGAAATTGTGAAACCAATTGGAAGCCCTATAAAACTTGATGTTGCAACAACGGACGGTTTACGTCCATCGGTTGCACGGGTATGTGTGGAAGTTGATATTTCCAGAGAATTGCCCCAAAAGATTTATCTCGAGGCTAAAGGCCGATTTATTCTGCAAGCTGTTATTTATGAGGATTTACCTTTGTTTTGCACTACTTGTCGACGGTTAGGACATGCAGCATCTTCATGCACACCCTTGTCGGTGGAGAATATTCCACCACCGCCGCCACCCCCTCCGCGTCGTTCACATGTGCAGCGTTGGACTCCGATTAAAAAGCGTCCAGTAGCTCCATCCAATACTCCGGACAAGGCGCCATCGTTGTCAGAAATCCCTCCCTGCGAACGTTCTCCAACACGCAAAGATGATTCGCCTGCCGATATTACAGAGGCTATTTTGGAACCAGTGAATGAGCAAGATACTCAGCCTACAGATATTGCCGAGGCTATTTTGGACCCAGTGCATGAGCCGATTGACCCCAGTGACATTGGTCACTCATCTGATACAGACCTTCCGGTGACGGATACAACTGAGATACCTGTGGTACCGGAAGATGTAGCCACGCGCATCCAGCAGCTGCCTTCTTCTCCAGACACGGAAATCTTAATCTCTCGCTTACAGGACTCAGCAGATGATTTCATTCAGGTTGTCCCACGTCGAAAACGTCGAGCAAAGAAGGATCTTCCACCACTACCTCCGTCGTCTATTCTCACACGCAGCGCCTCGCATGCGGTACAGGGAAGTAACACTACACCCTCTCAATGAATATTATGGTCTGGAATATACGAGGTCTTCGTGCCTCCAAACCACGTTTGCATCAACTGATTCGTGAACATCGATTAAATTTACTTATTCTTATAGAGCCTAAACATGCATCCTATGCTATTTCTCGATATGCTTTAGAGTTCGGATTTTCAAATTCTTTTCCATCACAGTCGGAACGTATATGGTTTTTCTGGCGCGACTCTCACTTTGATTTGGTCTCACTCCAGGATGAAGGCCAAGTTGTACATTTTACTCTACTATTTCGACAACTACAGTATACCTTTGTTCTCTCGGCAATCTACGGCAATCACACTCCTCTCCTACGCCGAGCTTTATGGGAATCATTATGTACTTTTTCGGATGGTCTGACGCTTCCTTGGGTTTTAGGGGGAGATTTCAATACATTTCGCTCTTTATCAGATCATGAAGGACGCTCTCGGCCTTCACTCTCGGTTTTACAAGACTTTAATGATTGTATAGAATCATGTGGCTTAATGACATTACCATTTCAAGGTTCTCGGTTCACATGGTCGGATGGTAGAGGTCTTGGCAGATTGCGTCGACGTTTAGATTGGTTGTTTATCAATTCTGATTTCCATGATAAATTTCAAGACTTGCAGCTCACACATCTCCCCCGAATTGCTTCGGATCATACACCACTCCTACTAATTTGTCGACAGTCTATGGGCGCACAGCGACGCACATTTCGTTTCTTAAATTCATGGTTGCACCACCCAGACTTCCATGCATACATGCGAGACGCATGGTCTGCGTATCCAACCACGGGAGGTATGTATGGTTTTTATAACAAACTATTTATGTTCAAAAAGGATGTGCAGCGATGGAACAAGGAAATATTTGGTAATATTTTCTCTCGGGTCCATCACGCTGAGGCACAGCTTACACAAGCCGAACAACAGTGGGACATGTAGCCAACAGAGGCAAACCGTACAGAGTATCATCGCGCAAAGGCCGAATATCAACAAGCAGCTTCTTATGAAATGCATTATTGGAAACAAAAAGCTAGAGTCCGGTGGTTGAAGGAGGGAGATGCCAATACTCGCTATTATCATTCCATAGTCAAAGGTCGACGGCTACATCTTAAGATTCAGCAAATCCAAACATCTACTGGTCTTCTATGCACTACCCCTACTGATATCATGACTGAAGCTGTGTCTTTTTATACGTCTTTATTTGCGCGAGAAGCTACGGGCAATTATGATCAAATTCTCTGTCATATTCCATCTCTGCTTTCTTCAGAGGACAACGCCTCTCTCACGCAAATTCCGATGCCAGATGAGATCAAGACAGCGGTTTGGCACTTAGATCCACATAGTGCAGCGGGACCAGATGGTTTTGATGGTAATTTTTATAGATCTTGCTGGTCAATTATACACACGGATGTTGTTTTAGCAGTACAAGAATTCTTTCTTGGTGTTCCGCAGCCCAAAGCAATGGCTAGCGCATTGATTACATTAATCCCGAAGAAACCTTCTCCAACTACCTTCAGTGATTATCGCCCAATATGCCTCACTAATTTTATCAGTAAAGTCTGTACCAGAATTGTTGCTAGTCGTTTGAGCAAGTTATTACCACGCTTGATATCTCCAGAACAAACGGGCTTTCTTCCTGGTATGGACATTTCACACTCAGTTTTATTGGCCCGTGAGATGATTCATATGCTCGATCGAGGGGGTTCACAACTTTGTCTTAAGTTGGATATGATGAAAGCTTTTGACAGAGTTAGCTGGGAATACTTGGAGTTACTTCTCCGGGCCTTCGGATTTTCAAGCTTTTTCACGTGGATTATCCTGAATCACTTAAGTGCTACCACGTTTGCAGTGTTGATCAATGGTCAGCCATCTACTTACTTTCGCCCATTTAGAGGAGTTAAGCAGGGAGATCCTTTATCTCCTTTATTATTCATTTTAGCAGCAGAAGGTTTTAGCAGGGGCTTAAATGCTTTGACAGCAGCAGGTGTTGTACAACCGTTCCGTCTGGGACGAATACCGTTCCCAATCACACATTTGGCTTATGCGGATGATCTACTGGTATTTCTTCGAGGTACACAGCGCAATTTGAGACACTTTCATACTTTTCTTACACATTATGAAACTGCTTCAGGCCAGAAAGTGAACTTTCAAAAGAGTAGTATGATTCCTTCGGCTGCTGTTACTCCGCAACAACGTCAACTTTTCATACATATTCTGGGCATGCGTCTCTCATCTCTTCCATTTCGATATCTTGGATCCTTTTTACACAAGGGTATCTCTCGCTCTCATCACTGTGTTTCATTGCTACAGCATATAGATGATAGACTTCAAGGGTGGCACTCCAAACTATTATCGGCTGCAGGCCGACTTGTGCTGTTACAGTCGGTAATTGCTGCGTTACCTCTTCATGTCATGGCGGCGGGTGGCATACCAAAGTCGGTTATCAAAATAATTCATCGTAAGATGGCTGCATTTTATTGGGGTCGACGCTATCATTGGGTCTCCTGGAAAAATATTACCAAGCCACAGGCTGAGGGAGGTTTAGGGCTACGGGATTTAAATGTTCTACAGAAGGCATACCATTGCCGTATTTGGTGGTCTTATCATCAGAACACGACTTTGTGGAGTAAATTCATGCACGCAAAATATGGTCAGCGACGTGACTATCATCCCCGGCTACCAGATTCATCTATCTGGAAGACTATCTGCCGGATTCATTCTTTCTGCTCCCTGCACACAATGACACAGGGTGATCAACTCACATGGATACCTACCACGCTGGGAGAATTTTCACTCAAGAGTGCCTATGACATCTGTAGGACCTCCTCTTCATCTGTGCTGTCGGCTTCTTTTATTTGGTCCAAGCATCATTCGCCCTCTATCCGACTGTTCCTATGGCGTATATTTCATTCAGCATTGCCTTTTCAGGATTATATTTGCAGCTACATTGCGGCGCAACCAACACAATGCCCGTTCTGTAAGCACCATTCGGCCACAATAGATCATGTTTTCTTATCTTGCTCTTACGTTCACCCTATCTGGTATTATTTTGCAAGTGAGCTGCATTGTCCTCTCCCTTCTTCGTTGCAACTACGTCAGTATCTTCTTGCTTGGTGGTATCGGTCATCGCTTTCTTCGCTTATGGGGGTTTATAAAATAGTTATTCC
>AP025045.1:21530168-21546132 GCA_036186865.1 Eustoma russellianum | reverse complement strand
AGTGATCAACTCACATGGATACCTACCACGCTGGGAGAATTTTCACTCAAGAGTGCCTATGACATCTGTAGGACCTCCTCTTCATCTGTGCTGTCGGCTTCTTTTATTTGGTCCAAGCATCATTCGCCCTCTATCCGACTGTTCCTATGGCGTATATTTCATTCAGCATTGCCTTTTCAGGATTATATTTGCAGCTACATTGCGGCGCAACCAACACAATGCCCGTTCTGTAAGCACCATTCGGCCACAATAGATCATGTTTTCTTATCTTGCTCTTACGTTCACCCTATCTGGTATTATTTTGCAAGTGAGCTGCATTGTCCTCTCCCTTCTTCGTTGCAACTACGTCAGTATCTTCTTGCTTGGTGGTATCGGTCATCGCTTTCTTCGCTTATGGGGGTTTATAAAATAGTTATTCCAGCCATCATTGTCTACAATATTTGGTGTGCTTATACTTCCATGGTATATGGAGACAAAAAATCTTTATCAACATTTTCTCTACGATCATCCATTCAGTATGATCTAACTCTGTGGCACAAAAGAATCGGAGGATCTAAACTTGCTACTTACCCCAGTCCGATATTCAGTTGGCTTCCTCCCCCTAGACCACCTCGACCAATCATAATTCGTTGGATTACACCACCTTCGGGCCGATTGAAACTAAATGTGGATGCTGCAGTGGGTCGACACTTTGCAGCAGGCGGTGCCATATTACGTAATCATGCAGGCTTATGTCTAGGAGCCATCTCATTCCGGCTCCCGCAAAGCACTCCTCTCCATGCAGAAATCCAAGCTGCACTTTTTGGTCTTCTTTATTTCCTCCCATATTATCGCTCAATTATCCTTGAGTCAGATTGCGCCCAACTCACTGAGCGGCTAATGCATTCCCACGCCATCCCCGGGAATTCCAATCTTCGTTGGCTACTTGATCTAGTTCATTCTCATCAGCTTTCTAGCAGTCATATTTACCGTGAAGCAAATATGGCAGCACATTATTTAGCACAGCAGGCGATGTTATACCCAAGGACGACATACTTCACTTCGGCTACTCTCCCATCTTTAGTCAGGGCGGCGATCACTTTAGATCTCACATCGGTCCATTTACGGGTCCCTTGACAATTACGGTCTTCCATATGGATTGGCGCTATTTTGACTCTCCTGCCTGCGCCCACTGGGCGGCTGGCAGGCGCGGTATGTTTACACATCCTTTCCTCTCTGATTTATGCGATTTCATACATATCACATCTATATTTTCGCCTTGGTGAACGGAGGACTATGCTGCTGGATCATAAGCTTACATCAGGAAGCAGCTCTTTTCATTCTCTTTACTGCTGGAATATACACACTGTCGCCTTGGCTGCCTAGTCAAGGCGGCTTGGGTATGCATTTTGTCGTTCTGTTTATGCTTACTATTTTTGGACGTTATACTCTTCTAATATGTTCTCTTCATCTGCGCGAGACTACCACGGTGGCAACTATCATATATGTGGACCAAGTGCATTCTTTCATGGGTCTGTCACGGTGGCATCAAATTTTCCATGGAGCCTTTGGGGTCTGGTTCAACGCAGGACAACTAAGCTCAAACGTTGGTGCTCACACTGTCTGCAGCCTCATATTATTACTACATCTGACTGAAGCAGCACATTTTCAATTGTACACAATGTTCCATCTATATCATATCAATGACAGCCGTATAAATATGTACGCTTTTTCCTTCGCCAAGGTTTTATCCACAAGGGTGGTTTTACTTGGCAAGGTTTTAATGCGGCATATCATATACGACTGGAGATATGAGATTATTAGTTCATTAATTCAATTATTCGCATTCTCAGACTTTTGTAATATGGTTTTCCTCCACCATAAGTGAGGTTTCAGCTCAATAAAATATTCTGTTTCATAAAAAAAAATATATACATATATATATATATGTGTGTGTGTATATATATATACATATATATATATATATACACATATACACACACACACACACACACACATATATATATATATATATGTATACACGATGACGCCGCCTTTTCATGCGGCGTTAGCCGCCGGCGCCGATTCCGCTCATTCGCTCCCTTCTCTTTCATCACGTCGGGCACATCTACACACTTCCTGCATTGCCCGCTTCTGCATTCCCCTGAAAGATCACTCTTTTTCTGGTGAATTAGTACATTACCCTGCAACCCGCAATTGCTGTTTTTCTTTCATCCGATCGCATCATCACCCGTATGGCATCCACGGCGCCGTCATTCGCAGATATCGTTACGGGATCCTCATCAGCCGCAAAAATAAGCATCTCTCCCAAAACGGTCTCAAGGCATAAAGGTATTCCGCTGATTTCTTTTCTTGATTCCGAAATCGATGCACTAGCCGCCCCATTCAAATATTCTTTGGTCGGCACATTTTGGTATGGAAGACCACCGTTGAAGGTGATCAGAGAGGTGTTTGAGAAAATTGGCTTTCAAAACGATTTGCGTATCACACTTATTGATCAAACACACATCCTGTTAAATTTTCGCCAAGAGGCAGATTATCTCAGATGTTTCTATCGTAGATCATGGCACATATCAGGCTGTCACATGCGTATCACTAAATGGACAGTCGACTTTGACCCAATGACTGATGTTCCCATTGTTCCAGTTTGGGTAGCCTTTCCTGGTTTGCCGGTTCATCTGCATTGTCGAGAGGCTTTGTTTGAGATAGTGAAACCGATTGGTTCACCCATTAAGTTAGATGTAGCGACGTCAGATGCGCTTCGGCCGTCTGTGGCCAGAGTCTGTGTAGAGGTCGATGTGTCACAGGAACTGCCTACCAAAATCTACCTGCAGGCGAAGAAACGTCTTATACTGCAGTCAGTGATTTATGAGGATATGCCAAAATATTGTACTTCTTGTCGTCGTTTAGGGCATGATCAAGCCACATGTAAGCCAACATCGTCAGCGCCATCGGCCATTCCACCACCTCCGCCACCACCTCCGTCTCGCCTGTCGAAGCAAAGATGGACTCCAATTAAGAAGAAGGCAACTGTACCCCAAACTGAGGAACCCTCTTCCTCCCGGCCTCCCACTGAATTGGATATACCCCCAGTTACTGTACCACCATCGAATGCTCATGCAGTCCCTTCGGTCTCCGGGTTGGATTCACAGGATGCTGAGGAAGGTCAGTTACAGGACAACTCTTGTGATGCTCCGGATCATCAGCTGCCGGAGGATGTTACCCATCATGATCTGGGTCACTCGTCGGACACGGAGCTTCCGACGACTGAGAATGCAGATGGCCCCATCATAGTCCCGGATGATGTTGCACGTCGCATGCAATTGTTACAATCATCCCCTGAGGATGATATATTAATATCTCGTTTACCTGATAACGCAGAGGAGGCACCTTTCGTGCCAGTAGTACCACGTCGGAAGCGCAGAAGTCGAAAGGAACTACCACCCCTGCCGCCATCGACAATTCTCACGCGTAGCGCATCTCAGATCATTCAGGGAAGTGATTCTAACCTTTCTCAATGAATCTATTAATTTGGAACATTCGGGGCATGCGCACTTCACTGCCCCGACTACAACAGTTACTTAAAGATCACCGTATAAATTTGCTTGCTTTAATTGAGCCTAAACATACCCCATCACAGATACATCGATTTTGTTTGCGTCTTGGTTTCACTCGTTGTTATGCTTCAACATCGGAACATATATGGTTTTTTTGGAGGGATAATGAATTTCTCTTGCTTGACACACAGGATCAGGAGCAAGTGATACACTTGACTCTTTCTTCAGTCACGCAACAGCATTCTTTTGCTCTATCTTTAGCTTATGCGAATCATACGGCCACACGGCGTCAGGCATTATGGAGTTCGCTAGGGGACTACTCCGCGGGGTTACAGTTGCCATGGTTAATTGGTGGAGATTTTAATACGTTCCGCACACTTGAGGACCATAATGGCCGCTCTACACCTTCTTTATCTGCTTTGCAAGATTTTAATGACTGTATTGAGACTTGTTCACTTATGTCCCCGCCATATCACGGCACTCGATATACTGGGGCGGAGGGTCGTGGCCTTGGGAGAGTTCGCCGGAGACTAGACTGGACATTCATTAACGCCCAGATGCATGATATGTTTGACGATTTGAAACTCACGCACTTGCCACGAGTCACGTCGGATCATACCCCATTATTGATACAATGTCAGGCAAGTACCCAACCGATTCGTCGTACCTTTCGGTTTTTAGATGCATGGATCCAACATCCGGATTTTCATAACTATGTGCGAAATGCATGGCTCTCGTATTCCACAACAGGTGGCATGCGAGGTTTTTATAACAAATTATTTGCTCTAAAGAAAGATATACAGCATTGGAATAAGGCTATCTTTGGGAACATTTTTAGTAATTTGAATGAGGCCGAAAATACACTGAATATAGCAGAAAATAACTGGGATGCTAATTCTACGGAGGAAGCACGAGAGGCCTACTCTCGGGCTAAGGCGCAATACTTGCTTGCCTCAAAATATGAACTCTTATATTGGAAGCAAAAAGCTCGGGTAAAATGGTTGCAAGAAGGGGATGCTAATACCCGTTACTTTCACTCACTTGTCAAAGGTAAGCGCGCGCAATTAAGCATTCGTCAGCTTCGTGATTCACAGGGATCATTGCTGACACAGCATGAGGATCTTATGAGGGCGGCAGTAGATTTCTATACAGATTTATTTGCCAGGGTACCGACCACAAATCATACGGAAATATTATCATATATTCCATGCCTAGTCAATGACGCAGATAATACGATGCTTACCCAGTTACCTATGGAATCAGAGGTCAAAGACGCGGTATGGAGTCTAGATCCATATAGTTCGGCAGGGCCTGACGGATTTAATGGCCATTTTTACCGTTCCTGTTGGTCGATCATACATTTGGATGTGCTTAAAGCGGTACAGGAATTTTTTATTGGGGTTTCACAGCCGATGGTGATGGCTAGTGCACTGCTTACTCTCATTCCAAAAGTCCAGGCTCCCCAGACTTTTAGTGACTTTCGCCCAATATGTCTTACAAATTTCCTCAGCAAAGTTTGCACTCGTATTATTGCCACTCGTTTGAATCAGTTATTACCTAAGTTAATCTCGCTGGAGCAAACGGGATTTCTTGCAGGAACGGATATCTCTACTCAAGTGCTTTTAGCTCGTGAAATGGTGCATATGTTGGATAAGGGCGGGCCACAGTTATGTCTGAAACTTGATATGATGAAGGCTTTTGATCGTGTTAGCTGGGACTACCTCCAACAGCTCCTCCGTAAGTTTGGGTTTTCAGACTTTTTCGTTCGGGTTATCATTAATCATCTTGGTGCTACGAGGATGTCAGTTTTAATTAATGGCCAGCCTTCGCCATACTTCCGTCCATTTAAAGGCATTAAACAGGGGGATCCCCTATCCCCTTTACTGTTTATATTGTCATCAGAGGGTTTTAGTCGAGGGTTGAAGGCTCTGGTTAGCACGGGCAGGATACGATCCTTTCGGTTGGGCAGAATCCCTATGGAAATTTCGCATTTAGCATACGCAGATGATTTGCTTATCTTTCTGCAAGGCACTCAAAGGAATCTTCGCCGTTTCCATGCATTTCTCACTACATATGAAATTGCATCAGGACAAAAAGTTAATTTTGGTAAAAGCAGTTTTATCCCATCATCCAACATTTCGGCACGCCAATGTCAAACTATAAAAGGCATCCTAGGTATGCGTCAAACAACTCTGCCTTTTCGCTACCTTGGTTCCTTTCTTCACAAGGGAATCCCACGGGCTACACACTGTTCCTCGTTGTTACAGCATGTGGATGACCGACTACAGGGTTGGCATTCACGCCTCTTATCTTCCGCAGGCCGGTTGGTGCTACTACGTTCTGTCATTGCGGCTCTCCCACTACATATTCTAGCTGCAGGCGGCATGCCTAAGTCAGTCATCCGCATGCTTGATAGAAAGATGTCCGCGTTTTTTTGGGGTGATAGGCATCATTGGGTTGCATGGAGCACTATTACTTCACCAGTTGAAGAAGGGGGATTAGGGCTTCGTAGTCTTCGTGAGCTACAACAGGCATATGCATGTCGCATATGGTGGCAATATCAGCGCCATGATACATTGTGGAGTAAGTACATGCATTTTAAGTATGGCAGACGAGGTGACTATACTCCCAGGCTACCAGATTCAACAGTTTGGAAATCTATCTGTCGCGTTCACCCCAAATGTTTATCTCACTCAACTGGCCTAGGCACATTTCTTTCATGGACGGCCACGTCTTCAGGGGAGTTTACGCTTAGATCGGCCTATGAAATCTGTTGCACACCGCGCACAACACTACTTTCGACCTCATTTATTTGGTTTAAACATCACGCCCCAACCGTTCGGCTATTGTTGTGGCGTTTTTTCCACTGCGCTTTGCCTTTTGAAGATTATATCGGCTCATATCAAATGGTTCGTCCTACTCAATGTCCTTTTTGTAAATCACATTCGGCAACTGTGGACCATATATTCATTTACTGCTCTCGTATCCGATACTTTTGGAGTTTTTTTGCTGCTGAGTTACACGGGGTACCGCCGACATCTATGTCTTTGCGACAATATTTATTAGCATGGTGGTATCGGTCTAATTCTACATCACTAGCTGGAGTTTTGAAGATTGTCGTCCCTGCTATAATCTTCTCCAACATATGGCGACAATATGCGCAACTCATCTATGGGGACGCTACATCTTTCTCGATAGCCGCATTGCGAAATTCTATCCACTTTGATATACATGTCTGGACGATGAGCCTCCATGGGACTAAGTTGGCAGCAGGCCCGTTGCCCATGCTCCCATGGCTCCCTCGGATTCGGGCTCCACGACTTCGGGTACTTAGGTGGCAAACCCCCCCTTCGGGTCGGCTAAAGTTAAACGTGGATGCAGCAGTTGGCCAACATAACGCTGCAGGAGGAGTGATATTGCGTGATCATAATGGCTTGTGCATCCATGCCCTTTCTTTTCATCTACCCCACAGTACACCATTACAGGCAGAAATTCAGACTACTCTCTTTGGCCTGCTTTATTTCCTTCCTTTATACCGAAACTTAGTGGTGGAATCGGATTGTGCTCAAATGATCACATGTCTTAGAAAACCGCGACACCCAACAGGAAATTATCATCTTCGACTGCTTCACCACCTGGTCAGCCAGCACCAGCTTGTGTTACTTCATACGTACCGGGAGAATAATATGCCAGCTCATTATCTTGCCCAACATGCAATGATGCATCCTATAACAGGGCTCTATAACCGGCATACTCTTCCATCCATAGTCAAGGCTTCAGTGGAACTGGATCTCACCTCGGCGTCTTTGCGAACAGTATAATGGAGTGCTGTCTTTTTCCCCCTTCTGCCCGTGTCATCACATACACGGGCAGACCCGGTACGCATAATGTTCCTATCATATGCTGCAGTTACATCATTTTTTTGCTCATACATATTAATGTTGTTCTTACCATGTTCAATGGCTGTTGTGGTAATTGTGAGCACAATTTGGCGCGCGGTTGCAACCCTACAAAATATGTAGTCTTCCATATGGATTGGCCTCACCTCCTTCTTTCTGCCTGCACTGCCTCTGGTGCAGGCAGCGCTGGTTCGTTTCCTTTTCTTTTGGTTATTCGTCGCACTCGACTTTTTTCTGCACTGACGTTGACGTTCTCTTTGAACCATATATATCGGATGGCAAAATGCTTATCCGCTTCGCTGGGGCCTGTGAGCCAACTTGGGGGTAACCAGATTTCTTCATCCATTGACTCTCGGCTGACGGACGCATGTGGTGGTCCATGTTTGCCTTCCGAAGGAAGACATTGTCTCTTTACAGGTCTATCTGCCGGTACTTTGTTTTGTGCCGGCAGCGCAGTGGGAGCGCACATGGTTGACACTTCAAATTGGTGCCCTGAGCATATGGCCCTCATCCATTTACTGCATAGCTACCCTCGTTGGAGGTGTTGATTTCTGGATAAAGTGGTACCATAAGTACATTGCAGATTACATTCAAGGCATTGAAGGGCATTGGCGGCGCTTCAGTACGGCATTGGATTGTTGGCTTACTTTTTTATGTTTGTATCACACACGGTTATGTTTCTTTCATGTATTACACAATAGTGACTATCAACCATCCAGACATATAAATATGTACGCTTTTTCCTTCGCCGGGGTTTTATCCACAAGGGTGGTTTTACTCGGCAAGGTTTTAATGCGGCATATCATATATTGCCAGGATGTTAATGACCAATTGCTTTACTATTCCTTGTTTCATTTGGTTGTAATATGGTTTTCCTCCGCCATAAGTGAGGGATTTATTCAATAAAATATCACGTTTTCATAAAAAATATATATATATATATATATATATTTTTTTATCAAGGGAAATTTTATTAAGGAACAACCTCACTTTTGGCGGAGGAAAACCATAGTACAAATGTCAGAGTATACGAATAAATGAAATAACGAACTAATAATCTCATATCTCCAGTCGTATATGATATGCCGCATTAAAACCTTGTCAAGTAAAACCACCCTTGTGGATAAAACATTGACGAAGGAAAAAGCGTACATATTTATACGGCTGTCATTGATATGATAGAGACGTAATATTGTGTACAAATGAAGGTTTGCTGCAGGCGTATGTAGTAGAAATATGAGGCTGCAGATGGTGTAATCGGCAATGCTTGGTCTTGGTGTTTCCTTGCTGAACCAACCCTCAAAGCCTCCGTGATAATTGCGATGCCAACGTGACAAAATGATGAAAAAATGCGCTAGGTCAGTCTGGGGTGTGATGTCCTTGAATGCAGGAAGATAGTGCACCACATGTGGAATCTCGCGCAGATAAAGAGAATGTATTAAAAGAGCATAACTTCCAAAAAGTAATAAGCACAATCAGAATGCCAAAATGCATACCCAAGTCGCCTTGACTAGGGAGCCAAGGCGACAGTGTGAAGATTCCAGCTATGATCCAGTAGTACAGTCCTCCAATCGACAATTGGGAAATAAGGATGTGACAGTGTGATATCCAAGTCGCTCCAATGAAACAAAATAGTATGTTATGTTTGTGAAAGAAACTGCAAAAGTCATAGAAAAAGGGATGTTTAAGCATACCGTGCCGGCCTGCAGCCCAAGTGGTGCAGGCAGGTGATGTGAGATAGCGCCAATCCATATGGAAGACAGGATAACGTCAAGACACTCGCAAGTGAACAGATGTGAGATCCAAAGTGACTGCCGCCCTGACCAAAGAAGGGAGAGTAGTCGATGTATAATATTTCGTCCGTGGATATAACATTGCCTGCTGTGCTAAGTAATGTGCTGCCATGTTTGCTTCTCGATAAATATGACTACTAGGGAGCCGATGAGAATGAATTAGTGATTGAAGATGAGGAAGATGGGAATTCCCATGGACGCCGTGATAGCGTGTGAGGCGATCAATCAGTTGGGCGCAATCTGACTCTAGGATAATTGCTCGATAAAGCGGAAGGAAATAGAGAAGTCCAAAAAGAGCAGCTTGGATCTCTGCATGAAGAGGTGTGCAAAGCGGAAGTCGGAATGAAATTGCTCCTAAACATGAACCCCTATGGTTACGTAATATGGCACCGCCTGCTGCACAATGCCGTCCCACGGCAGCATCCACATTTAGTTTCAATCGGCCTGAAGGTGGCGTGATCCAACGAACGATCAATGGATAAGGCGGTCGAGGAGGAGGAAGCCAGCTGAAGATCTGTCGTGGGTAAGTAGAAAGTTTAGAGCCTGCTATCTTTTTGTGCCACAGACTAATATCATAATGGATGGAGGATCTAAGGAAAGTTGTTGTTGTATTTGTTTTGTCCCCATAGACCATGGAAGTATAAGCACACCAAATGTTGTAGACACTGATCGCAGGGATCACTATTTTATAAACCCCAATAAGAGATGAAAGAGATGATCGATACCACCATGCAAGAAGATACTGACGAAGCTGTAATGATGAGGGGAGAGGACAATGTAGCTCACTTGCAAAATAGAGCCAGATAGGACGAACATAAGAACAAGATAAGAAAACATGATTTATCTTGGCCGACTCTCTCTTGCAGAACGGGCATTGTGTTGGATGTGCCGCTATATAACTTCCAATATAATCTTCAAAAGGCAATGCTGAATGAAAAAGACGACATAAGAACAGTCGGATAGAAGGAGAATGATGCTTGGACCAAATAAAAGATGTAGACAGAATTGTTGGAGAAGAGGTCCGGCAGATGTCATAGGCACTCTTAATTGAAAATTCCCCCAGTTGTGTTGGTAACCATGAGAGTTGGTCACCCTGTCCAGCAGTGTGCATTAAGCAGAAAGAATGAATCCGGCAAATCGTTTTCCATGTAGGTGAGTCCGTTAGCCGAGGAAGATTATCATGTCGCTGGCCATATTTCGCATGCATGTATTTGCTCCACAAAGTTGAGTTCTGATGATACGACCACCAAATACGGCAATGATATGCTTTTTGTAAGACATTTAAATTCCGTAGTCCTAAACCACCCTCAGCCTGTGGCTTAGTAATGTTAGCCCAGGAGACCCAATGATGTCTGCGACCCCAATAAAATGCTCCCATTTTGCGATGAATTATTTTGATGACTGATTTTGGTATGCCTCCCGCTGCAATAACATGAAGATGTAACGCAGCAATTACAGATTGTAGCAGCACTAGTCGGCCTGCAGCAGATAATAATTTGGAGTGCCACCCTTGAAGTCTGTCATCAATATGCTGTAGAAGCGAGACACAGTGATGGGAACGAGAAATACCCTTGTGTAAATAGGAACCGAGATATCGAAACGGAAGAACTGAGAGGCGCATGCCCAGAATATGCATGAAAAGTTGACGTTGTTGTGGAGTGACAGCAGCAGAAGGTATAATACTACTTTTTTGGAAATTCACTTTCTGACCTGAAGCAGTTTCATATTGTGTAAGAAATGCATGAAAATGTTGCAGGTTCCGCTGCGTACCTCGAAGAAATATCAGTAGGTCGTCTGCATAGGCTAAGTGCGTAATTGGAAATGGGACACGACCCAAGCGGAACGGCTGCAAGACACCCGCTGCTGTCAAAGTGTTCAAGCCTCTGCTAAAACCTTCGGCTGCTAAAATAAATAATAAAGGAGATAAGGGATCTCCCTGCTTGACACCTCTGAATGGTCGAAAATAGGAAGATGGCTGGCCATTAATTAACACGGCAAATGTGGTAGCACTCAAATGATTCAGAATAATACGTGTGAATAAACCTGAAAAACCGAAAGCCTGAAGTAGTAATTCCAAGTATTCCCAGCTAACTCTGTCAAACGCTTTCATCATATCCAACTTTAGGCAGAGTTGTGAACCTCCTCTATCAAGCATATGAATCATCTCACGAGCCAATAAAACTGGAGTAGAAATATCCATACCCGGAAGAAAACCCGTCTGTTCTGGAGATATTAAGCGTGGTAATTATTTACTCAAACGGCTAGCAACAATTCTGGTACAGACTTTACTGATAAAATTAGTGAGACATATAGGACGATAATCACTGAACGTAGCAGGGGAAGATTTCTTTGGAATTAAAGTGATCAATGCACTAGCCATAACTTTGGGCTGAGGAACGCCGAGGAAAAATTCCTGAACCGCTAAAACAACATCCATGTGTATAATTGACCAGCATGATCTATAAAAGTTACCATCAAAACCATCAGGTCCCGCTGCACTATGAGGATCCAAATGCCAAACCGCTGCCTTGATCTCATCGGGCATTGGGATTTGCGTTAGAGAGGCGTTGTCCTCTGAAGAAAGTAGCGCTGGAATATGGCGGAGAATGTGATCATAGTTGGCCGTAGCTTCACGTGCAAATAAAGCTGTATAAAAACACACAGCTTCAACCATTATATCATCAGGGGCAGTACAAATAAGACCAGTAGATGTTTGAATTTGTTGAATCTTAAGATGTAATCGTCGTCCTTTCACAACAGAGTGATAATAACGAGTATTTGCATCTCCCTCCTTTAGCCATCGTACTCTTGCCTTTTGTTTCCAATAATGCATTTCATAAGAAGCAGCTTGTAGATATTCCGCCTTTGCGCGATGATACTCTGTACGAGTTTCCTCTGTTGGCTGCATGTCCTATCGTCGTTCAGCTTGTGTAAGTTGAACTTCAGCTTGTTGAACCCTAGAGAAAATATTGCCAAAGATTTCTTTGTTCCATTGGTGCACAGCCTTTTTGAACTTAAATAATTTGGTATAAAAACCATACATGCCTCCCGTTGTTGGATATGCAGTCCATGCGTCGCGCATGTAATTATGAAAGTCTGGGTGCAGCAGCCATGAATCTAAAAAACGGAATGAGCGACGTAACGAAGCCACACTTTGTCGACATATTAGCAACAGTGGTGTATGATCCGAAGCAATTCGAGGTAAATGTGTAAATTGTAAGTCTTCAAATTTATCATGAAAATCAGAATTGAGAAACAACCAATCTAAGCGTCGGAGCACTCTACCAAGGCCTCGACCATCCGACCATGTGAACCTGGAACCCTGAAACGGCGGTGACATCAAACCACATGACTCTATGCAATCATTAAAATCTTGTAAAACTGAGAGTGAAGGCTGAGATCATCCTTCATGATCTGATAGAGATCGGAATGTATTGAAATCTCCCCCTAAAACCCAAGGAAGTGTTGTCTGTTCAGAAAAAGTACATAAAGAAGCCCACAAAGCACGACGTAAAGCTGGAGTATGATTGCCATAGATTGCCGAGAATACAAAAGCATACTGAAATGGCCGATATAGCAGTGTAAAATGTACCACTTGTCCTTCATCCTGCACTGTGACCAACTCAAAGTGAGAATCATGCCAGAAAAACCATATACGTTCAGACTGTGATGCGTATGAATTTGAAAAGCCGAACTCCAAAGCATATCGAGAAACAGTATTGGATGCATGTTTTGGCTCAATAATAACAAGTAAATTTAATCTATGTTCACAAATCAGTTGATGCAATCGTGGTTTTGAGGCACGAAGACCTCGTATATTCCATATCATAATATTCATTGAGACAGTGTAGAGTTACTTCCCTGTATCGCATGTGATGCGCTGCATGTAAGAATGGACGATGGAGGCAGTGGAGGAAGATCCTTCTTTGCCCGACGTTTTTTACCTGGTACAACCTGAATAAAATCATCTGCTGACACCTGTAAGCGTGAGATTAAGGTGTCCGTATCAGGCGTAGAAGGTAGCTGCTGGATGCGGTTGGCTACCTCCTCCGGTATATTAGGAATCTCATTGTTATCCGTCACCGGAAGGTCTGTATCAGACGAGTGTCCAATGTCACTGGTCTCAAGAGGCTCCCTTAATGATTCCAAGGTATCCTCTGCAATATCTACGGCTGGAGCTGCTTCGCGAATGGGGGAGCTTTCCTGTAGTGGGATGTCTGCCAACGGGGGATCATTCTCTGGATGATTAGTTTGAGCAGCTGGGCGTTTTTTCACCGGAGTCCAGCGCTGCGCCTGTGGACGACGCGGAGGGGGTGGTGGCGGTGGCGGTATAGTTTCCACCGAAGGTGGTGTGCATGACGAGGCTGCATGGCCTAACCGTCGACAGGAAGTGCAAAACAATGGCAAATCTTCATAGTTGATGGTTTGCAGAATAAAACGACCTTTATCTTCGAGATAAATCTTTTGCGGCAATTCTTTGGAAATATCAACTTCCACACATACACGTGCAACCGACGGTCGTAGACCCTCCGTGGTTGCGACATCGAGTTTGATGGGGCTCCCTATTGGTTTAACAATTTCAAATATTGCCTCTTTGCGGTGTAGATGGATGGGAAGTCCTAGAAAAGCTATCCAAACTGGTACTATTGGCACATCAGTAGACGGATCAAAATCTACTGTCCATTTGCTTATACGCATGTGACATCCAGAGATATGCCATGATCGTCGGTAAAAACAACATAAATAATCTGCTTCATGTCGAAAATTTAGCAGTATATGCGCCTGATCAATAAGAGTGATACGAAGATCTGGTTGAAAACCTTTTTTCAAAGACATCCCTGATCACCTTCAATGGAGGTCTCCCATACCAAAAAGTACCCACTAACGAATATTTGAATGGAGCAGCAAGTTCATCTATTTCCGAATCCGAAAAAGATATTAAGGGAATACCTTTATATCGAGAAACCGTTTTGGGTGAGATGTTGATGGACTGAGAGGAAACAGCGCCGGAAACCATTGCAGCAAACGACGGTGGCGCATCGGGCATTCTGGACTATAACGGAATGGAACACAGGAGAGTAGCGAGTCAGTACCGAAGGAAACGAAAGCAATGCCGGTGATAATAAGATATATATATGTATATATATATATATAAGATATCAATAATATTAACCAATAATATCTACAATATCTTCTAATACTCCCCCTCAAGTTGGCGCATGAATGTTGAGAATGCCCAACTTGCTTAAAAAATGGCGAAACTTGTCAGGACCAAGGGCTTTGGTGAGACCATCCGCTAATTGGTGGAGACTAGAAACTTTAGACGGACGAATGAGACCATGAAGATAGTGCTGCCGAACAAAATGACAATGGATCTCAATGTGTTTTGTGCGTTCATGGAAAACAGGATTCGCGACAATATGTAAAGTTGCTTGATTGTCACAATGAAGTATGACTGGAGCGGTGATGGGGACGCCGAGATCACTAAGAAGCATACGTAACCACACAATTTCACTAGCGGCATGAGCCATAGCCCGATACTCTGCCTCAGCCGAAGAACGAGAAACAACAGGCTGTTTCTTAGAGCGCCAAGAGATCAATGCAGAATCAAGAAAAACCATATACCCAGTAGTAGAGCGCCGGGTAAGAGAACACCCTGCCCAGTTAGCATCACAATATGCCTGAAGAGACAACGACTACGTGGCAGGAAAGAAAAACCTTGACCCAAAGCACGCTTAAGATAACGCAGTAAATAGAAAACAACATCTAAATGACATTTGCGTGGAGCATGCATGTGCTGACTGAGAGTGTTAACCGCAAAACAAATATTGGGACGTGTGACTGTAAGATAAAGTAAGCGTCCAACAATACAACAATAAAACGCAGGATCAGCTAAAAGGGGGTCTGAGGCCGAAAACATACCCTTTTGATCCATGGGAGTGGGAGTGGGACGACTACCAAGAAGACCACACTCTTTGATAATGTTGAGAACATACTTACACTGATTTAAAACCATACCAGCAGGCGAACGAGCCACCTCAATCCCAAGAAAGTATTTGAGAGGGCCCAAATTTTTGATCTTAAACTTCTGATCAAGATAAGCTTTCAATGCCGAGATACGATTAAGATCATTACCAGCAACAATGACATCATCAACATATATCAAAACAAAGACAATGGAATCCGAGGCAGATAAAAAGAATAAGGATGGATCAGCATGAGATTGCTTATAACCCAAAGCAAGTAGAGATGTAGTAAATTTTGCATACCAATTCCGAGACGCTTGACGCAAGCCATACAATGATTTACATAACTTAAACACATGATTCTCCCCCTTACGAGAAAAACTCGGCGGAATGCGCATGTAAACATCCTCAGTGAGATCACCATGCAAGAACGCATTATTCACATCCAACTGATGAACATGCCAACGACGTACCATTGCGACGGCTAACAAACACCGAACAATCACAAGTTTGGCTACAGGGGCAAATGTTTCATGGAAATCAACACCCTCAACCTGTGTATATCAACGCGCCATTAAACGAGCTTTATAACACTCAACAGAACCATCAGGTTGTATTTGATTTTATAGACCCAATTAGAATCAATAGTACGTTTACCGGGAGGCAATGGGACGACTGTCCAAGTGTTATTGGCCTCAAGAGCTGCAATCTCACGTTGCATGGCATCGCGCCAATGAGGGTGTTTAACC
>AP025045.1:21497367-21530158 GCA_036186865.1 Eustoma russellianum | reverse complement strand
AACAATACAACAATAAAACGCAGGATCAGCTAAAAGGGGGTCTGAGGCCGAAAACATACCCTTTTGATCCATGGGAGTGGGAGTGGGACGACTACCAAGAAGACCACACTCTTTGATAATGTTGAGAACATACTTACACTGATTTAAAACCATACCAGCAGGCGAACGAGCCACCTCAATCCCAAGAAAGTATTTGAGAGGGCCCAAATTTTTGATCTTAAACTTCTGATCAAGATAAGCTTTCAATGCCGAGATACGATTAAGATCATTACCAGCAACAATGACATCATCAACATATATCAAAACAAAGACAATGGAATCCGAGGCAGATAAAAAGAATAAGGATGGATCAGCATGAGATTGCTTATAACCCAAAGCAAGTAGAGATGTAGTAAATTTTGCATACCAATTCCGAGACGCTTGACGCAAGCCATACAATGATTTACATAACTTAAACACATGATTCTCCCCCTTACGAGAAAAACTCGGCGGAATGCGCATGTAAACATCCTCAGTGAGATCACCATGCAAGAACGCATTATTCACATCCAACTGATGAACATGCCAACGACGTACCATTGCGACGGCTAACAAACACCGAACAATCACAAGTTTGGCTACAGGGGCAAATGTTTCATGGAAATCAACACCCTCAACCTGTGTATATCAACGCGCCATTAAACGAGCTTTATAACACTCAACAGAACCATCAGGTTGTATTTGATTTTATAGACCCAATTAGAATCAATAGTACGTTTACCGGGAGGCAATGGGACGACTGTCCAAGTGTTATTGGCCTCAAGAGCTGCAATCTCACGTTGCATGGCATCGCGCCAATAAGGGTGTTTAACCGCCTGCTTAAAAGAAACTGGCTCATCGCCAGTAGTGATGGCCGCCACTAAGATAAAGAGATAAAGAAATAAAGGCTATATCAACAATCCTATCAAAACTATAATGCTATCCACAAAGTTGGTAAGATACTAAAGAATCAGACAACTTGACAGTACCAACAGCACGAACGGCCACATGGGTACCAGATCATTCAAACAATATAGTGGCGCCGCAAATCGCACCAGATCGTTCTTTTGCGTCGCTTTTTACTACTCCTACAACGCACATACAACCCAAACCAATACAGAAATTCAAGGGCAGCCCCATGATTTCATTCACTAATGAGGAAGTTCAATCACTTGCCGCCCATACCGTTTCACATTGGTTGGTACGTTTTGGTATAGACGGCCACCAATAGCAGCAATACGTGCCGCCATTGACAGAATAGGTTTCGCAGGTCACGTCAAGGTTGGCCTTTTAGATTCTACACACATTGTTCTACACTTCGACCTTGAGCAGGATGATACTCGGTGCTTCACCCGCCGTGGATGGATAATCTCTGGCAAGAAAATGCGAATCACAAAATGGACGCCAGATTATGACCCGGCTATTGAAGTGCCGATCGTTCCCATATGGGTATCTTTTCGGGGACTTCCAACACATATGTAGCGAAAAGATGCGATCTTTCAAGTTGCATCCATGGTAGGTGAGCCTTTGAAACTCGATGCCGCAATAGCAACGTTAAACCGACCTTCAGTTGCACGGGTTTGCATTAAGTTGGACGTATCTAAAGAATTGCCGCAAAGGGTTTTTATTCAGACATCATCAAGAATAATTACGCAGAATGTAGAGTATGAAGATCTCCCTCGCTATTGCGCAACTTGTTACCGTCTCGGTCATGTTGCCGCAGAGTGTGGAAAACAGAATGATACTCTTAAGCCGACGGTGGAAAAAGAGAATGCACCATTGGATAACCTTAAGGTACATCCATCTGACAAAAACAAGAAACAACGCTGGACTCCCAAAAAGTTTGTTTCCCCATCAACTGGTCACCCTCCAGTCCCATCAGAGAGTGAAATGCCAATTCCAGTGTCGCCGGAAATGGTCATCGGACAAACAGTTTCAGATGTACAGGACCTTTCTAGGCTAAAAGGAGTTGACTATTGTCTTCTACGAGATTTACCAGGGACATCAGTATTGTTCTCTCACTCGGATAACGAACAAGAACCTGCGTTAGCAGACAATTTATTGGCGGAACACGAGGAGAGACAATGCAATGATATCGCCAACATAATTGAAGCTACATATGTTGATAACCATGCGACTGACCATGCAAATATTGCTATAGAATCTGCAGATGATGATCCTGCCGCTAACAATCCAAGTCTGGCGCCGCGCATATTAAGACGAAACCCTCCCACATCTCCCCGTTTAACCAGGTTACGTGCCGCGCACATCTCTAAGTCTTTTGATGTATTATCCCAATGAAGATTTTGTTGTGGAATGTACGTGGAATACGTAATTCATTTAATAGACTGCATTCATTAGTTCGAAAGCATAATGTTTATATTGTCATAGTAATTGAACCAAAGCTACGTTCTACTGCCTTACAGTTATATCAATTAAAGCTTGGTTTTTCTAAAGCTACCTCTGTATGTAACGATCAAATCTGGTTTTTTTTGGAAGGATACACTAGTCAAACTGGAAGATGAACAACCTGGACATCAGCATCATTCCATGAAGTTTAGTTGGCTTGCCACAGGAGAATATTTTTGGTTGACGGGAGTATACGGACGCCACTCCATTTTGCAACGGCGTATTTTATGGGACGAATTGACACATTTTCATATGTCCAATACTAGTCCATGGCTCATCGGTGGAGATTTTAATACATTTAGAACGCTAGATGAACACCGTGGAAGGTCAAACCCATCATTGCGTACATTACAAGATTTCAATGATTTCATTCAGCATTGTCAGTTACAAGAAATTTCATTTCAAGGATCAAAATTCACATGGTCGGACGGCCGAGGATTAGGAAGAGTATGGCGGCGTCTTGACCTCTTTTTGAGCTCATCTTCCTTTTCGGATATATTCGCCTACACACAAGTTCAACATCTATCCCGTGCAACTTCGGATCATGCTCCATTATTATTGACCTGTGATACTGACACCCCAAGAGCACCATCTCTTTTTTGCTACTTAGATGTGTGGACAACACATGCCGATTTTGATAATTTTGTCACACACAAACGGCAATCATACTCAACAGTTGGAGGAATCTGAGGATTGCACCGCAAGCTATCTCTCCTTCGCAAAGATTTGAGACATTGGAATAAAGATGTATTTGTGAATATATTTGATGTAGTTTCTCTTGCCGAAGCCGAAGTCAAATCGGCGGAACAAGCCTATGATGTTAATCCTATAGACTCCTCTTGGGCAAAATATCATAAGAGAATGGCCGAATTAAATCTGGCTCAGAAATGTGCCTATTTATACTGGAAGCAGAAGGCCAATGTCAAGTGGTTAAAAGATGGCGATGCCAACACCTCCTTTTTTCATCAAACAGTTAAGCATAAGAGATGCCACCAGCTAATTTGCAGCATTCAAAAACTGGATGGTAGTGAGCTTAACCAGCCTAGTGAAATCAAAGATGAAGCTGTACGATTTTTTTTCTTCTCTCTTCGCTGAAGAGCCAGTTTCGGACTGCGATTTAATCTTGCAGCACATACCATCCCTGATCACAGCAGATGACAATAGGGCCTTGAAGAAGATCCCGCTACTTCCCAAAATTAAAGCAGCTGTATGGGACCTCAGCCCTTCAAGTGCCGCGAGACTGGATGGCTTCCCAGGATCATTTTACAGGCATTTCTGGCACTTGATTCAGCATGATGTACATAAGGCAGTTCAAGAATTTTATTTGGGTATTCGAATGCCAAGAGCAGTGGCAACGGCATCTATCATCCTTATCCTGATGGTGAGCAATCCCCGAACTTTTGCAGATTACCGTCCTATATGTCTTACCAACTTCATTTCCAAAACTATTACGCGCTTACTAGCGTCCAGACTGGGGAAAATTTTGCCTAAAATAATATCGACAGAGTAGGCGGGTTTCATGAAAGGCAGGGACATTACTGAACAGGTACTTTTAGCGCAAGAAATGATTCATGTCTTAGATAGAAGAACAAGAGGCGGGCAAGCAATTATCAAGCTAGACATGGCCAAGGCATTCGACCGTGTTAGTTGGAGGTATTTACAACAACTGCTAAGCTGCATGGGCACAGATGACCGTCTAGTTCGCATCATCATAAACAATCTGAGTGACACAAGGTGCTCTATTCTTCTCAACTGTTGTCTAACAGAATCTTTCTCGGTTGGTCGGGGAGTCAAACGAGGAGACCCACTATCGCCCCTACTATTCATACTATCATCTGAAGGCTTTACAAGAGGGCTCAAGCACCATGTTCATACGGGTAACATTATCGGGTTCAAGGCAGGTCGTACGCCATGTGTCTCACATCTGGCCTTCGCAGATGACTTGTTAATCTTCCTTAACGGTGAGTCACGTAACTTGGTGAAATTTCACAAATTTCTAGACACATATCAGCCGGCTTCGGGGCAATTGGTTAATTACAATAAAAGCCAGTTTGTTGCGGGTCAAGGGGTCTCAATTTCAGCATCTACGGTAGCCTTAGGCATGAGATCGACATCGTTACCTATCAAATATCTGGGATCGTTCTTGTATAAGGGGATAAATAAAGCAAGGTACTGTTCTGCACTACTTAATCACTTTGACTCAAAATTGTCGTCGTGGTCGTCCGCGTTTTTATCTATGGCAGGGAGGCTTGTTCTCATCAAGCATGTGCTCAACACACTTCCCACACAACTAATCGCTAGCTCTAGACTGCCAAAAGGAGTTATTCACACATTAAGCCGTACAATGGCTTGTTTTCTTTGGAAACCGTACAATGGCTTCTTTTCTTTGGAAAGGACGACATCACTGGCAATCCTGGCCTTTGGTGTGCCGTCCCATTGAAGTTGGTGGGCTAGGCATTCGACATCTTTCATATGTGCAAAAAGCCTATGATTGCCAAATATGGTGGAAGTGTTTCCATTCCTCTACAATATGGGCGGAATATTGTCGGGCAAAGTATGGCCAACGTCAATCACTATATTCGCATATATATGATTCCCTAACATGGAAAAGAATTTGTAACATCAATGCATATATGGAGATGCATACCTACACCTCTCATAATATGCTTCACTAGACTCCTGATGAAAACGGCCAGTTCTCTATTCGCACGGCTTATTTACTTATCGCTCCTCATGAAGAAACGAAGGCAGAGTCCCGGTATATTTGGTGGAAAACTACGCATGCTGGTCAGAAAATCTTCATGTGGAGGCTTTTACGTGGCCGGATGATGGCTTTCCCCTCATAGTGTGCTTTTTGTCGCCAAAGTCATGACCTACAAGATCATGTGTTCTTGCATTGCTCCGTCATTCGTCCACTTTGGGTGAACATGTCACTAATCTTCTCAGGCCCAATGCCCTAATCCAGTACAATAAGAGATCATCTGCTCTGCTGGTGGTATACATCGTCATAAACAACCATGTCGGGATAGCTCAAATCCATCGTTCCTTCCATTGTAGTATGGGAAACATGGAAAACTTATGCAGCATGCAGATTTGGCGAAGACCGTTTTGACTATGATATATTATACAGGCAAGTAAAAGAGTCGATATACACATGGTGCTACTCAATAAAAGGGAAAAAATACGCGCAAATGATACCACATCTGGTTGCTCAGCAATTCTCTCCCCCTCTACGAATGAAAAGGCTATCTATAATCCGCTGGCAATTCCCACCTTCTGGCAAGTTGAAACTTAATGTAGATGCCGTTTTTGGAAACATCTCGCAGCAGGTGGAGTTATACTTAGATCGGATCAAGGTGGATTTATTTCAGCCATATGTTTCCCGTTGCCTTCCTTACGTCTGCTGAGGGCGGAACTCCATGCTATGACGATGGCACTAATGTATTACGCACGGCTTTACGATAGCCTAGTAGTGGAGATGGATTGTCAATCCATGATTACCTTGCTGGCTGAAAACAGTCACATCACAGGCTCTTTAGCATTGGACGTCACAAGAGAAAAACAATTTCTCCTTCTTAATAACTCCACCATTCAATATTGTCCAAGGGAAGGAAACTCAGCAGCCCATCGGTTAGCAAGATACGGCTATCATTCAGTAGGACTGACTATACAACACTTATCAAGCATTACCGTGTGAAGTGAGAGGCACAATATACACGGACCATCAGCTGCCGGTTTTCCGAGATTAACACATGACAGCCATATTTCTCTACTGTTGTCTGTGTTCTATAACACAGACAACATGGGTGCGTTTCCTTCTCTTGCCTTTATTCATTTCGCATGATAGTCTTTATGCCACCATTCGATACACTCATATTTGTTTGTCTTTTGCGCTTGTATTTGCTTGGCCACGGTGCATACTCACGGAGGATGCCATGAGGATTGCATCTATAATATATATCGGGGCATCACCCACACCCAGAGGCAATTATTGTATTTCGTTGTCTTGGCTCAACTTATGCCAAGACGACTTCGGTATGTTCTGAGATCCATTACGCTCATATCTTTCTATTATTTTTGTGTTACTCCTAACTGCTTTTTTCCTCCTTCATGAGGTGATAAGGGCTGCAAATTCTTTTTGGGAGCCATTCTCAACTGTGTTGATCCTCGGCATTAACTATGTTACACTAACTTGGAGCATAAACACTAGCAAGGACTGCCACACCATACTATGCAACGCTACATCACTTCAACTGAAATTTGCGCTTCTGAAGCCACATCGCCAGCACCAAGGTGGCAAGCCTCGCTTCATCATTTGGCACTATTTTATCAACAGAGCATTGGCAGTGGCATTGATAATCTTTTCCCTGTCCCACAATTACTGTATTTCATATATGTACTTACTTTCATCTTCAATTGTAGTATTTCATCGCTCCAATCATATAAATATACACGCTTTTTTCCTTCGCCAAGGTTTTATCCACAAGGGTGGTTTTACTTGGCAAGGTTTTAATGCGACATATCATATATGATTGGAGGTTGAAACTCCTGGGTTCACTTCATCATCTATTTTCTTATGCAGACTCATTGTAATATGGTTTCCCTCCACCATAAGTGAGGATTTTCTAATAATATATTACTTTCCATAAAATATATATATATATATATATATATATATATATATATATATTATAATGAGTTATTTTATTGAAAAAAGTCTCACTTATGGCGGAGGAAAACCTTATTACATAGAAAAATCTGAAATAGAGTATAGCAAAAGCAAAAATTTGATGATTATCATCCTCCAAATCATATATGATATGACGCATTAAAACCTTGCCAAGTAAAACCACCCTTGTGGATAAAACCTTGGCGAAGGAAAAAACGTACATATTTATATGATTGGAGTAGTGATATACGTTACAGTACATTGTGGCAGAAGATACAATCCAAATGAACAAAAAAGAAAGCCGTAAAGGGCTCGCCAGCGAAATATCTAGCGCTGAGGGTTGATGCGCCAGCCTCACAGCAAAGATTGTGTCGTCCGCGTCGAAGATGTTGTAGTGCACCATGACATGTTTCCCCGTCCATGCACATGTGAAATAAAATGCTAAGCAAAGCAGGTATACAAGGCATAATGAAAAGAAAGATACCAACAGAATGCAAAGCATACCGAGTCTGCCTGCCCCCTCTAGGATACAGGCAGAACAAAGAAATGAATACCAATCCATATGGAAGACCAGAAAAGCTCAAGGAAAGTGTAAATTCACGGATGAGAGGTCCAATGATATGGAGCCACGAACTAATGGCAGGAGATTGTGGCGAGAGTAGTATTTTGTCTGAGGCACCAACATTGCGTGCTGAGCAAGGTAGTGAGCAGCCATGTTTGCCTCTCTATAAACATGGACGAAATCCAGCTGGTGAAGATGAAGTAGTGTCTGTAATAACCGCAGATGATAGTTTCCAAAAACCGAATGGATATCATCTGAGCACAATTCGATTCTAGAATAATGAAACGATAAAGTGGGAGGAAATATAGCAAACCAAACACCGCTACCTGCATCTCTGCAATAATTGGTGTACTTGGCGGTAAGCGAAAAGAAATCGCTCACACACAGGTACCCGCATGATCACGCAAAATAGCCCCCCTGCTGCATAATGTCTGCCCACCGCCGCATCTATATTTAACTTTAATCTAGCAGAAGGAGGATAGTGCCAACGCACCGCTTGCGGGCGAGGAGAACGAAGAGTGGGAATCCATGAAGGCTGTGATGTTATTCCTCTCGCAAGTTTTGAGCCATGAATTGTCTTACTCCACATCATAATGTCATAATGGATGGAAGCCCGAATGGAGGACTGAGCAAAAGAGTTCGACTCGCCATACACTAATGACGCATAGGTGCGCCATATATTGGACACAATAATAGCCGGAACAACAATTTTTAACACTCTAAAGAAAGATGATAATGTAGCTCGATACCACCAAGATAACAGATATTGGCGAAGATGCAGTGACATGGGGGACAAACAATGTAACTCAGATGCAAAGAAATCCCAGATGGGACGAACGCCAGCGCAGTAGAGAAAGACGTGATCCACCGTGGCCGAAGGTTGCTTACAAAAAGGACATTGTGTGGGACGAGCGGCAGAGTACTTACCAATGTAGTCCTCAAATGGCATAGCGGAATGAAAAAGTCGCCATAATAACAATGAGTGGCATGCGAATGATGCTTGAACCAAATGAATTTTGCAGAAAGCAGTGTTGGCTGAGGCGCTCGGCATATATCATAGGCTGATCGTAAAGAAAATTTCCCCGAAGGCAAGGGTGTCCAGCTGAGATGCGCGTCCTGGCCTTCAGTCTGAGAAAGGCAGGTAGTATGAATTCGACAGAAAAGCTTCCAAACCGGCGAATCCGGCAGCGGAGGTAGATAATCCCCACGATTTTCGTATTTTATGTGCATATATTTACTCCAAAGTGTATCATGCTGCTGATATGACCACCAAATACGATAGTGATAAGCCTTTTGTAACATGCTGAGATCACGAAGCCCCAACTCACCTTCCTCAGTAGGTGTAGAAATAGTAGACCAAGCAACCCAATGATGCCGATGTCACCAATAAAATGCCGCCATTTTCCTTTCTATAATTTTAATCACGGATTTTGGCAAACCTCCAGCTGCAAGAACATGTGATGGAAGAGCCGAAACCACAGAACGAAGTAAGACAAGGCGTTCTGCTGAAGAAAGTAATCTCGAATGCCATCCATGCAGTCGGTCATCAATGTGCTGTAGCAGGGAAGTACAGTATCTAGAACGATTGATACCCTTATGTAAATAGGACCCAAGGTATCGAAACGGCAATCCAGAACACCGCATGCTTAATATGGTCTCAAATGTTCGCCGCTGATGATTTGATGTGCTGGCGATGGAATAAAACTGCTCTTATGAAAGTTTACCTTCTGCCCCAAAGCAGATTCATACAAAGATAAGAATGAATGAAACTGTCGTAAATTGCGTTGTGTGCCATGCAAAAACACAAGGAGGTCATCCGCATAAGCTAAATGCGTGACAACAAAAGGAACCCTGCCTAGGCGAAAAGGTTGCAACTCGCCAGAGGCAACCAATGATTTTAAGCCTCTGTTGAAACCCTCAAAAGAAAGAATAAAGAGCAATGGGGATAACAGGTCACCTTGTTTAACACCTCTGTAAGGCCGAAATGGCCCAGAGGGTTGGCCATTAATCAAAACTGCTAAAGTAGTGGCGCGCAAATGATTTAGTATTATGCAAAAGAAAAAATTTGAGAAGCCAAATCGTTGTAGCAGCAGGTCCAGATATTCCCAGCTTACTCTATCAAGAGCCTTCATCATGTCCAACTTCAAACATAATTGAGAACCTCCCTTATCAAGCATGTGAATCATCTCTCGTGCCATTAAAACTTGCATGGAAATATCATGTCCAGGCAAAAATCCAGTCTGTTCCTGAGATATTAATTTGTGAAGCAGCTTACTCAAGCGGGTGGCAATGATTCGCGTACAGACTTTACTCAGAAAGTTTGTGAGGCAGATAGGCCGAAAATCACTAAATGTTTGTGGAGATGGTGTTTTTGGAATCAAGGTGATTAAAGCACTAGCCATCACTGAGGGCTGTGGAACGCCAAGAAAAAATTCCTGCACTGCCTTCACCACACTGCATGAATAATAGGCCAACAGGATTGATAGAATTACCATTGAATCCATCTGGTCCTGCTGCACTCTGGGGGTCTAGATGTCACACTGCCTCCTTTACCTCCGCTTCCGTTGGCAACTGCGTGAGCATGGCATTATCTTCCTCCGATATCAGACGAGGGATGTAATAAAGAATTACATCATGATTATATGTTGCCTCCCGAGCAAATAAAGAAGTATAGAAAGAAACAGCTTCTGCCATAATGTCCTGAGGCGAAGTGCAATGTGCACCAGAGGAAGTGCGGATTTGCTGGATATGTAACTGTGACCGTCGCCCTTTGACAATAGAGTGAAAGTAGCGTGTGTTGGCATCACCTTCTTTTAGCCATCTTACCCACGCTTTTTGTTTCCAGTAATGCAGCTCATATGTGGAGGCATGAAGATATTCAGCTTTGGCCCGATGATATGCCTCGCGCGTCACATCATTGGTGTCAGCGTCCCAAATGCGCTCAGCACTATTGAGAGTAGCCTCGGCTTGCATAAGATTTGTGAAGATATTGCCAAAGATTTCTTTATTCCACCGCTGAATGTCCCTCTTCAGAGAAAATAATTTTGAATAAAAACCATACATACCTCCAGTAGTGGGATACGAAGACCAAGCATTCTGCGTATAGGCATGGAAATCCGGATGAAGCAACCATGAGTCCAGAAGACGAAAAGAGCGATGACCCCCAGCCGTACTTAATCGACATACAAACAAAAAGGGCGTGTGGTCTGAAGAAACTCTCGGGAGATGTGTAAGTTGTATGTCATCAAACGCATCTTGAAAAGAAGAGTTAACAAATAACCAATCCAACCGTCGACGAACACGACCTAAACCCCTGCCATCAATCCAAGTAAACCTGGGCCCGTGAAAGGGCGGAGCCGTAAGAGAGCAAGATTCAATACAGTCATTAAAGTCTTGTAATACTGCAAGGGAGGGATGTGAGCACCCACTATGATCATCAAGTGTTCGAAAAGTATTAAAATCCCCTCCTACCAGCCATGGCAACGTGGAAGCCCTAGAAAAGTCACATAAGGATTGCCATAGAGAACGACGTAAAGATGATGTGTGCTTGGCATATACTACCGATAATACAAAGGTTAATTGAAGTGGACGAAATAGCATAGTGAAATGAACCACTTGATCTTGATCCTGCGTAGCAAGCAATTGAAACTCTGAATCACGCCAGAAAAACCAAATACGTTCCGACTGAGAAGAATAATAATGTGAAAAACCAAGGTCCAAACCAAAACCAGTAATACATGAGGGAGGGTGTTTTGGTTCAAGAAGTGCAAGTAAATGTAATCGATGTTCACGTATCGAATGATGCAATCTAGGTAGAGAGGCACGCGTGCCTCTTATATTCCATATTAATGCATTCATTGAGAAAGAGTAGTGTCACCTCCCTGCAAGACATGCGAAGCACTGCGCGTCAATATAGTAGACGGTGGTAAAGGCGGTAGATCTTTCCTAGCCCGGCGTTCCGACGAGGTACTACAGGTATAAATTGGGCATCCTCAGTACGTTCCTACAATCTCGAGATCAGGACCTCCACATCAGGTGATGGAGGGATTAACTGCATTCGCCGGACTACATCATCTGGGACATTCTGCAAGTCTACAGTCGGATCATCTACATGCAATTCAGTATCTGAAGAATGTCCCAATTATTATGTAGAGGAGGTTCCGCAGCGTCACAAAATATGTCAGCCTGCAGGTCACTGTCATTGTCAGGCGGCATGGTGTGACCAAAGTTTGGAGGATTAATCGCTAGAGGATCAAACTGATCCTGGGTTTGAACCTCAGTTGAAGGAATATCTGCTGATGGATTTGCCACGGGCTTTTTCTTTATCGAAGTCCACCGTTTGGCTGGCGGGTGAGGCGGTGGAGGCGGTGGCGGTGGTGGAACAGCAGCAGGAGCTTTTGTGGGACATAAGCCTGTTGCATGTCCTAGTCGGTGACATGAGGTACAAACAGCGGAAGATCTTCGTAAACCACTGATTGCAGGATAAATCTATTCTTAGCCTGCAAATAAATCTTATGCGGTAATTCTTGGGAAACATCTACCTCAACACACACTCTTGCGACAGATGGCCGCAGTCCATCAGTTGTAGCAACATCTAGCTTTATGGGAGAACCGATTGGACGTACAATCTCAAACAAATCTTCATGACCATGAGGATGAATTGGTAGCCCTGGGAATGAAATCCATACTGGGACAATCGGGACATCAACAGTGGGATCAAAATCAACAGTCCATTTTGTTATTCGCATATGACAGCCAGAAATATGTCATGACCGTCGATAAAATCAACGCAAATATTCCGCTTCATTATGAAAGTTCAAAAGAATATGCGTTTGATCGATAAGAGTGATCCGCAGATCATGATGAAAACCTATCTTTTCAAAAACTTCACGTATAACTTTCAGAGGGAGACCATACCAGAATGTACCTACCAATGAATATCTGAATGGCGCAGCAAGGGCATCAATCTCGGAATCTAAAAATGATATCATAGGGATGCCTTTGTATCACGAAACTGTCTTAGGTGAAATTGAGATATTGCATGATGATGATGATGATCCGGAAACCGCCGCCGCAAAAGAAGGCGGCGGCACAGTCATCATTTGACGTAGGATGGAAAAAACAGCGGCTGTTGATGAATGGTTGCGGGCGAATGCCATAAAATGCCAGAAGATGCAACCGGATGAGGAGCGACGGAGATCAAGAGGAAAACGCCGAGAAAAACGCCAGCAGCGGCGGCTATTGCCGCAATGACGTCATCGTTCGCCTATATATATATATATATATATATATATATATATATATATATATATATATATATATATGCTAGAGGATATATATAAAATCTAAAGGCTGGCAACGAATTGTCCAACATAATATATATACATACACGCAAACGATCGCAAGTTCGCAGGCCTGGCGGCGTCGTAGGGTTTATATATATATATATGTATATATATATATATGTATATATATATATATGTATATATATATATATATATGTATATATATATATATATATGCTAGAGGATATATATAGAGTGCAGTAAGGGATATCCTACATTGCAAATCATGTAATGTGTCACTATAAATGTCTAAATAAAGAGTATATATTTTCAAAAAAAAAAGAAAAGAGTGTACATATATTGGCCTAATGTCCATTTGGAGTATGATATTCAAGAAATATCTTTTACCTTTGCTCACTAAAACTTTTCTTGCTTGCTGTTCCGCCATGGTATATCGTTGTGTTACGACCCGACGTCGTGACATACGTCAACCAAGTAACTTACATGCAAGTTAGTACGTTGAATATATGTATGTGTTTTACGTGGGTTAAACAGAAGAATTTAAATTATATAAGGTCACTAGTAAGATCATGTACAATACTACGTGTGTCATTACAAACGAAATAATCCACATAAAGCAAAATTCTACCCACTAAAAAGGGAAAAAAATAAAATGCCCTAAAATAAGCCCCCAGCCGGCCTACCATTCTAAGGAGGCCACAAAGTCTTACACAAAAAGGGCCTACAAGCCACCAACATTTCACTTCATATTCCATCATTCTCTTTTCATGGAAAAGCCACGTTATTTTCCTCTTTCTCCCCAAAAATTTCGGCAGCCAGTGATGTAGAGAAAAAGGGGTTTGATTGATTTTCAAATACATGATTTAAATGTGCACAAAAACGAGCATAAGATAAGTATGCATTATACATTGCTTATTACTTGCCTTATTTAGCTCATATATAATGTTTCCGCACTAACGAGCTATGAAGCGTTAAAGCTTACATCATATGGCAAACATTTGTTGTGTTTACACTATTTTCAGGTGCCACCATTAATGAACTAAACTAGTTCATTAAGTGAAGTACTTAGTTAATAAAACTAAGTAGTTCATTAAAGGAAGCCACATTTAGAAAAGGCACAAAGGCAACAAGGCTAAGGAAGGAAAGTCTTCTCATCCTCCCCTCATTAATATATACACGCCATACACACATATATACATATATTTTAAGATTTTTTCTAAAAGCACATACACATGTATTCCAACGTACACGTTATATATTTTACGTACGTACGTTAACGTCACAGCAATATACTTAACTCATATTTATGAGTATATTCAGGTCTTATATCATATGATATAAGTCATGGTGATGATCAAATTAAATATGACACGTTAAAAGGTTCTAAACCAAAAATTGACGTATCGAGCGAATATCGAAACTTCGCCAACGTGTCACGTACTTGCCATAAATAAATGGCCAGCCCCTATATTTCAAAAATCATCAAAAATTTCGTGCCTAGGGTGATATTTTCAGCCAAAAATTCTTTCTATGTTGGCACACACAAATCACCCCACATTAAGGCCAAAATGTGAAGATTCCAATTTTAATTTTGTCACATGTTAATGGCGCCACTTTAGACCAGCCAAGTGCTGAGATTTAAAGTATATATTATATATATTATGTGTAACATAATATATATAACATGTGCAAGAAGTTGGAATTTAATTAGAGAAAAATCGGGTAATCGATAAATATCAAAAATTCGGTTTTCTACGTACACAACACATGGAATATTTGTGGAACATCATATGACACGTATGTAGACATTTTTTACATATGTTATACATCTTAAAGTGTTCTAGAAAATTAAATTAAGGGCTGATTGGAATATAACATGTGTGTATTATTAAATGTGCACTATTTTACAAAGTTAGCAAAAATAAATTTCAACACATGCATACATCTTATCCAACGCCCCTACAGCTGAGATGGAGCCTATGTGGAGCCTTGTTGACATATTGATTGGTCAAGAATTAATCATACAATGTTGGTTATTTAAAGAAAGAAGCTACAAAAGGTAAGGTTTCAAACTTTGTCTCATTTGAAACATATGCTGAAAATTTCAGCATGTAGAATTAGTGCTGGCCGAATTTTATATGATTATGACTCATATTTTGTGTCTTGATTAAGGTGGATTAATTAGAAGACAATTTGGAAGTGTTTTAAATATTTTATGGAATAAAGTATGTGATATTCTTGAATATCACACATGCTGAAAATTTCAGCATGTGTGTAATGTACCTAGGCTGATTTTGTGGCCTTGTTAATGTCTAAGTTTTATTCCAAAATTGAGGAAGATGTCTTGTACTAAATGGAGATGGATTTCTTGAATTAAAACAATGCAAAATAGGAAATATTTTGAACAAAAAGTGTACATGCTGAAATTTCAGCATGTACAAAATCATTATGGCCGAATTTTTGCACCTATTTTGTGAGATATTATCTTGCTTAACTTTATGTGACAATCTTGTGGATTATGGAAATTATTCTATGTTGATTTTGGCACATGTTTTGAGTGAAATATTCAGATTTTCCAAGTCATCAAATGATGACAACATTCAACCTATCATGAAGTACCAAGTAAGCAAAGCTTAAATGATCATCCAATGAGAAGGTGACAAGTAAGCAAGACCATGTCACAATGATGTCTTACATTCTCTCAAGTACTTAGAAGACAATTTTCAAGAGGGGAGTGCACCAAGAGTGGATGGCTACTCAAGCTTAAAAAGGAAGGAGATGAGCAAAAACAAGAACAAGAACAAGTGTTGAAAATTGAAAGATCAAAAGTGTTCTAGCCTTCTTCTTCTACACTCTCTTTCTTTCTTCTTGAAAGCCTATTGTATTCATATTTTCAATCTTGAATAGGCTTGTTATAAACCACCACATATTCCATATCTTTGTAATAGATTGATCAAGGTGTGATCAATCTTCATTCTTGCGAGGTGGTGGTGTTCGTGCGAATTGTATTTATCGTACAAGGTTTGTAAAGGGTTGAAGTTGGTGTGTAACTCCATCAACCCTGTGGTAAGGTGTATTGCTTGTCTGTGACTAGTGTGAACCAAGGAAGGTGTTCCTTGAAGACTGGAGTAGGTTGTTTATAACCGAACCAGTATAAAATTCTTAGTACCATTTACTTTCAGCATTTATTTTCTGTTACTGCACAGTTTACTCTTATTGTTTACGTTTGTAAAAATAGTAAACGACTTTCAAAAATCATGAACATTTCCAGAAACATAGCCACACGTTCTAGGGTTAATTTGGCACAATTTTCAACCCTTTTAGATAAGTATAAGTCGATCAAACATCAAAAGTTCTGAGACTAGTGCAGTCTGATTTTCAGACTTGCAAAGGTTGAGACTTTGATTGTAATTGACCTACTTTCCAAAATAATTTTGCAAAACTGTTTCAACCCACTTAAATATAGTATATAAGGAGTTAGTAGTTAAATTTTCAGAGCATTTGGACTTACACAAATAGGAATAAATTTTTTAAAACCGTCTACCGTTTCTGGCAGATTCGCGCAATCTGATCATCAACGGTTTTTGAAGGGGTTAAAGGTTGAATTTTAATTTGAAATTTTTAGGGGACACTCATAACATCTGAGGTTAAGTTCTCTCAAAATTTCAGAATTTTTGAAGACCTATAACCTGGTTTTAAAAACGTTTTAAAACTGGTCCTGAAAACAGAATCTGTTTTCAGAAGTTGAGTTGTTTAGTTTTAAACAAATTTTAAAACCACACTTTCCGCACCACCTATTCAACCCCCCCCCCTTCTAGTGGTGCCTTGCAGATCCTACAATTGGTATCAGAGCACAGGGACACTCACAACAAGAACATCCAATGATCTGTGTGAGATGGCAACCACTAGCCACGAAACCGAGGAAAAAGATATGTCAAGCCAAATGCCTCCACTATTTGAAAATGAGGTAAATTCTGATTCTGACTCGGATTCTGAACTATCTTATGATGATTTATATGTTGAATATCTTGAATTACATAAGTTTTCTAGAACTCTTGCAAAACAAAAGAAACGGTTAATTGAAGACAAGAAATTGTTAGAATCTTCTAACAAAGATCTTGTGTCTCAATTAAACGATTCAAAAGAAGAGTCGTCATGCATTATAAATTCATTAAAGTCTAAAATTTCATCATTGACATCCGAGAACACTGAATTGAAATCCGAGATTTCGAACTTGAAATCAAGGAATGCGGATGTATAGAAAAAGGTGAAACAATTTGACACGGGATCTAACATGCTGCATCGCATTATCTTATCACAAAAGCATGACACTATCAAAACGGGTTTGGGATACGTTAATACTAATGAAGTATCCACCAAACCAACTAAGTTTGTTGCGTCTAAGAAAGTAGACACCCCAAAGCCTCAAATGGCGTCTAAGATGACGCAAAAATTGCCTATTCCCTCATCATGCCCCACTTCTTCATCATATCATGCGAAATACAATTTTGTACCATATAGATATGAAAAGAAAAGAGTGATGCATACACGGCATTCCTTCCATCCACGCACTACGCACACAAACACAAGGACATATCAAAAACGTCCTACATATAATGCGTATAAAGGAGTTCTTGGCCAAAGGCCAGATACAGTTGCACCTAAAGTTTATTATGTTGTGCTTTCATCACCTCTCTCACCTTTTGGAAGACCTAAAAGGGTCACCTAAATTTGGGTACCAAAAGAAACATTTTCAAAGGGTTGAATAAATAACCCTTACGAACGCACGTTATATGAAACACATGATTTTTTTTATCTTTACAGGCATCTTTTGATTTACTTTTTAAAATAAAGGGGGAGAGATAGCATGATTTAAGGGGAAGAGAGATACTAATTGCATAAATTAAGGGGGAGCGACTCGGAATTTAGAGTTCAAGTTTTGATTTTATGCATGTTTGAAGGGGGAGCGATAGCATTTAAATCATGTGCATAAGTTATTTTGAAAATCATCAAAAGGGGGAGATTGTAGAGGAAAAGGGGTTTGAGTGATTTTCAAATACATGATTTAAATGTACACAAAAACGAGCATAAGATAAGTATGCATGATACATTGCTTATTACTTGCCTTATTTAGCTCATATATAATGTTGCCGCACTAACGAGCCATGAAGCGTTAAAGCTTACATCATATGGCAAACATTTGTTGTGTTTACACTATTTTCAGGTGCAACCATTAATGAACTAAACTAGTTCATTAAGTGAAGTACTTAGTTAATAAAACTAAGTAGTTCATTAAAGGAAGCCACATTTGGAAAAGGCACAAAGGCAACAAGGCTAAGGAAGGAAAGTCTTCTCCTCCTCCCCTCATTAATATATACATGCCATACACACATATATATACATATATTTTAAGATTTTTTTTAAAAGCACATACACATGTATTCCAACGTACTACCGACACGTTATATATTTTACCTACGTACGTTAACGTCACACCAGTATACTTAACTCATATTTATGAGTATATTCAGGTCTTATATCATATGATATAAGTCATGGTGATGAAAAATTAAATACGACACGTTAAAATGTTCTAAACCAAAAATTGTCGTATCGGGCGAATACCGAAACTTCGACAACGTGTCACGTACTTTCCATAAATAAATGGCCAGCCCCTATACTTCAAAAATCATCAAAAATTTTGTGCCTAGGGTGATATTTTCAGCCAAAAATTCTTTCTATGTTGGCACACACAAATCACCCCACATTAAGGCCAAAATGTGAAGATTCTAATTTTAATTTTGTCACATGTTAATGGCGCCACTTTAGACCAGCCAAGTGCTGAGATTTAAAGTATATATTATATATATTATGTGTAACATAATATATATAACATGTGCAAGAAGTTGGAATTTAATTAGAGAAAAATCGGGTAATCGATAAATATCGAAAATTCAGTTTTCTACGTACACAACACATGGAATATTTGTGGCACATCATATGACACGTATGTAGACATTTTTTACATATTTTATACATCTTAAAGCGTTCTAGAAAATTAAATTAAGGGCTGATTGGAATATAACATGTGTGTATTATTAAATGTGCACTATTTTACAAAGTTAGCAAAAATAAATTTCAGCACATGCATACATCTTATCCAACGCCCCTACAGCTGAGATGGAGCCTATGTAGAGCCTTGTTGACATATTGATTGGTCAAGAATCAATCATACAATGTTGGTGATTTAAAGAAAGAAGCTACAAAAGGTAAGGTTTCAAACTTTGTCTCATTTGAAACATATGCTGAAAATTTCAGCATGTAGAATTAGTGCTGGCCGAATTTAACATGATTATGACTCATATTTTGTGTCTTGATTAAGGTGGATTAATTAGAATACAATTTGGAAGTGTTTTAAATATTTTATGGAATAAAATATATGATATTCTTGAATATCACACATGCTGAAAATTTCAGCATGTGTGTAATGTACCTAGGCTGATTTTGTGGCCTTGTTAATGTCTAAGTTTTATTCCAAAATTGAGGAAGATGTCTTGTACTAAATGGAGATGGATTTCTTGAATTAAAACAATGCAAAATAGGAAATATTTTGAACAAAAAGTGTATGTAACACATGCTGAAATTTCAGCATGTACAAAATCATTATGGCCGAATTTTTGCACCTATTTTGTGAGATATTATCTTGCTTAACTTTATGTGACAATCTTGTGGATTATGGAAATTATTCTATGTTGATTTTGGCACATGTTTTGAGTGAAATATTCAGATTTTCCAAGTCATCAAATGATGACAACATTCAACCTATCATGAAGTACCAAGTAAGCAAAGCTTAAATGATCATCCAATGAGAAGGTGACAAGTAAGCAAGATCATGTCACAATGATGTCTTACATTCTCTCAAGGACTTAGAAGACAATTTTCAAGAGGGGAGTGCACCAAGAGTGGACGGCTACTCAAGCTTAAAAAGGAAGGAGATGAGCAAAAACAAGAACAAGAACAAGTGTTGAAAATTGAAAGGTCAAAAGTGTTCTAGCCTTCTTCTTCTACACTCTCTTTCTTTCTTCTTCTTGAAAGCCTATTGTATTCATATTTTCAATCTTGAATAGGCTTGTTATAGACCACCACATATTCCATATCCTTGTAATAGATTGATCAAGGTGTGATCAATCTTCATTCTTGCGAGGTGGTGGTGTTCGTGCGAATTGTATTCATCGTACAAGGTTTGTAAAGGGTTGAAGTTGGTGTGTAACTCCATCAACCCTGTGGTAAGGTGTATTGCATGTGTGTGACTAGTGTGAACCAAGGAAGGTGTTCCTTGAAGACTGGAGTAGGTTGTTTATAACCGAACCAGTATAAAATTCTTAGTACCATTTACTTTCAGCATTTATTTTCTGTTACTGCACAGTTTACTCTTATTGTTTACGTTTGTAAAAATAGTAAACGACTTTCAAAAATCATAAAAATTTCCAGAAACATAGCCACACGTTCTAGGGTTAATTTGGCACAATTTTCAACCCTTTTAGATAAGTATAAGTCGATCAAACATCAAAAGTTCTGAGACTAGTGCAGTCTGATTTTTAGACTTGCAAAGGTTGAGACTTTGATTGTAATTGACCTACTTTCCAAAATAATTTTGCAAAACTGTTTCAACCCACTTAAATATAGTATATAAGGAGTTAGTGGTTAAATTTTCAGAGCATTTGGACTTACACACAAATAGGAATAAATTTGTTAAAACCGTCTACCGTTTTTGGCAGATTCGCGCAATCTGATCATCGACGGTTTTTAAAGGGGTTAAAGGTTGAATTTTAATTTGAAATTTTTAGGGGACCCTCGTAACATCTGAGGCTAATTTCTCTCAAAATTTCAGAGTTTTGGGAGACCTATAACCTGGTTTTAAAAACGTTTTAAAACTGGTCGTGAAAACAGAATCTGTTTTCAGAAGTTGAGTTATTTAGTTTTAAACAAATTTTAAAAACCACACTTTCCGTACCACCTATTCAACCCCCTCCCTTCTAGTGGTGCCTTGCAGATCCTACAAGTGAGGGGGGAGAGAAACTCATTTGCAATTTACATTCTTCCATCATCCATGCTAGCAACTCCAACACTCCATCAAAGCACCACTCCTTCATTATTTTCTTTCCAACTGTGTACAAATGTTACTTAGAAAGTGAAGATTTCTTCAAGTTCTGGAGCAAGAACAATAACTCAAGACTAAGAGCATATTCTTTAATACCAAGGTAATATGCTTGAATGTATATTTTTCTAAGCTTCTAATCGTCAAGAAGTCATTCCTATTTTTCCTTAATCCCTCCAAACCGTGGCTCTTAGGATATTGGTGGAGAAGAAATCTTCCAAGTCAAGACAAGAATCAAAGATTTAGAAATCATTCAAGCTTTAATCAAGCCTAAGGTAAGTTCCCCTTAAAGATTCTTCTCTTAATCACCATCCAAACATGAACTTGGGTTCTTTTCTTTCCTCTCCTTATGTTTGGCTGTGTGCTATAGGGGTGAGTGAGGGTGATTTCTCAACTCTCATACCACGTTCCAAGTCTACAAGGAGGTTCTATTATATCTTGTTCAAACTCAAGAGTCAAGAAGGCAAGTAATCTCCTTGAATCAACCATGTTTAGTTGTGAAATACTATATTGACACTAAAACTATCGTTATATGAAAATAGGTCAAACAAGCTTGGTTTCAATCTAAGTTTCTAGATATGTGAGGAAAGTATTTTGTTTAAGCCTAAGATTAAGTGTTATTTTGTGTATGTTGAATGTAGTCATTCTTGGAGAAGAAAATAGGAGTCACATACGTGACTCTTGAAGAGGTTAAGAAGATGAAACTTGTTGGTGCTAAGTTTTACTTTTTATACCATTAAGAATAATATTAAGTTGTTTTAGATTAAAGAGGCATAAAATAGAAGAAAAGGTGGGAGTAAACTGATTTAAATGGATGAAAATCTTGGTGATGTGTGTGGGTATAACCCATGGCTTGGACACAATTGGATAGCCAAGTATTTTATTTTCTTCTTTTGAGTAATAGATTATATAAGGAGATACTTAGAATATGTATTTAGGTGTAGTTGAAATTGTATAAGTATATGTATTATATTATCTTTTACTAGGTTATATCTGACCGTGTATGTGTTTATGAGATTTTTAGGTGGAAGGTTTGGAAAGCATTAGTCTCAAGTGGGTTGTTTTGAGGATGGATTGGAATGTGCAAAATTTATGGACTAAGTTGTGGAAATTACCGGAAAATGGGCTGTTTTAGATAAGGCCAAAACCGCCCCCTTAAAGGAATAAATTAATGATTTCATTAATTTTATGACTTAAAGAAATAAAATGATAATTATACACTAGGTTAGTGAGCCTAAAAATGTCATACGAAACTCCTAAATCAAGAAAATTAAATGTCGTAAAAGCAGAATTTTTCCGGCAATAAAGTTAGTTTACGAATTTTAAGACCTTTCATATTTTTCTACGGTGAAAAGATATGTCAAATAAGGTATTTGACACAAGTTAAATGAAATAAAGGAATAAAAAGATGTGATTTTATAGCATGATATCACAATATGTTTTCTAATGATTTTTCGGACATGTTGTGAAAGAGAGAGATTTCACGTGACGAACCGTATCAACGAGACTAAAGATTCCAACAAACACAGTTTATAGTTATGAGTCACGAGAGTACCTTGTGAGCGGACTTGGACTCCTTGACCATTTTATATACGGAGGCTGGCATGGTACCACTGCAGCTGGACCATAGGTATAGTTATGTTCAGATGAGATGCACCGTCATGACATCGAGGTTGGAGAGACCGGTTCCATGAGGCATAATATACGTTATGCGCCATATGTTCATCAGGCAAGCGATCCTACGAGTCACCGTTAGACACATATACCTACGATGAGCGTATTAGTGGTATATGTGACTATTTGGGAATCTTTCCAGCCGCCGTTGATATTGTTTCTTATGTAGGATGGCCATCACCTATTTTACAGTTTACATCTATATTTTTCTTTTTGAGTTAAAATAGCTAAAGTAACTTAGTATCAGAATCATGAAAATTGACATCGCGTCCTTTATACTACGGATGGATCAGTGATATAGTATAAGAATCGTGAGAATGAGCTGGAGCTCTAGATGAATTTTTAATAGTTAAGTATAGGTCCAGTATAATTTTTTGCAAATTTAGGTTCATATCTGCGAGTTAAATTATGTGATTGATGCCAGTACTTGCGAATCCGACAGGTAGCATTTTTTTTGTATCTATGCTTTATTTACGATAGTTTATATCTTGCTGCCTTGTTTTAGCCTGTTTGATCACCAAGGGGGATCCGAGTGGATTACTTGCCAGACAAATTATATCTCGTCTGACCCTTGTTGTTTTAAAACTTATCTTTTTCAGAGGATCGCACCTTCGATATTGAGTATATAGCGGAGGATCAGCCCTGATTGCAATTAACCGTGTATGAGAGACGCATTTTTGGATGATCCCTATATCCCATTTAGGGTCTATGTTTGTTGTAGTAGGATCATATGTACATTTTGCAGATCATCACGGATGTATGAACTAAATTATGTTTAAGTTAATTTGTTTGGGTTTCACACTCCATACAGTTATATTTGGTTCGTATGATAGTGATGACACTTTGTACTCTATTATGTGGGGTACGGCAGGTGAACCGTGCCAGGTCCCTAGCTCTGGGCGGGGCGGTACAAGTGGTATCAGAGCGAGGGCTCTAGATCACTAACGGAATAGATAACTTAAATGTTTCCCTTAGAAGACTAAGCTATGATTATAGACTTAAGTTTAATCATACAATAGCCTTAGTTTAGACAACGTAGTACGGTATTTAGGACTATGTCTCATAGTTGATTCATAATTCGTATTGAAAGTAATATACGGAATTAATATCATGTTTATACATTTACTTATCAGATATCGTGGATTTCTTTAACAGGATGTCACGTAGACCACGTGTTCTGCGGGGCAGACCATGCCGAGTTATGCAGTTACCCGCTCAGAAGCAGGTGCCACCACCACCTCCAGAACCAGTACCGCTTCAACAGCGTGCCCCTGCTCCTCAAACTCATACTACACCTCAGTCGGCTTGTGTACCATTTACTCTGGCTCAGGCGCCGCCTCCTCCTCCGCCACAGGGACCGCCCCCACCGGAGGCTTAGTATACTCGCCTGGTCCGCACCCACCACTATGACTGTATCTGCGGCCACAGCAGGGTTATTATTACTATCCGACGCCAGAATTTGGGGTATTCCAGACATTTATGCAGGCTATGGCTTAGATGGGCTAGAATATGTTTCAGACTCAGGCAGCACCGCCTACTTCTCCGACCGCTCAGCAGCCACGGGGACCTCATTATTATTTTGAGGCACTGAAGAGAGCTCGTGTGTCCGTATTTGAGGGAGGATTAGACTCAGACCAGGCAGAGAAATGGATTGATGAAGTTGAGAGGTGTTTTGAGCTGATCGAGGTTCCGGATGAGGCGAAATCATAGGTGATTAGACCATTCTTGATTGGCGAGGCCAATCAATGATGGAAGACGAATGTACAGTTGTTACTCCGTCTTGTTGCCTGGACCAAGTTTCAAGAGGAGTTCTTCAAGTACTACATTCCACCATCTGTGACAGAGTTAAAGGTCAGTTCTTTTGAGTCGCTTCGTCAAGAGGCTGGGATGTCTGTTGCTGATTATGCTAGTCGGTTTACCGCATTGGGACGATTCGTGCCCATTGTTATGGCTGATGAGAAGTTGAAGATGTTGAAGTTTCTGCGAGGGCTGAATACCCGCATCAGGACCTGGATTCTGAGCACCAAGCCTAAGACTTTCGGGGAGATGTTGGATGATTGTTTCCGTATTGAGCGGGAGATTCAGAGACGTGATGAGGAGATGCGAGGCAAGAGGCCTCGAGTTTCCAGCAGATCTGGCTCTGACCGTGGGACCAAGTTTATTAAGAAGGGTGGTGCTGGTTCACTGCAACGACGTCAGCATCAGCAGACTCAACGAAGGGGACAGTTTCAGCCAGGTGCACAGCAGCAGTGTCAGGGGCAACAGGCTCAGCAGTAGAGGACCCGACCGACTATACTAGTTTGCCCTGCTTGTCAGAGGAAGCACACCGGAGAGTGCCGGGCAGGTACAAATGGATGCTTTCGGTGTGGAAAGATAGGCCATAGGATCAGAGAATGTCCAGAGGGTGCTCAGCAAAAGAATGATCAGCCTTAGAAGAATACTCAGCCCTAGAGAGGTCGTCTGCAGCCTAATGCCAGGGTGCATGTTATGACAGGTGCAGAGGTGGAAAATTCTACTGATGTTGTGACAGATATATCTTAAATTGCACCATTTATTTATTGTCATAGAGATTGTATATTTATGTGAAACTATATGTATGATGCGAATGTCTCAGGTACTATATTACTGAATAGTGTGCCAGCCAATGTACTGTTTGATAGTGGCGCTAGCCGCTCATTCATATCTAAGAGGTTCGCTAAGAACCTGAATAGGTGTCTGACATGGTTGGAGATGCCATACTGTGTCCAAGAAGCTGGCGATCAAATTATTGTTTCTCACCATCTTTATAAAGATTGTGAATTGGAGTTCGGAGGGCAGAAGTTTGATGCTACCCTGATACCTATCCAGATTGGAGATTTTGATGTGATTCTGGGTATGGATTGGATGTTTAATAATCATGCTTAGATTGACTGTCGTGGTAAGCGAGTTATTATACGAGCTCTGTCGAAAGAAGAGGTGGTGTACCAAGGTAGTTCGAAGCTGAAGAAGGTTCCCCAGAATGTTTATCTGACCGTAGCCCAAGCACACCGAGCTCTCAAGAAGGGAGATTCTGGTTTCCTGGTTTTTATGTAGTTGATGTGAAAAGCAGAGTGAGATGCCATCTCTTAACACTGTTCCTATAGTGAATGAGTTTTCCGATGTTTTTCCAGCTGATCTTCCCGAGCTACCTCCTGAGCGAGAGATAGAATTTGAGATTAATGTTGTGGCTGGAGCAGACCCTATTTCTAAAGTGCCGTACCGAATGGCCAGACAGAATCGAAGGAACTAAAAGTGCAATTACAAGAGCTGTTAGATAAGAAATTCATTCGTCCTAGCGTGTCTCCATGGAGCGCTCCAGTACTTTCTGTAAATAAGAAAGATGGCAGCATGCGGCTATGTATCGATTATCTTAAACTAAACAAGGTCACAATCAAAAATAAATATCCATTATCTCGGATCGATGATCTGTTTGATCAGCTAAGGGGAGCTAAAGTGTTCATCAAAGTTGACCTGCGTTAAGGCTATTATTAGATGAGGATCAGGCCCGAAGATGTTGCTAAAATAGCATTCAGAACTCGGTACGGGCATTATGAATTCTTAGTGATGCCGTTTGGGTTAACTAATGCGCCCGCAACGTTTATGGATTTGATGAATTCGGTTTTCCGAGAGCAGTTGGATAAATTCGTGGTGGTATTTATCGATAACATATTGATATATTCTCCTGATGAAGAGTCACATGCCGAGCATCTAAGGGTTGTCTTGGGCGTACTGCGTGAGAAGAAGTTATACGCCAAATTCAGCAAGTGTGAATTCTGGCTTCGCAGTGTTGCATTTCTGGGTCATGTTGTCTCCGAAGCTGGTACCTTTGTTGATCCCAAAAAGGTTGAAGCTATTACTGAGTGGCCTCGACCCACTAATGTGACCGAGGTTCGGATTTTTCTTGGACTGGCAGGATATTATCGGAAATTTGTTAAAGGGTTCTCCCCGCATTGCTGTTCCACTAACCCAGTTGACGTAGAAGAAAACTAAATTTCAATGGACTGTTGAGTGCGAACAGTCAGAGTTGAAGAAAAGATTGACATCTGCGCCGATACTTGCTCAACATACTCCAGGGGAAGGATTTGTGGTTTTCAGTGATGCTTCCAAAAATGGGCTTGGCTGTGTTCTGATGCAGAATGACTGCAATATTGCTTATACGTCAAGGCAGTTGAAACAGTTTGAGCAAAATTATCCAGTGCATGATTTGGAGCTGGCTGCGGTGGTGTTCGCCTTAAAAATTTGGAGACATTACTTATATGGTGAAAAGTGTGAGGTTTACACGGATCATAAGAGCTTGAAGTACCTTTTCACCCAAAAGGAGCTAAACATGAGGCAGCGCAGATGGTTAGAACTGATCAAAGACTATGACTTAGAGATCCACTATCATCCGGGAAAGGCAAATCGAGTAGCAGATGCCTTAAGTAGGAAGTTCAGTCATGCCCGGTAGACCCCACTGGAGAGAGACATGACAGAGTGTTGGATATAGTCGAGTCTACCGTAAATGTCCTGGCTAATCTTATGATCACCCCATCTCTGATTGACCGCATCAAGGAAGCCCAGAAAAATGATGAGGAGTTGATTAAGATTTCTGATAAGTTAAAGAATAGGGAAAATAATGACTTTCAGATTCACAAAGATGGCAGTATATGGTTCTGTGATCAGTTATGTGTGCCTAATACAGATGATTTAAGAAAAGAGGTCATGAAAGAGGCTCACAATTCAAGGTTGTATATCCACCCGGGAGCCACTAAGATGTATCAGGATCTTAAGAGAAACTACTGGTGGAACGGAATGAAGCGGCAAATTGCTGAGTTTTTGGAACGATGCCTAGTGTGTCAGCAGGTTAAGGCAAAGCATCAGCGACCTGCTGGATTACTTCAGCCATTAGGGATCCCGAGTGGAAGTGAGATCACATTACGATGAATTTTGTCACTGGTCTTCCTAAGACTCAGAGTGGTAATGATACTATATGGGTAATTGTTGATCATCTCAGCAAATCAACGCATTTGCTTCCTATGTCGATTCATGCTCCGATGGAGAAGTTGGTAAATATGTGTGTCGATGGTGTCGTTTGTTTGCATGGCACACCTACCAGTATCGTTAGTGACCATGATCCCCGATTTACAGCGAGATTTTGGAAGGCATTTCAACAAGCTATGGGCACTGAGATCAGAATGAGCACTGCTTTTCATCCGCAGTCAGATGGTCAGTCGGAGCATACTATTCAGACTTTAGAAGACATGCTTCGCACTTGTGCAATTGATTTCAAAGGTAACAGGGATAAGTTGTTTAAATTGATGGAATTCTCTTATAATAACAGTTACCACAGTTCGATTGGCATGGCACCTTTCGAGGCGCTGTATGGGCGTAAGTGTCGATCTCCCTTATATTGGGATGAAGTTGGAGAGAGAACCATTGTTGGGCCTGAACTGGCTGAGCAGACAATGCAAAAAGTGAAAGTGATCAGGGATCGATTAAAGACTGCTCAAGACCGCAACAAGAGTTGGGCTGATGCAAAGAGGAGTCCGGTTGAGTTTGATATCGGTGAGAAAGTTTATCTACGGGTTTTGCCTTCTAAGAATGTCATGAGATTCGGTATAAAAGGGAAGCTGAGTCCTCGTTTCATTGGACCATTTGAGATTCTTGACAGAGTTGGTACTGTTGCCTACAGATTAGCACTGCCTCCTACCGTGTCTCAGATGCATGATGTATTTCACGTGTCACAGCTCTGACGATATATTTCTGACCATAGTCATATCTTAGAACCGCAGACAATGGTACTCCAAGATAACGTATCATATGAGGAGACTCCAGTGAGGATTATTGATCGACAGGAGCGAGTACTCCGGAGACGTTTGATTCCGTTTGCGAAAGTTCAGTGGAGCCATCATTCCGAACGTGAAGCCACCTGGGAACCGGAGCAAGTTATGCGAGAGCAGTATCCACAACTATTCATATAAGGTACGTCAGTTTCGAGGACGAAACTTTTTTTGTTAAGAGAAGAGAATGTTACGACCCGACATCGTGACATACGTCGACCAAGTAAATTTATGTTCATGTTGGTACGTTGAATATACATATGTGTTTTACGTGGGTTAAACGAAAGAATTTAAATTATATAAGGCCACTACTAAGATCACGAACAATGTTACGTGTGCCATTACAAACGAAATAATCCACATAAAGCAAAATTCTACACACTAAAAACGGAAAATATAAATAAAATGCCCTAAAATAAGACCCCATCCGGCCTACCATTCTAAGGAGGCCACAAAGTCTTACACAAAAAGGGCCTACAAGCCACCAACATTTCATTTCATATTCCATCATTTTCTTTTCAAGGAAAAGCAACGTTATTTTCCTCTTTCTCCCCAAAAATTTCGGCAACCAGTGAGGGAGGGAGAGAAACCTATTTGCAATTTACATTCTTCCTTCATCCATGCTAGCTACTCCAACACTCCATCAAAGCACCACTCCTTCATTCTTTTCTTTCTAACCGTGTACAAATGTTGCATAGGAAGTGAAGATTTCTTCAAGCCCTATGGAGCAAGAACAATAACTCAAGACTAAGAGCATACTCTTTAATACCAAGGTAATATGCTTGAATGTATGTTTCTCTAAGCTTCTAATCTTCAAGAAGTCATTCCTATTTTTCCTTCATCCCTCCAAACCGTGGCTCTTAGGATATTGGTGGAGAAGAAATCTTCCAAGTCAATGCAAGAAAGATTTAGAAATTGTTTAAGTTTTAATCAAGCATAAGGTAAGTTCTTCTTAAAGAGTCTTCTCTTAATCACGATCTAAGCATGAACTTGAGTTCTTTTCTTTCCTCTCCTTATGTTTGGCCGTGTGCTATAGGGGTGAGTGAGGGTGATTTCTCAACTCTCAAACCAAGTTCCAAGACTACAAGGAGGTTCTATTATATCTTGTTCAAACTCAAGACTCAAGAAGGTAAGTAATTTCCTTGAATCAACCATGTTTAGTTGTGAAATACTATATTGACACTAAAACTATCTTCATATGAAAATGGGTCAAACAAGCTTGGTTTTGATCTAAGTTTCTAGATATGTGAGGAAAGTATTTTGTTTAAGCCTAAGATTAAGTGTTATTTTGTGTATGTTATATGTAGTCATTCTTGGAGAAGAAAATAGGAGTCACATACGTGACTCTTGAAGAGGTTAAGAAGATGAAACTTGTTGGTGCTAAGTTTTACTTTTTGTACCATTAAGAATAATATTAAGTTGTTTTAGATTAAAGAGGCATAAAATAGAAGAAAAGGTGAGAGTAAAGTGATTTAAATGGATGAAAATATTGGTGATGTGTGTGGGTATAACCCACGGCTTGGACACAATTGGATAGCCAAGTATTTTATTTTCTTCTTTTGAGTAATAGATGATATAAGGAGATACTTGGAATATGTATTTAGGTGTAGTTGAAATTGTATAAGTATATGTATTATATTATCTTTTGCTAGGTTATATCTGACCATGTATGTGTTTATGAGATTTTTAGGTGGAAGATTTGGAAAGCATTAGTCTCAAGTGGGTTGTTTTGAGGATGGATTGGAATGTGCAAAATTTATGGACTAAGTTGTGGAAATTACCGGAAAATGGGCTGTTTTAGATAAGGCCAAAACCGTCCCCTTAATGGACTAAATTAATGATTTCATTAATTTTATGACTTAAAGAAATAAAGTGATAATAATACACTAGGTTAGCGAGCCTAAAATGTCATACGAAACTCCTAATACGGTAATTAATCAAGAAAATTAAATGTCCTAAAAATAGAATTTTTCCGGCAATAAAGTTAGTTTAAGATACCGTTTAAAAATAACGTACGAATTTTAAGACCTTTCGTATTTTTCTACGGTGAAAAGATATGTCAAATAAGGTATTTGACACAAGTTAAATGAAATAAAGAATAAAAAGATGTGATTTTATAGTATGATATCACAATATGTTTTAAAATGATTTTTCCGACATGTTGTGAAAGAGAGAGATTTCACGTAACGAACCGTATCAATGAGACGAAAGATTCCAACAGACACAGTTTATAGTTATGAGTCACGAGAGTACCTTGTGAGCGCACTTGGACTCCTTGACCATTTTATATACGGAGGCTGGCATGGTACCACTGCAGTTGGACCACAGGTATAGTTATGTTCAGATGAGATGAGCCGTCATGACACCGAGGTTGGAGAGATCGGTTCCATGAGGCATAGTATACGTTATGCACCGTATTTTCATCATGCGAGTGATCCTGAGTTCACCGGCCATACGAGTCACTGTTAGATACATATACCTACGATGAGCGTATCAGTGGTATATCTGACTATTTGGAGAATCTTTCCAGTCACTGTTGATATTGTTTCTTACGTAGGATGGCCATCACCTATTTAACAGTTTACAGCTATATTTTTCTTTTTAAGTTAAAATAGCTAAAGTAACTTAGTATCAGAATCCTTAAAATTAACATCGCGTCCTTTATACTACGGATGGATCAGTGGTATGGTATAAGAATCGTGAGAATGAGCTATAGCTCTAAATGAATTTTCAATAGTTAAGTATAGGTCAAGTATAATTTTCTGCAGCTTTAGGTTCATATCTGCAAGTTAAATTATGTGATTGATGTCAGTACTTGCGAATCACGACAGGCAGCATTTTTCTGTACTCTACGCTTTATTTACGATATGTTTTATATCTTTCTGCCTTGTTTTAGCCTGTTTGATCCGCATGAAGGATCCGAGTGGATTACTTGCCAGGAGAATTATATCTCGTCTGGCCCTTGTTGTTTTAAAACTTTTCTTTTTCAGAGGATCGTACCTTCGATATTGAGCATATAGAGGAGGATCAGCCCTGATTGCAGTTAACCGCGTACGAGAGACGCATTTTTGGATGATCCCTATATACCATTTAGGGTCTATGTTTGTTGTAGTAGGATCTTATGTATATTTTGCAGATCATCACGGATGTATGAACTAAATTATGTTTAAGCTAATTTGTTTCCGTTGCACACTCCATACAGTTATATTTGGTTCGTATGATAGTGACGGCGCTTTGTACTCTATTATGTGGGGTACGGCGGGTGAACTGTACCGAGTCCCTAGTTCCGGGTGGGGTACGGCAGGTGAACTGTGCCGAGTTCCTAGTTCCGGACGGGACGGTACACGTTGAGTCAAAGAAATTTTATTCTTGGACTTGCTGGGAGAAACTAGGTTGCAGGGTACCAAGCAAGTTGAATGATGAAGGTGAGTGATGAGGTTTAAAATAGATGGACTAAAACGTTAAATATGCCCTTCAAGTTTTTAGACTTATTTTATTTTATTAGTTGGAGTCATAATTACTTACAAAAAATTTTGAAAAAAAAGGAGTCATAATTGGCGCCACGTGATGGATAAGTCAAGGTTAGAAATCTTATTTTTAATTTGAGTCAAGACTAGAGATCTTATGTTTTTGTCTTGGGGAGCAAGCTAGGAATTTAGGGCTTCTGGCCGCTTTTTACACCTAAAGTGTATTTTCTTCTCTTTTTGTAAGTTAGACTTTGTGAGAAACAAAATTTTAGAAAATACTAATTGTGGCACCAATTCATGTGAGGTCTCTTCTGATAAGTCCTTGATTCGGTACCAAAATGGGAGTACACGTGGTTCGAGTCGCCCCATTCTAGATCAATTCAAGGGTGTATCTAAAATCTGTTCTTAATTGACCAGTAAATCAAGTTTCTAAGTGTTTTTAGTTCGTCACTCAACCAAATTCGTACGACATTGAGGACTGATAGCTTTTAGAGAGATCCACAAAGTATTCTTGCAGAGACGAGATTAAACGAAGGAAAGATCAAAGAAAGCACATCCATATCATTGAGTCACTCACGGGTCTGGATATCAAGTTATCAAAGGAGGATAACTGGTTGTTAGTGTTACAACCGTGAAAGAAAAAGGAAAAAAATAAAAAAATAAAACTAATAAAAAGAATCATTTTGGTGGC
>AP025045.1:21394641-21497357 GCA_036186865.1 Eustoma russellianum | reverse complement strand
CTAATAAAAAGAATCATTTTGGTGGCTTGTTAAAAGATAATAATAAACAAACGAAAAAAAAAAAAAGAAAGTAACTAATGCAAGTGGGGGCCATCAGTTCCCCCACTAATGCATTAAAATATAGCCTATAATCCCTCCCCCACCCAATGATTTTGACCTTTTCCCAAATAAAAAAAAAATCATTTCCGCCATCCCCAATTCTTTTCCTTCTGTCGTTTCTCCTCTCAGCTCTATTCTCAAATAACAATAGCAAAGAAGATATTTTGGCCAAAGTTCCCCTGCAGCGGTGACCCTTGGAGATAAAAAAAGGAGAACAGAATTTGTCTTCACTCATTTCTTTTTCTGCCCGAAGCACACCACACACAAGAGAGAAAATTGTCCCCTGCGAAAACCTCAGTCAGCCGTGAGTTTGTTGGAGAAAAGGAAAATTTGCTTCAACCTATTCCGAATTCCATTGTTTACGGTATAGTATACAAATTATGTAAATAACCTACTTATACTTGCTATGATTTTGTAAAACTATATGACGTTATTTTCTATATGAACTATGGATCATGCTTTACGAATTGCTTGTATGTTTGCTTGAATCTATATATGTATATGTATGATGTGTGAGTCGTATATATGTATGCATAAAGAGTAAAAATGTGTGCTGTATGCTTGGGCCGAATGTGAGGGTAGCGGCCAAAGTGTGTGAAAGTTAGAATTTATATATATATGTGATGTACGCTACTATGCATATAGGTGAGGGAAGTTTTGGCTAGGAATTTGAAGCAGCCCAAAATGTTTTTGCTCAAACCATTTAGGGGCCCTGACTGCATATTCTTATGTAGATTATATTAAAAGTTTATGTGGGGAAATATATATTTATATAATGAATTATTATTAAGGTTGCTGTGTAGGGCGGAAATGGCATAAGGACAGTGCAAAGTTTTGCTCCATGATTGTAATTGCATGTGGTTGTTAATTGACTATATAGTTGCATATATGTGTAAGCATACGGCTGCATATCCAACATGGTGAGATAATATGTTTTGTAATTTGGTGGGTGTCCGAACTTGAGAAATTACATTTGGGGAGTAAATCCAGCAGAGACTATGGAGTATGAAGTTTGTTATAGTTTTGGTGGGAAATATGATTATAATTGGTATATTTCATGTGTTTAAAATATATATGTGTGCGGAAGTATGCAATTCGGCCAAAACTTTAAAATGGTAGTAGGTGGCGAATCTTTTTGTGTGTGCATGCCTCAGGAAGGAACAATATACATATTGCTATAGAATGTTGCATATGTATATAGATATACGTGAGTGGTAGTCGTCTGGGAAATCGCTATTTCGACTTGGATATTTGATTATTTGGCGTAATTGTGTTTGATGAATTTGATATTTGGTATCGTTTGGAAATTATTTGGTTTTAGAAAATAGTTGAATATTGAACTTTTGGAAATTGTTTTGAAAACATTGACATTTGAAAATCATTTTAGAAATCATGCATTGCATATTTTGAAAAATTCACCCTTACATGGAAAATATATCGTTAAGTTGGATTGGTTCCGAACAAACGAGCCATCCAAGTATATTGGCTATTTTGGTATATAGAGCGTTCGGACACATTTGACCACCGATTGGACCGTGCAGACACATTTGACTATTTTGATAGGCTGTCTGTGACACATTTGACCATCGAGGGATTAATTCGTAAGTCTTGCGATATAAGTCACTTGTAAGGAAAGTGTCATGGCCTTTGCATTGAAAATCGATTCGATATTTGGATACTTGGACATTGGACATTTGGTATTTGGACCGGTTTGGAACCGGATATGGTATTTGGATTTAGACATTTAATCGAATCGTTTTGTATCGAACATTGCATTTGGTTTTGGAATTTGAAAAACTTTGGAATTTGGGTATCGAACTTTGCATCGCATCGATTTGGAAATTGCATCATTGATTTTTGACTTGAACTAACATTTAATTGTCTATCGTTTGGTTTGACTTGATTGTTGGTCTATTTGTTGACTTTGTTGCTTGATTGTTATAGGGGCATAATGGTAAATTTATTTTTGCTAATGAGGAGCATGCTATTTTTCTATATTTTTATTTATTACACTTGCTTCTCCGTGCATGATCCCATGTCAAGTATAGTGAGGTTACTTGCTGAGCGAAGTGTTGCTCATACCACTCTCTATCATTTTCTTTCAGATGAACAGGTTTACGAGTTAATCTACGTCCATGATGATTTGGACTGAGAGAGTTGAGTTGCTCGTGGCATTTTGAGAATGATTCCGATGACGAGTTTAGAGGACTTGAAATTTTAGCTCCACACATTATTTTTATAGAGATTCAGTTATTTACTTCAATTTATTTCAGACGTTGTGTTGGTTCAGTTTGACCTAGACCTTTGTACAGTATTTATAATTTATGACGATTTTGAGGTTTATTTGAACTTTCACTGACATCGATTTGCGTTATGCTGTTGACATGTTTTGCATCGATATCAACGCCTATTTTCCTTAGCGAAATACGGCGGGCAAGTCGTTTCGAGTACTAGGACTCGGGACGGAACGCTACAGTTGGTATTAGAGCATGGCTCTAGATCCACGGCGGAGATGTAGATTTAGGCCATGGTCTTAGAAATTAAGTTACGATTTTGCCCCTAGGTCAATATTTTAGACTCAAGCATTTAATACTAAGTATTGGCTTTAGAATTAGGTTTTGGACATTAATTTAAGTGATGATCGGGTGAGGCACGCTCTCATAGTTATACTAGGCGTTTTATTTGCTCTTTTCAGTAGTCTTAAATTTCGCCTTCCGTTTACCCTTACTCTACCATGGTATTTTTTTTGTTAATTATTTTGAGATTATAAATGTTGGTAAATCATACATAATTGTATTGTTACAACATCATGCCACCGACGAGAGATCATAATGGTGATGGCAACGACAATAATCAGGGCGCAGTGCCTCAGGCTTTGACCTCTGCACTGAATACTATAGTGCAGCTACTCGCCCATCAACAACAGCATAAAATCAGCCACCGCCACCTCCTCCACCGCCACAGACGGGCCTTCGATTCTTCTATCAGGAGATGAAGAAGGCTCATGTTCCAACACTTAAGGAAAGTACTGATTCTAACGAGGCTGATGCATGGCTGAAGGAAGTCGAGAACAACTTGCGACTACTACAGGTGCCGAAGGAGATTAAGGTCGAGGTTTTTACAGGAGAGGCTGAGGGGTGGTGGAACGGACCCGTGCTGAACCTACCACAGCTGGTCACGTGGCATCACTTCCAAGATGAGTTCCGGAAGTATTATGTTCCAGCCACTACGGTTCTTCAGAAGATGGCGGCCTTTCAGGCTCTGAGTAAGGAGAGCATGTCGGTGTCAGAATATGCCGATAAGTTTCATGCTTTGGGGCAATTTGTTCCGTCTACCATGGCAGACACTAGGCTGAATATGCTGAAGTTTGAGACAGGCTCAACTTTTGCATTTGATCTGGTATTGTGAATGCTAATGCGAGAAATTACAGGGTGTTGTTGGAAGCATGCCACCAAGTTGAGGCTGATCTGCAGCAGGTGGTAGCAGAGGAGAAAAGCAAGAGATTCTGAGAAGAGACCAGCGATGGTAGACCTGGGAGATTGATTAAGGTGCCAAAGATGAGTCAGAGAGATCAACCGCAGCAGCAACCCCCCAAAGTTAATCCGCAGAATGAGATTCCTACATGCTCTATATGCAACCGCCAATACATTGGAGGATGTAGGAAGAAGGTAGGAGCATGCTTTAATTGCGGTAAAGTGGGCCATCTAAACAAGAATTGCCCTGAACCAAGGAAGATGCTCTTGAGACAGTCCTAGGGGTCTACACGACATGATCACAGGTATTATTAATTTTAATTTGGAATTTTAGTGATTATGCATGCGTCTGTGTAACTGTGTATTGGAACCCTGAAACTTGATGGGCACCGTGCTAGTAAGAAAATAGTCGAGACAAATGATAAAAATCGCAAAATGAATTAGATGGTGGTTAAAAGGGAAATCTTAGAATTATTAAACAATGGGATGATATCAGTGTCGATAAGAATTAGATGGTGGTTAAAAGGGAAATCTTAGAATTATTAAGACAATGGGATGACATCAGTGTTGATAAGAAATTAAGATGAACATATGAACACGTGAGCATTGTCGAATCTAGTAAGCTTGAATTGAGATAGAGTAAGCATTAACAAGTAATAGTTGATATTCATGTGGGACTTAATAGATAAATTTAAACTGTTGCAATAACTAAATAAGGAAATATTATGGATCAAAGTGGCGTGCGGAAGCGTGGTGCACTAGTATGTCCTAGGATGGTGAGGTTAATAATCGATTAAGTTAAATCCTAGAATATAGAACAAGCGGAACTAAGCTATCAATGCCTCCGTAAGTTGTGAGATCATTACTAAGCATAACGATCAATAGAGACAAGTAGGCTTGAACACACACGAGGATATATGGGAGAAGTAAATTAAGGATTGAACCCTATAAGGAGTAGATCATCTTGTAGGATGATGATGATGACTAAGTTGAATCATACTAGAATATAACATGTTCTGAAGGTATATACGGCTTAAGTAATTAGTTCTAAGACGTTAAGTCAAAATCGTAGTATACGTAAGCACCGATTATAAAAGGTTGATGATGACAACAGATATAAGTACGATATAGATCGACGATTGGGTTATGAAGCCCCCGGTATGGTGACGATACCCCTAAGGTTGAATCACGAACCATAGGTAGATTAAGTTATGGTTTGACAAACAGAAATCAATGGATTAGAAATTACCTTGTTGGTATACAAAGAATATTTTTGAAGACTTAGTCCTGTGACGAAAAAGTAAATGGATAACATATTGGAATACATAAGCATACCTGTCTCGGTCCTTATCTAGGTAATTGGTTATGTAGAGTCATACTAAGTTGTGATTATGTAAAACGCATGTTTCGAGGACGAAAATTTTTGTAAGAGGGTAGATTGTTACAAATGTGAAAGAAAAAGGAAAAAATAAAAAAATAAAACTAATAAAAAGAATCATTTTGGTGGCTTGGTAAAAAAATAATAAAATAAACAAAAAAGGAAAGTAACTGATGCACGTGGGGGCATCAACCCCCGGGCCAACTAATGCACTAAAATATAGCCTACAATCCCTCCCCCACCCAATGGTTTTGACCCTTTCCCAAATTAAAAAAAATTCATTTCTCCATCCCTAATTCTTTTCCTTCTGTCGTTTCTCCTCCCAGCGCCATTCTCAAATAACAATAGCAAGGAAGATATTTTGGCCAAAGTTCCCCTCAGCCGTGACCCTTGGAGATAAAAAGAGGGAAAGATTTTGTCTTCACTCATTCCCTTTTCTGCCCAAAGCACAACACACACAAGAGAGAAAATTGTCCCCTGCCCAAACCTCAATCAGCCGTGAGTTTGTTGGAGAAAAGGAAAATTTGCTTCAACCTATTCCGAATTCCATTGTTTACGGTATAGTATACGAATCATGTAAGTAACCTATCTATACTTGTTATGATTTTGCAAAACTATATGACGCTATTTTCGGTATGAACTATGGATCATGCTGTTATAGCCGTGTTAAAAAAAAAAAAAAAAGAGGGAAAGAAAAGGGAATAGAGATAAATATTAACTAAATGTTTGAAATTATAAAATTCTATCTTTTCCTAAATTTCCTTAATCATCACCCTCATCCCTCCTTAAATCCCTCACTTAGATTTTTGATTAACCCTAATCTTCCCCTCACCCTCTCTCTAGCGGCTGCCTCCCTCATCCCCTCTCCCAATCAATTTCGGCCATAAGGAGAAAAGAGAAGGAAACGAAGGATCCTTGATCCAAGGTTCAGGAAGAAGGGATCAAACGCTCACCAGATCATCACATCTTTCTATATCAATCAACTCTTGCTAGGATCGAGGTAGGTGCATATTAATTATTCCCTCAAAACGGTATGAAGGTTGCATAGTCAAAAGTGTATTTTTATGTGGTTGTTGATGTTTGATTCTTGTTTAATCGTGATCTTGATTATGTGGCCAATGTGTTTATTTTCCGTCATACGTTCTTGTCTTCAATATGATCTCGTTGATGTGCGTGCTTTGGAGGGGTTGAGAGTTCTTAAGCGTATATGGATCCGTGGGGATGGGGTGGAAGAACGAATGAGGATTGTTGAATGGGTTGCAGGAAATTCAGAATGAAATTTCTGAATTACGGGGACATCGATCGATCGATGTCCAGTGGCTGAGGGTTCGACGTGCCTCAGATGGACGTCGATCGATCGACGTCCAGAAGGTGAGGGTTCGATGTACCTCAGAAGTACATCGATCGATCGACGTCAACTGAGTGAGGGTTCGACGTGTCTCAGTTGGACGTCGATCGATCGACGTCAGGGGATGACATCCAACCGTTTTCTTTCCCTTTCCCCTTGCATTCATGGCACGTGCATTTGCATGAGGTACACTACGTCTATAGGGCGTGGGTATCGGGATGACTTCCCGTGTCTATAGGGCGCCGGGGTCATGAGACATACTGCGTCTACAGGGCGTGGGTGTCCAAACGGTAAGTGGTGGCTAGTGACCATGATGCCGGTTTGCATGAGGTATACTGCGTCTATAGGGCGTGGGTATCGGGATGACTTACCGTGTCTATAGGGCACCGGGGTCATGAGACATACTGTGTCTATAGGGCATGGGTGTCGAAACAAGCGAATGGTGGCTAGAGACCAAGAAGCTGGAGTTAGGACCCGGGGTCATGCATTGCATATAGGTCTAGGAGCATATTGCCAGACATGATTCTTGTTGCGTGTGACACGTTATTTGAGCATGCATCACGTAATTGCGCATGCATCTTCTGTGGACTGTTTACTTTTCGTATAAGACTTATCATGCTGTGTTATGTGCTACGTGCTGATACCAATTTGGGTATGTAAGTATTCATGTTGTTTTGAGAGGCACCTACTGGGTGATTACCATCACTCACTCCTACTATTCCATATGTAGACGATGCGGAGTGTGATTATGTATTCGTTGAGGATGGAGCCGATACTGTGGAGTGGGCCGATTGACCCGTAGGGAATGACTACGACGAGGACGAGGACAGAATTCTTATGATGTTATTGGGATGACACAGACATTTTAATATTCAGTATTACTTTTTGAAAACAATTTCATGCTTTTAGACTTTTGACCTTGACTTGTAAGGCCTGGTCAGCCTGAGAATAATGGTGTCCTTTTCTTAATGTGATTTAATTTCGAATTTTGTGTTATGACTTATCGTTTCCGCAGAAAGAAAAGGAACGCTTTTCTATGTCAGCACTGATGTATGACAGGTTGATGTGACGCCTTGTATTCTCCTGAGTGAGATACGGCGGGTGCACCGTTACCGAGGGTGGAGCTCGGGAGCGGGGCGCTACAGGTGGTATCAGAGCCCAGGCTTCAGATACGCCTCGGGAACGTATAGTTTAGTTAATTAACCGTAGGATAAGTGACGATCTGTTTTCAAATGATTTTTGAACCTGAATAAAATGAAGTAGACATAAGCTATGACTGGGTTTGGGTTGGTGAGTGTCGTTAGCAAGCAGACAGGATAGGTTATCCCTTCTTCGACCTCCACTCCTTACTTCTTTTCAATACTCTTAAGTCAACCTTGTCTAACATGCTTTAATCATCCGCAGACAATGCCTCCACGACGTGAACCATCAGGGAACGATGGAAATGACAGAGACGAACGTCAGGGGCAAGGGGCGATCCCCCAAAACTTCACGGATACATTGGCCAATCTGACGGCCTTAATAGCCCATCAGCAGGCGCAGATGGCGCAACAATATACTCAGATGGCAGAGCAACAGGCACAGATTGCCCAAATACTTCAGCACACTCAGCAGCAACAGCAACAACATCCGCCACCGCCACCGCCCGCACCACAGCAAGGTCTGAGGTTCTATTACAGGGAGATGCAGAACTCCCGAATACCAATGTTCAGGGGTACCACTCGGCCTGAGGAAGCCGAGATCTGGCTGAAAAATGTGACTGAACAGATGAGGCTCATTCAGGTGCCCGCGAATCTGAAGGTAGAAACCACGACTCCATTCCTAGAAGGGGAAGCAGAAAGGTGGTGGAGTGGGGTGAAGCGTAAACTGACTCCACCAGTGACATGGGAACAGTTTGTGGAGGAGTATAAGAATCACTACGTCCCGGGTAGTGCTATTCAAAGGAGGATGGCGGAATTCCAGATGCTGACACAAGGATCCATGTCAATTGATCAATATTCTGAGAAGTTTCATGATTTGGGGCAGTACATGTCATGTATCATGGACAATGAGGAGGCTAAAATGCTGAAGTTTCATACTGGGTTGAGTTTCCGCATCCAGCAAGCTATTGTGTGTGCAGAGCCCACGACATTTGAGGGTCTACTCGAGGTGTGCAGACGGGTTGAGAGGAACTTGGACAGGGCTGCTGCACTGGATAGACTTAAGAGACCCCGTGAAGAAGTGCATACAAGCAGATCGGGAAGATGGCTGAAGGTGCCCCGACGCCCTCAGCCTGGGCAATCTCTCCGACCAGAGCGACAGCAGAATGCAGGGAGTCAGGCCCTACTGATTGAAGGACCGGCACCGACTGATGCACAGCCAGCGAGAGCTGTGGCACCTGTTCCTCAGTGTACCCTATGCGGACGTTCCCACCCGGGACAGTGTTGGAAAACTCAGCGGGTGTGCTACAACTGTGGGAAGCCGGGACATATATCTAGGGAATGCACTGCACCTGCTCAGGTAAATCCGCAGACCCAAGCACAGCAAGGAGGACGGGGTCGAACCAATGCTCGAGTACATGCGATGACGGATGCAGAAGTCGAGGAGTCGGGCGACGTGGTGACAGGAGTAATTTTAATTAACAAAGTGCCAGCCAACGTTCTGTTCGATAGTGGGGCAAGTCACTCATTTGTGGCAAAGAGGTTTGCCAAGAAGCTGGGTGCTCTCCCCGAATGGCTTGCGACTCCCTATCGTGTACAAGCCGCTGGTGGCCAAGTACTAGTGTCACATCATCGTTACAAGGAATGTGGACTGGAGATTAACGGCTTGCAGTTCTCTGCGACCTTGATACCAATTCAGATGTACGATTTTGACGTTGTTCTAGGCATGGACTTCTTAGCAAGGTACCATGCAAACATTGATTGCCGACAACTCCAAGTCAGCATGAAGCAACATGAACTGGGGGAAACTATATTTCAAGGGAACCCTAAATTAAAGAAGGCACCCCAGAAGCTTTATTTGGCTGCGGCACAGGCATTTCGAGCACTAAAGAAAGGAGGAGAAGGATTTTTGATTTACTCAATGGGTGCTGAACAGGAAGTTCCGCAGATCGATCAAATCCCGGTGGTAAAAGAATTTATAGATGTCTTCCCCGAGGAGTTACCGGGACTACCACCAGAAAGAGAGGTAGAGTCCGAGATTAACCTCATACCTGGTGCTGAACCCATATCCAGGGCACCCTATCGCATGGCTCCAGCAGAGCTCAAAGAGTTGAAGGAGCAGTTACAAGAACTGCTGGACTGTAAGTTTATTCGACCCAGTGTGTCACCCTGGGGTGCTCCAGTCCTATTTGTGAAAAAGAAGGATGGAAGCATGAGATTATGTATAGACTACCGGGAGCTCAACAAGATCACTATCAAGAACAAGTACCCCTTACCCCGAATCGAGGATCTCTTTGATCAGCTACGGGTAATGATAAACTAGAACTTTAACTTGAACTTTAAATTATTCGTTAATGTACACCACTAATGAAATTTCTTCCAGGGGGCAAGGGTGTTCTCCAAAATCGATTTGCGATCCGGTTATCACCAGCTGAGGATCAAATCTGGGGATACAGCCAAGACCGCTTTCCGAACACGCTATGGCCATTACGAATTCTTGGTTATGCCTTTTGGACTAACCAATGCCCCAGCTGCCTTTATGGATCTAATGAACACAGTATTTCGGAAACAACTAGATAAGTATGTTGTAGTGTTCATTGACGATATTCTGGTATACTCCCCTGACGAAGAGACGCATGCGGAACACCTGAGAGAGGTTCTAGAGACCCTTCGGAAAAGCAAATTGTATGCCAAGTTCAGCAAATGTGAGTTCTGGCTGAAGAGTGTAGCCTTTTTGGGTCATGTGGTTTCGGAAGAAGGGATTTCTGTGGATCCAAAGAAGGTAGAGGCGATCACTGAGTGGCCTCGACCCACTAATGTGACCGAAGTAAGGAGTTTTTCTTGGATTGGCTGGATACTATAGGAAATTTGTAGAGGGCTTTTCATCCATCGCCGTACCTCTGAGCCGGCTGACGCAGAAGAAGTCGAAGTTTGAATGGACCAACCGAATGTGAGCAAAGCTTCGCTGAGCTAAAAAGGAGACTGACCACAGCCCCTATTCTTGCGCAGCCCTCCGCGTTAGAAGAGTTTGTCATCTACAGTGACGCTTCTAAGAACGGGCTAGGTAAATGTATATGATTTCAACTGATTTTGTATACGATTAAAGATGTGGTCTAATCCTTATATTTCAGGATGCGTGTTGATGCAAAACGACAAGGTCATTGCCTATGCTTCACGACAGCTAAAGCCCTATGAGCAGAATTATCCGACTCATGATCTGGAACTTGCAGCGGTGGTGTTCGCCCTGAAAATCTGGCGTCACTATCTATATGGAGTGAAGTGCGAAGTGTTCACTGATCACAAAAGTCTTAAATATCTGTTCACGCAAAAGGAGCTGAACATGCGCCAGAGGAGATGGTTGGAGTTGTTGAAAGATTACGACTTGACCATCAGTTATCATCCGGGGAAAGCCAATCGAGTGGCTGATGCCTTAAGTAGGAAGTCGAGCCATGCACGGCAGGCTACTCTAGAAAAAGAAATGGCAGAATTTGATTTGGATCTTGTAGATTCTACCGCAGACATTCTGGCGACGCTAATTACCACTCCAACCTTGGTGGACCAGATTAAGGAAGCACAGAAGAACGATGCAACAATTAGGGAGACGCGAGAAAGAATGTTAACCAGCCAAGTGGATGGATTTCAAGTTCATGACGACGGCAGTGTGTGGTACCAAGGAAGGTTGTGTGTACCGGATGTCGAGGAACTCAGGAGAGAGTTGTTGAAGGAGGCACATAATTCGAGACTGTCTATTCACCCTGGTGCTACGAAAATGTACAATGATCTAAAGAGACACTATTGGTGGAGTGGCATGAAGAGGCACATTGCCGAGTTTGTGGAAAGGTGCCTTGTTTGCCAGCAAGTTAAGGCAGAACATCAAAGACCCGGTGGACTAATGCGACCACTAGAGATACCCGAATGGAAGTGGGAACATGTAACCATGGACTTTGTGGTTGGACTTCCAAAGACAAGAAATGGGAATGATGTGATATGGGTAATTGTGGATCGACTGACTAAGTCCGCTCACTTCTTGCCTATTCCCACCGGACTTACTATGGAGAGGCTGGTAGCCATGTACATTGATAACATTGTTTGCCTTCATGGAGTGCCAGTTAGCATAGTATCGGATCGTGACTCGAAGTTCACATCTCAGTTCTGGGCAGCGTGCCAGAAGAAGATGGGGACTGAGTTGCGACTGAGTACTGCTTTTCACCCTCAGACCGATGGCCAATCTGAAAGGACCATTCGGACTCTGGAGGATATGTTGAGGGCATGCGCATTGGATTTCAGAGGAAATTGGGACAGCATGCTCAAATTGATAGAGTTCTCTTACAACAACAGCCACCACAGTGCCATAGGCATGGCACCCTTCGAGGCCTTGTATGGACGCAAGTGTAGGTCACCGGTTCACTGGGACGAAGTTGGTGAACGTAAGTTGACGGCCCCCGAGATAATCGAGCAAACTAAAGAGAAGGTGAAACTAATTCGTGAACGTCTTAAGACGGCTCAAGATAGAAGCAAGAGTTGGGCCGATACGAGGAGACGACCTTTGGAGTTCAAGGAGGGAGAAAAGGTCTATCTCAAGGTGTCACCCATGAAGGGTGTGACACGTTTTGGAGTCAAGGGAAAGTTGAAGCCTCGATTCATCGGGCCGTATGAGATACTCGAGAGAGTTGGAGATTTAGCTTACAAGTTGGCACTACCTCCAATGTTGGCTCAAGTGCACAATGTGTTCCACGTCTCCCAGTTGAGAAAGTATGTACCTGACCCTAGTCATGTATTGGATGCTCAACCACTTAAGATTAGACCCGACGCATCATATGAAGAAGTACCGATTAGAATTCTCGACCGGAAGGATCAAGAGCTGAGGAGGAGGATTATTCCTTACGTGAAGGTTCAGTGGAGCAACCATAGGGAGAATGAGGCAACGTGGGAACTGGAGGAACAAATGCGCGACCGCTATCCCCACCTATTCGAATAAGGTACGGCAAGTTTCGGGGACGAAACTTTTTGTAAGGGGGGTAGGATGTTATAGCCGTGTTAAAAAAAAAAAAAAGAGGGAAAGAAAAGGGAATAGAGATAAATATTAACTAAATGTTTGAAATTATAAAATTCTATCTTTTCCTAAATTTCCTTAATCATCACCCTCATCCCTCCTTAAATCCCTCACTTAGATTTTTGATTAACCCTAATCTTCCCCTCACCCTCTCTCTAGCGGCTGCCTCCCTCTTCCCCTCTCCCAATCAATTTCGGCCATAAGGAGAAAAGAGAAGGAAACGAAGGATCCTTGATCCAAGGTTCAGGAAGAAGGGATCAAACGCTCACCAGATCATCACATCTTTCTATATCAATCAACTCTTGCTAGGATCGAGGTAGGTGCATATTAATTATTCCCTCAAAACGGTATGAAGGTTGCATAGTCAAAAGTGTATTTTTATGTGGTTGTTGATGTTTGATTCTTGTTTAATCATGATCTTGATTATGTGGCCAATGTGTTTATTTTCCGTCATACGTTCTTGTCTTCAATATGATCTCGTTGATGTGCGTGCTTTGGAGGGGTTGAGAGTTCTTAAGCGTATATGGATCCGTGGGGATGGGGTGGAAGAACGAATGAGGATTGTTGAATGGGTTGCAGGAAATTCAGAATGAAATTTCTGAATTACGGGGACATCGATCGATCGATGTCCAGTGGCTGAGGGTTCGACGTGCCTCAGATGGACGTCGATCGATCGACGTCCAGAAGGTGAGGGTTCGATGTACCTCAGAAGTACATCGATCGATCGACGTCAACTGAGTGAGGGTTCGACGTGTCTCAGTTGGACGTCGATCGATCGACGTCAGGGGATGACATCCAACCGTTTTCTTTCCCTTTCCCCTTGCATTCATGGCACGTGCATTTGCATGAGGTACACTACGTCTATAGGGCGTGGGTATCGGGATGACTTCCCGTGTCTATAGGGCGCCGGGGTCATGAGACATACTGCGTCTACAGGGCGTGGGTGTCCAAACGGTAAGTGGTGGCTAGTGACCATGATGCCGGTTTGCATGAGGTATACTGCGTCTATAGGGCGTGGGTATCGGGATGACTTACCGTGTCTATAGGGCACCGGGGTCATGAGACATACTGTGTCTATAGGGCATGGGTGTCGAAACAGCGAATGGTGGCTAGAGACCAAGAAGCTGGAGTTAGGACCCGGGGTCATGCATTGCATATAGGTCTAGGAGCATATTGCCAGACATGATTCTTGTTGCGTGTGACACGTTATTTGAGCATGCATCACGTAATTGCGCATGCATCTTCTGTGGACTGTTTACTTTTCGTATAAGACTTATCATGCTGTGTTATGTGCTACGTGCTGATACCAATTTGGGTATGTAAGTATTCATGTTGTTTTGAGAGGCACCTACTGGGTGATTACCATCACTCACTCCTACTATTCCATATGTAGACGATGCGGAGTGTGATTATGTATTCGTTGAGGATGGAGCCGATACTGTGGAGTGGGCCGATTGACCCGTAGGGAATGACTACGACGAGGACGAGGACAGAATTCTTATGATGTTATTGGGATGACACAGACATTTTAATATTCAGTATTACTTTTTGAAAACAATTTCATGCTTTTAGACTTTTGACCTTGACTTGTAAGGCCTGGTCAGCCTGAGAATAATGGTGTCCTTTTCTTAATGTGATTTAATTTCGAATTTTGTGTTATGACTTATCGTTTCCGCAGAAAGAAAAGGAACGCTTTTCTATGTCAGCACTGATGTATGACAGGTTGATGTGACGCCTTGTATTCTCCTGAGTGAGATACGGCGGGTGCAACCGTTACCGAGGTGGAGCTCGGGAGCGGGGCGCTACACATGCATTCGTGTAATTACTTGTATATTTGATTGAATCTATATATGTATATGTATGATGTATGAGTCGTATATATGCATGCATAAAGAGTAAAAACGTGTGCTATATGCTTGGGCCGAAAGTGAGGGTAGCGGCCGAAGTGTGTGAAAGTTGGAATTTATATATATGTATGATGTACGGTACTATGCTTATAGGTGAGGGAAGTTTTGTACAGGAATTTGAAGCAGCCCAAAATGTTTTGCTCAAACCATTTAAGGCCCTGAATGCATATTGTTATGTATATTATATTAAAAGTTTATATGGGGAAATATATGTTTATATAATGAATTATTATTAAGGTTGCTGTGTAGGGCCGAAAATGGCATAAGGACAGTGCCAAAGTTTTGCCCCATGATTGTAATTGGATGTGGTTGTTAATTGACTATATAGTTGCATATGTGTAAGCACACGGCTGCATGTCCAACATGGTGAGATAATATGTTTTGTAATTTGGGTGGGTGTCCGAACTTGAGAAATTACATTTGGGGAGGAATAAATCCAGCAGAGGCTATGGAGTATGAAGTTTGTTATAGTTTTGGTGGGAAATATGATTAGAATTGGTATGATTTCATGTGTTTAAAATATATATGTTGTGTGGCATTATGAAATTCGGCCAAAACTTTAAAATAGTAGTAGGTGGCGAATCTTTTTGTGTGTGCATGCCTCGGGAAAGAACAATATACATATTGCTATAGAATGTTTTCATATGTATATAGATATACGTGAGTGTAGTCGTTTGGGAAATCAGTATTTGGACTTGGATATTTGATTATTTGGCATAATTGTGTTTGTGAATTTGATATTTGGTATCGTTTGGAATTATTTGGTTTTAGAAAATAGTTGAAATATCGAACCTTTGGAAATTGTTTTGAAAACATTGACATTGGAAAATCATTTTTATAAATCGTGCATTGCATATTTTGAAAGATCCACCCTTACATGGGAAATATATCGTTAAGCTGGATTAGTTCCGAACAAATGGGATGCCCGAGCATATTGGCTATTTTGGTATATAGAGCGTTGGGGCACATTTGACCGCTGATTGGGCCGTCCAGGCACATTTGACTATTTTGATAGACCGTCTGTGACATATTTGATCATCGGGGGATCAATTCGTAAGTCTTGCGATATAAGTCACTTGTAAAGAAAGTGTCATGGCCTTGCATTGAAAATCGATTCGATATTTGGATACTTGGCCATTGGACATTTGGTATTTGGACCGGTTTAGAACCGGATATGGTGTTTGGATTTGGACATTTGATTGAATCGTTTTGTATCGAACATTGCATTTGGTTTTGGAATTTTGGTATCGAACTTTGCATCGCATCGATTTGGAAATTGCATAATTGATTTTTGACTTGGACTAACATTTGATTGTCTATCGTTTGGTTTGACTTGATTATTGGTCTATTTGTTGACTTTGTTGCTTGATTGTAATAGGGGCATAATAGTAAATTTATTTTCGTTAATGAGAAGCATGCTATTTTTCTACATTGTTATTATTACACTTGCTTCTCCGAGCATGATCTCATGTTAAGTATAGTGAGGTTACTTGCTGAGCGAAGTGCCGCTCATACCATTCTATCATTTTCTTTCAGATGAACAGGTTTACGAGTTAATCTACGTCCATGATGATTTGGACTGAGAGAGTTGAGTTGCTCGTGGCCTTTTGAGAATGATTCTGATGATGAGTTTAGAGGACTTGAAATTTTAGCTCTACACATTATTTTTATGGAGATTCAGTTATTTACTTCAATTTATTTCAGACGTTGTATTGATTTAGTTTGACATAGACTTTTGTACAGTATTTATAATTTATGACGATTTCGAGGTATATTTTAACTTTCGCTGACATCGATTTGCGTCACGCTGTTGACGTATGATGAAGCCGGATCTTCACCAAGGGTCTAGACAACCTCAAATTAGCTCCGTCAGTTAACTTGTTGAGTTGTTAACTGGGTTGTAAGTTTGTAGCTGGAATAACCTCTAAAATATCCTGCACAAGAAAGCACAGGTCAGAGGTCCCGGGGGGTTGGCCCAAGGAAAAACACTCCGATGCTCAAGTCAGTTTGGGTCATATCTCACTGAGAATATAATTTAGATGTTGAGTTTAGAATTTCTCACAGTATGGGCAGAAGAGCAAAGTGTATGAACTGCTTTAGGGTGTGAATGTTTGAATTCCGGATCCCCTTCTTTGTCTTAGTTGGCTTCCTTTTGTAGACTTTTTTCCGCCTTTGCCTTCTGATAGTGGATAAGACGTTTGCTTGGGGCAGAAAGCCTAGGACGCTGTAGGTCTGCTGATGTGATCAGTAGTCTGACTGATGTGACTAATAGGCCGGCCTGGTTAATGTAACTAGTAGGCCGACTGTTGTGACCTTAGCGTGTTCATAAAGAATAACCAGCTATAGTCACTACATTCGAATTGCACTTCTGTTGGATGGTCCCACAAGGTAATATCGTACTTGGTTCCTTTGCTGAAGTGCACAACTGAACTCTGCCAAAGTGCAAGATCAATCATTGCCGAAGTGCATGACTAAGCCTTGCCCAGCTGAGGTGGTCTGAAGTGCTGCATTAGGTCATAAACCGAAGTTGGTGCCGAGGTGCAAGCCTTGGCGTATTCTTCGATGTTATAAGGGTGTCATGATGCCTTGATGAGGTGCAGCCGAGGCTGAACAGCCATGCTTCGGCGCTGTACTGCTACTGAACTACAGTACTTTGAGTGCTGAGCTAACTGGAGTTAAACCGTTGACTGTTGACTAACAGATGATTTAATTATGGTTTATCATTTGCCCCCAGATTTTGTGTGGCTGAGCTGAACTGCGAAGGCAGACAAATCTTGTTTTAATGGACCTGTAACGTGGCAGACCTTCATTAATCGCGCGGTTATCCTTTTACTTGTGCAGTAATTCCTGCTTTTAATGTAAGCGCTAATTCCGACACCTTATCATTACTTTTTCGGCGGTTTCGTTCCCCGAGGGAGGGAAATGCGTGAACCCTTGCCTCTTCGTATTTCAAACGAAAAGGTGCAACCTTTCGTTTTCTCTTACTCATAAATAGAGACAATTTCTCCAATTCATTCTTTTATTCTTCCTTTATTCTGCTCATCTAATTATTTCGCTGCACTGTCGCATTGCTCTTCTTTATCGTCTTCGAAGCTTTCCTCCGACCTTACTCCAGCTCTTTCAATCTCTTGTAAGCTTTTCTGTATCTTACTCATGGCTTCTTCTTCTTTTACTTCGAAATCAATGGAGCCCTCTTCTTCGTGCATAACTCAATCTGCACCTTGAAAGCCACCGACCTCTCTGAGCTATGTCAGCATTATAATGTTGACAGGAGTACTTTTGCTCCCATACTTCCCCTTCCTCATCAAACTGCTAATGACCCCCCAACTGGCTACGAAGCAGTTTATGAGGAGTATTTTCGATCTGGCTTCAATTTACCCATTCCGGCTCCCTTACTCCAAATACTGTGCTGTTACAAACTTAGGCTTCCCCAAATAACGCCTAACGGACTGAGAGTTATTCTTAGTTATCTGCTCTACCTAAGAGCATCTGAGAAGAACTTCTCACTTGTAGTCTTTAGAGAGATATATGTGTGTAGGCAGGAGGGTAGTTGGTATTGTTTTGATAGGAGATCTCAGGACAGTGGGGGTTTTTTGTCATAAACCTTCCCCCTTCTTCCAAAGATTGGAAGGGGAATTTATTTTTTGTTAAGAGTGTAGGATTACCTGAAGGAATCCCTTGGAACACCGGTAGTGTAAATAACAGGAAACCAAGTGAACAATTTCGCAATGAAGCCTCTCAATTGTTACTTTCGCCTCGGGTCGTAGATTGGAAGAAAGTTAATAGCACCTTGTAGAGGTTGCTGACCTGGAACATTTGTGGCCGGAATATAATTTTTGACCTCTCATTCCCCTCGCTTTGTGGATAGTTTGGGGTATATGGCAACATTTTTGAAATATTTGACTGATTTTGATATTGCACCTGTGTTTTGACTGTTTTGCTCCTTGAATTTTGCAGAAATCATGGTACGTGGGACACTCGAAAGGTTGAAGAACTTGGTCCCCAAGAAGAGAAAATGGTCAGAATGCCAACCTTCTACTTCAGAACAGGCTTCTACCAGCTCTTCGTCTGAAGTGCAGACGCGTCCAGGTAAAATTTTTACCCTGCTCTTGTCTTGAATATGTTTGATTTCTGTTTAATCATTTGAATCTTTTCCTTTTCAGTTGGAACTTCTGACAATCCCCTCTCGGCTGAAGCCCAGGTTACTGCTTCAACCTCAGCTCAACCTGGTGACGGGAGTGGGGGAATTGATGCCCCTATTTCAATTCCTTCATCTCCTGCTGCTGAAGGGGAGAATGTGCCCCTTCCAGGGTGGGTCTCCAATGAGGCCGTACCTGTAGCGCCCCGCTCCCGAACCCTAGCATCGGGAACAGTGCACCCGCCATATCTCACTAAGGAGAATGTCCAAAAAGACGTAGAAATTATTCACGCGGAAACGAAATACAATAACGTAAAGTTCTCTGATAAAAGAAAATCCTCAATATAATAATGTACCGACTTCTGGAAAGAGTACTAGCATCTACTATATATCATTTAATGCAAGGTAATGTCTGATATAATCCCAATAAAATAACCACAGACAGCCGCAAGGTCTCTTCGTATCCTAGGGTGCGACCATCAGTCTGCTCATACTAATGTGTCAGCCCCGTCCTCAGCAAAGATATAGTTGTACGCTTCTTCGTTCTCACCTGGTGAGGGGGGAGAAAGTAGGGGTGAGTGACAGGAAATCACCCAGTAGGCACCAGCCTCCAACTAGTACAAGACTCGCTACTAAAATGATATAACACATAACACATAAAACATGATATTATATAAGCATATGAAAGAATACGGAAAGTAATTCACTCCAGATAAAGAGATGCGCAACATCGTGATGCATGTCCTACTATGCATGTCACATGCAACAAAGTCATGTCATACAAAATGTCGATATCTCCACCGTGCAATGCATGAACCAGGGTCCTACTGAGTGGCTGCAGGTCGTACACCCCACAGTCACCATACTGAGTGTGCGTGGCCGCGCCACCGCACACCATCCTGAGTGTCGTGGCCCTGCTACCGTACACCATCATAAGCGCCCGTGACCCGTACGTCACGACCCGCCATCATGCAATGCACGTACCATGAATGCAAACAACACAATCGTCTGAGGCCCCTGGCCCATCCTCACCATCCTCCGGCACTCAAATCTAGGTTCGTTAAATATCGCCTGAGGCCTTCTGGCCCATCCTCACCATCCTCCGACACTCAAATCTAGGTTTATTTATTGCCCGAATGATTTATACTCTTCTGATATTTATTTATAATCTTCCTATAAATAATACTATTTTTAACCAATTAAATAACACTAATAAAAATTCCAGAAATTCAATTACTATATATTATTAATTAAATCCCAGCCAGGCCGCCGGCCCGCGTTACCTCATGGACCGGCCTACCAGACCCTTTTCTATTTTATTATGATTTTTTCCAGTTAATTGGGAAGACCAGCTGGGGCCCGGTCCGTTGGCCATTCGGCCTAGCCCGCAGTCGGCTCAACAGATATTTTTTTTTATATACTAAGTAAACGAGTCAGGCCTGGGCACAATCGACCTGCTACACAGAAATTCAATGAAAATAATTTAATTTCATCATTTTATAATTTCTGGGATTTAATCAAAATATTCGGGTATTTATTTACCTTTTTCCCTTATTTACTATGATTTTCAATTAATTAATTAGAATGAGAATATACAGTAACTAATATTCAAATCAATTTTCTTTTTTCCTTTTCCTTATTATGCAATTCGGCAGTGGCCAGTACACCATTCTTAAATTTTTCCCCACATATTCACATCTCTACACAACACATACACATTTATATATATATATATATATATATATATATATATATATATATATATATATATATATATATATATATATTATATATATATATATATATATCACCTGCAGATTCATCCTAGCCCAACTATTAAAATTTCTTAGCACATAAACAACATACGCACTCATATATGTATATATTTGTTTATATTTTCCTTTAATTAATACTGTCTTTTTAATCAATTAAATAACATTAAGAGAAACAAATTCAGAAATTCTTTTGATATCAAATTCATCTCTACCATCAAATCACTAGCACGCATTCACAGACCCCAAAAATAGAAGCCTAATCATGCAAAATATGCTATTTTGATATCAAATTCATCCCTACAATCAAATCAATACACGCAGAGCACTGATACGCATACCACAGTCCACAGTATACATGTCTTTCAAAGATAATAACATACTATGGATTTCAACAAATAAAACAACAAAAACACATAGATACCACAACATGCTTGAATTATACCAATTGGTGGAGGAAAAAGAACCTACTTGGATGCAGACAATTACGCGATAATTGTCACCGTGGATATGTTGAAACGCTTGGATCTCTCTATCCCCTTCTCTCTTTCTCTTCTCTTTCCCTTTCTTCTCTGGCCGCTGCCTTGTTCGCATTGCTCTAATTTTTTTTCCTTAACCCTATGCTTGCCGCAGGAGTGGCTAGGGTATTTAATGAATTTTTTTTGTTTTCCTTGCTTTCGGTTGGCGCTGATTTGGGGGGGGGGGGGAATTTAAAAGAAATTTAAGATAATAAAGAGATAAATAATAGTGGAGTTTGTTACCACTCTTCCACTATCCACGTTTTCCTTCCTTTACCTTTTTTTCTTTACTTTATTTATTTTATCATTTTACTACTTTTTTTTCACTCTCCATACTCACAGCTTTCCTACCTATTTATATATTTTGCTAGTTTTATTTATTTGTTTATTTTTTTGGTTACTTAAGTATGTTGCTACCTTATATTTAAGTACTATTATACCCATATGTGTAACTACGAACTTACTTGTACATAACGATACGCTAGAGTAAATTTAATTCCAAAAGGTCGTTACACCCATCGGCTACGTTAGTTTAAATTAATGCATATGGCTAGTTCAGAAATTCTCAGGTATAACATCCTACCCACCTTACAGAAAGTTTCGTCCTCGAAACTTGTCGTACTTATATGAAGAGGTAGGGATAGCGCTCCCACATCTGATCTTCCAGCTCTCACGTCGCTTCATTTTTCCTTATGATTGTTCTACTTCACCATGACATACGGAATGGTTTTTTTTCTTCTCAGTTCTTGATCTTTGCGGTCTATGATTCGAACAGGTGTCTCTTCATATGACGCGTCCGGCCTAGTTCTCAAAGGTGTGTTGTCTAATACATGACTCGGGTCTAAAAATACCTCCTTAGCTGAAGAAACATGGAGTACATTGCGCACTTGGCTAGCGCCGGAGGTAAACACCAAATGATAAGCTAACGAACCGATCTTTCCGAGTATCTCATAAGGCCCAACGTACCGCGGCTGCAGCTTACCTTTCAGACCAGAACGTGCCACACCTTTTACAGGTGACACCTTCAAAGTAAACCTTGTCTCTGACAGCAACCTCCAAAGGACGCCTCTTCGAATATGCCCAACTCTTGCTTCTATCTTGGGCAATCTTAAGCCTTCCTCGAATCACCTTTATCTTCTCTTCGGTCTGCTCAACCAGTTCTGGACCAGTAATAGTACGTTCTCCAACTTCGTCATCGCGAACAGGGAAACTACACTGCGCCCATAGAGCGCCTCAAATGATGCCATGCCGGTGGTGTTATGGTAGCTGTCGTTGTAGGCAGACTTGATCAACTTGATCATATCATCTCAGTTTCCTTTGAAGTCCAGTGTGTAAGCCCTCAACATGTCTTCGAGACTCTGAATCGTCCTCTCTGACTGCCCATCCGGTTGGAGATTAAATGCAGTGCTCCAACGTAGCTCCGCTCATTATATCCACGTACACGAGGTTAATATGTATTGTCATTTTAATGACTAAGTTGTAGAATATGTTTGGTATAAACATATCGTACGTTGTGTGTCCTTATTTAAACGCATCCATAACTTGGGTATCATATGTAGTTCGTGAATTCACCACCGTTATTTGCAGTTTGTCACGTGTATTATGTTTATATTGTTTGTTAGTTGACCTTTAAGCGGTACACATGCTATGCGCATTCATTTTAATCTTTGTTTATCGTGATTTCTCTTCTGTACTTATGTTAGTCGTTAATAATCCTTTTGTTACCTATACTATATTTTTCGTACAAATTTATCTTATTATTGTATAAATATTGTTATGTATATTATTCTGAAGGAAATGCATAAATGCACAGGTTTTTTTACTGTAGTGTAGATATATAATTTATTTGGAGGTTCATACATGATATATATAAATTTTTTTTATCATGTTATTAAGTTATTTACACTTTAATCTATTACTATGTTGTCGTGCAATGATGTGTCGTTCCCAAATCGTAACTAGCATGCTTTACTTAAATGGTGTATGTTAATAATTTGTTTTAAAACTTGTAAATGTTTGCCTATATCGTAACCCATGTTTTGTATGAAAGTATTTGTGTTACTGTATTCTTTGTAATTATGTTGTTTGTTATCCCTATATATTATGATGTTATCATTGTTTTGTTGTATTAGTTAAATCGTGGTGTCATTGATATAGTTTCGTGTATACCTGTGCATATTTACTTAGCATCAGTTAATTACTTATATTTCGTGTATCTATTTGTATGTTTTCTTAAATCGACTCATTTATGTTATATCATTAATGTAACGAATTCTGTTTATCTACATGCCTCTTCACTGTTGTAGAGACTGGGTGTGTTTTTTTTGCCGTGGATAATATACTCCTGATTTATCGTATATCTTATGTATGTATAGGCATATGCGTATATAAACATCTATTTTTCTTATTGTTTCTATGTAGGTACGTTACAACAAACCGGTAAAGATTTTTTTTACGTTACATATAGTGGTTAAGTTTTTTTTGGGCTTTTGTGGTATTTATTGTTCATGTTGTACTTGAATTAGTAATTTTTTTTGGCATGGAGTGGTGGGCAAGCTATTGGTTTTGCAGCGGTGACTGATTTCGCTATTAACGACTTAAGTTATTTTGTTTATATGTTATGTATTGTTTGTGTTGTGCATAAGTATGGTGTGTCTTATATTGTGCTGGTGCACCTTTTTTTCATCGAAACTTTTTTTTTAATCTTTATTGATATCAACTGCCCACTCGAACTTTGCCTCCTTATGCTTTCGTCTGCTCAAAAGCACCAGTATCGATGAAAATCCTTAAACGAATTCCATGTAGCAGTTGGCCAAACCAAGAAAACTCCTTACTTCTGTCACCTGGGTCGGTCAGGGCTACTCAGCGATAACCTTAATCTTCTTCGGATCCATTAAGGTCCGTTCTTAACAACTTACGTGACTTAAGGAACCCATGCTTCCGCTGCGCAACTCTGATAATTTATCTCTGATTGAAATCATCTGTCCTGATGATGAGTCATTGATACCTGGTCGCCGGTGGTTGAACTCTGCTACGACGTCACCAGCCTTTTCGATGTCCGCATTAGTCATCACGTGGATATGGGCACTGATCCATGTTTCCCTTTATGTTGTTCTTGATTCTGCTGTGATGGTGGCGCCGGCCTCTGCTCGGTGTCCTTACTCGTAAACGTCCTTGTTGTTGCACTCATGTTTGCATAATCCACCCATACTGACCCAAACATGGCATCAACAATGAGCACATGGTGGTCGCGTTGGCCATTCACTCCTCTACGGCTGTACTTCCATCGCGAGTGGTCTCGTGATTATTAACGGCCATGTCGCATATTTATGCCTCCCCGTGAAGGGTCCTTCTACACATCAGATTCCGGAAGTCCTGCATTCCCATGTAGTGGAACCTCAGATCGGGTGGTGGTAGCGGTGGAAATCGCTGGTTCAACTGCTACTCTGCCGCTATTGCGCCAAAGTGGTGGCCATGGTGTCAACCAATGTCTGGAGAATGGCCCCTTGATTCTGGTGGTCGTTACCACAACCACCGTTGCCTCCTCTGCAGATTATTCACGGCACAGCGGTATTTTCCTGGGTCTCGTACGAATCTTGACGAGAATTTAGACGGAAGTGATTGATGGATTTGAGTCTTTATGAGGCTCATGCGAAGGTTCGGAGTTCAACGATAATTAAATAGAGAAAGCTCACCAACGACACACACCCCTCATAACCCGATCATAACTTAGGTCTGCTTCATTTATTTAGGGTATAATTGGCATTTCTAGGAGAAGAAAATTGCTTATGTCTAGGTGATCTAGTTAATCCTGCGTTCCCGAGGCGGATCTGAAGCCTCGGCTCTGATACCACCTGTAGCGCCCCGCTCCTGAACCCTAGCATCGGGAACAGTGCACCTGCCGTATCTCACTAAGGAGAATACAAAGCGTCGAATCAATTTCAACATGTTCGAAAAGACGTAGAAATTTTTCACGCGGAAACGAAATACAATAACGTAAAGTTCTCTGATAAAGAAAATCCTCAATATAATAATGTACCGGCTTCTGGAAAGAGTACTAGCATCTACTATATATCATTTAATGCAAGGTAATGTCTGATATAATCCCAATAAAATAACCACAGACAGCCGCAAGGTCTCTTCGTATCCTAGGTGCGACCATCAGTCTGCTCATACTAATGTGTCAGCCCCATCCTCAGCAAAGATATAGTTGTACGCTTCTTCGTTCTCACCTGGTGAGGGGGGAGAAAGTAGGGGTGAGTGACGGGAAATCATCCAGTAGGCACCAGCCTCCAACTAGTACAAGACTCGCATACTAAAATGATATAACACATAACACATAAAACATGATATGATATAAGCATATGAAAGAATGCGGAAAGTAATTCACTCCAGATAAAGATGTGCAACATCGTGATGCATGTCCTACTATGCATGTCACACGCAACAAAGTCATGTCATACAGAATGTCGATATCTCCACCGTGCAATGCATGAACCTGGGTCCTACTGAGTGGCTGCAGGTCGTACACCCCACAGTCACCATACTGAGTGTGCGTGGCCGCGCCACCGCACACCATCCTGAGTGTCGTGGCCCCGCCACCGTACACCATCCTGAGCACCCGTGACCCGTACGTCACGACCCGCCATCATGCAATGCACATGCCATGAATGCAAACAACACAATCGTTTGAGGCCCCTGGCCCATCCTCACCATCCTCCGGCACTCAAATCTAGGTTCATTTAAATATCGCCTAAGGCCTTCTGTGCCATCCTCACCATCCTCCGACACTCAAATCTAGGTTTATTTATTGCCCGAATGATTTATACTCTTCTGATATTTATTTATATTCTTCCTATAAATAATACTATTTTTAACCAATTAAATAACACTAATAAAAATTCCAGAAATTCAATTACTATATATTATTAATTAAATCCCAGCCAGGCCGCCAGGCCGCGTTACCTCATAGACCGGCCTGCCAGACCCTTTTCTATTTTATTATTGTTTTTTTCCAGTTAATTGGGCCGACCAGCTGGGGCCCGGTCCGTTGGCCATTCGGCCCGGCCCGCAGTCGGCTCAACAGATATTTTTTTATATACTAAGTGAACGAGTCAGGCCTGGGCACAATCGACCTGCTACACATAAATTCAATGAAAATAATTTAATTTCATCATTTTATAATTTCTGGGATTTAATCAAAATATTCGGGTATTTATTTACCTTTTTCCCTTATTTACTATGATTTTCAATTAATTAATTAGAATGAGAATATACAGTAACTAATATTCAAATCAATTTTCTTTTTTTTCCTTTTCCTTATTATGCCATTCGGCAGTAGCCCAGTACACCATTCTTAATTTTTTTCCCCACATATTCACATCTCTACACACATACACGTTTATATATATATATATATATATATATATATATATATATATATATATTTTACATTTATATCAATTATAGCTTTGAAGTTACACATGTATTGAAGACTTGCAGATTCATCCTAACCCAACTATTAAAATTTCTTAGCACATAAACAACTACGGCACTCATATATGTATATATCTATTTATATTTTACTTTAATTAATACTGTCTTTTTAATCAATTAAATAACATTAAGAGAAACAAATTCAAAATTCTTTTGATATCAAATTCATCCCTACCATCAAATCATATACACGCGGAACACTAGCACGCATTCACAGACCCCAAAAACAGAAGCCTAATCATGCAAAAATTATGCTATCTTGATATCAAATTCATCCCTACCATCAAATCAAATACACGCAGAGCACTGATACGCATACCACAGTCCACAGTATACATGTCTTTCAAAGATTAATAACATACTATGGATTTCAACAAATAAAACAACAAAAACACATAGATATCACTAGACATGCTTGAATTATACCAATTGGAGGGGGGAAAAGAACCTACTTGGATGCAGACAATTACGCGATTATATGTCACCGTAGATATGTTGAAACGCTTGGATCTCTCTATCCCCTTCTCTCTTTCTCTTTTCTCTTTCCCTTTCTTCTCTGGCTGCTGCCTTGTTCGCATTGCTCTATTTTTTTCCTTAACCTTATGCTGCCGCAAGAGTGGCTAGGGTATTTAATGATTTTTTTTGTTTTCCTTGCTTTCGGTTGGCGCTGATTTGGGGGGGGGGGGGAATTCAAAAGAAATTTAAGATAATAAAGAGATAAATAATAGTGGAGTTTGTTACCCCTCTTCCACTATCCACGTTTTCCTTCCTTTACCTTTTTTTTCTTTACCTTTATTTTATTTTATCATTTGCTACTTTTTTTTTCACTCTCCATACTCACAGCTTCCTACCTATTTATATATTTTGCTATTTTATTTATTTGTTTTTTTGGTTACTTAACTATGTTGCTACCTTATATTTAAGTACTATTATACCCATATGTGTAACTACGAACTTACTTGTACATAACGATACGCTAGAGTAAATTTAATTCCAAAAGGTCGTTACACCCAATAGCTACGTTAGTTTAAATTAATGCATACGGCTAGTTCGAAAATTCTCGGGTATAACAGTACCCTCCTTCGATCTATTAGGAGAGGCCTCAGAGATAAACGCTTCCGGGGAAGAACCTTCCGAGGTGAAAGCATTGGAGGGAGAGCCCTCCAAAGGGAATAATCTTGAAGGGGAACCTTCCGGGGTGAACGCACCTGAAGGAGAATCTTCTACGAAGAATACCACGGAGAGGGAGCCTTCTACCCAAATGCAACAGGGCAAAAGGACGATGGAGTTCAGCTTTAACAATTTTGCCGAAGATCCTGAAATAGACTAATTTGAAAGAAATGTCAATACTTCCTAAGGATTGGCAGACATATGACAGTCTGGACTGGAATACTGCCTTCAACTTATTTGCGAGGAATATGGCCCTGGTATGACTTCTCTCTTCTTTCCATCTTTTAACTTGATCCTTCATGCTTTTCTTAACCAGTTTTGACTTTTGCAGTATCGGGTCCAAGAATTTAACATTCTTAGACGAGCTGAAGAGCTCCACTCCAGATTCTTCAAGCTCTCTGAGAACAATGCCCACCTCAAGAATGCCTATGATGAGTTAGCTGAGGTGGCAAAACCTAATAGCACAAAGTTGACCGGGCTGGAGGCTGAGGTGAACATTCTGAAGTCTCAAGTTGCCACACTTACTGAAGATAATTCCAGGCTTCAGATGGTAAAGCAGGACTCAGATTCCAAGCTGGCCTCCCTTATGGAAGAGAACTCCAGACTTCAAGCTGAGAAACAAGATTTTGATGCTAAGCTGGCCGATGCCAAATCCCAAGTGATTGAGCTGAAGGAAACATTAGCCAGCACTGAATCAGTCTCTTCCAAAGCTCAGGCTAAACATGAGTTTTACCAAAAAAAGCTCAGTACTTTTGATCAAGAATTGTCCAACAGCAAGGCTGAGCTGAACTTGCAACTGGAGGCAGAGAAGAAAAGTAAGGTTGATCTCCTCCAGCAATTTGAACTTCAAGCTGAGGAGATGAAGAAGAACGCCGTTGCTGAGTTCAGACAATCTGAGCTTTTCACCGGAAATTTTTTGAAGATTCAAGGCTCAGCAATTGCTGTTGGGCAAACTTGGAAAATTGATGCTTGTTCAGAGGTCCACCCCAGCCTGGACAAGAACCATCCTCGAATTGCCGAGTTGTATAACCCTGAGGCTGAGAGCTTACTTGAGAATCAAATTGCTCAGTTCCAAGGTGGGGTTGATCTCAGAGAGGATGAGGACGCTGTAAAGTAGCATAGGACTATAGTAGTTGTAATAGATTTTGTACTTAATGAAAATCTATTTTTCCTAACTCTTGCTCTTCAGCTTCTTTCAGTTTCTTTAACTGTCTTTGTCTTCGGCATGTGAAGTTTTTATTTGCTTTGTCTCAATAGTGAATGCAAATATTCGTTCTCAGCTCTGCAAAGCTTTTACTTGCTCTTTTTTCATAGTTTGCAAGTGTTTGTCTTCGGTACTACAAAGTTCCATTTGTGTTATGCGAATATTTGTCTCCAACTTGCTCTATGCTGATAGTTTTGCAAGTATTTGTCTTCAGCACTGCGAAGTTCTATTTTCATTTGTTTTATGCAAATATTTGTCTTCAACTTGCTCTATGTTAATAGTTTGCAAGTAATTGTCTTCAGCTTTGCCAAAAGAATATCTTTTGTATGATGGCACTTTGCACAAGTATTAAGCTTCATCTTTTATCCTTGGACCTTTAGCTCTGCAGTGCCTGAATTTTAAGATATGGAAAAAACCTTTATTCCCTTTTCGTCAACCCCTTCAGCTTTGCTGAATTAGAATATAGGTAAACTTATCCCATTATTGAGACCTGCTCAATCTCTCAGTCCTGCTGAGGTAAAAGATATAGGGAACTTATCCCGCTGTTGAGACCTGCTCAACCTCTAGTCCTGCTGAGGTAAAAGATATAGGGAACTTATCCCGCTGTTGAGACCTGCTCAACCTCTCAGTCTTGCTGAGGTAAAAGATATAGGGAATTTATCCCGCTGTTGAGACCTGCTCAACCTCTCAGACCTGCTGAGGTAGAATATCAGGAAATCTGTCCCATTTTGTTGAGACCTGCTCAACCTCTCAGACCTGCTGAGGTAGAATATCGGGAAACCTGTCCCTTTTTGTTGAGACCTGCTCAACCTCTGAGACCTGCTGAGGTAGAATATCGGGAAACCTGTCCCATTTTGTTGAGACCTGCTCAACCTCTCAGACCTGCTGAGGTAGAATATCGGGAAACCTGTCCCATTTTGTTGAGACTTGCTCAACCTCTCAGACCTGCTGAGGTAGAATATCGGGAAACCTGTCCCATTTTGTTATGGGTTATAGATAGGCATAAATTATTGCTCCATGCACCAAATGGTGACTTAACTTTCCTCGCTGAATGCCAAATAAGAATACTCAGCTGAATATAAGAAATTAATCCTTCGATAATATAAAGCTGAGCCAAAAGATACCGGATGAGCACAAGAAGAAATACACTCTGATTCATTTGAATCAGGGACTTTTGTGGTCATGTCAGCCTTATATGCTCAGAAACCCGTAACCCCCTTTCATCAGGATCTGAGTCCTCATCACTTGGCAAACCCTGATGAGACCCTGGTTTACAACTCTCATCCAGAGAGGGTTTACCAAAGTCTAGCCTGTTGTGGAGCCTAGACCTTGGATTATAGAAACGTTGCAGGTGGCCCAGCTCGATAAGACGCCCAATCTCTTGCCCGAGCTGCCTACAGTCTTCTGTATCATGCCTATATCGTGATGATAAAGGCAATATAGTCGGTGGTTTCTTTATGGATTGGTCCAGGCAGGGGCTGGGGTTCTTTTGCCAGATATTTTTTCCTCATGTAGGAAAGGATATGGGCTTTTGAAGCCAGCAGAGAGTTCCTTCCCTTTCCTCGGTCTCCTAACCGAATCTGACAGAGCACCTTTCCCTGCAAACGGTGCTTTGCCTTTATTGTCAACTTTTTCTGCCATGTTTGAATGGCAAGGAGGCTTTCTGAGTACATTTTAAGCTCTGGTGACTAGACTTTTGTTCTGACCGCCTCGCCTCGGCCATAAACTTGGCCTGACGCCTGGGGTAATAGTCAGGCCGATTGGGAGAATACTCCAGGGTGATCCAGTGGGTGGGAGTTACTGGAATGAGACCCACTGGACCTTGCTGCAGAGGCCTTCCCCTTCATTTCCCTCACCACAGCTTAGAAAAACACCTGGGTTTTGAGCCACATAGCGTATGGCTCGAATATGCTCTTCGTAGGTGAAGGCAATGGTGAGAGTTGAGGATTCTCCCGGCTCCGTTGAGCACGTTTCAGTATGCTTTGAGAAGACCTTTGGCTCCTCTTAGATGTCGTAGGTCGCTTGGAACCCTTGTCCATCTCTTTTGGCCATCTTTCTCTCGATAGCTTGCTAAGGTAATTAGAAAAAGATCTGAAGTGACTGTTTTGGGTTAAGGGATTAAAGGGCCCTTCCTCTAAGCGCCAAATAATGATGCCAGGATCTTCACCAATGGTCTAGACGACCTCAAATTAGCTCCGTCAGTTAACTTGTTGAGTTGTTAACTAGGTTGTAAGTTTGTAGCTGAAATAACCTCTAAAATATCCTGCACAAGAAAGCACAGGTCAGAGGTCCCGGGGGGTTGGCCCAAGGAAAAACACTCCGATGCTCAAGTCAGTTTGGGTCATATCTCACTGAGAATATAATTTAGATGTTGAGTTTAGAATTTCTCACAGTATAGGCAGAAGAGCAAAGTGTATGAACTTGCTTTAGGGTGTGAATGTTTGAATTCCGGATCCCCCTTCTTTGTCTTAGTTGGCTTCCTTTGTAGACTTTTTTTCCGCCTTTGCCTTCTGATAGTGGATAAGACGTTTGCTTGGGCAGAAAGCCTAGGACGCTGTAGGTCTGCTGATGTGATCAGTAGTCTGACTGATGTGAACTAATAGAGGGCCGGCCTGGTTAATGTAACTAGTAGGGGCCGGCTGTTGTGACCTTGGCGTGTTCATAAAGAATAACCAGTTGTAGTCACTACATTCGAATTGCACTTCTGTTGGATGGTCCCACAAGTGATATCGTACTTTGTTTCCTTTGCTGAAGTGCACAACTGAACTCTGGCCGAAGGTGCAAGATCAAGCCTTGCCGAAGTGCATGACTAAGCATTGCCCAGCTGAGGTAGTCTGAAGTGCTGCATAGGTCATAAACAGAAGTTGGTGCCGAGGTGCAAGCCTTGGCGTATTCTTCGATGTTATATAGGGTGTCATATGCCTTGATGAGGTGCAGCCGAGGCTGAACAGTCCTGCTTCGGGCGCTGTAACTGCTGAACTACAGTACTTTGAGTGCTGAGCTACTAGAGTTTAACAAAAAACCGTTGACTGTTGACTAACAGATGATTTAATTATTGTTTAATCAACGTATTTTGCATCGATATCGACGCCTTGTATTTTCGTTAACGAAATACGGCGGATGAGTCATTCCGAGTACTAGGGTTTGAGACGGGTCGATACAGTTAGATATTCCAGAAAGATCGAGGACACTTGTTGATAACTCATTATCTTTGCATAACTAGCCTTGACTTCTCATTTTGCAGTCAGTGTTAGTCAATATATGGCAACACCGTTGGTCTCTCATTGGATGCAGTAGTCCGAAGCTTAAAGTATTTGAAGTCGGCACTTTGGTGCTTGTTATAGTGATCATGGGCATATCAAGAGAGGTCCTCTGATGCTGATTTGCAGCTTCTACTCCTGGCGGATGTTCTACCGTAGGATAATGTGTATTTATTAGAGGAAATTTGATATCTTGGAAAAGTGTTGGGGGGGGAGGGGGGAACTAATGTCTAGATTGAGTGCTGAGTCCGAATCTAGAACACTGGCTCAACGACCTGTGAAATGATTTGGATGAAAAAAATGCTTGGTGTATCCGGAATTGACAACCAACAACCTATGTAGTTATAATGTGATTATCATGAAGCCGATCATATCACCTCAAATCTAATGTTTTATGAGTGTAGAGAGGATATTGAAGTTGATTGTCATTTCATCATATAGAAATATGAGGAGGGATCACTTCACACCCTTTCATGTTGGAATCGTTGCAAGTGGCTGGTATTCTCACTTTATGGCATTAGAATTCTTTTATAGCAAGCTGGAGGACTTGACAAATATCTGTGTTCCTGTTTGAGAGGCAGCGTTAAGATATCTCACACCGGGTAAATCCTTAACTCTTCCCCTTCTTACTAAGACTACATAATGTTATTGTAAATTATGGCCAATAACCAAGTATTATATGTGTGTGTGTGTGTGTTTGGAGATGCATATAGAGTGCAGTAGTGACTATCCTAGACTAGAAATCCTGTAATATGTAATGAGGAGTATAAATGAACGGATCTAATCTCCACCGGGGTACACAGACTATGAAGTCCTATCTCGACCACTCCTGTGGACTACTATCAATAAATTTGGGTGTTTGTTTTGGTCCCTAGACCTTCAGGTTCCTAAAAGGTTGTTTGAGGCACCCAAAATATCAATCTATCTAGGTTAGAATTTGGCAGTCTTTATGAGTGAAATCGCCCATTAACCTCCCTAAAAGGTTGAAAAGTTCAAAAGCTCCCTTAGACTGCTGAATGTGGAGAATTTTCAAGAGGGTATAACAGCTAAAGAAAGAAAGTGTGTAGAAAACTATAGGAGACATTGCAATGAATGGAGTAGAGAAGAGAAATAGAACCGTGAACAAGAAAAGAAGAAGACGGAGATGAATGGAGAGGATTAATATAGACACAAGGTTTGAAGAAGAATCAATTTTATTGTTGAATTCTTGCTTACTCTAAAATACTACCATTAGCTTAATATTATATACAATGAGGAAGGAGTTCTTCCAACGGCTAACTGTACTTACTCCAACAGCTCTCTTTATTCTAACGGCTCTTATGTATGTACAACATGTATATAGTATATTTTTTTGTATTTTTCTACAACTCCCCCTCAAACTTAGTGCATAATTATGTGCAACTAAGTTTGGATCAAATAAGTTTTAACTACGTATGCTTCATTATTTAGAGAAGTCTTCAAACAATCTTTCACTCTTTTATTCTCTGGTCATGATTATCCTTCAATTTGCTGAACTCTTCATGCTGCCAGAATATTACGCCATTTAAAACACCACCAGAATTGGTTCCATATATCACCAGGCCTTCTGATTCTGCACTCAGTTTGCAATTTGTCTATCATGGGTAAAGCTCCTCCTTGGAACTTTAGTCACCCGATGTCCCGCCTGATTGAAGTCTCACCTGATGTCCCGTCTGATTGGAGTCTCTTTGGACACAACCTGTTCAAGAAAAGGAACACACAATAGATACCTGTATAAAATATCATAAGCTCATTTACCTGTGACGTGATCTCCGGTTTCCTTGACTATTTGTGCTCTTTGGTTTTCTTTGTATGAAATCCACGTAGGCACTTTCATGAAAGAATTCGTCAGCCCCCTTAGTGTAGAGGCCCTTATTTTGTTCCATGATACCACCTGTAACAAGTCAGTCCAGTCTTTTCAGAGACACTGCAGTTCCCCTGCAAAGAAGATTAGTAAAAAACAGCATTGCTCTTGAGCCACCTGCAAGCAAACAATTCCTCAACCTGCAGTACAAATGTTAGTAAAAAACTTCCTGGAATCCTTCTGTGTCTTGAACCAACCTGCATTCAAAATAGGATTCCTGCAGTCCAGATGCCTTTCTATGACAATCCTGGAATTCTTGTTAGTCATTAAAACATAATTTAAGAAAGCATCTTTGTAAACCAATCTATATTGCTAGACAACCATAATAAGTGAAAATGATTTGAACATGTCAACAATGAAATTACCACTATTCATACGTAGCCACACAAACTAGAATGAATTGAGACACGACATCATCAGGAATGTCTAATTTGATACTATTTCATAATATGAGACTTAATAAGTTATCCATGATCATGCATAGAAGACAATAGATATTCACTTCACATCATAGTCATAAAGATTTTTCAGACAACAAAGATTTTAGGTATGCTTAGGTATGCTAACTGGGAATGTACTTATGAAGCAATAAATCCTTAAAGGATGATGAAATATTTACCATATAAGTTGCATCTAATTTGAATAAACAGGGGAAAATTCGATAAGCTCGTCAGTGGATACTACAAACAGGAGCAATCATGCCATTACAAGATAAGATTCGTAAAAGAGAAGGTTTAGAACAGCTAGCAAGTTACATAAATCAAGCATGGAACAATAGACATTAGTATTAGCATAACATTTAACATGTTAAGGACTATAAGATATGAAAGATAGATTATAATTCAACAACAAGTTATACAAACTCACATAGTAGATCACAAAGGTCCATTGAATTACTGATAGAATCGAACAGACAAGATATTCTTATAGTTGGCAGTTTTTCCAGACCAGACAATACAAGGATTATGCATGGCACCCCAGAATAATAAAGATGTAAATGGCAACTACAGCCCTCAATAATGGAATACGAAGATTTCAGCAACTGTGGATAAGGCTATTCTAGCCTAATTTAAAATGGCTCAGAGGAGTTCATGTCTATGACTCAGAGGAATAATTCAAGATTATTCGTGTCCATAGCTCAGAGGAACTTTTGTCCATTCAAATAATAATGACAATAGTGACCATCATACTAAACTGAATGCCAAGACAAATGCCTTATATTTATCAACATGTAAGACACTTCACATTTCGCTTGTATGCTTTATAATTCAAATATTCATTCTCAAGCCATGTCAACAATAATCAATACTTGAGTTCAACCAAATAACTTGCCAAGATTATGCATTTTGTTCAAGACCTTGACTCAATTTAAAACCTGATCTTAATATATAAACCAGTCTGCAATTCCATAACTTGACAACATATGCTTATACTGAATAACTGTAATTCCAAGATCTCCAAAACAAATCAGAGGACAACCATTCTAATTGTTTCTTTTATTAATACCAGTTCCAACAGAAACATACAATAATTATCAACAAACACACCAAGAACTTTTTTTTAGGAACAACCAGAAGAATCATGAATACACTTACATTAGAAATAAAGCAAATAGGTAGGTTCCAAACATGATATGAACCACATACCCACATAGCTTGAATTATCAATTGACTAAACATGTTCGTCTAGTTAATCATTAGATACAAGTATAACAATATTCTAATCGATTACGACAGATACATAAGCATATAATATTCGTTCAATAGGTACCAAGATATCACTTGGAAAGAGAACACTTGCCCACAACATTGAGTTGATCATAACACATGGCACCCCTCATGTGATATCATGGCTAAGACTCTAATTATATCGCAATAAATGATGAGTCCTCATGTGCCCTTCAGAGATAGGCAGCTGACAGTGCTTCTGCATGACTCTTTTGAGGATAAAAAAATATGATGATATTTTGTGTAAACCGATCCAAAAGAAACAGGAGGAAAGAAATAGAACCTGGTTACTTAGATTTTTGAGATCTCGAGTCATACTTGGTCAATATGTGATTGGGTTACACACTCTGCCACGAAAATTTTTCCTTCAACCAAAAAAGAAACTTGAGTAACCAAAAAAATAAGACCCATATGTTACTGGATCAGTTTATCAGAAGACGTAGTTTTCAGATACATCACTTTCTGAATCAACAAAAGAGGCTTCAAAACTTAACTCAAGAAATGACTTGAGAATCAGAAACGTGCATTCAAAAGTTTGAATTCATAACTTTGATTGCTAACAGAGACAATCTTTTCAATTAACTAATTTCTCAAAAAGATACACAGATCTTTGAATTTTCAGAGAGAAACAAAAAAAACTTCAAAATCATGTATTCAAAAACTCAAAATTATTTTGAGCAAAAAAAATCATTTTTCAAGGTCAGGTCGAGCAACTTTCCAGAAAGGCTACCACCACATATTCATATATGTGCATCAAGGGTCTTTCAAACAAAGATTTCACTGTCAAAGATTGCTCCCAATAGTCAAGGCTCTTCATAGCCCATTCAATGAGAGAATTTCGGTTTATGACCAAGGCTCTTCATAGCCTCTTAGAAGTTTATAGACATAATGGTCTTTGAAAAATAGTGAATAGTTCTGGAAGCTATTTGGCTCCATGAATTAATTGAAGACTCTATGGTCTCTTGGAGGCTATATTACCTCTTTGATTTTCAGCCCCATGGCCAAGGTTCTGTGACCTCTTGAAATTTCTTTAATTGTTTCGGCTCTTGGCCAAGGCTCTGCGGCCTTTTAGAAGAATAAGGTCTATTGCCCTAAAGAATTTATGGCTCTATGGCCATTGAAATATTTTAGGCTCTATGGCCTTATGAATTTTGAGGCTCTGTGGCCTGAAGAAATTTTGCTATCTACTGCAAATCATGCATAAAGTTTTAAAGAAAAATTGCCCAGCACGCACGACCAAAAAAGAAAAAAATAACTTCCCTTTGAGGTCAGATTGGCCAACTGGAAAGCGTTGTTGGCTGAATACCCAATTCAAAAGCTTATCTTCTTCAATAATTTGTGCAGCTGCAGATGTCACTTCCCAGCTGATTACATTGCCAGCTTCCGGTTCTTTGGACTTCATAAGGACATCAAGAATGGCTGACATACATGACAAGTTTGGGGAAGGCATCTTCTACTTAGATTTGGTTTTTTTTCCATACTCCGTGCTGCGTTGATGAGATCCGGTGAAATGGTGTTTGAAAAGGTGAAGGGAGAAAAGGGGGTTGATATGTAAATACACCATCTTTCTGATTAATGTGCTGTCGGAACAATGACATCTTCAAATGAGTATGCTGAGAAGCCATTTTCGCTCTCTCAGTTCTGACATCAAACATGTCATATAGAGTTAAATTGCTCATATAGAGTTAAATTGATCACTGATTCAACTAAAAGCAAGAACTCAAAGTTCTATTCCTTTAGTAATCGCAAAGGCTCAACAAACTTTCCCAAAATTCCCACAAAAAAAGCTTTAAAGTAAATAACCTTAAATTTGGGATCTTAAAGTCCATATGTCATACAAATTAAAAATTGAACCGAAATGAGAGCTGGAGCTCTTTCTGAAACAGATTCTGTTTTTCCACCAAACATTTCTCATAGATGAGCGAAAAAGAAGAAGGATGTAAAAGAGTGTTGCGTCTTGTGACTCAATTGCATTTGTTTGTGCAAAGAAGCCATTGAAGTCGGAGAAGAGAGTTAGTACTTTGGGGAGAAAAAAAAGTATTCTCGATTCGTGCAGAAGCTTCTCGAGGAAGCCTACCCTTATCTCCCCGAGGCTATTTTAAAGTAGAAGGAAAAATATATTTTAAATAATTTATTATGAATAGAGGGGAAAAGAAAGCTACAGCTGTATTGCATTTGTCTAAAAAGGAGAAGATGTGGTCTTTCTCAATAACACGTGTAAAATCCTTTTAAACGAAAAAATATTTGTAAACATATTTAAACCCTATCCAGCTACACAGAGACAAGGAGAAGCTGAAAAACTGTGAATGAGAAACTGAAAAACTATGAGTGTAAAATTCTTCATCTAATCGATCAGAGAAAATCTTGAAGCATACTTGTTTCCAAGGATGAAAGCAACCATTTTCTGAGGAGAAGTCAGTTCAAAAATCGGCAGGAAGAAAGAAGGACTGAAGGAGATGGAAGGCCAATGGAAGATGGAAAGCCAACTCCATTCAACCCTTTCGACAACTCAAGTAGATTGAGTTAAGCATCGAATATTCTGCAGCAGAGGTTTTTAATTGTAAGAATCCAATTGATTTACAAACAATTGCACTTTTCTCTTTGATTGAAACAATTTCTGATGGAAGACAACTGTAATACTGGCCTCCGTTCCTTTTCAAGCCATGGCTCTGATACCATGTAGAAAACTAGAGGAGACATTGCAATGAATGGAGTAGAGAAGAGAAATAGAACTGTGAACAAGAAAAGAAGAAGACGGAGATGAATGGAGAGGATTAATATAGACACAAGGTTTGAAGAAGAATCAATTTTATTGTTGAATTCTTGCTTACTCTAAAATACTACCATTAGCTTAATATATATACAATGAGCAAGGAGTTCTTCCAACGGCTAACTGTACTTACTCCAATGGCTCTCTTTATTCTAACGGCTCTTATGTATGTACAACATGTATATAGTATATTTTTTGGATTTTTCTACAAAGTGGAGACAACCCACCGTCTTAGATCAATCACCCATCATATTAGATCTTCTGCTGGTACTCAGAAGAAGATTAAGAAGAAGACAAACTGGGATATTGATGTAAACATGTGTGTTAAACAATGAATTCTATGGATTGCATATTCCAATGAGAGTGTAATCACGTATATTATAATGTGTGTTTGCATGATACTATTACATAATAGCCGATGTGGGATATGTACACACTTATACATTCTCTAACACTCCTCAAATTGGAGCGTAGATATTTATTTATCATGTTCAGCCCTTTGTAAACATATTTGTCATTTGTTCCTCCGTTATAACCTGAGAAAGTGAGATGGGATCTTCTTGAAACTTCTCTAGTAAAGTCACAGTCTACTTCAATATGCTTTGTCCTCTCGTGAAACACTAGATTAGATGTGATACGAGTTGCCACCTGATTATCACAATATAACTGCATAGAATGCTCTCTACGGAGGCTCAAATCTCCAATAGCTTCTTAATCCAAATCAACTCACAAGTAATTTAAGTCATCGCTTTATATTCTAATTCTGTACTCGAACTAGACACTACTTGTTGCTTCTTTGATTTTCAAGATATTAGATTTCTTCCAACAAAAATACAATAACTTGAAGTAGATCGCTTATTAGGAGGGAATCACGCTCAGTCAGCACCAGAAAGTCCTTCAATCCTTGTTGTCCATGATCATCATACCAAATACCAAGTCAAGGAGCTGACTTCAAATATTATGGAGTCCTAATCACTGCATCCTAATGAGATCCTCGTGGTACTTCCATATTGACTTACAATGCTCATAGCAAATGATTTATCAGGACGTGTCACACATAAATAATCCAACTTACCCACCATCTTTCTATAGCAGGATGTTCAAACAATTTATCATCCTCCTTTGTTAGCTTCCTATTCGGATCCATCAATGACTCTTCTGGTTTTGCTCCATGCAACATAGACCCCTTAAGTAAATTCAATATATACTTTCATTGAATTAGGAATATCCTACATCGCGATTTGGAAACCTCGATGTCCAATAACTATCTTAAAGAGCTAAGATCCTTTGTCTAAAGTGTATCTGCAAGTGCTATTTTAAATGTTGTATTCCTACCCAGTCACTCCTTATGTAACAATATCATCTATATAAACATTAAGTAATATACTGCCAGCATCCGAATTCCTATAGAAAATTGAATATGATTAGGAGACCGAGTGAGTCCAAACTGCATGACCACTTCACTGAACTTTTCAAACCATACCCGATGCAACCGTTTCAACGCATACAATGACTTTTTAGTTTACAAACTTTCTTAGACTCTCCTTGAGCAACAAAACCAGTTGGTTGCTCCATATAAATCTATTTGGTCAAATCACCATTCAAGAGATGCATTCTTCATATACAACTGGTACAAAAGCTAATGCTTAAGTGCTACATGGAAAATCATTAATCTAAGAGAAGAAGATTTAGCAACCGGAAAAAAAAAAAGAATCAGAATGGTCAACACTATACACTTGAGAATATCCTTTGGCCACCAACCAGCTTTCAACCGGGCCAAAGTACCATTAGAATTTAACTTAGGAGTAACACCCACTTAAATCTGATAGCATACTTACCAGGCGGCAGAGAGACAAGATCCCAGGTGTGATTTACGTCAAGTCCCTTTTATTTCCCCCTCCATTACAGATGTCCAACCAAGTTGACTAAGGGCTTCTGAAAGAGACTTAGAAGTAGCGATAGATCAAGAGTAGTAAGAAATACTTGGGGCCTATGTGAAAGACCATTATACTGAACAACATTTGAGAGGAGATGACGGGTACACGTGCGAACTCCCTTAATTATGCAATAAGAAGGTCAAGATTGCTATGATTCTCAGTAGCATCGTTAGGATATAAATATGGAGACGAAGGACGAACCTGAGAAGTCGCTAGCAAGGAGGAAGAACTATTATCAGCCGCAAGTGAGAGCTCAGTTTGAGAAGACGGGACCGTCAATGGAATGATTGGTGCAAGGTAGGGTGATGTTCGACGAGTATAAACCTGTGTAAGAGGAGAGGAAGGCAAACTATATATCGACTCAGGAACACACAAATAATCATTATGAGACCGAGTGAGTCCAAACCGCTGACCACTTCACTGAGCTTCCGAAACCATGCCCGATGCGACTGCTTCACCCCATCCAATGGCTTCTTCAGCTTAAGAACTTTTCTAGAATGTGCATAGACCATAGTGGTATTAGTGTATGTGCCCTAGGCCATGATTTGGATATTTATGTTATGCATTTATTATCAATAAAAGAGGTTTTATTATCATTATTGTTGGTTAATATGTTACACAATTTTGATATATGTCCCTGATTCGTTATTGTTATGGAGATAAAATAATTTATAATCAGTGTGAGTATTGATTTGATAATCATGAGATGATTATGTGTATGATGATACGAATCAATCTCATAGATACTTGTTAAAGAACAGTGTATTGGATAGACCCATCATGAGATTGCTACATGGATTAGCGTCATAAGTAAATCTCATGATAGTCATGTTTTAATCCTTTGACTTGAGATTGTCATAGTTTCCAACATAAGGACTATTATATTTTGACATGATCAAACGTTATCCGTAACTGGATAATAATAAAGGTCATGATTGAATGTGATAGAAATTATGTAGAGGATATTGAACAATCAAGATATAATTTGTCCCTCTCTTTTGAGAGAGATATCTTTGGGCCCCTCGAGTAGTGAGACTGTGAAATGCATGGCCGTGCTCAAATGAATTGATAGTGTGATCAATATCATTTATTTTATCAGTCTACTTAGAGATCGAGTAATCATATGTTTGAACTATATAAGTATGACGCTGACCATGACTTATGTTCAAACTAGATATCGTGTGACAAAGGGATTAATGCATGTACTATTATTAGGCTAGTTGGACTTTACTCGTATTAATTGGGTAGTTGTAATGTCTTTCTAGAGGCCAATTACGACTTGTTGGTTTAATAGAGATTTAATCAACTACCAATTAATATGGGCCTATCGGGTCACACGCAAGAATGTGTAAGGCTGAGATTTATAATATTAATAATATTAATATTGGATATTAATTATCATTATTATCGTTTTTAATATTAATAATATTAATATTGGATATTAATTATTATTATTATTTTCGTTTTTTTGGTGATTATATATATATGTGTATTATCGGATAATAACGAGAGAATCCATATCTGATATGGATTTTGAATATCTTGATAGAATCCGTATCTGATATGGATTTTGATTGGCATCAACTAATCCGATTAGGACTCGGATTTTGATGTCTACGTATGTGTATATATATTTGTGTATCTCGTATACACTACACACGAAAAATATACAGAATCATCAAAGAAACCCTAGAGCCGTTTTTGTGAAAAACTGAGGTCTTCAGCCGCGCCGTTTGAAGAGCTAGCACTCCGGACGGAAGCGTTTGTGTGGATACCGACAGAGGGTGATCGTATTTTCACACCTGCTTCATCTGCGTAATTCGGATCTACAAAGGTAATTTTCGAGTTTCTTTCATCGAATTAAACAAACAACATGGATCCTTGGTAGGAAATCGGAGATCAAGTTTTTGTTTTCCGCTGCGCGTTTTGCAGTGATCTCGGTTGATTTCCTAACAGTGGTATCAGAGCTACTTGTTATCTCGTTTAAATCGACTATATCATGCTCATGTGTTTACTGTTTTTCGTATGACATGATATGTATAAAACAGTAATTCGGATTTCATATGATGAGAGAAGAATGTTGTTTTTCAATTCGTTTTCATGAGATGATTTGTATACGGCAGTAATCGTTTGTCATGTGATGATCAAAACTGATTTTGTTTATATTAGATATAATCACACGATATGTGTAAAACCTTATTCGAATCTCATCTGGTGATAGCGGATTGATGTTTTCAATTCGTTTTCATCAGATGTTATAATTCGAGATTGTTATATGTGATATAAAGTTTTCGTTTTTCATGAGATGATCAAAAACGATTATGTTTATATCGATATAAACAACCGATTGATGGTTCTGTTTTCGTGTTTCGAAAGACAGATTATCAATTCGATGATGATTCTGATTTCTGGTTTCGGATGAAGATTATGGATTTGATTGATATTCTGTTTTAAGGTTTGCGAATGACAGCCATCGATTCGATCGATGCTTCTATAAGGGTTTACACGTAATCAAAACAGTACGAAGGGTGACTTGTATACTAGCGGGACCGCCGTATGCGTACGCCCTATAGTTCGTTACCGTGACATTAAGAATGTCAATATATATTTATTTGTTATAATATGCTTGTGTAAAATATATTATAATTGTTGATGTCTTTGCATGGTGCATAGCATGGCCTCAGGACCTATGTGATTGACTTAGTCATATTTTTGTTTTGGGTTATTATGGCCTGCGTGCCGCTGTAGTTTTTGTTGTATTTTATTATACAATTAGTTAGGTTTTTCTTTATTATTGTAATAAATGAAGAATCAAGCTACAAAAGTGGTGATGGCGACACATACCAAGGAAGAGTGGATTCCATAGAGATGGAGGCAAGAGCTCAAGACAAGAAGATATGTATCATTGCAAATGTTGTAATAGGAAGTCTTTCACATAGGGTTTCCTTTATGATCTTCATTTGGTCTCATGAAGATCATATTTAGTTTGGCCATGCTATGTCACGTTTACGTATTTATCATTTTGTATGAGATGCGTGGATGATAGATTATATATGCATAAGGATGCTACGATATAATGATATGCAATGCAAGACATAAACTAAGTTGAACCCTCATCAATAATTTAAGTCATTATGCCATCCATGTCTTAAACACCTATTAAAACTGGGATTGTATTAAAGTAGGTATTGCCAAAGCAATGTGCTTTAAACATTCCTAGCTACGTAGGAGGAGTAATAGTGTTACTCATATGTTTAAAATTGGTTAGACTTAATTGGGCTATCAAAACGGTTTTGGGTCCAAGGCATTAGATGGAATCTAACATACAATGATATATGATGTCATTATTCTATAAATTCTAAGAGCTAAATGAGATGTAATTGGTAAAGAAGTTACCTACCTAAATAACTTAATTTTAAGCGTCATGCCAAAGCTGAGTTTAGAATTAAGTCAAATATGGATCTTAGCTCACTAAAATATTTCTTTTGAGGGTTATGTTTTAGTGAGAGTTTTATAAATTTTAACCTCATTATTAATAAACTGTTACTTTGCATGTTTTGTAGATCATAAATGGCTGCTAATAACAATTCCACCTTATCGCTGCGATCGATCCTTGAGAAGGAAAAATTAAAAGAATGTGGGACTAATTTTGTTGATTGGTTTCGAAACTTGAGAATCGTTCTCAAGCAAGAAAAGAAGTCCTACGTGCTCGATGATCGTGTCCCTGAACCACCTCCTGCTGATGCTTCTGTTGCTGTTAAGAACAAGTATAAGAAGCATGTGGAAGATTCAAACGACATAGGATGTCTTATATTGGAAACTATGTGTTCAGGACTTCAGAAAGACCTGGAACACTTAGAAGCTTATGAGATGAGTGTGCATCTCAAACAAGCTTTCCAACAACAGGCTAGGCAGGATAGGTTCGACACCGCTGTTGCACTTTTTGACTGTAAGATGTCTGAAGGTGAATCTGTTAGCGCTCATGTTTTAAAGATGAAAGGCTATATAGATCACCTTGCAAGACTTGGATATCTCCTGAGTTTGGAACTCGCCACGGATTTGATCCTACACTATTTGCCTAACAGTTTTTCTCAGTTCGTTATGAACTACAATATGAATAATATGGAAAAGTCCATTCCCGAGCTACACGGTATGCTCAAAACTGCTGAGGGGAATATCAAAAAGCCTACCCATGTATTGAGTGTCAATATCAAGCCTATGAAAAAGAAAGGTAAAGGCAAGGGTAAGCCCAAAAGTGCGAAGGGTGCAAAAGGGTCTAAGGGTCAAGCTAAACCGAAACCTGGTCCCAAGGCAAAGGTTCCTAAGGAAGGAACTTGTTTCCATTGCAACAAGCCTGGGCATTGGAAAAGAAATTGTGATGTTTATTTGGAGGAGTTGAAGAAGCTGAAGGGTAGTGCGACTACATATTCAGGTATTTATGTTATAGAAATTAATTTATCTACTTCTTCTTCCTGGGTATTAGATACTGGATGTGGATCCCATATTTGTACAAATATGCAGGGGCTCAAAAGGAGTAGGATGCTGAAGAAGGGCGAGGTGCACCTACGTGTTGGCAATAGAGCAAGAGTTGCTGCTATAGCTGTAGGGACCTATGAGCTTGTCTTGCCCAATGGGCTTTTGTTAGTTTAAACAATTGCTTTTATGTTCCTACTATGAGTAGGAATCTTATTTCAGTATCTGTTTTCGATGATCAAGGTTATTCATTTTTAATTAAAAATAAGAAATGTTCTATTTTTGATAAAAATGACTTGCTTTATTGTATTGCAAGTAGTTATAATGGCATTTATGTCCTTAACCTTGATGATTCCAATGACAGTAATATTTATAACATATCTTCAAAGAGAACTAAGCCAAATGAATTAAACCCTGCATATTTATGGCATTGTCGCCTTAGCCATATAAATGAGAAGCGCGTATCTAAACTCCATCAAGATGGATTATTAGATTCATTTGATTTTGAATCATTTGAAAATTGCGAGTCTTGTTTGCTTGGAAAGATGACAAAGACCCCTTTTACTGGACATAGTGAAAGGGCTAATGACTTATTGGGCTTGGTACATACAGATGTATGCGGCCCAATCAGCATTAGTTCCAGAGGAGGATTTCAGTATTTCATTACTTTTACTGATGATTTCAGTAGGTATGGCTATGTCTACCTAATGAAACATAAGCATGAGTCTTTTGAAATGTTTAGAACTTTTCAAAATGAAGTACAAAATCAACTTGGTAAGACAATCAAAACGCTTCGATCAGATCGAGGTGGTGAATATTTGAGCCAAGAATTTGACCAACATCTAAGAAATTGTGGAATCGTTTCACAGTTGACTCCTCCAGGAACTCCACAATGGAATGGCATTTCTGAAAGGAAAAATCGAACTTTATTAGATATGGTTCGATCTATGATGAGTCAAGTATATCTTCCTTTATCTTTTTGGGGTTATGCCTTGGAGACAGCTGCATTCATTTTGAACTGTGTACCATCTAAAGCGGTTGAAAAGACACCATATGAGATGTGGACTGGTAAGAGACCCAGTTTGTCTTTTCTTAAGATTTGGGGTTGTGAAGCTTATGTGAAAAGATTAGTGTCTGATAAGCTAGCTCCAAAATCTATCAACTGTATTTTTGTGGGGTATCCTAAAGAAACTAAAGGGTACTATTTCTATATTCCCTCAGAGAACAAAGTGTTTATTTCTCGAAATGGAGTCTTTTTGGAAAAGGAGTTTCTCCCTAACAGAACTAGTGGGAGTATAGTACAACTTCAGGAAACTCAAGTTCCACAAGATATCGTTGAACCGTCTTTAGAGACAATTTCAAAACCACAAACAGTTGTGGAGCCTGAAAATGTAACACAAGTCTAACGCAGATCTGATAGGATACATCGTCAGCCAGAGAGATATGGATTTCTTGTGACTGATGATAGTGAAGTTATGCTCATAGGTCAAGATGAGCCTACTACCTATCAGGAAGATGTGTCTGGTCCAGATTCAGATAAATGGCTTGGAGCCATGAATTCTGAGATGCAATCCATGTTTGATAACCAAGTTTGGTCTTTAATTGATCCTCCAGAGGGTATTAAGACTATTGGTTGCAAATGGATTTTCAAGAAGAAAACTGACATGGATGGAAATGTGTAAACCTACAAAACAAGGATTGTGGCTAAAGGTTTCAAGCAAACTCATGGTATAGACTATGATGAGACATTTTCACCAGTAGCTATGCTTAAGTCTATTCGAATTCTCCTTGCCATTGCAGCATACTATGATTATGAGATATGGCAAATGGATGTCAAAACTGCTTTCCTTAATGGAAATTTACTCGAGGATGTGTACATGACACAACCTGAGGGTTTTGTAAATCCTGAGAATTCAAAGAAGGTTTGCAAGCTTCAAAGGTCCATCTATGGATTGAAGCAAGCATCTCAAAGCTGGAATCTTCGTTTTGATGAAACAGTTAAGAACTTTGGTTTCATCAAGAATGAAGATGAACCTTGTGTTTAAAAGATGGTTAGTGAGAGTGCAGTAGTGTTTCTGGTCTTATATGTGGATGACATATTGCTTATTGGGAATCATATCCCTACCTTGCAAAACCTTAAGGCTTGGTTAGGGAATTCTTTCTCAATGAAAGACTTGGATGAGGCTACCTATATCCTTGGTATCAAGATCTATAGAGATAGATCTATAAGGATAATAGGCTTGAGTCAGAGTACATACATAGATAAAATGTTGAAAAGGTTCAACATGCAAGAGTCCAAGAAATGGTTTCCTGCCTATGTCTCATGGCATTCATCTTAGCAAGAATCAATGTCTTCAGACATCTGATGAGCGAGATCGAATGAATAAAATTCCTTATGCTTCTGCTATAAGATCGATCATGTATGCCATGTTATGTACTTGACCAGATGTCTCATATCCTTTGAGCACAACCAGTAGATATCAAGCTGACCCTGGTGAAGGTCACTAGACAGCTGTCAAGAATATTCTTAAGTACCTCAGAAGGACTAAAGATATATTCTTGGTTTATGGAGGTTTGGATGACGAGTTAATTGTAAATGGTTACACAGATACTGGCTTCCAAACTGACATAGATGATTTCAGATCGCAGTCCGGTTTTGTATTCACATTGAATGGTGGAGCTGTTAGTTGGAAGAGTTCAAAATAAAGCACTGTGGCTGATTCTACAACAGAGGCTGAGTATATAGCAGCATCAGATGCAGCTAAAGAAGTAGTTTGGTTGAAGAAGTTCATTACTGAGCTAGGAGTGATACCTAGCATTGCAAATCCTGTGGACATTTATTGTGGCAACAATGGTGCCATAGCACAAGCAAAACAGCCTAGGTCTCATCAGAGATCTAAACATATACTCAGAAGCTACCATCTCATTCGAGACATCATCGATAGAGGAGATGTCAAGATATGCAAAGTTGGCACAAACGATAACATAGCGGATCCATTGACTAAGCCTCTCTCACGGGTCAAGCATGATCAGCACACTAGATCTATAGGTCTCAGATATTTGTAGGCCTAGTGCAAGTGGGAGATTGTTAGTGTATGTGTCCTAGGACATGATTTGGATATTTATGTTATGCATTTATTATTAATAAAAGAGGTTTTATTATCATTATTGTTGGTTAATATGTTACACAATTTAGATATATGTCCCTGATTCATTATTGTTATGGAGATAAAATAATTTATAATCAGTGTGAGTATTGATTTGATAATCATGAGATAATTATGTGTATGATGATACGAATTCAATCTCATGGATACTTGTTAGAGAACAGTGTATTGGATAGACCCATCATGATATTGCTACATGGATTAGCGTCATAAGTAAATCTCATGATAGTCATGTTTTAATCCTTTGACTTGAGATTGTCATAGTTTCCAACATAAGGACTATTATATTTTGACATGATCAAACGTTATCCGTAACTGGATAATAATAAAGGTCATGATTGAATGTGATAGAAATTATGTAGAGGATATTGAACAATCAAGATAGAATTTGTCCCTCTCTTTTGAGAGAGATATCTTTGGGCCCCTCGATTAGTGAGACTGTGAAATGCATGGCCGTGCTCAAATGAATTGATAGTGTGATCAATATCATTTATTTTATCAGTCTACTTAGAGATCGAGTAATCATATGTTTGAACTATATAAGTATGACGCTGACCATGACTTATGTTCAAACTAGATATCGTGTGACAAAAGGATTAATGCATGTACTATTATTAGGCTAGTTGGACTTTACTCGTATTAATTGGGTAGTTGTAATGCCTTGCTAGAGGCCAATTACGACTTGTTGGTTTAATAGAGATTTAATCAACTGCCAATTAATATGGGCCTATCGGGTCACACGCAAGAATGTGTAAGGCTGAGATTTATAATATTAATAATATTAATATTGGATATTAATTATTATTATTATCGTTTTTAATATTAATAATATTAATATTGGATATTAATTATTATTATTATTATTTTCGTTTTTTTGGTGATTATATATATATGTGTATTATCGGATAATAACGAGAGAATCCATATCTGATATGGATTTTGAATATCCTGATAGAATCCGTATCTGATATGGATTTTGATTGGCATCAACTAATCCGATTAGGACTCGGATTTTGATGTCTACGTATGTGTATATATATTTGTGTATCTCGTATACACTACACACGAAAAATATACAGAATCATCAAAGAAACCCTAGAGCTGTTTTTTGTGAAAAACCGAGTTCTTCAGCCGCGCCGTTTGAAGAGCTAGCACTCCGGACGGAAGCGTTCGTGTGGATATCGACAAAGGGTGATCGTATTTTCGCACCTGCTTCATCTGCGTAATTCGGATCTACAAAAGTAATTTTTGAGTTTCTTTCATCGAATTAAACGAACAATATGGATCCTTGGTAGGAAATCGGAGATCAAGTTTTTGTTTTCCGCTGCGCGTTTTGCAGTGATCTCGGTTGATTTCCTAACAAGTGGTTGTGCCAAAAGCTAGGGATGTTGGATTTTGTTTTTTAGGCATTCATCCCATGTGGTTATTGGTCCTTAGCAGTTTCTCGTATCCTTTCAATCCATAAATGAAAATTTACTTCAAAAAGGAAGAAATAAAAATAGAATAGAAACAACTAGATGTTGAGCACTTCAACAACATTTTTGCTAGGGTGGACCAAGCCAGAGAGGATTTGGAGAGTATCCAAAGAAACTTTTGTTTGATTGCCATTATATTTTATTCCATGATACGCTGATGACATATACAGGATTTTGTACAGGGGGAAATCTAAAGGTACATGGCTGAAAAATAGAAATAGCTAAATGCTCTAGCACTTCAACAAATGTTTCTAAGAGAGGATTTGGAGATGCATAGTAACTTCTACTGGATAGCCATTATATTTTCTTTCAAGATGAGGAATGAGATGCTGATGACATATACATGATTTTCTACAGGGGCGCTTAAAGGTAGGTGGCTGAAAAAGGGAACAGAAATACGACCTTCTATCACAGGCAAAAGAAGGCCCATAATGCATCAAGTAAGGTCTGAGATTCTGACGACCAGGGTTTTATGGTGGAAGATGATGAGGTCATAAAACATTTGACAGTCAATCATTTTCAGAAACATTTTTCAGAGGAGCATGCAATCTTTAGTCATCCAACATGAAGTTAAATGAGGGAGACCTATATCTCCACATGCCTTGGGCTGGCATTTTGGGGGATACTGTTGCTCCATTTTGTGGATAGCCTTGACTATACCCCTGCATTTACTGTTAATATAAATTCTCATTCACCAGAAAAGGAAAAAGAAAAAAAAGAAAAAATCACAAAACCAACAACAGTTACTACTACAACAGCAATTTTGTGATTCATTGTCTCCCTACTGACCATAATCTGTTGGAGAAATTGGAAATAAATTGAAATAGGTCAAGTTGCAAACTGTGGTTAGCAACGTATTTTGAGCTGAGTTATAATTAGTTTTAATTAATGACAAGTGAAAACAAATAAACTCTTGATAGTCTACGTAACAAGTAGATGATTATATGATTTGGAATCACTCAATTACGATACCGGTGAATGAGAAATTAATGCTCGAAGTAGGAATAAAATAATTTGAAAGTTGGTTGCTTAACTGTAATTCAAAGTTGAAAATCGGTTACCTAACCGTAATTCAAATTTGAAAATCAGTTACTTAACCTTAATTCAAAATTGAAAATCGGTTACTTAAACGTAATTCAAATTTGAAAAATGGTTATCTGATCTAATGGTGACAATCTGATCCAACGGTTGTGTTCAAACTGTCAATTAACCATCCTAATCGATTTTTTCCCCTATAAATAGTGGCCTAGCTGACCTCTCTGGTCACTCACTCAGAATCTGATTTTCTCCTCCTCTCCTCCTCTACATACACGTGCTCTTCTCCACTCTTCTCCTTCTATATTTGCATCACGTCCGAGAAGTTCAGGACATCTTATAGGTTCGTAGAGTTCATACGTTGTAGTGCCACTCGTCTGAACTGACTTTCGTTGTACCCTGGGAGACGATTGCTCTATCCGGTTGGGCACAGTATACCGGAGCAGTACGTCTTAAGGACAGAGTCCTGGACTTACCTCGGATCTCTGCTCAGCTGAGCTATGAAGGTTATTGCTGAGCTGAGCTCTACTTTGTGCTGAGCCTAGCTGATCGTGGGATAGCGCAGCACTGTTGTTATACAGTGTTGTCGAGCTGAGCTCTGCTTTGCGCTGAGCTCTACTGTTTGGCTGAGAGCATTCGTTGTTCCCCAGCACTGTTGTGCTGAGCTCTGCTTTATGTTTAGCTCGGCCGAAGCGGCTGAAAGAACAACTGTTGTTTGTTGTGCTGAGGTGCCGAGGTCGACAGGTCGGTGATCAGCCTAGAACGCAAATACAATTATGCTGACTGGACTAATCTGATCTGTCTGATCAGACTGATTTAGTTCAGCTCAGATGGAAGGATAATAGCACAGAACTACTGTTCTGAAGTGCTGTTTAGTTCAGGTCGGCAGGTCGATTAACTGTTCAGAACGCAAACTCAATTGTGCTATCTAAACTATGTAAAGAAAAAGGGGTTTGAGTGGTTTCCAAATACATGATTTAAATGTGCTTAAAAACGTGTATAAGATAAATGTGCATGATATATTGCATATTACTTGCCCTATATAGTTCATATATAATGTTGCCGTACTAACGAGTCATGAAGCTTTAAAGCTTACGTCAAATAGCGAACATTTGTTGTGTTTATACTATTTTCAGGTGCCACCATTAATGAACTTAACTAGTTCATTAAGTGAAGTACTTAGTTAATTAAACTAAGTAGTTTATTAAAGGAAGCTACATTTGGACAAGACACAAAGGCAACAAGACTAAGAAAGGAAAGTCTCCTCCTCCTCTCTTCATCAATATACATGCATATATATATATACAAAAATATATATTTTCAGATTTTTTGAAAAAGGCACATACACATGTATTCCAACGTACTACCGACACGTTATATATTTTATGTACGTACGTCAACGTCACACCACCATACTTAACTCGTATTTATTATTCAGGTCTTATATCATATGATATAAGTCATGGTGATGACAAATTAAATACGATACATTAAAAGGTTCTAAACCAAAAATTGTCGTATCGTGCGAATACCGAAACTTCGCCAATGTGTCACGTACTTGTGATAAATAGATGGCCAGCCCCTACACCTTAAAAATAAATAACATTTTCGTGCCTATGATGTTATTTCCAGCCATAAAATCATTCCATGTTGGCACACACAAATCACCCCACATTAAGGCCAAATTGTGGAGATTCCAATTTCAATTTTGTCACATGTAAATGGCGCCACTTTAATCAGCCTTATAAGCTGAATATTAAAGTTTATATTATGTATATTATGTGTAACATAATATATATAACATGTGCAAAAAGTTGGAATTTAATTAGAGAAAAATCGGGTAATCGATAAACATCGAAAATTCGGTTTTCTACGTACATAATACATGGAACATTTTTGGCACATCATACAACACATATCTAGACACTTTTTACATATGTCATACATCTTAAAGTGTTCTAGAAAATTAAATTAAGGGCTGATTGGAATATAACATGTGTGTATTATTAAATGTGCACTATTTTACAAAGTTTGCAAAAATAAAATTCAGCACATGCATATACATGTTGTACACGCCTATACAGCTGAGATGGAGCATATGTGGAGCCTTGTTGGCATATTGATTGGTCAAGAATCAATCATACAATGTTGGTGATTTAAAGAAAGAAGCTACAAAAGGTATTGTTTCAAATTTTATCTCATTTGAAACACATGCTGAAAATTTCAGCATGTGTAATTATAGCTGGCCGATTTTCATGATTAATGAGCATATAACTTGTGTCTTGAAACATGTGATCAATTGAAAGAAGAATTGGAAGTAGTTTGAATAAGATATAAAGTCATAAAGTGTGATATCTTGAATATCACACATGCTGAAAAATTTCAACATGTGTGTGTATGCACCTTGGCCGATGTTGTGGTCACATTAGTGTCCAATTTCATTTCCAAAAATGATGAGAATATTTGCTACTAATTGGTGATTTATTTTAAAAGAAAAATCAATGAAAATTTGGAAGTAATTTGAATTATATCACCATGTATCACATGCTGAAATTTCAGCATGACAAGTCCCCATTATGGCCGAAATTTTTACCTTGTTTGGAGAAATTTTATCTCGCTTGATTTGGGTGATAATCTTATGAGTTATGACAATTATTTTATGATGATTTTGGGACATGTATTAAGTGGAATTCTCAGATTTTCCAAGTCATCAAATGATGACAACATTCAACCTATCAAAGAGTGTCAAGTAAGCAAAAGTTAAATGATCATCCAATGAGGAGGTGCCAAGTAAGCAAGATCATGTCACAATGATGCCACACATTCTTCCAAGGACTTAGAAGATAATTTTCAAGAGGGGGAGAGAACCTAGGGGAACGGCCATTATGCTTAAAAGGAAAGGAAGAAGAGCAAAACAAAAGACAAGAACAAGCATTGCATTCTTGAAGATCAAAAAGGCCAAAAGCCTTCTTCTCTCTACACTTCATTCTTTCTTCTTCTTAAAAGCCTACTGTACTTATATTCATATTCTTGAATAGGCTTATTTTAGACCACCACACATTCTCTATCTTTGTAAAAGATTGATCAAGGTGTGATCAATCTTCATTCTTGCAAGGCGGTGGTGTTCGTGCGTAATTGTATTCATCATACAAGGTTTGTAAAGGGTTGGAGTTAGTGTGTAACTTCATCAACCCTGTGATAAGGTGTATTTGTGTTGTGTGACTAGTGTGAACCGAGGAAGGTGTTTCTCGAAGACTGCAGTAGGTTGTTTATAACCGAACCAGTATAAAATTCTTTGCGTCATTTACTTTCAACACTTATATTCTGTTTCAGCACTGTTTACTCTTTTTGATTACGTTCGTAAAAATAGTAAACGTTTTTCAAAATTACGAAACTGTCCGGAAACATAGTCACAGGTCTTAGGGTTAATTTGGCACAAGTTTCAAATCTTTTGGATAAGTATAAGTCAATCAAACATCCAAAGTTCTGAGACTAGTGCAGTATAATTTTCAAGCTTGCAAAGGTTGAGACTTTGAGTGTATTTGACTAACTTCCCGAAAGAATTTTTCAAAACTGTTTCAAAAAATTTAAATACAACATATAAGGGATTAGTGGTTAAAATTTCAGAGCAATTGTAGTTAAGTACAAATAGGAATAAATTTTTCAAAACAGTCTACCGTTTCTGGCAGATTCGCGCAATCTGACCACCAACAATTTTTGAAGGGGTTAAAGGTTGAATTTAAATCTGAAATTTTTAGGAGACACTCATAACATCTGAGGCTAAGATTTATCAAAATTTCAGAATTTTTGAAGACCTACAAACTAGTTTTAAAAACGTTTTAAAACTAGTTCTGAAAACAGAATCTGTTTTCAGAAGTTGAGTTTTTGGTTTTAAACAATTTTAAAAACCACACTTTCTGCACCAACTATTCAACCCCCCTTCTAGTAGTGCCTTGCAGATCCTACAGGTGGTATCAGAGCGAAGGAACACTCACTACAAAGGATCCAACGATTCAGTGAGATGGCAACCACAAATCTCAAAACCAAGCAAGAAGGTATGTCGAGCCAAAGGCCTCCTCTTTTTGACGGTGAGTCGTTTATTCAATGGAAACTAAGAATGAAGCTTTTTCTTATGGCAATAGATATTGATCTTTGGTCGATTATAGAAGATGGTCCTTTTGTTCCATCTAAGTTATCCACCGTAGACAGAGTCACACTGGAAGTTGTTAAACCTAGACAGGAATATACAAGTGATGATAAAAAGAAACTTAGCATGAATGCTAGGGCTATGCAATTGCTCTTAAAGGGATTAAGTAAGAGTGAGTCTAGTTATGTCTCAAACTGTTCTAGTGCACAAGAAATGTGGAGGATACTCGAAATAAAACACGAAGGCACGAGTCAAGTAAAAGAGTCAAAGATAAACATGCTTATGTCCACACTTGAGTCGTTTAAACTATTGCCTAATGAATCTATTGTTGATATGGATCTTCGTTTGACTAACATCTACAATCTTGAGTCTCTTGGTAAAGCTTTTACCATGCAGGAAAAAAGTACAGAAAGTCTTGCGAAGCCTTCCATCAGAGTAGGACCATAAAGTAACCGCAATAGAAGAAAGCAAAGAAACGAACTCAATAAAGATGGAAGAGTTAATTGGATCACTTAAGGTGTATGAAAATAAACTCACCATACGGAAATCGGAATCATCTAAACAAGGTAAAGCTATTGCTTTTAAATCAAATGAATACGTCTCTACTTCTTTCGATCACGTAGATGATAGTGATTCTGAATCGGATAATGATGACCTAATTCTATTGGCTAAAGGTTTAAGAAAATTTATGAGAAAGTCATTTAGAAACAAAAATAAGGGCACTACGACTAAAAGAAATAAGAACAAGACAAATGATAAAGATGTTAAATGTTATGAATGTGGAAAACTTGGACATTTATCATATGACTGCTCCAATAAAGAAACGCAAACAAATAAATACCCTGACAAGGAACGGAACAAGAATAGACTCGTCTCAGAACTCAAGCAAAGGAAACGTGCTCTAAAGTCCTCCACTTGGAGTGATACATCGGATTCTGAGACTGAAACCGAAGAAGAGACTGCATAAGTATGCTTTGTGTCCAAAGCATCTAATGAGGTATCATCTGATTCTGATTCTGACTTTGAGCCTTCTTATGATGATCTTTTTAGTCAGTATTTAGAATTGCATAAATTCACTAAGACTCTCGCTAAGGAAAATAAACGATTAATCGAAGACAAGAAACTGTTAGAATCTTCTAACGAGAATCTTTTCGCTCAATTAAACGATTCAAAGAAAGAGTCATCATGCATTATTACTGCATTAAAGACAGAGATTTCATCATTAACCACTCAAAATAACGAAATGAAATCCGAGATTTCAAGTTTGAAATCAAGGAATATAGACTTAGAGAAAATGATGAAACAGTTTGATATGGGATCTAACATGTTGCATCGTATCATCTTATCAAAAAAGCATGATAGTGATAAAATGGGTTTGGGATACGTTGATACTAATGAAGTATCCACCAAACCAACTAAGTTTGTTGTGTCTAAGAAGGTAGACACCCCAAAGCCAGAAACGGCGTCTAAGATGATGCAAAGACCTCTCCCTTCCTCACGCACTTCTTCTTCATATCATGAGAAATACAAGTTTGTACCATATAGATATGAAAAGAAAAGAGTGATGCATTCACGGCATTCATTTCATCCACGCACTATGCACACAAACACAAGGACATATCAAAAACGTCCTACATACAATGAGTATAAGGGAGTTCTCGGCCAAAGGTCCAAAGTGAATTCACCACATGTTTACTATATTGCACCTTCATCTACATTCTTGCCATTTTCTAGACCGATAAGGATCACCCAAGTATGGGTGCCGAAAGGTATTTTTACCAAGAGGTGATTAACTAACTCGCAAGGACCCAAAGTTAAAAGGGTACCTAAATTATTCTTGCATATTGCAGGGAGCCCACACATCAAAAGATACATCCATAGTGTGGTTCCTTGACAGTGGCTGCTCGAGGCACATGACGGGTGACCCGAGCTTGTTCACAAAATTAAAGAAGGTCACAAAAGGTGGATCCGTGACCTTTGGAGACAACAACGAAGGCAAGATCATCGGAAAAGGTACGATAGGAAATCCAAGCACTCTTCAAATCTCCAACGTCTATTTGGTAAGCAACTTATCTTACAATCTTCTTAGCATTTCTCAATTTTTGACAATGGCTTTGATGTATGTTTCACTCACCCTTATTGCAATGTAATAAATAAAAATGGAGAAACCGTCTTAAAAGGAAAACGAGAAGGTAACATCTTTACGCTTTCTATGGATGATATGGTAGACGCTAAAGTTAAGTGCTTTATGTCAAACGAACCTAATGTAAATTTATGGCATAGACGTTTATGACACATTGGTATTTCCACACTAGAAAAACTCCAACGAAAGAACCTTGTACGGGGATTGCCTACACTTGATTTAGACAACTTTCAGTTGTGTGAATCTTGCATAAAAGGCAAACAAATACGTGAGTCACTTAAGCCTAAGAATGAAATAAGCACGACTAGAGTCTTAGAACTATTACACATTGATTTGTTTGGTCCTAGTCGCACTACAAGCCTTTGTGGGCGCCACTATGCATGCATGATTGTTGATGTTTTTCTCGTTATACTTGGACTTTATTTCTTGCACATAAGGATGATAGTGCCATTGAGATTGCGAAATTAATCAAACAACTTGAAAATCAATACGGTGTCAATGTGAAAAAGATAAGAAGCGATAGAGGCGGTGAATTTAAAAACAAGGATATGATTTCATTTTGCGAAGAAAAAAGAATCAAGCATGAGTTTTCGCCACCTGAAACTCCACAATTAAATGGAGTAGTAGAAAGAAAGAATCGAACATTACAAGAAATTGCTAGGACTATGTTATGCGAAAATAAATTGCCTAGATTCATGTGGGCAGAAGCCGTAAATTTTGCATGCTACATAGTAAATCGCTTGTCTATCAGAAAGAAAATAAACAAGACGCCTTATGAGATATTGAATGATCACATGCCTAAGATTGACTATTTTCGTGTGTTTGGATGCAAATGCTTTGTTTTAAATACAAAAGATAGTTTAGATAAATTTTAATCCAAATCAATTGAATGCATTTTTGTTGGCTATTATATAAATTCAAAAGCATATAGATGTTATGATCCTCTCACTAGACAAATCATAGAATCTATTCATGTGAATTTTAATGAATTTGGTGAGATTGATAAAGATAAAGAATATGATGATGACTTTGAATTAAAACCCGTGTTGAATGAAGATGATGGTACATTTGATATGCATGACATGAATGATACACTAGAAGTGCATGATCACTTAGAAATGTATGATAACATAGAAAATAATCAACCAAGATGGCATAGAGATCACCCACATGATCTCATTATAGGCGACATCACTCACGGTGTGCGACCATGTAGAAGAATAACTTCGGATGAAATAAATCAATTTCATGCTATGATTTCCGAAATTGAACCCAAAAATGTACATGATGCTTTAAGTGATTCTTCTTGGATTGATGCTATGCATGATGAGCTTAATCAATTTGTTAGAAATGATATATGGGATCTAGTGCCACGACCACAAGATAAGACCATAATAGGCACAAAGTGGGTGTTTAGGAATAAAATGAATGAAGAAGGAAAGGTCGTTAGAAATAAAGCTAGACTTGTAGCACAAGGCTATAATCAAGAAGAAGGAATTGACTATGATGAAACATTTGCATCCTAGCACGTTTAGAAGCTATACGACTCTTACTTGTCATTGCTTGCATGAAAGATTTCAAATTGTATCAAATGGACGTAAAAAGTGCATTCCTAAATAGATTTATACAAGAAGAAGTATACGTGAAGCAACCACCTGGTTTTGAAGATTTGAAACATCCTGATCACGTGTACAAACTCAACAAGGCACTATACGGACTAAAGCAAGCACCTAGAGTATGGTATGATCGTTTTGCTACTTTCCTTTTAGAAAATGATTTTAAACGAGGTACTATAGATAGTACACTATTTTTGAAACAAGATAAATCGGATTTACTTATTATTCAAATCTACGCTGATGACATTATTTTCGGTTCTACCTCACATAGACTTGTTGAAGATTTTGAAAATTGCATGAAATCCGAATTTGAAATGTCTATGGTTGGTGAACTCAACTATTTTCTTGGCTTGCAGAATAAGCAAACGAGTAAAGGCATTCACATAAGTCAAGCTAAATATATAAATGACATGATTAAAAAGTTCAACTTTGAAAATTTGAAACCATCCCCCACCCCTATGAGTGTCACTACTAAATTAGACAAAGATGAACATGGTAAAGATTTTGATAATGCCTTATATAGATCTATGATTGGTTCTTTGCTATATCTTACTGCTAGTAGGCCTGATATCATGTTCAGTGTATGCATGTGTGCATGTTTTCAGAGTCAACCTAAGGTGTCTCACTATAATGCGGTAAAAAGAATATTCCGCTATATTAAGCACACGCCCATCTTAGGAATTTGGTACGATAAGGATTCTGAATTAATTTACATGCTTATACTGATGCAGATTACGGTGGCTGTAAAATAGATAGAAAGAGCACGAGTGGCACTTGCCAATTTATAGGGAACTCACTCATTTCATGGTTTTCCAAAAAGCAAGCAAGCGTTGCTTTGTCCACTACTGAGGCTGAGTACATGGCACTTAGCCTTTGCTGCACACAGTTGTTGTGGATAAAACAACAACTATCGGACTTTGGAATTACCGTAAACAAAATTCCTATATATTGTGATAGTATGAGTGCCATTAATCTGTCTAAGAACCCCGTATTACATTCTAAGGCCAAGCATATAGAAGTACGCTATCACTTTCTTCGTGATCACGTAAACAATGGTGATATCGTCACAGATCACGTACGCAGAGAAGCACAAGTAGCGGATATCTTTACAAAAGCCTTAAATCAAGCCACGTACGAATCTCTTCGTTCTAAATTAGACATGATTTCTGCTAATATGATTTGATTTGATTCTATTTACTTATTTACAGACATCTTTTGATTTACTTTCCAAAATATAAAGGGAGAGAAACCATGATTTAAGGTGGAGAGAGATACTGATTGCATAAATCAAGGGGGAGTGGTTTTGAAATTTAAAATTCAAATTTTGAATTTATGCATGATTGAAGAGGGAGCGATAGGATTTAAATCATGAGTATAGGTTATTTTGAAAATCATCAAAAGAGGGAGATTGTAGAGAAAAAGGGGTTTGAGTGATTTCCAAATACATGATTTAAATGTGCTTAAAAACGTGTATAAGATAAATGTGCATGATATATTGCATATTACTTGCCTTATATAGTTCATATATAATGTTGCTGTACTAACGAGCTATGAAGCTTTAAAGCTTACGTCAAATGGCGAACAATTGTTGTGTGTATACTATTTTCAGGTGCCACCATTAATGAACTTAACTAGTTCATTAAGTGAAGTACTTAGTTAATTAAACTAAGTAGTTCATTAAAGGAAGCTACATTTGGACAAGACACAAAGACAACAAGACTAAGAAAGGAAAGTCTCCTCCTCCTCTCTTCATCAATATACATGCATATATATATATACAAAAATATATATTTTCAGATTTCTTGAAAAAGGCACATACACATGTATTCCAACGTACTACCGACACGTTATATATTTTATGTACGTACGTCAACGTCACACCACCATACTTAACTCGTATTTATGAGTATATTTAGGTCTTATATCATATGATATAAGTCATGGTGATGAAAAATTAAATACGACACGTTAAAAGGTTCTAAACCAAAAATTGTCGTATCGGACGAATACCGAAACTTTGCCAACGTGGCACGTACTTGCCATAAATAGATGGCCATCCCCTACACCTTAAAAATCAATAAAATTTTCGTGCCTATGATGTTATGTCCAGCCATAAAATCATTCCATGTTGGCACACACAAATCACCTCACATTAAGGCCAAATTGTAGAGATTCCAATTTCAATTTTGTCACATGTAAATGGCGCCACTTTAATCAGCCTTATAAGCTGAATATTAAAGTTTATATTATGTATATTATGTGTAACATAATATATATAATTAGAGAAAAATCGGGTAATCGATAAACATCGAAAATTTGGTTTTCTACGTACACAATACATGGAACATTTTTGGCACATCATACAACAAGTATCTAGACACTTTTTACATATTTCATACATCTTAAAGTGTTCTAGAAAGTTAAATTAAGGGCTGATTGGAATATAACATGTGTGTATTATTAAATATGCACTATTTTACAAAGTTTGCAAAAATAAAATTCATCACATGCATATACATGTTGTACACGCCTATACAGCTGAGATGGAGCATATGTGGAGCATGGTTGTCATATTGATTGGTCAAGAATCAATCATACAATGTTGGTGATTTAAAGAAAGAAGCTACAAAAGGTATTGTTTCAAATTTTATCTCATTTGAAACGCATGCTCAAAATTTCAGCATGTGTAGTTATAGCTGGCCGATTTTCATGATTAATGAGCATATAACTTGTGTCTTGAAACATGTGATCAATTGAAAGAAGAATTGGAAGTAGTTTGAATAAGATATAAAGTCATAAAGTGTGATATCTTGAATATCACACATGCTGAAAAATTTCAACATGTGTGTGTATGCACCTTGGCCGATGTTGTGGACACATTAGTGTCCAATTTCATTTCCAAAAATGATGAGAATATTTGCTACTCATTGGTGATTTATTTTAAAAGAAAAATCAATGAAAATTTGGAAGTAATTTGAATTATATCACCATGTATCACATGCTGAAATTTCAGCATGACAAGTCCCCATTATGGCCGAAATTTTTACCTTGTTTGGAGAAATTTTATCTCGCTTGATTTGGGTGATAATCTTATGAGTTATGACAATTATTTTATGATGATTTTGGGACATGTATTAAGTGGAATTCTCAGATTTTCCAAGTCATCAAATGATGACAACATTCAACCTATCAAAGAGTGTCAAGTAAGCAAAAGTTAAATGATCATCCAATGAGGAGGTGCCAAGTAAGCAAGATCATGTCACAATGATGCCACACATTCTTCCAAGGACTTAGAAGATAATTTTCAAGAGGGGGAGAGAACCTAGGGGAACGGCCATTATGCTTAAAAGGAAAGGAAGAAGAGCAAAACAAAAGACAAGAACAAGCATTGCATTCTTGAAGATCAAAAAGGCCAAAAGCCTTCTTCTCTCTACACTTCTTTCTTTCTTCTTCTTAAAAGCCTATTGTACTTATATTCATATTCTTGAATAGGCTTATTTTAGACCACCACACATTCTCTATCTTTGTAAAAGATTGATCAAGGTGTGATCAATCTTCATTCTTGCAAGGCGGTGGTGTTCGTGCGTAATTGTATTCATCATACAAGGTTTGTAAAGGTTTGGAGTTGGTGTGTAACTTCATCAACCCTGTGATAAGGTGTATTTGTGTTGTGTGACTAGTGTGAACCGAGGAAGGTGTTCCTCGAAGACTGGAGTAGGTTGTTTATAACCGAACCAGTATAAAATTCTTTGCGTCATTTACTTTCAACACTTATATTCTGTTTCAGCACTGTTTACTCTTTTTGATTATTTCGTAAAAATAGTAAACCTTCTTCAAAACTTACGAAACTTTCCAAAAACATACTCACACGTCTTAGGGTTAATTTGGCACAAGTTTTAAACCTTTTGGATAAGTATAAGTCGATCAAACATCCAAAGTTCTGAGACTAGTGCAGTCTAATTTGCAGGCTTGCAAAGGTTGAGACTTTGAGTGTATTTGACTAACTTCCAGTAAGGATTTCTCAAAACTGTTTCAACACATTTAGATACAACATATAAGGGGTTAGTGGTTAAAATTTCAGAGCTATTGGAGTTAAGTACAAATAGGAATAAATTTTTCAAAACAGTCTACCGTTTCTGGCAGATTCACGCAATCTGACCACCAACGATTTTTGAAGGGGTTAAAGGTTGAATTTAAATCTGAAATTTTTAGGAGACGCTCATAACGTCTGAGGCTAAGAATTCTCAAAATTTCAGAATTTTTGAAGACCTACAACCTAGTTTTAAAAACGTTTTAAAACTGATTCTGAAAACAGAATCTGTTTTCAGAAGTTGAGTTTTTGGTTTTAAACAATTTTAAAACCACACTTTCCGCACCAACTATTCAACCCCCCCCCCCTCTTCTAGTGGTGCCTTGCAGATATTATAAAGTATCTTGACCTAGCAGATCAATCCAGCCTACCCTGAGCTCGGAAGGTCGGTCACTGCTGTACATAATTCAATTTTGTCTGACTTGAATTATTTCCCAACAATTCTTAAGATGTATTTTTATTGATTTTGTAATAATTCTCGTTTGTTTATGACATCTTACAAGAACTAGATGGAGAACACGAGCTCAAGCTCTATCCAAGGTGCAGACGTGCACAGCTCTGCTCCAATGGCATCAATGTTGGGGTGTCGATGCATGCTCCTCCTACCCAAGGTCCTACGGTGGCCCAACTGGAAAAACAGAGAAGTTCAGTGAGAGCATCTTTAAACGCTGGTAGCAGAAGATGCTGTTCTTCTTTACTGCCATGGGTTGGCCATCTTTCTGACCGAGGACCCACCCGTGGTGGATCCAGTGGAGAACCAAACCCAGAATATGCAGAACAAACTTTCTGTTGAAGCATGGAACTTCAACAATTATGTTTTTTTGAGCCATATTCGGAGTTGTTTGCACAACTCCTTGTATGGTTTATACTGCACGTACAAAACTACAAAGTCTTTGTGGCAGACTTTGGAAAAGAAATACCGTACGAAAGCTACCGGCACTAAAACATTTATTGTTGGCAAATTCCTGGATTTCAAGATGTCTGATTCTTGCACTGTTGTTTCTCAAGTTGAAGAATTTCAGACGTTGGTAGCCGAGATGGAAGAGGAGGGCATGTTGCTCAGTGAATCATTTGTCGTGGATGCAGTGATTGAGAAGCGACCTCTTTCGCGGAGGGAATTCAGAAGCTATCTCAAACACAAGCAAAAGGAGATGACATTGGAAGATCTAATTGTCCGACTCCGCATAGAGGAAGACAATCGCAGATATAAACGTAAGCCACATTCGAGTGCTGGTCAGGCCAAGGTCCATGTTGCAGAGGCCAAGAAAAAGAAGGACCAACTGGGGGTGGACAAGAAAGGCAAGCAGATAGCCAAGAAGTCCACCAGAAAATGCTAAAAATATGGCATTCAGGGGCATGTTAACAACGAGTGCAGAAAGTCCAAGAAGAAGCAGACCAAGGCAAAGGCGAACATCGTTGATGCCATAGACGATATGAACCTCTGTGCGGTGATCTCAGAGTACAATGTTGTGGGGAATATGCACGAATGGTGGCTCGATACTGGCGTCACAAGACATGTCTGCTCCAGCAGAGAGATGTTTATGGAGTACCAGTCCAGGAACAACAAACAACTTTACATGGGGAACTCGGCCTCATCGAAGATCGAAGGCGATGTCAAAGTTGTTCTGAAGCTCACCTCAGGGAAGCATCTAACTCTATAGAATGTGTTGCATGTCTCCGACATTCTGAAAAATTTAGTATCTGGATCTCTTCTAGTCATGCATGGCTTTTTTAGACTAATGTTAAAGTCCAATAAAGTTAATATTTCGAAAAATGGCATGTATTTGGGGAAAAGGTACTTGTCGAATAGGATGTTTAAATTGAATGTCATCACTATTGTACCCAAAAGAGATTTGCTCGCAGAGTCTAATAATAATGCTTCCTCTTCTGCTTACATACCTGAGTCTTCTTGTTTATGGCATTTTCATTTAGGAAATGTGAATTATAAGTCATTACAACGTATGGTTAGTCTTGACTTGTAGCCCAAATTTAAATTTGATAATGAAAAATGCCAAATATGTGTTGAAGCGAAGATGGCAAATGCGCCATTTCCTTCAATAGAAAGGAACAGTGAATCTTTGGATTTAATTCGTACCAATGTGTGTAATTTAAAGTTTGTACAAACAAAAGGTGGTAAAAAGTATTTCATAACTTTTATCGACGATTGCACACGATATTGTTATGTCTATTTGCTAAGTAGCAAAGACGAGGCTCTTGATGCTTTCAAGGACTATAAAAATGAAGTTGAGAATCAACTTAGCAAACAAATTAAAGCAATTCGTAGTGATAGAGGTGGCGAATATGATGCACCGTTTCATGAATTATGTTCAGAACATGGATTATTCATCAAAAGGATGCACCATATACACCTCAATTGAATGATATTGCTGAACGCAAAAACCAAACTCTAAAAGAGAAGATGAATGCTATGTTGATAAGTTTGGGCTTACCTTAAAACTTGTGGGGGGGAGGGAAGCCGCTCTCTCAGCTAACGTCGCTTTGAATAGAATTACATCCAAGCAGATGGATGAAATCTCGTACGAACTTTGGAAAGGCCACAAGCCTAGTTACAAATAATTGAAAGTGTGGGGGGTCTGGCAAACATTGATGTACCTAAACCAAGACAAGTTAAAATCGGGCCTAAAACGGTTGACTGCATATTTATTGGATATGCAACTAACAGTAGTGCATATCGGTTCTTGGTGCACAAATCAGGTATTCCTGACATACATGAAAACGTTTTCATGGAGTCAAATAATGCAGTGTTCTTTGAAGATGTCTTTCCGAGAAAAAACAAAAGTCAAGAAGAAACAAGAACTGGTAAGCAAATGTGTGAGGCGACTCCTCAAGGAATTGAGGAGCTTCGTCAAAGCAAGCGTGCTAGAATGACAACTTCATTTGGACCGGATTTTCTAACCTATATGGTAGAAAATGAGCCAAGAAACTTTTTTGAGGCAATGTCAACTCCAGAAGCTCCATTCTGGAAAAAGGCAATTAACAGTGAGATAGACTCGATTCTTCAAAATCACACTTGGGAGTTGGTTGACCTTCCACCTGGAAGTAAACCACTTGGTTGCAAGTGGATTTTCAAGAAGAAAATGAAAGAGGATTGGTCTATTGAAAATTATAAAGCCTGGTTGGTAGCTAAAGGCTATCGACAAAAGGAAGGCTTTGACTTTTTTTGACACCTACTCACCAGTAACTAGAATCACTTCTATAAGGATGTTAGTTGCTATTGCTGCAGTCTACAATCTAGAAATCCATCAGATGGATTTCTAGATCAATGAGTGTGATAAGTTTGTCTACATTAAGAACACACAGAATGCATATGTGATATTATGTCTCTATGTAGGCGACATGCTAATCATGGGAAGTACTCGAGACATCATCTTAAGCACAAAGAAGATGTTGACGAGAAACTTCGGTATGAAGGATATGAGAGTTGCCAATATTATTCTAGGAATTAAAATTTCTAGGAGAACCGAAGGACTCGTGTTGTCACAAACTCACTATATTGAATATCTTCTAAAACGTTTTAATATGCTTGATGTGAAACCCGTAAAACCTCCACTGGCTTAAGTACACACTTAAGAAAGAACAGAGACGAGCCAGTAGCTCAATTGGACTATTTGCAAGTGATCGAAAGTTAGATGTACATAAAGAATTTAGAAGGCCAGACTTAGCGTGTTTGGTAAACAAGTTGAGTAGGTTTATCAATAATCCAAGTGATGAACATTGGAATGCTCTGAATAGAGTAATGAGATACTTGAAGTATACAATGAATCTTGGATTACATTCTCAAGATATCAAGCAGTATTGGAAGGCTATTGTGATGCCAACTCTATATCTGACAGTAAATATTCTAAGTCCACCAGTGGATATTTTTTCACGGTTGGTGGAGGTGCTGTGTCTTAAAAATCCACGAAGCAAACATGCATAGCTCGTTCCACGATAGAAACGGAGTTTATAACACTTTATAAAGCTGGGGAGGAAGCTGAATAGCTTCGGAATTTCCTAGAAGATGTGCCCTGCTGGCCTAAGCTAATCGCTCCTATCAGCATACACTGTGATAGTCAGTCAGATAAAGGACGAGCTCAAAGCAGCATCTATAATGGTAAGTCTTGACATATGTGTCGGAGACACAATACTGTTAAGTAGTTGATCTCTAATGGCGTGATTTCCATTGATTATATAAAATCAAAGGAGAATCTTGCAGATCCGCCTACAAAAGGCTAGCCTAGAGATCGGATGTTAGTTTTGACAAACGGAATGAGACTAAAACCTATAATGCATGAATCTTTGAAACGGTAACCCAACCTTGTTGACTGGAGATCCCAGAATCTTGGTTCAATAGAACAACTAAGTTATGGAGTTCATTGAGCACTTACCTATTCTGTTAAATTAAAGTGATGCATGTAGAGGAATGAGGGTAAACTGAGGCTTTTAATGGGTCATATATCTTGATATGTCAAGTGGGGTATGGAAGAATACTCTTGATTGGAAACACCTATGTAAGTGTAAAGTGTGGCCGCTTCTATGAGAATTTTGTAAGGCCAAAGTTCTCTAACACACTTTCTGAAACAAGGCGGTTCATGGCCAAAACGAACACAATCATGAGAACCAAAAAAGGTGTTAAAGGAAATGTTATGTGAATACTGTTGTCTAGGTTCACACTAAAGGCCGGCTAGTTCAAGATATTAAGTTCACTAATTAGCCGAGTGGATCCGATAGTATATAACTAAGAAAGATTCAAAGCCAGAAGCTACCTCTTCTGATGCAACATTTTCTTATCTGACTTCCCGGCAGAGTCTGCATAACCACTTGCATTAATTCCCATTCATGTGGGGGATTGTTGAAGAAATTGGAAAAAAATTGAAATGGGTCAAGTTGCAAACTGTGGTTAGCAACGTACTTTGAGCTGGGTTGTAATTAGTTTTCGTTAATGACAAGTGAATACAAATAAACTATTGATTATCTACACGATAATTTTAGGGTTTGGAATCACTCAATTATGATACCGGGTGAATGAGAAATTAATGCTCAAAGTATGGATAAAATATTTTGAAAGTTGGTTGCTTAACTGTAATTCAAAGCTGAAAATTGGTTACCTAACCGTAATTCAAATTTGAAAATCATTTACTTAACCTTAATTCAAAATTGAAAATCGGTTACTTAAATGTAATTCAAATTTGAAAAGCAGTTATCTGATCTAACTGTGGCAATCTGATCCGACGGCTGTGGCTAAACTGTCAATTAACCACCCTAATCGATTTTTTCCCTATAAATAGTGGCCTAGCTGACCTCTCTGGTCACTTATTCAGAATCTGATTTTCTCCTTCTCTCCTCCTCTACATACACGTGCTCTTCTCCTCTCTTCTCCTTCTATATTTACATCAAGTCCGAGAAGTTCAGGACATCTTACAGGTTCGTAGAGTTCATACGTTGCAGTGCCGCTCGTCTGAACTGACTTCCGTTGTATCCTGGGAGACGATTGCTCCATCCGGTTGGACACAGTATACCGAAACAATACGTCTTAAAGACAGAGTCTTGGACTCACCTTGGATCTCTGCTCAGCTGATCTGTGAAAGTTATTGCCGAGCTGAGCTCTACTTTGTGCTGAGCCCAGCTGATCGTGGGATAGCGCAGCACTGTTGTTGTACAGTGTTCTATTTTGTGCTGAGCTCTGCTGTTTGGCTGAGAGCATTCGTTGTTCTGCAGCACTGCCGTGCTGAGCTTTGCTTTGTGTTTAGCTCGGCTGAAGCAGCTGAAAGCACAACTGTTGTTTGTTGTGCCGAGATAGGCAGGTCGGTGACCAGCCCAGAATGTAAATACAAGTGCATTGACTGGACTAATCTAGTCTGTCTGATCAGACTGATTTAGTTCAGCTCGGCTGGAAGGCTGATAGCACAGAACTACTGTTCTAAAGTGCTGTTCAGTTCAGGTCGGCAGGTCGGCTGAATGTTCAGAACGCAAACTCAATTGCGCTATCTTAACTGTCTTGACTTAGCAGATCAATCCAGCCTACCCTGAGCTCGGCAGGTCGGTCACTGCTGTACAGAAGTCAATTTTGTCTGATTTGAATTATTTCCAACATAATCACCTACCAACTAAAGCTCCTTTGTGAAGTATAGCTCTGAGAAGAACCAAACTTTGAGTAATAGCAACAATGAATCGACGCTCCTTGGTCTCCTGAGACAATACACGAACTAGGAAATAAGAGTCCAGTACAGTAATGTATCTTGTGCAGGGAGTCTGTTATATTGAGAAAGCCATAGATCGAAGGAATACCTTGTCCAGGCAATGTTTGTAAAAGAAACCTTGGGCTGTTGGATGCACTGAGTAGACACAGTAGACTTGATAGGGAATGAGGACGCCGGGATCTGGTTCCATGAATTTTCTTGTGATTTTGATCGTGTTAAATGCTTTAATAGCTACAAAAAAAAAATCATCATCTTTGTACCACAGCGGGCCAGCGCCAATGACCCTAACGAATGACATCTGAGAAGAGGATCTCACATTGATCCATGTAATTGCTAGTAACGCATTTTAGAACACCAAAGTGCCATGGGTCTGAAAATAAGGATGTTGTCATTCCCACTCTCTCTCTGATGGTTGGAACCAAGTCAAGCTTGTTCCGTATCCATGATAATGCCTTGGAAATCATTGGAAGAATTGGAATTGTTGGAGGAAAATTGGAAAATTGGAAAAATGGGTTTGTCCAAAGTTGGTGAGCAACATATTTTGAGCTTAATTATGATTAGTTTTCGTTAAGCGAAAATGAAAACTAATGAGTCCTAAATTATCTACGTATTGAGTAGATGATTTTAGGCTTTTGAATCACTCAATCTCGATACCGGATGAATGAGAAATTAATGCTCAAAATAAGAATTAAAAATGGCTGAAAAATAGAAAATTGATGGCGTGGCCTCATGAGAATTCAACACATCGCCATTTTTCAAATATACCACATTGGTCAATTAAAGAAAAGTTGCCACCAAATATAGTACAAGGAGAGGCACTTTAGATGTGTCCTAAGGGCAAGAGAATTTTTGACCCGAGGGAAGACACAGATGGCTGCCACACACACGCGCGCCGCCGCCGCCCGCCGCCCTCCCGGCTCTACTCATGCTCGTGCTGGGCTCGGGCTCGTGGCTCGCCCGCCCAGTTCTTATCTTTTTAGACAAATTTTCTTTAAATTTTTCCAGAAAATAATTTACCTGGTCAACGGTTATGATTTAATCCTATGGTCTAACGCTCCATATTAAACTGAACCAGTCTCTGATCGTAGGGAGTTACTGGCGCCGATTGTGGATGGTGGGTTACTGACGGAGATCGTGGGTTACTGAGGATCGTGTAACCTCTCTGTGGGTTAAGTGGTGATCGTGTAACCTCTCCCCTGTTCTCTATATAAACAGAGGCAGAGCATTGCCTCTGAGCACTGAAATTTTTCTTCCATTCTCCTGCTGCATACGACCATTCTGCATACACTACTGATGCATTCTGCATATACTGCTGCTGCATTTCATCAATCCGAGAAGTCAGAACATTTGTCAGGTTTATGGAGTTCTTACGTAGTATTGCCACTCGTTCGAACTATTAGCCGTTGTATCCTAGGAGACGTTTGCAATTTCCGGTTGGGCACAGTATGCCGGAGCAATTCGTCTTAAGTACAGAGTCATGGACTCGACTCGGTTTGCATGTTAAGCTCTTCTCTTTGTTAAGCTCTTCTATGTGTTGAGCTCATCTCTGTGCTGAGCTCTTCTCTGTGTTGAGCTCTTCCCTGTGTTGAGCTTTTCTCTGTGTTGAGCTCTTCTCTGTGTTGAGCCCTTCTCTGTATTGAGCTCTTTTCTGTGTTGAGCTCATCTATGTGTTGAGTTTTTCTGTGTGTTGAGCTCTTTCCTGTGCTGAACTCTTCTCTGTGCTGAGCTCTGCTCATCTCTGTACTGAGCTCTGCTCATCCTGTGCAGATCCGAAAGAAAGCCAAGTTCGAGTTCTGGTCATGCAAAGGCTCATATCGCAGAGGCGACGAAACAGAAAAAGAGAAATCTTGTTGGAGTGAACCCTAAAGGTAAGAAAGTTTCCAAAAAGTTCACTAGAAAATGTTTTACTTCGGGATTCAGGGGCACCGAAGGGTTGACTGCCATAAGCCCAAGAAAATTTCCAGAAAAAGCAAAAGCCAACCTTGTGAGTCAGATGGATGGTTTGGATTTATATGTTGTTGTTTCTGAGTGCAACGCATAGAAAATCCTTATGAATGGTGGGTGGACACTGGAGCCACTCGACATGTCTGCGCCAACAGGGCGATGTTCAGAGATCATTCTCCGGCGAAGAATAACGAAAGTTGTACATGGAGAACTCTGATAGCTCGAAGATTGAAGGTTCGGGCAATGTGATTCTAAAGATGACTTCAAGAACGGAATTGACTATGCGAGATGTACTGCACGTTTCTGACATCCGCAAAAACTTAGTTTCTGGAGCTTTACTAGTCAGCCATAGATTTAGACTAGTATTTGATTGTAATAAATTTATTCTGAGTAAGAATGGGATATTTCTGTGGATGGGGTACTTGACGGACAACATGTTCAAAGTTAGTGTGATGACTGTTGTACCCAAGAAAACTTTGCCCGAAGAGGCTAATAAGAATGCTTGTACTTCTGCTTATATGCATGATTTTTCTTGTTTATGGCATTTTTGTTTAGGACATGTTAATTACAAGTCGATACAAAGAATGATTAACCTTGACTTATTACCCAAACTGAACATTAATAAAGAAACATGCCAAGTGTGTGTTGAAGGAAAAATGGCAAAGGCGCCATTTCCTTCAATACAAAGAAACACTGAACCTTTGGATTTAATTCATACAGATGTGTGTGATTTAAAATTTGTGCAAACAAGAGGTGGTAAAAAGTATTTCGTAACTTTTATCGACGATTGCACACGATACTGTTATGTCTATTTGCTAAGTAGCAAAGACGATACACTTGATACTTTCAAGGACTATAAAAATGAAGTTAAGAATCAACTTAGCAAACGAATTAAAGCAATTTGTAGTGATAGAGGTGGCGAATATGATGCACCATTTAATGAATTTTGTTCAGAACATGTCATTATTCATCAAACAACTGCATCATATTCACCTCAATCGAATGGTTTTGCTAAAGGCAAAAACCGTACTCTAAAAGAAATTATGAATGCTATGTTGATAAGTTTGGTTTTACCTCAGAACTTGTGGAGGGAAGCAATTCTCTCAGCCAACATCATTTTAAATAGAATTTCATCTAAGAAGATGAATGAAACCCCATACGAGCTTCGGTTAGGTCACAAGCCTAGTTACAAATATTTGAAAGTGTGGGGGTGTCTGGTGAAGGTTGATGTACCTAAACCAACACAAATTAGAATTGGGCCTAAAATAATTGATTGCATATTCATAGGATATGCAACTAACAGTAATGCATATCGATTCTTGGTGTACAAATCGGACATTCCTGACATACATGAGAATGTTGTTATGGAATCAAGAAATGCAGTGTTCTTTGAAGATGTCTTTCCAAACTAAGACAAATACAACAAAGAAACAAGCACTAGTAAGCGAGTGCGTGAGACGACCCCTCAAGATATAGTGGAACTGCGTCAAAGCAAACAAGCCAGAATACCAACGTCCTTTGGACCGGATTTTCTTACATACTTAGTTGAAAACGATCTAAGAGCCCTTTCTGAGGCTATGTCAACTCCAGAAGCTCCCTTCTAGAAAGAGACAGTAAACAATGAAATAGAATCGATTCTTCAAAATGACACTTGGGAGCTGTTTGATCTTCCACCAAGAAGTAAATCACTAGGGTGCAAGTGGATCTTCAAGAAAAAAATAAAAGGGGATGGGTCTATTGACAAGTACAAGGCCTGGTTGGTAGCTAAAGACTATCGACAAAAGGAAGGCTTTCACTTTTTTGGTACCTACTCACCGGTAACTAGGAGCACTTCAATAAGGGTGCTAGTTGTTATATCAGATGGATGTGAAGACTACCTTCCTAATGGTGAGTTAGAAGAATAAATTTATATGGAGCAACATGAAGGTTTTGCTGTACCAGGGCAAGAGAAAAAGGTGTGTAAACTTGTCAAGTCTTTGTACGGACTTAAACAATCACCCAAACAGTGGCATTTGAAGTTTGATGAGGTAATGTTGTTAAATGGCTTCAGGATCAACGAGTGTGACAAGTGTGTGTACATCAAGAATACATCAGACGCATATGTGATAGTATGTCTATATGTAGACGACATGCTTATCATGGGGAGTACTCGTGATATCATCTTGAATACCAAGAAGATGTTAACACGAAATTTTGATATGAATGATATGGGGGTTGCCAATGTTATTCGAGGGATTAAAATTTCTCGGATAACTGAAGGCTTTGTTATGTCGCAAACTCATTATATTGAATCTATTCTCAAACGATTCAATATGTTTGATAAAAAACCAATAAAGACCCCACTAGACTTAAGTATACACTTAAGAAAGAACCGAGGTGAACCTATAGCTCAATTGAAGTACTCACATGTAATTGGAAGTCTGATGTACATAACAAACTATACAAGACATCAAGTCACTACTTAGCTGAGTGAATCCAATGGTACTTCACTATGAAAGGTTCAAAGCCAGAAGCTACCTCTTTTGATGCAACATTTTCTTGTCTGACATCTCGTTAGATTCTGTATCTACATTTGGATTAATTTTCATTCATGTGGGGATTGTTGGAGGAAAATTGGAAAAATGGGTTTGTCCAAAGTTGTGAGCAACATACTTTGAGCTTAATTATGTTTAGTTTTCGTTAATCAAAAATGAAACTAATGAGTCCTAAATTATCTACGTAATGAGTAGATGATTTTAGGCTTTTGAATCACTCAATCTCGATACCGGGTGAATGAGAAATTAATGCTCAAAGTAGGAGTTAGAAATGGCTGAAAAATAGAAAAATGATGATAAGGCCTCATGAGAATTGAACACATCACCATTTTTAAAATATACCACATTGGTAAATTGAAGGAAAGTTTCCACCAAATATAGTGCTAGGAGAGACACTTTAGATGTGTCCTAAAGCCAAGAGAATTTTTGACCAGAGGAAAGACGCAGATGGCTACCACACACGCACGCGTGCGCTGCCGCCGCCCGTCTGGCCTCCTGCCCTCCAGGCTCTACTCGTGCTTGTGCTCAGGCTCGTGGCTTGCCTGTCCAGTTCTTATCTTTTTGGACAAATTTTCTTTAAATATTTTCAGAAAATAATTTACATGGTCCTACGGTTATGATATAATCCTATGATCTAACGGTCGAGATTAAATTGAACCAGTCTCTGATCGTGGGGGGTTATTGTCGCCAATTGTGGATGGTGGGCTACTGGAAGAGATTATGGGTTACTGGCGATCGTGTAACCTCTCCGTGGGTTAACTGGCGATCGTGTAACCTCTCCCCAGTTCCCTATATAAACAGAGTCATAGCATTACCTCTGAGCACTGAAATTTTTCTTTCCTTCTCCTGCTGCATACGACCATTCTGCATACACTACTGCTGCATTCTGCATATACTGCTGCATTTCATCAATACAAGAATTCAGAACATTTGTCAGGTTCGTGGAGTCCTTACATAGTGTGCCACTCGTTCAAACTGTTAGCCATTGTATCCTGGAAGACGTTTGCAATTTCCAGTTGGACACAATATACCAGAGCAATTCGTGTTAAAGACAGAGTCCTGGACTCGTCTTAGTTTGCATGTTGAGCTCTTCTCTGTGTTGAGCTTATCTATGTGTTGAGCTCATCACTGTGTTGAGCTCTTCTCTGTGTTGAGCTCTTCCCTGTGTTGAGCTCTTTTCTGTGTTGAGCTCTTCTTTGTGTTGAGATCATCTCTGTGTTGAGCTCTTCTCTGTGCTGAGCTCTGCTCATCCATTGTTGAGCTCTGCTCATCCTGTGCTGAGCTCTGCTCTTCCTATGCTGAGCTCTGCTCATCCTTATGCTGATCTCTGCTCATCCTGTGCTGATCCAAAAGAAAGCCAAGTTCGAGTTATGGTCATGCAAAGAATCATGTTGTGTAGGCGACGAAAAAGAAAAAGAGAAATCCTGTCGGAATGAACCCTAAAGGCAAGAAAGTTGCCAAAAGTTCACTGGAAAATGTTTTAACTGCTGTATTCAGTGGCACCGTAGTGTTGACTGTCTTAAGCCCAAGAATACGCAGGAAAATGCAAAAGCCAACCTTGTCAGTCGGATGATCTAGATTTATGTGATGTTGTTTCTGAGTGCAACGCAGTAGGAAATCATCGTGAATGGTGGGTGGACACTGGATCCACTCGACACGTCTGCGCCAGCAGGACGATGTTCAGAGACTATTCTCCGGCGAAGAACAATGAAAAGATGTGCATGGGGAACTCTGCGAGATGTACTACACGTTTTTGACATCCGTAAGAACTTAGTTTCTGGAGCTTTACTAGTCAGTCATGGATTTAAACTAGTATTTGATTGTAATAAATTTATTCTGAGTAAGAATGGGATATTTCTGGGGAAGGGGTATTTGACCGACAACATGTTCAAAGTTAGTGTGATGACTATTGTACCCAAGAAAACTTTGCACGAAGAGGATAATAAGAATGCTTCTACTTCTGCTTATATGCTTGAGTATTCTTATTTATGACATTTTCGTTTGGGACATGTTAATTACAAGTCGATACAAAGAATGATTAATCTTGACTTATTACCCAAACTGAACATTAATAAAGAAAAATGCCAAGTGTGTGTTGAAGCAAAAATGGCAAAGGCGCAATTTCCTTCAATACAAAGGAACACTAACCTTTGGATTTAATTCATACCAATGTGTGTGATTTAAAATATGTGCAAACAAGAGGTGGTAAAAAGTATTTCATAACTTTTTATAGACGATTGCAAACAATACTATTATGTCTATTTGCTAAGTAGCAAAGACGAGACCCTTGATGCTTTCAAGGACTATAAAAATGAAGTTGAGAATCAACTTAGCAAACGAATTAAAGCAATTCGTAGTGATAGAGATGACAAATATAATACATTGTAAATGAATTCTGTTCAGAACGTGGCATTATTCATCAAACAACTGCACCATATTCATCTCAATCGAATGGTATTGCCGAACGCAAAAACCGTACTCTAAAAGAGATGATGAATGCTATGTTGATAAGTTCGGGTTTGCCTCAGAACTTGTGGGAAGAAGCAATTCTCTTAGCCAATGTCATTTTAAATAGAATTTCATCTAAGAAGATGAATGAAACCCCATACGAGCTTCGGAAAGGTCACAAGCCTAGTTACAAATATTTGAAAGTGTGGGAGCGTCTAGTCAAGGTTGCTGTACCTAAACCAACACAAGTTAGAATTGAGCCTAAAACAATTGATTGCATATTCATAGAATATGCAACTAACAGTAGTGCATATCGATTCTTGGTGTACAAATCAGACATTCCTGACATACATGAGAATGTTGTTATGGAATCAAGAAATGCAGTGTTCTTTGAAGATGTCTTTCCAAAGAAAGACAAAAACAACAAAGAAAAAAGTACTAGTAAGCGAATGCGTGAGACGACCCCTCAAGAAATAGAGGAACCGCATCAAAGCAAACGAGCCAAAATACCAACGTCCTTTGGACCAGATTTTCTTACATATTTGGTAGAAAACGATCCAAGAACCTTTTCTGAGGCTATGTCAACTCCAGATGATCCCTTCTGGAAATAGGCAGTAAACAATGAAATAGAATCGATTCTTCAAAATCGCACTTAGGAGTTAGTTGATCTTCCACCAGGAAGTAAACTACTCGGATGCAAGTGGATCTTCAAGAAAAAGCTGAAAGATGATGGGTCTATTGACAAGTACAAGGCCCGATTGGTAGCTAAAGGCTATTGACAAAAAGAAGGCTTTGACTTTTTTGATACCTTCTCAATAGTAACTAGGATCACTTCAATAAGGATGCTAGTTGTTATATCAGATGGATGTGAAGACTGTCTTCCTGAACGGTGAGTTAGAAAAAGAAATTTACATGGAGCAACCTGAAGGGTTTGTTGTACCAGGGCAAGAGAAAAAGGTGTGTAAACTTGTCAAGTCTTTGTACGGACTTAAACAAGCACCCAAACAATGGCATTTGAAGTTTGATGAGGCAATGTTGTTAAATGGCTTCAGGATCAACGAGTGTGACAAGTGTGTGTACATCAAGAATACACCAGACACCTATGTGATAGTATGTCTATATGTAGACGACATGCTTATCATGGACAGTACTCGTGATATCATCTTGAATACCAAGAAGATGTTAACACAAAATTTTGATATGAAAGATATGGGGGTTGCCAATGTTATTCGAGGTATTAAAATTTCTCGGATAACTGAAGGTCTTGTTATGTCGCAAACTCATTATATTGAATCTATTCTCAAACGATTCAATATATTTGATACAATACCAATAAAGACCCCACTAGACTTAAGTATACACTTAAGAAGAGGTAAACCTGTAGCTCAATTGAAGTACTAACAGGTAATTGGAAGTCTGATGTACGTAACAAACTGTATAAGACAAGACTTAGCATGTTCAGTAAACAAATTGAGCAAGTTTACGAGTAATCCAAGTGAAGATCATTGAAAGCTCTAAATAGAGTGATGTGATACCTGAAGTACACAATGAACCTTGGATTACACTATACAAGATATCCGGCAGTATTGGAAGGATATTGTGATGCAAATTGGATATCAGATAGCACGGATTCTAAGTCCACCAGTGGATACCTATTCACTGTTGGTGGTGGTGCTATGTCATGGAAGTCCACAAAGCAAACGTGCATAGCTCGATCCAATATGGAAGCCGAGTTTATAGAATTAGATAAAGCTAGGGAAGAGGCTGAATAACTTCGAAATTTTCTAGAAGATGTTCCATGTTGGCCTAAGCCAATCACTCCTATCAGCATAAACTGTGACAGTCAGTCTGCTAAAGGACGAGGACAAAGCAGCATCTAAAATGGTAAGTCACGACATATATGTGGGAGACATAATACCATTAAGTAATTGATCTCTAATGGTGTGATTTCTATTGATTACATAAAATCAAAGGAGAATCTTGCGGATCCGCTTACAAAAGGTTTGCCTAGAGATCAGATGTCAAAATTGACAAACAGAATGGGACTTAAGCCTACTACGCAAGAATCTTTGTAATGGTAACCCAACCTTGTTGACTGGAGATCCCAAAATCTTGGTTCAATGGGACAACTAAGTTATGAAGTTTCAGTTTAGCACTTACTCATTCCGCTACATAAGAATGCTATCTGCAGAGAATATTTAGGGTAAGCTAAAGCTTTTAATGATGTCCTATATCTTGATACGTCAAGTGAGGTATGGCAGAATGCTCGTGATACGAATCACCTATGTAAGTGTGAAGTGAGCCCGCTTCTATGAGAATTCTGTGAGGCAAGAATTATCTAAAACACTTTCTGAAACCATGTTGTTCATGGCCAAAACGAACACAACCATGAGAACTAAAAGGGTGTTAAAAGAAATGTTGTGTGAGTATTGTTGTATAGGTTCACAGCAAAGGCTAACTATTTCAAGACATCAAGTCACTACTTAGCCGAGTGAATCCGATGGTACTTCACTACGAAAGGTTCAAAGCCAGAAGCTACCTCTTCTGATGCAACATTTCCTTGTCTGAATTTTCATTAGATTCTGCATATGCATTTGCATTAATTTTCATTCATGTGGGGGATTGTTGGAGGAAAATTGGAAAAATAGGTTTGTCCAAAGTTGGTGAGCAACATACTTTGTTTAATCAAAAATGAAAACTAATGAGTCCTAAATTATCTACGTGATGAGTAGATGATTTTAGGCTTTTGAATTACTCAATCTCGATACCGGATGAATGAGAAATTAATGCTCAAAGTATAAGTTAAAAATGGTTGAAAAATAGAAAAATGATGATGTGGCCTCATGAGAATTGAACACATCACCATTTTTCAAATATACCACATTGGTCAATTGAAGGAAAGTTGCCACCAAATATAGTGCTAAGAGAGGCACTTTAGATGTGTCCTAAGGGCAAGAGAATAATTTACCTCGTGGCTCACCGGCCCGGTTTTTTTCTTTTTGGACAAATTTTCTTTAAATTTTTCCAGAAAATAATTTATCTGGTCCTACGATTTTGATTTAATCATATGATCTAACGGCCTAGATTAAACTGAACCAGTCTCTGATCGTGGGGGGTTATTGGCGCCAATTGTGGATGGTAGGTTACTGGTGGAGATCGTGGGTTACTGGCGATCATGTAACCTCTCCGTGGGTTAACTGGTGATCGTGTAACCTCTCTCCAGTTCCCTATATAAACAGAGGCAGAGCATTGCCTCTGAGCACTGAAATTTTACTTCCCTTCTCCTGCTGCATACAACCATTCTGCATACACTACTGCTGCATTCTGCATACACTGCTTCTACATTTCATCAATCCGAGAAGTCAAAACATTTGTCAGGTTCGTGGAGTTCTTACGTAGTAGTGCCACTCGTTCGAATTGTTAGTCGTTGTATCCTGGAATACGTTTGCAATTTCCGGTTGGGCACAGTATACCAGAGCAATTCATCTTAAAAGCAGAATCCTGGACTCGCCTCGATTTGCATGTTGAGCTCTTCTCTGTGTTGAGCTCATCTCTGTGTTGAGCTCTTCTCTTTGTTGAGCTTTTCCCTGTGTTGAGCTCTTCTCTGTGTTGAGCTCTTCTCTGTGTTGAGCTCATCTTTGTGTTGAGCTCTTCTCTGTGCTGAGCTCTTTCTTGTGCTGAGCTCTTCTCTGTGTTGAGCTCTTCTCTATGTTGAGCGCTTCCATGTGCTGAGCTCTGCTCTTCCTGTTGATGCAAACTGAAAGCGTGTGATCCACTCTTCACCTCAACGTCCTCCTTAACAATGGTTTAGGCACAAAGAAGATCCCTTTAAAACCTGCTTCTAGACCTCCGTTTAGCCTGAATTTTTGCATGAATCATCTTTCCTACATGAGAGCAAGAATCACACGAAAACAAGACATACATTTGCTTATTTTATTGAAAGACGCCTATATGCACGGAAAGTGATGCATGGAATGCAACTTAAGGCTAAGACAAACTGTCTTGCATTTTGCGCACCTTGGACCGCATCATTCCCTTCTTCCTAGAAAAGATTCGTCCCGAATCTTAGCATGTATGCCATGAGGAGAAACATCCTCAACAATGCAACAAAGATACAAGACACACATGTATGCAACTTTCATCCTAAAATGTTTAGGGTGAATGAGTAATGCAATGACAAAACATGCACTTAGCAACTCACAAAAGCTGATTTGATCATGCATCCACAATAAGTAAATCCTCTTCCTCACATGTTTTGGATGCATTAGGATCTGATTTTCAAATTTTAGTTCATAATACGCATCATCAAATCTTATAGGGGGCGCATGACAAGAGGTGTTCAACAGAGGTATCCTTCTAGTGTCTTTAGGGTGTATAACCAATAAAAGCTCATGGTTATCATGTATTTGATCCTCACACAAGGTCAGCACATGAATGTTATATGATTTATCATGATGTGGTGACAAAAATGGCATGTTTGGAGTTGTGAGAAGTATACCTTGAAGCTTTGAATCCTTTAAATCGGATCAGATATCAAGTGAGATAAACTCCTCTTTTTCATACAAATCAATTTCATACTCATGAATGAACATAAGATTGTCATATATAATATTATTTGAATGTACTTCATGTTCGTCATATTCAAATAAGGAATTGCTGAAAATATGACATTCATTCTTTTCTAAGTTATCATGCTTAAGTGTACTACCAAACTCACTTGAAAGATCACTTAAGTCATCACTCAAATCATCATATATGGCATATAGATCAGTATGCAATGAATCAGTGAAACATGGCAATTCATGAGATAAATCAGTTTGTATGGCAACTATTTCATGCTTCACATTAGCAATGTATTCTAACTCATTACAAAAGGTAGGAGTAGTAATATCTAATTCATGTAAATCAGAATTGGTTAGATGCAAATCAAGCCCAACTACTTCATCATTGGCATTGACGTTCAGTTCATTACAAGTAGGGTTAGATTCAATCAAATTTTTAGTTTCTTCAGCTTGAAACGCAAGTAAAATTGATTCACATTCTTTCAAGAGGTGGTACGTTTCGTCATAATATTTTTGCATCCTTTGTATGATTGGACGATTGTTACTCCACATTGTGAACCTGCAAAACAAAACAACTTGTGCAAGAAATGGTTAGTAAACAAAATCAATTCGAGTTTGAAAGTGTTGGTGATCTCACTTCCTCTCTTTTCCTCACTCACTTAACTTTGTTCCTTGACCAATCTGGGACTAAGAACAACCAAAGAGAGCTATAAGTGAGAGGTGTATGCCAATCTTACTTCAACACAATCTGTTTTGCACTATTTTGCACATTTTTGCTTCAAACTTTTCCAAACTGTTTTGACCATCTTGTTGTACCAAGGAAAGTTAGTATACTACTTATATCACTTCCAAATGATGTCAAAACCTTGTCCAAACAGTACAAAAATATGGGAAAAACTGAGCACACAAACAAATCACAATGTGTACTCAATTTGCACCAAACAAGTACAAATACTCCTCAACTCGTTCCTGAACCAAACCAGGTCTATCCAGCACTTAAAGCACCTTAAAATAGTATGAAAAACAAGTCCAAACAGTTCCAGAAATGGCAGAAACCGAGAACACCAAAATAGTCTTTCTTTGCACACAATTTGCACCAAAATTGTACCAAGTCACACTAAAACAGATTCAATTGAGACCGACACTAACTTGAATGACTCAACTAGGATTCAAAGAAGTGATGAGACCAAAATGATATTAGAGGCTGAACCAAAGAAGAGCTAGGGGTTGCCGTGGGCAATCTTCAGTCAACTTTGATCTTATGCACTTAAAATCATAATATGGTTCAAAGCATGCAATAATCAAACATTCAAATGTGTAATCAGTAAATGAGGTTCAGTATATGGTGCGGGATAGGTAGGGTAAGGCCAGAATTCTCAAGGTTTTTGCAAGGTACACAAAATAGTCAAAATTGCACAAATGATAACAAACTATGCCACACGTTTCCCCACTTCTTTTCTCACTTTTGCTTTTGTTTCTTTTCTCTTTTCTTTTTCTTGCTGTTTTCAGCGTGAGAAAATTCTAGATTTTTTTGATTAGGGGTAAAACGGTAGTTTTACACTTTTGTCCTAAAATTTTTTGTTTTGGGGCAATAGTGCAATGACCTTGAATTGCAGTGTGGTACCTTTTAATTGCAGTAAAATAACCTTTAAAGTGAGGGAAATTGAGGTTGGAAAGAATTAGTGTTAGAGTTAAGGTTTTTCAATTTGGAGAATTTTCGATGTTTTGGGATCTTTGTAGAATTGGAGTTTTGGGAACTGAAGTGATGGTATATATAGGCTATTCAGGTTGTTAATTGAAGATATGTGTGGTCACTTTGGGTAGTGGTATGGTTTTTGGACAGAATTGAACAAAGTTCAAATTCTAGGGTTAGGGTTTTTTTGAATGAATTGGAAACTTTTAATTCTGACTTTATTTGGAAAAATTGGTTTAGGGCTTTTGTTGAGGGATCAAATGAGGATGTTTATGGTCAAGTTTGATGGTTTGTAGGGCTGGATTGCTGGTGTTTTTGGCCGTGGAGAGTAATAGGGCAATTAAGGTTTTATTTGGTAAATCTGGTTTGTGTAGTGCAATGATCAACACTTGAACAACAAAATCAATGCATGAATTCAGTCACAAAATAAAATTTAAGACACACAAGATCACAATCAACCAAAAGCTTCCGTAGCAACAAGATCAATTATGATTAGGAGGCTATTTAAGCAAAGTAACGCAAGTTTGTAAGGCTGAATATTCAATCTAGATGCAATATCCTAAGTGTTCAAGTTTGCACATGAAAGTTCAGTTCTTCAGGTCTCAAATACATCCCAAATGATGAATAAACAAGGACAGAATCTGACCAATGGATATTCAAGCCGTAAGGTTATAATTTTGTCCAAAGTTTGAAGCTTTGGATACAAAATCAGAGTTATAGTTTTTATACACGAAATAACAGAAAATATAACTTTTTTTTGTGTATTTTTGACATAAAATCGAATGGATATGATGGCAAAAGAGGGATACAAAAATCAGATTCACAAGAATAGGAAAAGACAAAATTTTCATTTTTTTTTGCACCAAGGAAGGGGTACGGTTTTTTTTAACACAAAAAGAGCGCAGAAATATAAATATAGGTTTGAAGATGAGGAAAAAAATGTCATAAAGAAGGCGGGCTTGGAAAGAATTGAAAAGAATAAAAAAAGCGCAAGATATGTGGTGAAAAGAGTAACCTGTCTCTGATACCAATTTGATGCAAACTGAAAGCGTGTGATCCACTCTTCACCTCAACGTCCTCCTCAACAATGGTTTAGGCACAAAGAAAATTCCTTTAAAACCTGCTTCTAGACCTCCGTTTAGCCTGAATTTTTCCATGAATCATCTTTCCTACATGAGAGCAAGAATCACATGAAAACAAGACATACATTTGCTTATTTTATTGAAAGACGCCTATATGCACGAAAAGTGATTCGTGGAATGCAACTTAAGACTAAGACAAACTGTCTTGCATTTTGCACACCTTAGACCGCGTCACCTGTGTTGAGCTATGTTCATCCCTGTGCTGAGCTCTGCTCATCTCTATGCTGAATTCTGCTTAGCTCTGCTCATCCTTGTACTGTACAGAATCTGAGTTTCGTAAATGTGTTGACAGGAATTTTGTTAGATCTTCGATAAGTGTTAGAAGAACATATCGAATTTGAAAATTGATGTTAACTGCTGTCTCTATAGTGTTTTGCTTGTAGATGGTGGGTAGATAGGTGACGCTTGGCTCACCTTGCCTGCTAAAATTATATGACTACTTAACAAAAATAGAGACACAACCAGAACTGACAGATAAAGGTGACAGACTGAGAAAGCTCATATTTGCTCTAAGCTAGAACAATGCACTGAATATGTAGCAATGTGGACAGAGATCAGGATTATATAATAAACTGAAAGAGTGGCAATGGGTGTGGATGTGATATAACAATGTACCAACACCTGCTACTTCTGTGTGTAGTCGACAGGGGAAAATATTATGTAGGCCAACGCGTGTGTTCACGGACATGGGAAGGTTGCTACTTTTGTTTCAGTCTAGGTTGGGCCCTGGGGAAGACACTACAGTCAATTGTTTCTGTTTAATATTTTGCAGAGGGGATTTAACACAACTATCTGCATATGCAATTGCATAACTTAGTGGTTCCATCTACATGTATTCCTAAAGCTGAATGCTTCTCTCTCTCGCGCTCATATTTTGATTCATTTTGAAAGCACATATTTTCAGTTTATGATATTTCCAACTGTTTAGTAGATCCTGAAAACCCTCTGAGATCGAGTTTATACTTACGTTTAACCTTTACATAGCAGACTGTTTTCCTCATTTCAATATTTCTGTCAAGGTGTACCTTTATGACTTTTTGGTTGCACGTTTAGTACTCGCTTCAAGTTCTGTTCAGCGAAAGTTGTTGGACATTTAGATTAGAAGACATAGAAGATAGAATATTGATGAAAGCAACAAACAAAATAGAAGTACAACAAATACATTAGATGGTAGAGGAGAATTATAAATGTATGAAAACATAAAAAATGTAACAGAGAAGACGGGGAAATACCCAAAGACGTAACGAAGTTACCATCCTTAGAGCAAAATTACCTCTACCATTGAGCAAGGTATGTTGTATAAAGTAATTCTATACTGTAAGTGGTGAAACTGTGTGTTCGTGATAGACAGTAAACAAAACAACATGCAAACCGAAGCGAGTCCAGGACTCTGCCTTAAGACGTATTGCTCTGGTATTATGTGCCCAACCAGAGGAAGCAAACGTCTCCCAGGATACAACAGATAATAGTTCAGACGAGCGGCACGACAGTGTATGCACTCCACGAACCTGATAGATGTTCTGACTTCTTGGACATGAAAGATGCAGAATTCGTATGCAGTAGAAGAGGGATGCAGAATTCGTATGCAGTAGAAGGAAGATGCAGAATACAAGGAGATGTATGTTCAGACAGAGAGCCTTGCCTCTGTTTTTATAGAGGAAAAACAGTTTTTGGAGGTTAATTGGTTGTTTGAATCACAGTCGTCGGATCAGCTGAAGCAGAATTGCCACCGCTAGATTACCGTTTAACTTGTAGGTGTTGGATCAGAAACTACTAATCAGATTTATCCACAGGCGTTAAATCAAAACTATGATACAGTTTTAATTCATAGCTGTTGGATCACAACGGTAACCATCATATTTAAACATAAGCGTAGGATTAAATAAATTATTTTTCTGAAAAATTTAAAGGAAATTTCTCCCAAAAAAATAAGAACTGGACCACGAGCCATGAGCCCAAGCCTAGCCGGCCGGACGGGTGGGCGGGCAACGGCGATGCGCGCGGGTGTTGCACTTTCTACGTCTTTTCTTTGGTCAAAAATTCTCTTGCCCTTAAGACACATCTAAAGTGACTATTCTAGCAATATATAATGTGGTAATTTCAACTCAATTAGCTAATGTGGTAATCTTGCAAATGAATTATGTCTCCTCTCAAGAGGCCACATCACTTGTTTTTTCAATTTTCAACCAATGTTACTCCTACTTTGAGCATTAATTTCTCATTCACCCGGTGCCGTAATTGAGTGATTCAAAATCCTAAAACCATCTACTCATTACGTAGACAATTTAGGACTCATTAGTTTCCATTTTTCATTATTGAAAGCTAATTATAATCAAGCTCAAAGTATGTCGCTAACCAATTAGCAACTTTGGACAAATCCATTTCCTCTCATTTCTCCAACAATCCCCCACATGAATGAAAATTAATGCAGATGCAGATGTAGACTCTAACGAGAAGTCATACAAGAAAATGTTGCATCAGAAGAGATAGCTTCTGGCTTGGAACCTTTTATAGTGATGTACCATCGGATCAACTCGGCTAATTAGTGACGTGATGTCTTGGACCAGTCAGCCTTTGTTGTGAACCTAGACGATAATACTCACACAACATTTCCTTTAACACCTTTTGATTCTCATGGTTGTGTTTGTTTTGTCCATGAACAATCTGGTATCAGAAAGTGTTTTAGAGAATTTTTGCATCACAGAATTCTCATAGAAGAGGCCCCACCTCACAGTTACATAGGTGATTCCTATAAGGAGTATTCTATCATACCGCACTTGATGTATCAAGATACAAGACATCATTAAAAGCTTTAACTTACCCTAACTGTTCTTTGCCGACAACACTTTTATTTAATGGAATGAGTAAATGCTATACTGAAACTTCATAACTTAGTTGTCCCATTGAACCAATATTCTGGGATCTCCAGTCACAAGGTTGGTTACCATTACAATTGCATCGTAGGCTTTAGTCCTATTCCGTTTGTCAATTTTCACATCTGATCTTTAAGGAAACTTTTTGTAAGTAGATCTGCAAGATTTTTCTATGACTTTATATAATCAATGGAAATCACACTATTAGAGATCAATTGCTTAATGATATTGTGTCTCCGACGTATGTGTCATGACTTACCATTATAGATGCTGCCCTGAACTCGTCCTATAGCTGATTGACTATCACAGTGTATTCTGATAGGAGCGATTGGCTTAGGCCAACATGAAACATCTTCCAGGAAATTTTGAAGCCATTCGCCACTTCCCCAGCTTTATTCAGTGCTATAAACTCGGCTTCCATAGTAGACCGAGCTATGCATGTTTGTTTTGTGGATTTCCATGGCACAGCACCACCACCAACTGTGAATAAGTACCTACTGGTGGACTTAAAATCCTTACGATCGGATATCTAATTTGCATCACAATATCCTTCCAATACTGCTGGTATCTTGTGTAATGTAATACAATGTCCATTGTGTATTTCAGGTATCTCATCACTCTATTTAGAGCTTTCCAGTGATCATCAGTTGTACTGGTAAACCTACTCAATTTGTTCAGTAAACAAGCTAAGTCTGGTCTCATACAGTTTGTTATGTACATCAGACTCCCAATTACCTGTGAGTACTTCAATTGAGCTACAGGTTCGCCTCGGTTTTTCGTTAAGTGTAAACTTAAGTCAAGTGGGGTATTTACTGGTTTTGCATCAAAGATATTGAATCGTTTGAGACAAATTCAATATAATGAGTTTGCGACATAACAAGTCCTTCAGTTACCCGAGAAATTTTAAATTCTAGAATAACATTGGCAACCCTCATATCTTTCGTATCAAAGTTTTGTGTTAACATCTTCTTTGTATTCAAGATGATGTCATGAATATTGTCTATAATTAGTATGTCGTCTACATAGAGACATACTACCACATAGGCATTTGGTGTGTTCTTGATGTAAACACACTTGTCACATTCATTGATCTTGAAACTGTTTGAAAACATCCTCATCAAACTTCAAATGCCACTGTTTGGGTGTTTGTTTAAGTTCGTACAAAGATTTAACAAGTCTAGACACTTTCTTCTCTTGGACTGGGTCAACGAACCATTCAGGTTGCTCAATATAGATTTCTTCTTTCACCTCACCATTCAGAAAGGCAGCCTTCACATCCATCTGATGGATTTCTAAGTTGTAGATTGCAGCAATAGCAACTAGCATCTTTATCGAGGTGATCCTAGTTACTGGTGAGTAGGTATCAAAAAAGTCAAAACCTTCCTTTTCTCGATAGCCCTTAGCTACCAACCAGGCCTTGTACCTGTCAATATAACCATCCTCTTTTGGCTTTTTCTTAAAGATCCACTTGCATCCAAGTGATTTATTTCCTGGTGGAATATTAACCAACTCCCAAGCGTGATTTTGAAGAATCGACTATATATCACTGTTTACTGCCTATTTCTAGAAGGGAGCTTCTGGAGTTAACATTGCCTCAGAAAAGATTCTTGGATCATTTTCTACCAAATATGTAAGAAAATCTGGTCCAAAGGACGTTGGTATTCTGGCTTGTTTGCTTTGACGAGGTTCCTCAATTTCTTGAGGGGTCGTCTCACGCACTCGCTTACTAGTGCTTGCTTCTTCGTTGTTTTTCTCTTTCTTTTGAAAGATATTTTCAAAGAACACTGCATTCCTTGACTCCATGACAACATTCTTAGTATGTCAGGAATATCCGACTTGTGCACCAAGAATCGATATGCACTACTTTTAGTTGCATATCCTATGTATATGCAATCAATTGTATTATGCCCAATTCTCACTTGTCTTGGTTTAGGTACAACAATATTTGCCAGACACCCCTACACTCTCAAGTATTTGTAGCTATGCTTATAGTCTTTCTAAAATTCATATGGGGTTTTATCCATCGTTTTAGATGGAATTCTATTTAAATTGACATTGGCGGAGAGAATTGCTTCCCCCCCCCCCCACACAAGTTCTAAGGTAAACCTGAACTTATCAACATAGTATTCATCATCTCTTTTAGAGTACGGTTTTTGCATTCAGCAACACCATTGGATTGAGGTGAGTATGGTGCAGCCGTTTGATGAATAATTCCATGTTCTAAAAAGAATTCATTAAACGGTGCATCATATTCGCCACCTCTATCACTACGAATTGTTTTCATTCGTTTGCTAAGTTGATTCTCCACTTCATTTTTATAGTCTTTTAAAGCATCAACGGCCTCATCTTTGCTACTTAGAAAATAAACATAACAATATGTAATGCAATTGTCGATAAAAGTTACAAAGTATTTTTTACCACCTCTTGTTTGTACTAACATTAAATCACATACATCTGTATGAATTAAGTCTAACGATTCAGTGTTTGTTCAATTGACGGAAATGGCGCCTTTGCCATTTTTTCTTCAACATAGACTTGGCATTTTTATTGTTAATATTCAGTTTGGGTAATAAGTCAAGACTAATTCTTTGTATTGACTTGTAGTTAACATGCCCCAAATGAAAATGCCATAAACAAGAAGACTCAAGCATGTAAGCAGAAGTAGAAACATTCTTATTAGCCTCTCCTGGCAAAGCTTTCTTGGGTACTACAGTCATTAAACTTAATTTAAATATATTCTCAGTCAAGTACCCCTTCTCTAGAAAAATCTCATTCTTGCTCAAAATACATTTGTTACATTCAAATACTAGTCCAAATCCATGATTGACTAGTAATGCCCCAGAAACTAAATTCTTACGGATATTGAGAACGTGCAGCACATCTTGCAGATTGAGTTCCTTCCCTGAGGTCATCTTTAGAATAACTTTGCATGAACCTTCAATCTTTGAGCTATCAACATTCGCCATGTACAGTTTTTCGTTGTTATTTGCAGGAGAATAGTCTTTAAACATCGCTCGGTTGGTGCAGACGTGTGCAGTGGCTCCAGTGTCCACCACCATTCACGCGTATTCCCTACAGCATTGTATTCAGAGATAACAGCACACGGATCCAAATTCATCCATAGCATCCACAAGGTTGGCCTTAGCTTTGTTCTGGTTTTGCTTTTTCTTGGGCTTACGGCAGTCAACACTGTGGTGCCCCAGAATCCCACAATTATACCATTTTCCAGTGAAACGTTTGGCAACTTTCTTGCCTTTATTGTTCACTCTGATAGGGTTTGCTTTCTTCTTTTTTGTCGCCTCTGCGACATGAGCTTTGGCATGCCCTCTTCTTCCGTTTCGGCCACCAACATCTGTAGTTTCTCAATCTAAGAAAAACAGTTTTAGAATCTGACACTTTAAAATCAAGAAATTTGCCGATAATAAATGTATTTTTTCGGCATCCTCCATGCAGTATTTCTTATCTAATGCCATCCACAACGCCTTTGCAGTTTTAAATGTACAATACAATCCATACAAAGAATTAACTAAACAGCTCAGAATATGACTCAAGAAAACATAATTGTTATAATTCCATGTTTCAACCACCAGATTATTCTGCATGTTCAGATTTTAGTTGTCACCAGGAACCACCACAGGATTTTGGCCAAGACCAGCGTCATCAATAAAAACAGCATCTTTTGCTACCAACGTTTAAAAAAACTCCCTCCGAACTTCTCTGGTTTTTCAACCTGACCAACACCAGGAACAGGTGCAGGAACATTCAGATGCACCCCAGCATTGGGTGCTACAGGAACATCACTTTCTGTTCCTCAGCGCCAAGGTGCACATCATTGAACAAGTTGGAGTTTTCGTTCTCCATCATGTTTCAATTTCTGACAGATGCGGAAATAAAAAGTCAGGGACAGAATGTTTCGAGTATACAAATAGAACACTGTAAATAAAACAGTACAGAACTAAATTACATCTTAAGAATTGTTGTATAAGTAATTATATACTGTAAGTGATGAAACGGTGCGTTTGTGATAAACAGTAAACAAAACAACAAGCAAACCAAGACGAGTCCAGAACTCTATCCTTAAGACATATTGCTCTGGTATTTAGTGTCCAACCATAGGAAGCAAACGTCTCCCAGGATACAACAGATAATAGTTCAGACGAGAGGCACTACAGCGTATGAACTCCATGAACCTGACAGATGTTCTGACTTCTCGGACTTGAAAGATGGAGAATTCGTATGCAGTAGAAGAGGGATGCAGAATTCGTATGCAGTAGAAGGAAGATGCAGAATACAAGGAGATGTATGTTCAGACAGAGAGCCTTGCCTTTGTTTATATAAAGGAAGAACAGTTTTTTGGAGGTTAATTGGCTGTTTGAATCACAACCATCGGATTAGCTGAAGCAGAATTGCCACCGTTAGATTAGAAACCTGTGTCCATTTAAGTTATAGCAGTTGGATCAGAAACTGATGATCAGATTTATCCACATGCGTTAAATCAAAATTGTGATACAGTTTTAATCTATGGTCGTTGGATCACAACTGTAACCATCGTATTTAAACATAAACGTATGATTAAATAAATTATTTTTCTGGAAAATTTAAAGGAAATTTCTCTACAAAAGATAAGAACTGGACCATGAGCCACGAGCCACGAGCCCGAGCCTATTTGGACAGGCGGGCAGTGGTGGCGCGTGCTCGTGTGGCACTTTCTACGTCTTTCTTCCGGTTAAAAATTTCTTTTGCCTTTAGGACACGTGTAAAGTGGCTATTCTAGCAATATATAATGTGGGTGGTAATCTTGCAAATGAATGATGTGTTCTCCCCTGAAGAGGCCACATCACTTGTTTTTCCAATTTCCAACTAATTGTACTCTTATTTTGAGCATTAATTTCTCATTCACCTGGTGTCGTAATTGAGTGATTCAAAAGCCTAAAATCATCTACTCATTAAGTAGATAGTTTAGGACTCATTAGTTTCTATTTTTGATTAACGGACACTAATTATAATTAAACTCAAAATATGTTGCTAACCAATGTTAGCAACTTTGGACAAACACATTTCCTCTTATTTCTCCAGCAAGGTAAACTATGCGGCAAACGTCTCCCATGATATAACGGCTTATTCCTTTCGTTTTCTAGATAAGATGAAGATTGAACTTATCTATTTTAAGTGTTTAATACCAAAGGAAGAAGAAGAAAGGAGAACAAGAAATTATGCAGGTTTTCATAAAACTATCTTTCAAAGTTTCTTTCAAAACATATGAAAAGTCTATCTTTAAAATCTTTTGATTCTTGTATTTATAGACTTTGATTCACAAGAAAGATAGTAATTTAACTCTTCTATGCAGAATTCAACTTCCAAATTTACTTTTTGACCGTTCAAGATTTAAAGGAGACGTTAAAGATGCAAAATGTTGCATTATTTCATGAAAAGACAACATGTTCTCACATCACTGAACTATGTCACTAAATGTTTGGCCAATTTTGCCGATCAATTAGTGCAACGTTCAGTTAGTCCCAGATTCTACACAAACTCTATCGCTGAACTCAAAATTCATCGCCGAACGTTTGGTCAAAATCGCCTAACATCTAGCCATCTTTAGAATTTAACAGGCCAAACCTTGAATTCAGGGTTTGGCGACAGGCCAAACCTTGAATCAGAGTACGTTTGGCGAATTTCACCGAACAATCGGTGCAGCGTTCGGTCAGTCTCACATCTACACAAACTTTGTCAATAAACTCAAAATTCATTGTCGAACGTCCAGCCTTCTTTAGAATTCGACAAGCTGAACCTTGAATTCAAGGTATGGTCATAATTGATCCATTCCATGTTTTCTTACTTTCCCTAATAAAACTTCTTACATGTTTTTATATAAATTTGGAGCACTTTCTAAAGCACTTTTATGCACTTTTTCCAAAAAAATCCCTGCATGATCCAACATTTATGTAAGAACATCCATCAACAGTTTAAACTGACCTCTCTGGAATTAAACGAAGATAATGACACGTAATGGATGATGACTTGCGTCCTGAATCGCCTCTTAGTACAAATGGAAATATATAAACGGAAATAAAATGACATAGACATCTTGAATCTTACTTTATTACTGTTTATATAGACAATCGAAAGACATATTGTCTACTTCATACAAGTTCGAGGTTTGATGCGAATTCAGCCACGCCCAGTTCCAGGTATTCATTAGCACTCCATTGACTTATTCAAAACTCCCATAGAAAGCGGCACCACCTCCACACTTATATAAGTTAAATTCATCAAGGGCTTACTACTCACACCACTATAAACATGCATATGGATTTAATTAAGATATTCTTAAAAATATCATCCTCATTAACTTACAACAAGCACCATCTTACATCAATACCATAAGGAAGGATAACTTTATCATGGAGTTAGTTTTACCAACAAGCAAAATGCAATTAATTTCAAACATACCAAGAAAGCCTATCATACACATAAGTTCAAGCAACAAAATCTTCAATCGGTTAGAACAACAACAACAACATTACCCCTATTATCTTAGAGGCTCCTGCCTATGGCGTGGTACGGGAGGGTCGGATGTACGCAACCATATCCATGTGTTAAAAACACACAGAGATTGTTTTCCGATGACCCATAATAAAAATTGCGTCAAGCTATGTCGCTCAACTGTTACTTCACAATATAAGAAGCACAGCCAATTTAGTGAGTCATTTTGCTTTATTCCGTCATATTCCAAAGTTAATTAGAACAATAAGCTAACAAACATTTTAATATTGATCTAATTTTCTTCTTCAAACTTTTAAACTTCTTTAGAAGTTATACAACATGTACAAGCTATTCACATGTTTAACTTTACATGTTAAAAATAATTTTTTACTTTTATACAAGTATAAAGGACTAAATGTAGCAACTCATCTCGAGCCCTAGTACTCGAAACGACTCATCCGTCGTATTTTGCTAAGAAAAATACAAGGCTTAGAGAAGAAACGAATGCACATCAGTGGAAGACAAAATAGAACCTCAAAATCATCATTAACAATAAATAAATGTGCAAAGGTCTAGGCAAAACTAAAGAAATACAAAGCTGTACAAAAAATAAAACAAGTGTTGAGATGTCTAAACTAAATCCATAAGTCCTCACTATAACCATCAGGATCATCCTCAAAAGGCCACGAGCAATCCACTCTCCTACTCCAAGTCCTCGACGTAGACTAAATCGAAATCCTACTCATCTGAAAAAAAATAGGAAAGTGTAATATGACTGACATGTTGCCCAGTAAGTAACCTCATTATACTTGCCATAGGATCATACACGGAGAAGCAAGTGTAATAAAAATAAATAACAGCAAGGAAAATAGCATCCTTCTCATTCACAAATAAATTTACTATTCTATCCCTAACAATCAAATCAAAGGCAACAAGTAAACCCAACAAAGTCACATAAAATAGTCCAAGAAAAGGTTAGTCCAAGCCAAAACGTGGTGCAATTTTCCAAAATAATCCAATTCTGAGTTTCCAAAACAAAAAACCAAAGTTTTCAAAATTCAAAATTTTCAAATCCGGTTTAGCCAGTCTAAAGTCCAAATAATCAAAATCTGGTTTAACCGATTCAAAGTCCAAAATCAAATGTAATGGCTATAGCACTTTCTCTACAAGTGACTTATACCGTAAGACTTACAAATTGGTCCCCCAATAGTCAATATGCGTCGGCGATCTATATCAAAATAGCAAATATGCCGAGTCGCCCTAATGGCAGCCAATATGTTCGGACGCTCTATATCAAAATATCCAATATACCCGGATGCTCCGTTTGTTTGGAACCAATCCGGCTCAAGCATATATTTCACATTGTAGGGATGAATTTGGAAATATGAATGCAAATTTTCCACAAAAAAAAAAATCCAAGTCCAAAAGTTAGCCAAAATGTCCAAATATCAAATAATCCAAAATAATTGGCCCAAATAATTTTCAAAATTCCAAAAATACGAAATAACACCTCTCAGCCATGTACATATACACATACATATGCCTACATCCGTACATGTGCACATATACGTATATACATACACGTACCTTCCTCGGCCCACTTCTCCCCCAACCCACTATCCAAACTCACCTCACCTCACCTCCTACCCCCTCGGCCCAGCCATTGCCCCACTACCCAGCTCCCTGCCCCACCCCCAACCCTCGGCCCAATCCCCTCCCACTCCTCCAAACCCTAATTTCACACAAACCCCTCTGTAACCCTCTCGGCCACCCTCAATATACATCATCACCTATATTTTTCCACTTCTAACCCCATATATAGAAAGTATAGTCCAAACCTAACTCTCAGAGACTATGCACGCACCCCCATGCGCTCAGCCGTTGGTGGAGCGCACCGACCACTAGAATTCTTATTTCACCCATTCCAATCTATTTCTACCCTCAAACTGCACAAAAATCCAAGTTTTCAGAATTTATTTTGTCCAGTTCCAAAGTCAAAACCCTAATTCTGGACCTATCAAAGTCATCCCAATTCACTCCAATTCCAACCACCTCCCTTGCCAAAATTTTACTCCTCAGCCCCCCTCTCTGGCCGAACCATCCAACTCCCCACAGCCCCAATTTAATTCGACCCAAAACATATAACACATATGCAATTTATATGTATGTGCCTACATAATCATTTATGTATTCCAATATATATATACCATGTCATGTAAACCATACCCACCCACGCACTGTTGGCCACTCCCCTATCCTTGGCCATTCAAACATTTCAATTTAGGTCGAACACATATACACCATGGCGTCCATACATACAAATAAATACAGCAACATACAAATATAGACATGCATGATCCGAGGGTTTTATACCAAAATAAAGACAAATATTTTACAAAAACATAACAAATATACCAAGGTTATTTACACTGATCGGGGTATATTATATCGTAAATGAATTCCGAGTGGATTGAAGCCAAAATTTCCTTTCCTTTCCTTCATAGCTCTCGGCTGCTGGGGAGGGTTTGGGGGAAACTTCTTTTTTTTCTTTTCTTTGCTGGGGGCGATTGGGATTGTATTTGTAGGGAATTTTTTTTATTATAGGGAGGATAAGGCCGGTGGGCAAATTGTGGGGTGGGGGGGAGGGGAACTTGGGGCACAAATGGTGGAGTGACTAACAGAGAGGTTAATTTCCCCAAATCTGCCGTTATAATTTTTTTTGCATGTGGAAAAAATGTGCATTTAATATATATATATATATTATTGTTTTCCTTTCAGAAATGGGACGTAACACTAAGCCTCCATATTTTTTCATAAAATCATATCTACATTAACTACGAACCTCATTCTTTGAACCAATTCAACATTCATTTTACTACTGGAATACTATCAACCATACAACTTTAATTATTCATCAAGTAACAAACAACAAACTATGATGTTATTCATCTCAAAATGCTTTCATCAACGAACATAGACTTAATCTTCTATGTCTTTTGGATTTTTATGAATCAAGATCATAAGAAAACAACATTTTGTGATTTTTCGATCACACCATAAACTCAACAAAATCACATTTCATCATCACCCTTACATTTACATTTATTTTAGTGTTCCATTTACATGCTATAGTAAATGCAAGTCTTACAACATAATACTCTTTAGCAGTTAAACAAAAACCCCAAATGCCTAAGACAAGAAATTTTAATGTAAGCATATGTAGCAACATAAATTCATAAAATAACTAGTCTTAGTTACTTTATCTTGACCAAGAATCTCTATTCTCAAAAGGTGAAGCAATTTATCAAGTTTCAATCTCTTAGAGTTTTAACGCAACCACAAAATTATTTCAATTTATACACAACTAACATACTTCACATTTAATCAACTAGACAAAAAAATTTTAACATGACATCCCAATCTAAATGACGAAGTCAACTTCAAAACTCGCAACCATGTTTTCAACATACAATCTTTATTTAAAAATATCAAATCATGTCGTATATTTAAACATGTTTATATACGTGCACAACTTTTCTTCAAATCATAAACAATAACATCTTCTACATGCTTTTTATCATTCTATGTTGACAATATTCATCTTTTTTTTATTTTCTTAATAGTGTTAGCACTCTCATAAACTTATCAAACATAGCACAAGGCAAATGAATCAGTCACATTCAAAGACTAGATGCAAACCTATCAAGAATCAAAAGATCACATACATAGTACAAAGCCAGACAAAAATAAGCCTTGTTTGGTAGTGATTCGGAAACCAAAAATTCCTGCATAAAATAGGAAAACATAACACATTGCCGTGTCCTGTCTTATAGACAAAATTGGCTTTAAGAACACTTTCAACTATCCTACTATTTGGATTTCTTGTGCTTTCTCAAAGAAAATTTGTTTAGCACTTTTATCTCTCGAATTTCAACAAATAAATGTCTACTATTTTCAATATACTTGGTAGACATAACATTTACTATCTATTTTTGCTTCACTACCAACAAGACTTATCTCAAACAAGTTAATGACCGTAGTGATCTCCTTGTCTTTCACCATATTGATAAACTTACAAAATTCAATGTTGATTATTTTTGGATGCATTAGATAAACACATGTTGACAACTTAATTCGGTGGCTTAAACATCATGATGACGCTGCGTTATACATCGCAATGTTGGAGCGTGATACACCGTGAACACGTGTACAATGAAGTTGAATAAAAAAATTATGATGACATCTTATCGTAAAGGCAAGTGTGATGTAAAGATTATGTCTTATTTTTAATATAGTGATTGTTGATAAGAGCAGGTTTAACACATTTGACCAGTTGGATTTGCATTTACAACTCCAAAAACAAAAGAGGGCTTTTATTGTTCCAAACACAGTGTATTTTACTGTGCATTAACGAAAATCTAAATGTGAATTTATCTATATTTCTTCACCGTCACAGTAATTATGAGGTGACATATACAGCATATTACAGTGTAAGAATGAAATTCAACTTTAAATTTTTAGAAATTTAGTGGAATATGTTATTTCTCATGAACAGGAGAAAATAAAGAAATCAATACCAGACCACATCAAAACGGCTATTGGAGTAACTAACATTACTTGGAAAAACAAAAACTAATAAGTAACTACAATGCATGCTTTAAGATATAAACAAATTGTGTTTTTTTTTTAACAAATGAAGTGCGGAAAAAATTAGAACTAGAACATGGACCGCATGGGTAATGTACCTATGATATCGGTAACGTTTGGATTGTGCTGGACTTTGTAAAAGAAAACAATAATATCGGTAAAGTTTGGGTTGTGTCTGACACGAAATTCTAGATGTGTAAACTGTTATTTTACAATCACGAATCCAGTATATCTTTAACTTATTATTTTTGGTCTAATACTTCTTTTTAGAATTTCTAAAAAATTTCACTTTGTAACATATTTAGTTATGTTCTTTTCTAATATTATCTTTGTAAATAACCACCAAACACAATTCATGAATCATAATTAAATAACGGATCAAGGATAAAACTAGATGAAAATTTCGGATAGTTTTAGTGATTGAACGATGCATTTTTAATAATTTATATTTCTAAGAGCAAACTAAGAATTTAGGATGGAGGGAGGATTTATCTTGGTCTTCTCAAAAGCACCAATTGGATGAAAATAGCGTTAAAACAACAGAAGAAACTAAAAGTAAAAAAAAAGCGAAAAATCGAATGGTGAAATAAGTGACTTAGAAACGTGTAAGTTTTAAGAAGGGAGGCAAATGTTACGCACATAGAGACAGTATAATATAGCAAACAATTACAGTATAATATAGCAAACAATCTTTAAATTATCAAGGAAAAAAGCATAAATATGCATATAAATGCCTCCATTACATGTTAAAGGCTTAAAGAAAAAAAAAATATATATATATATATATATATATATATATTGGAAAAAATTTGAAATGAGTAACCATTAATGCTGTAGTTAACTTAATCACATATCTTCTTGAATTAGGTTTTGGTTTGACATTGACTGTTATATGTCATTTAACACTATTAGTATGGCAAAAGTACCATTGAAGAGGGGGAAATGTTACATGAGAATTCATGTATTGATGCACACGTTCTACGCGTACACATTAGTGGCATATAGTTTAAAGATACGTAATAATCTGATAAGAAATACATTGTAGAATAAACATGTACATAAATACACATTAGGATACAATCTATATTTTTACAAAAAAAAAATAAATTATCCCCTAAAGTAGAGTTGTATCAATGAGTTGGTGCTGCAGATCTTTTAGTTTCAAATTGTCAACTAGAGAGAGTTTTATATTTATGTGGAGGTGCATAGGAAAAGGCATGTCCAAAATTTAGTTTTTTTAAAACAAAATGGTTTTTTATTCAACTAAGTCTGCAAAGGCAGCATTGATTACAGCAGGAGGAGGATTGGAGCCTCATGCAACGTGAGTACTAGACTTGAAATATAAGTGCGCAAACATATGCGCAGGGAAATTCCTTTCACGGCATGTGAACTTTATACAGAAGTTAGGATTGGAGATGCTTAGTCTACAACAAGACTCTATTAGACCAAACAGTGGATGAAGTGGTTCAGGATCTTGTTGTAGGAGAGAGATGGTTGTCAAGCAATTGGACCATATTTCCAGCCCTTCAAAGCCTCTTTGTTGTGCAAATAGCAACTCCTTTTGTATGTCCAAGAGCTTCCCTTGCAATACATTGACATGTGATTGGATCTTTGTTGATTCTGCCCATTCGATTGAACCAGTTGTGTCCCTGACAATTAGGACACATGATCGCGCCCCTTCTGAGTGGAAACCGACGTCAACATTAATAGAAATGCATCCCGGGGGAAGGCATTGCCAGGTGTTCTCATTTGCTGCTTTTTGGAAAGCACCAATGCCTGTGAGCTTCACTTGGCCTCTGTAGTGCCCCGTCCCGAACCCTAGGGTCAGAACCGGTACGCCCGCCGTATTCCACTAAGGGATATACAAGGCTTCTGTACGAATCTTTGCACTTATCAAAACGACAAAGTATTCGATTGCGGAAGCGAATTAAATCAACTCAAAACCCTAAATCGAAAGTAAAATCCCCAAAATCATATATAGTCAAAATCAAGTCATAATCCCTTAAACGACATCGTAAAGTAACAATTAAGAAATCTTAAGCTATGTCCTCAAATGGAATAATAAATAAAATAAAACTTCTTCAATTCTTGATCCTCAATCTCCAAATAGTCTCTACGAGTCCCACTGAGCCCACTCTGAATCTTCTCCAACCCATATATAATCATACCCTGAATCGTCTGCAAGAAAACAAAACGAACAGTGTGAGCGACAAAAACGTCACTCAGTAGGTACCCTGCCTGCATCGGCCCAGTGAGATCATACATGCTAGGACAGTAGTGAAATACATATAAGTACGTTAATACGAAAATAGACTGTCCACGTTTTCACAAATACGTACAACGGTCAGAACTTCTTAAAACAACGTATAACGGTCATATCTTCTTAAAACAACCAAACACATAGTCGTGCAAAATGAGCGTGAGATGCAATGCCACATACGTGATGCATGATAAGCCTACCTTCTCAGAAACATTCATCTAATCGTGCAATGCATGACCCCAGGTCCTAACAGAACGGAACGGAACGGAATGAAACAGATCAGATATGCGACTTACGTCTCGCATATCCTAACAGAACAGAACGGAACAGAACAGAACATATCATATATGCAATGTCGTGATGCATGAATGCACAGAAATCATACACGGAATCTTCCTTTACTTTCCTTCTTCCTTTTTCCTTTTTTTTCTCATTCTTTTTCCCTTCGCTTCAGCTTCTTTCGAAAACCCCCTTTTCAATTTCTTTTTCTTTTTCCATTTATTTTATTATTCTTTCCTTTATTCTTTTTCTTTTCTTTTTTTTTTCTTTTTCTTTATTCCCCAGCTTCCTGCGTCTTCTTCGTGCCTCACCCCTTGAAACCTTCTCTCTGCAATTCCAAATTTCCATCTCCTTCTCCACCCCTTCAACTCGCCCCCACTGACCAGACCCCCCCTGCAGCCCCCCAGGCAGCTGCACCCACTCGCCCAGCAACCCTCAGCCCCCACCACCCCAGCCGCACCCCTCAGCCCCCACCACCCCAGCCGCACCCCTCTTCCCTCAGCCCCCCCCTAGCGACACACCCCGCCTCCCCCCCACCTCGCACCCCCTTCAGTCACACTGCCCCTCGGCCCCAGCCCCCAACCGTACCACCACTCTCAGCACCCCCACTCAGCCCCCCCCGCACCCTTATTCCTCCATCCGGCAGCACGTGGTCATAGCCCACCACCACCGGCCACGCGCCGCCCCTCCCTCAGCCCCCCCTTCAACTCCCTTGTTCCTCTATCCGGCAGTACGTGGTCATAGACCACCACCACCGGCCACGCGCCGCCGGCACAAACACTCATTCCTACGATTCCGGTGTTCACACGCACATCAAAAATCAAATTTTTTTTTCGAGTTTCATACGAAAATAGCATCGTACATATATACGGACATACAATTCATCACATATACGTATAATCAATAATCAAACATCTATACAATCACAAATACTAATGCACGATCTCTTTTTCATAAACAAATGAAAGGATTACTGCTATTACATTCAACGGATGTTAAGGAGGCACCTACCTGATAATTAATACGCGTTGAAAGGATTGATCGGGTTGGTGGTGCTCTCCCGAACATACGGCTTGAAACTAGAAGAAGAAGAATCGTTTTTCCTCTAGGAGAAGGCGCTGTGCGTCTATGTAGCAGAGAAGAAGTCTAAGTGTTGTTTAAATATAAATTTGATTAGGGTTTAGGGAAAGTTATCAAATCCAATTAGGTTTTCTAATTAATTAGGCCTAATTGACCCTTTTGCCCTTATTTAAAAAACAGGATATAACATTCTCCCCTCCTTACAAAAAGTTTCGTCCTCGAAACTTGTGTGTTACGTAATCAATAACTTAGTATAGTCCTACATAATTCAGTTTCCTAGATCATGACCGAACTTAGTATCCCTTGCATATTCCGATATGTTACCTATTTCACTTCCTCGATACAAGACTAAGTCCTCAAATCATTCAGTGTGTATATACACAATGTAATCCTTAAATCTATTGTCCTCCGCCTGATGGATCGTAACCCATTCTTTCTATAATTCTCGTATCTACCTTAAGGTATCGTCATTATACTGGCTTCATAACTTAATCGTCGATCTACATCGTACTTATATTTGCTTTCATAAGCAACCTTCTAAAATCAGTTCCTAGGTGTAATACAATCTTTAACTTAACGCCTTGTTCACAAGATTCATCCTTGAAGCTGTATGTATTTTTTTTCCAGAATACGTTGTACTCTAGTACGATTTAATTTAGTCATCACTAGCATCTCACAAGATGATCTATTCCTTATAGAGTTCAATCCTTACTTAATTCCATATAATCAGTGCTTACAAACTTTCACTTATACGACCTGACGTGTATCATTCAACTTATTACAATCTACAATACCGGATCTTTAAACTTATCACATATGATCCATCCCTGAGATAATTAACCATACTAACATCCTTTGTGTATGCCAATATGGTAACCGTTACCCTTCCTTAACACAACCAAGTCTTCACAATCAGTTCTTATATACTTATAACTAGCTCTATGATCATGCTCCTAATTTCTCAGAGATATCGTCAGCAACCTAGTATACGAAATATGTGTATGGACATATTTTTCTTCAAGTTAAAATGAAAGTAGCATACGTAGCTATAATTTTAAACTTAACTTCAACTATTGAAAATACTAAACTCTCTAATTTTGTAAACACAAAACCCAAAGTATCATAGATTTATTTTCGCAACCCGATATCTCAAATGACCATTAAAAACGATGACATAACTTTTTTTGCAAAGCATTTTGGTAAAATTGCGTCAAACAGTTGAAACTTAATAATGTAGGTTTTATGAAACGATTTGAATATGGTACCTTCCGTTTTAAAATAAACAAGCATATATTTGAAAGCTACTTTTTTTTCTTTTGCCTTCACCAAAGTTAAGTAAGTTCATCGCAAGCAGTTAAATAACTTCGAAAACATTTAAACGGTTAATTTGCTTGCGATATCGATAGTCGTCAAATTAAATTTATTTTGACTAAAAAATAGATGTAACAAAAACGGAAATTTAAAATATTCTGTAAGAAATATATACGCACATCTTTTTTTTTGCAAGAACATCAATATTTTAAAAGTTTTTCCCTTTTCAAGGTCGTCAAAAGAATTGAAGTTTTTTTATTATGCTGATTTGTATGTACGGAAAAATTTAGCCTCGTAAAGTTTAGTAGACTATATAAAGAAATGTGACTTAATAAGGTATTTTCAAAAATTAAATGTCTTTTGAAGTCCCTGTAAAATATAAGTATAACTCGGTATACGTGCTTATGTAAAATATTTATCTGCTAGAGAAATAATAGTCCAATATTTCGTATAATTTCTATAATCCATCCTTATTTTTCAAAGAACAATCTGTCTATGTATCGTTTATTATAAGTCTAACATTCGCCTACTATGATAAAATCCCTATCTTAAATTGTCCAATCCTAGCATGTCACACTAAATATTTATCGACTTAAGGTGTTCTAATTCACCATGCTTCTGTGCGCCATACTGATCCACTGTATTTCTTTACTTGGTTATTTGAACCGCTAATTATCCTAGTTAAATCTCACCTGAACAAGCAACCATTACTGGTTCATGCTTACTCTATTTCAATTCAAGCCTGCTAAATTCAAACTAAATGTTTCGATGTCAACACTTAACCCACCATTTTGTAATGATATAGTATTCTAAGGCACATACTATATTCGATTCTCAGAT